>CM040129.1:84698050-85298050 GCA_022559845.1 Amorphophallus konjac | reverse complement strand
CATGACCGGGACGATGTTAGCCACCCAGTTAGGATAGAGGACAACTCTAACAAATCTAGCCTTATGAAGCTTGTCGACCTCTTCTTTCATTTTTAAAGCCATGTTAGGGTGGAAACGTCTCAACCGTTGTTTGACTGGGATAGACCCTGGCTTAAGTGTAAGCCGATGTTCAACGAGCGCAGGGTCTAATCCAGGCATATCTTCATAACTCCATGCGAACGTGTCATTGTATTCTTGAAGTACCAAAATAAGCGCCTCCTCTTCGGAGGGCGGCAAGTTTTTCGAAATAAGGATAATCCTGGGGTCTTCTTCCGTACCCAGATTTATTTCTTTGGTAGGCTCTTCTACTGAGGCTGATGGTTCATCAAATCTCCTCATGCCACTAGCAAAGGCATCAGCCTCGTCCTCATATTCTTTGTAACTTTCATCCCCCTCTTCAATAGGGTCTTCATCGTTCATAATCTCATAGACACCCAAACCCTCATAAGAAGCACAAGTACCCTCATATTCTATCTCTGGCAGGATGATCGCATTCTCTAGAAATTCGGGAAGAGTTGAGCATGCCTGGCACCTTCTAACCAACTCTAACAAGAATCTACGGGGAATCTGCTTACCCTTGGGTTTCTTATGTGAAGCTACCCCATGAATTATATTAGAAGAAGAAGAAGAGCAACTAGCTTGATTATTAGAAGAAGAAAAGGAAGGGGGTGAAAAAGTGGATACAGGAGGGATACAGACGAAGACCCTTCGCCAGAAGGGTAGAAAAGATTTGTCAATGAATCCCGGAAGAGCGGCCCCTGGGTCGGGACACACTCAGGAAGGAGATAAGAGGTCTCCTCAACGGAGATGGAGGATTGAAAAGTTGGAATTTTGGCATTTTTTTTCTTCATTTTTATTTTTATTTTGGTTTTCGAGGAGGAAGCAATGCGAAGAGGAAACAGGAGGTGGAGTGGAGATTGACATATTGGAGAAGGGTTGAATTAATAACGACCCGCGCGGGGGTGTGATGGAGAGTCTGGAAAATTGCTCGAGGAGCAAGGGAGGAATTGGAGGAGAAACTCGAAGTGAACTTGGAGAAAAGATGACCATGATTGGAGGCGGTCTAGGCATACGTGGAAACATTTGGGAATACAGGGAGACAAGAAGAGACGGGTGCATGGAAGTGAGAGAGAAAAGGCCGGCCCACAGCCTGTCTGTCGTGAAACCTTCTTCGTATGGCACATCAGGCTCTCCAGTGTTTGTATAATTGCTCAGCAGCTGCCTCTTATCTGTTATCACAGCAGGTTTCTCAATCAACTCATGGATTAGTGGCGGCCCTTCTGGGTCGGTCGGCATAAATAGACGACTCAAAGCAATAGCAATATCATTCATGTCAAACCATCTATACCAGTCACACTCTAGATCACCCATTTTCCTTCTCTTATCAGGCCTTAGAGACTCGAGGGCTTTATAGGTGGCCAATGGAGCAATATGACGAGCAAACTGTCTAGAATGAACATCTTGACAGTCTAACATGGAAGTGACTATTGTAGTCTGCTCATTATTTTGAACACCACCTTTAATAAAATGTGTCTGCAATGTCCAAGTAAGCGGTTGGCGATCTGTCTTCAAAGTGGATGTCATAACTGCCCATGGTTCTTCTTCATTCTTGCCCGGCCCTTTATAGCCTAGGCTGCCCCGTGCAATCAATCTTTGTGGCTTGACAGGCTTGGTTCTGCCTTGGAAATTAACACCTAGGCCTTTACCAGCTTGGTACCCCATTTTCATCAGAATATTCCAGCCAGGGGTATTTATTATGCTTTTCTTCTTCTTCCCCTTAGAAGTCAGAGGTGTCATAGCAACTGTTGTGACTGTCTCTGAGGGCATTAGCCGTGGGTTAATGACGTCTAACACTGATAATAACGGTTTGTTGGAAGGCCAAATAGACAGAACCGATGTTGCTAAGTGTATGTCTTCATCTGGCAAAATCGGCATGCTAATGACTTTAATAATGCGGCCTTTATGTGGAAACTTGAGGCATTGATGATTTGTAGAAGGCACCGCATCCAGCTGCTGAATATAGGGGCGACCCAGGATGCCATTGAATGTTGGATCCATGTCCAAGATGTGGAAATCTACCGTGATTGTAGCTGGACCCAAACTAACTTTTAATGTTATCATACCCAAGGGAGGCTTCTTGGTGTTATCATATGCTGTGACTGTTATAGTGGATGGCCGAACCTGACTTTCCGGAATGCCGCACATCCTTAAAGTGCTAGGTGGCAATACATTGATGGATGCCCCAGTGTCCACCAAACATTGCTTTACTGCCACCTTATTAATGTCCACTGTGATACACAGAGCATATTTCCGAGCTGGTTGAGGTGCTAGTTCATGTTCATGAAAAATAATTGCTGGTTGACCACTAGCAGGCGTTAGGACCGTGGTTATATGCTCGGCAGGAATGTCTTCATTAACCATGACCTTCTGCAGATATTCTTTTAAGGCCAATTGATGGGTTGTTGACCTTTTGATCAGCTCTAAAATAGAAATTCTTGCTGGAGTCCGATCGAGATGCTTTAATAAATCGTATTGAGTGCCCGGGATAGACTCCTGCTCCTGTTCTTGCTCATTGGGCCCCTGTGTGGGCTCCTGCTTCCTCTGAGGAAAAACACGGTGGAATATCCGTCCACTGCGGAGTACCATAGTTTGATTCGGTGATGCCTCTGTCGGGGCAAGAGTGGAGGGAGGTTTAGAGGATGAAGAAGGGACATTAGTGTTGGCAAGTGGTGGAGAAGTGTTCAAAGAAGGAGCCCCCGTAGGGGGTGTTGGGGAAGGGTTCAAAAAAGAAGCCCCCGTAGGAGGCGTGGGAGTAGAGAGGGGTGCCCGAGTGTGGGTAGAAATAGTTGGTTGAATAAGGAGAGACCTGGGTATAAATGGTGGGTGAACTGATGGTGGAGGGGTCCTTGCCGGTGGAGGAGTAATGGTGGTGGATGTAACAGGTGTTGATGATGGGCGGATGAGGAGTGGCCTAGATGGCAAGGGCGAAGGGTTGGTGATGGGTGGTGGAGTTTGCTGCGTGGTAGGCTGCGGAGGTGGAGAATGGGTAAGGAGAGATCGGGTTAGAAAAGATGGGGAATTAATTGGAGTAGATGGGGTTTGGTTAACAGGGCGGAGAGGGATGCGGATTAGCTGGGGAGTGTGAAGCGTGCGTAAGAGGCGCGGAGGTTGGTTTGGATTGTGGTTTAGTGTCCCGACAGAGGCGTTTTCTTTGTGCCATCCTTGCCCCCTCTCCAATTGATAGAGGGTTGTGACAGGGTTCACATGCTGGTTTAGCGGGTGCTCCGGCAGTGGATTGTGGACAATCCCCATATCTTACTGTGGTGCTGGAGCTTGATGTTGTACTTGTGAAGCTGGTTGCTGCGGCTGCTGAGCCTGTTGTTGCCGAGGAGGTCTTCTTGTTTTCAGAGAGGCGATAAACTGCCTCATCTCATCCCAATTAATATCGCCTTGGTCATTTAAGTCATAGATATAGTCTTTAAAATGGAAGCAGTGATCAACATTGTGACCAGGGGAGTGGTGGAAAACACAATAGCGGGACGTGTCAACATTAGCGGGCCACGCCGTCCTTTCCTTTGGTAACATGAGCAAGTTGGCGGCCATAAGGGCATTGAATATATCCGGGAGACTTTCGGGCAATGGTGGATAGTGGGCCCTTTTAGGACCTAGTGGTCTCCTTTGTTGTTGTTGTGGTGGGCTGTAGTTGGCGGGTGGTGGTACTTGGTTGTACTGTTGAGGAGCTGGGGGGTCGAGGTGCGGCGTTTGGTTTTGTGGAGGAGCAAAGGAATGTTGGGGAGTGAATTGGTGTTGTGGGGGTGCATTGAAGAGGGTGTTTTGCTGTGGAGGTGGTGGAGGTCGTGGGTTAGATTGGCGAAAGGGTGTGGGGTTGCCAACCACGCCAACTTGTTCGTTAGTAACGGTGCCCTCAGTCGTGGGTCCGCTATTGTTGACATTTGTATTCTTCTTAATCAGCTGCGGTTTTGGTTCAAACATGCTCATGATGGGCTAATCTTTCATCTGGGTTTGAATATATCGAGCTCTCTCATAGAGCTCCTCCATGGTAGTCAATCTATTCATGGCCAATATATGCCGGAACTGAGGGGTTGCATTTGAAATGATCATCTTGACCTATTCCAGTTCTGACAATGTATCTTTCAATTTTTCGGCCATTGATCGCCATCTATCAACAAATATAATGAAGTCCTCCTCAGGCTTCATCTTTTCTGCAACCAGATCAGTAACTGATAGGGAGGGTCCTACCCGGTCCCTATATTTCTGCAAGAATTTCTTTTGGACCACATCAAAGTCACTAGCATCTGTCGGGTCCAAAGAATAAAACCACTCGAGGGCTGGCCCCTCTAGAGACCTTCTAAACAAATAAGCCAGTGAGGCTTTGTTGCCCTGCCAAAAGGAAGTTTCATACATAAAATCTTTCAAGTGAATAAATGGATTGCCAGTTCCATTATATCGCCGAAAGTTCGGCATTTCAGAAGGTGGTAGATGAAATACTGGCAATGTAGGGAGAGAAATCTCTGGGGCATTCTTTGCAACAGTAACTTTCTTGAGTTGTTCCTCCATGCTAGCCAACTTTTGAAGGAGTAAAGCATTGGTGTCTGACTCGACTGGGGCCGAATTTGGAATGATAGAATTTGGCATAGGCGTCCTTAGAATTTGGGGAGGTTGAAGGAATTAGGGCCTAGCCGCAGAATAACTTGCCTGTTGGGCCGGCACGGCCACAGCGGGCGTTGTTGGACGTGAGGGAGTTTTGTGCAAGACCGCCTGGTCATTAACAACATGATGGCCACTCGCGACCGGAGGGGGGTTGGAAGATGAAGAGGTAACAGCTTTCCCTTTCAAAGCGGCCTGAACTGCCTGCCGCTGGGAGTCATCCAATTGAGATAAAGCATGAATCAAGTCATTGACATTGAATGATGGGGAGGTATTCCCTGATGCGTTTTGGTTGGAGGGTAAAGCCTGAGAAGAGGGTTCAACCTCATGAGTTGTGGTGTCGACCACATGAACTTGGGAATAATGTGCATGAGACGGGGGGTAGTTTCCCTCGTGGTAAATGGAATCCTGGAGGGGAACCTCATAAGATTGACTGAAATATTCTCATCCATGTCATCATAAGAGTACCCGTAGCTTGCCATGTTGATGATTTTACCTGAGCGAAGTTGCATGTTTAAGAGGAGAGAAAGCTTATCTTGAAGGGATTATAACCACAATAATCACTCAATCTAATCAAGTTTATGCAAACAAGTTGTGATGAGCGCAAGCTTTTAGATTCAAGTTTGAGGTTAGGGTGAATTAAATTGCAGCACAATCCACTCTTTTTGCAGTGTGAACCCTAGTTATGAATTTGAGTGTGATCTCCGGGTTAACTAGGTTATTTCTCTCTCCTCACCAACGATGGGTTGTCTAAACTCTGGATACTTCAAGGTACAACCAGCCCGGCGTCCGTGAGGGAATCCACGGGTGCGGGGACTTACGGAGGTCTTGGAAAAGGAATTTCCGGTCCAAAGAGACGGAATGCTCAATGGAGGGTTATTCCAATTCCAAGAAGGTGTGTGGAATCCTAGTGTAGAGAGAGGAGGTCTCTCAACCAAATGCCACAAAATGCAAAATAATATGATCAGGTCAAACAAGTATAATCAGATGATGAACATATAAATCAAACCAGCATGAATAAACAGAATAAACAGGTTTCTGTAAACACACAGGTAAGAAGCGACTTAGCAGCAGTCGCTAAAAGCAGAAGAAACGACAGGGGGGCTGCCGCTAATCTGTGAAGTGCTGACCGACAGTGCAGAGGAAACGCCTTGGTGTGAGGCGCTAATTGTGAAAAGGACGCCTCTGGCAGAGGGCGTCAAAAGAAAATAGTGCACAAGCTCAAAATAAAAGACGCCTTGATGCCAGGCGCTGCATTAACAAAGGACGCCCAGACAATAGGGCGTGAATTCTCAGGGAGTGATAAACCAAATCAAGAGATATGATGAATAGCGCCTTTGCAGAAGGCGTTATATAACAGAAAGATGCCTTGGATTAAGGCGTTAAATTATGAAACACGCCTTGAGGGAAGGCGTTAAATAAGAAAACAGCAGCGATGTTCACAAACTGGCTAATCCATGGTGGACAATGGAGGGTGCCCGTGGGGCACAATGGAGGGTGCCCGTGGGGCACAATGGAGGGGTACCGTGGGTACCAGAGGGAGGGGCACACGTGGGTGCCAATAGGAAAGGGCACACGTGGGTGCCGATAGGAAAGGGCACACGTGGGTGCCAATAGGAGGGGGTAATCAAAAGAAAAATAGTGGAAGTCCCACCGTGATCGCCAATTTGTAGATTATGAAAAATCCACTTAGAAAAATTAAAAAAAAATAAAAGACGAATTAAGCATGCACGAGGTGCTAATAAGGAGAGTGATCGCCAAAGGGGTTACCTCAAAAAGGAGGGAAATTGATCGCGAATACCTGGTGAGAAAAAGGGATGCGGGATGATTGTGGATTTCTTCCTCCTCCTTCTACCGGCCGGCCGATGAAGGGGGTTTTTCTTCTTTGATTACCCTTAAACAAATCACAAACAAACAAGATAAAAAGGGATTAGCCAAGTGTAGTATCAATCCTCAAATAGAGTAAGGTGATGAAAGAAAAGCATGAAGTGTGCACCTTTTGGCTTCTTTAAAAACCCCTAAGAGAACTAAGGAAAGGAGACGTGATGCAAAGCTAATGCAAGAAATCATTATAATGAACAGTGGGATGATGATGTGCTAATGTAAAGAACTCCCTGTTGTTCCTGACAACAGTAAAGGGAGAAACCGAATTTGGCTTGCAGCTGATGCAAAAGGAGGAAGCAGACCACCAAAGGATCAAAGGTTGTGCAGGAAAGGGAAGTGGAATTTCTCTCCGCGTGAAAGAAACCTGCTGCTCTCTGTGCCGATCTCTCTATTGCTCTCTGTTTCTCCCTGCTATCAGCCCCCTCTCGCGCGAGCTCGACGCAGGGATATATTTATAGGGTTCAAAACACAGACTTGGTGGGATAAGAACAGGCAAGACTCATCTACGGTAAGGTCTCTACTTCCCCAATCGAACATGGTGACCAAAACATAGCAGGGAACTCTCCAGGAAAGGTATGTTCAAGCAGGACACGGAAGGGTGAAAGACGACCCACGGAAAGGCATTATTTGAAATTGACGACCTTGGTCAAGGCGTTAATTAAAATCACGACTGGGACAAAGGCGTTAATTCATGGATTTAAGTTTTAGTAATGAAAACATTCTTTATTTGAAAATGATGAAGAGACGCCTGAGAGAGAGGCGTTAATTCAAAACACGACCCATGGAGGGATGTTAATTCTTATTTTCTAATTTTGAGTAGGATTCGAAAAAGTCCAGAAACTGACGCCTCTTGGATCAGTCGTCCTTTCTTTGAGAAACGCCCCGGCCCAAGCCGTTATTTAAAACACGCCCTTCGTAGAGTCGTGAATTACAAAAACAATTAGAAAATGGCCTAAAAACACACAAAAATAGAAAAACTTCATATTATGGAAATATTGAAGTCCACTATGGTGACATGAGATTTAATCAACATAGTATCAATTTTGGCATGTCTACAGTTCCTGGGTGCTATCTGGTCTCTTCCCTATTTGTTGTTCATAGTTATAACATTAATTGCATATTGTTTGTTAGTTTCTAGGCTAGAAATTGCATGCACTCCAATACACATAGGGTCATTCATCTTTCATATCATAGTTGCATTCCTACCTTGGTGTGTGATCCTATCGCCTCCATATTCCTTGGGGTCGACTAGGTGATCGCATCCGGGACCTCCGTAAGTCCCCGTGAGCCGTAGATTCCCACACGGACGCCGGGCCAAATGTACCTTTACCACCCCGTGCCTAGGTTGCATACGTGAGAGAGAGTGCAAATCTAGAGTCAACCAAGTCCCCACTATCCATTCCCATTTTAGGAACCTACTCTGATTGGAGAGGACATTTTGTTTAAATTACTAAGGTTCTAAAAGGGGAAATAAATAAAAATTCCGCGCATCATTATAACGTGGTTGTTCTTGGTTGCCTCTCGTCCCCTCTTCTTGTTTGCATATCTCCCTTGTTTGGTCATCTTGTTTGGTTTGCTTATTTGATTTGGTGTTTTCCCCATTGGTAAGTGCAACATTGCATGTGAAGTTGCTTCAAGTCCATAGGTTCTTCTCCTAGGGGCAATTCCTCCATCATCTCCTACTTCTATCCTCTATTTGATTCCACCATGTCGTCCTACGATTTCCCTCACTCCCATGAGGACTCTCTTCCTCAGGGACTTCTAGAAGACCCGTCCAAGGTCATGTCTCGTCAGTCCGGAGAAGGGTCTGCCCCTCTTCCATCCTCCGTTGTAGGGGGCGGTCAGCCCTCTCTTTCAAATCCTCCCGCCGGTAATCCCACTAGTCACATTCTCAAGATGATGGCCCAATTGGATCCGGCCCAGCTTCAGGCCCTTTATCATACCTTGCAGGGGTCAGGCGCCCCATTATGGACGTCCAAAAAT
This sequence comes from Amorphophallus konjac, assembly GCA_022559845.1. Classification (NCBI taxonomy): domain Eukaryota; kingdom Viridiplantae; phylum Streptophyta; class Magnoliopsida; order Alismatales; family Araceae; genus Amorphophallus; species Amorphophallus konjac. The sequence goes on along the minus strand of CM040129.1, from coordinate 85,289,476 downwards.
GATGAATGAATGATGATGAGCACACGGCATGCACGTCCCGGCACCCGAGAGCAAGTCGAGGACGGAGAAGCCGAATAAACCCCATATCTCGTTCGATCAGGACGAAAACACAACTGGGGGTCCGCTACCTAATAAAGAAGCATCTCGAGCTGAAGAAATAACCCTGGCCCCTCAAAACAAGGTGTCGAAGGCCGAATCAGCGGAAAACCAGGGTGTACCCGATCAGGGCACACATCATGTCGGAAAGGTCCGTAGAAGGCCGAGGAACTGTCCAATGAGAGCAGAAATACTTTGAGTGGTTGCTCACTCCATGAAGACACTCCTTGCAGGTAGAAAGTAGGGTTAAGGGCACGATTCACGGTGCCAACGGTCGAATCAAGAAGAAACCTGAGTAATCTGACACAGGTTTGGCACGTATCAAAAATCACTCGGAATCGTAAACCGAGGCCCAGAAGCTTCGAAATGGACGCCCCGGAACTAAGGCAGTACTGGAGGCCGAGTGTGTGTCTGAGATGTTTCAGAATCGGGGCAAAACCACTTGACACTTAAATTGGCGCGGCCTTGGATCTCTTGCACTTAAATCGGCGCGCCCATGGGGAGACCTTGAACCGACGCGGCCCCTGATAGGATCGATGCGATGGATACAGAGGGGGGGTGAATGTATCCCTCTTCAAAAATGCCCAGATTAAAACCAATCAGAGACAATTAGATAGAAATAAACTGAACTGCTCTCTTATCACAACCGTGGACAGAGAAACTCAGACTCACAAATGAGTTCTAATTCTTCTGAGCAAAAGAACAAACACTTCACAATCATATAAGCTCCCAAGGTAATCACAACAAATCAACCATCCATAACCTGTGAAGGGGAGATAGAAGACAAGGAGCAAACACACAAGCCAAACCACGGCACAGATAATTTTTTAGGTGGTTCGGTCCATAGACCTACATCCACCCCTCACTCCAAACCGGAGTGAGGCTTCCACTAGCTAACGCTAGAACCGCAGACTCAGTCTGCAACAAGTGCTGCCTCACAGCTTGACAAACCAAGGGAAACAAATCCCTCAACCCAAGCTCTGCAACCCACAGAAACTTGACACCTGATCTTGCTACCCACAAGATCAGAACCAGAGACGAATCTCCCTTCCTCCAAACCGGAGGGACCCAGCTAGTGACAGCCCATCACTGGCAAACCAGAGATCATAGATCTCTCTTCCTCTGAAGCCCAGAGGGAACCCATAAGTGACTCCCAGTCACTTGCAAACCAGAGATCGCGGACCACTCTTCCTCCACACCAGAGGGAACCACTAGTGACACACAGTCACTAGCAAACCGGAGAATAAGTCTCCCTTCTCCTGAAACCCAGGTGGAACCCCGATCCCAAACAAGGGAATTGGAAGGACAAGGTGAACAGATGGAAAGAATAAAAATAAAAAAACAAACACAAGAAAAACACAGCGACTACAAGCTGTAAACAATGAAGCACAAATGTGGCTCTCAACGGAGCTGATTGGCCTGGATTTGATCCACGGTCCAGCAGGAACAGATCTTCAAGCAGCTTCCCTTCTTCTCCTCTAACTCTCTATCTCTCTTTCTCTTTTTCTTCTTCTTCACGAGCTCTCAGTCTATCTTCACTCTTCTTCTTCTTCTGCTCTCTGCCACTCTGCTGCTCTCTTCTTTTATCACTCTATGCTGCTCTCTCCTTCTGTCTCGATCTCTTCTCGCTTGATCTCTCTTGCTCGATCGCTTCTATTTATATCAGCAGCAGCTAGGGCGTGTGTAGGGCTTGTGCCCTCTTTGTCCAGAGTTCACCTCGGATCACGTGCCAGGTGCCAACCTCGGATCACGTGCCAGTCTTAATTCCCTCGTCCAACAGTCCTGTCAGATAATCAGTAGAAGACAATATCAGCTAAAGTCAGTAAGACCCTGTACAGGCTTCATTCATGCAAGCAAGGCAGTGCATGGCTATACAGAGTTGGTCGAGTGAAGCAATGGACGAGTGTACAGACTTGTTGAGACAATGCATGAACAAACGATGCAATGTACAGACTTGATGGCGTGATGTTCTGAATGCATATGAGAATGGAATGTGCAGACTTCTGTGTGCGAGCAGTGTATAGACTTAGTGTATGCGTGCATGCAGAACGATGCCAGTGTACATACTTGCTAAGCTTTTGCTAAGTCTGTATAGACTTGATCATGCAGACGACGACACCAGTGTACAGACTTTGTACGTGAGTGATGCAGCGATGTATAGACTTTGTGTGATGCCAAGCTAGACAATGTATAGACTTGCACATAGAGACGCTGCATGATACGATGCATGAGACGATGCATTGTATAGACTTAGCAATGCAATGTTCACACTCACTTAGACGCTGAGTGAGACGCTGGACAATGTACAGACTTTAAGAGATGATGCACTGTAGGCCAACGCTGTACAGACTTCGAGAGAGATGATGCATGAGACGATGCATGCACAAGGTTGTACAGACTTGGTCTTACAATGTATAGACTTGGCCAACTATTAACTGATGGATGTATTGACTTTATGAATGCATATGCCAAGACCATGTACAGACTTAGTGTCTCATGCAACCAGACAAGTGAATGCACAGATAATGTACAGACTTAGTGCAAACGGGATGTGCAGACTTTGTAGCATGCAATGTATAGACTTGATATCAAGGAATGCACTAGTTGTACACACTTGAAGTAATGCATGCAGCAGATGATGTACAGACTTGGTCTTGCGACCACGGGCTGTACAGACTATGTACAGACTTAGTCATGCGTGCAGCAAGGACAATGTTCAGACTTAGGATGAACTGTGCGAGACAATGTATGGACTTGAATGCGTGCACAAGCTGTATAGACTTTGACAGCGTGTAATGACTTTGATGCCCAAATGCAATGTATGGACTTAGCGTGAAAGCGAGAAGACGCTAAGTGAGACAGACGATGTATAGACTCAGCTGATGCATACTTACTCTGATGTACAGACTTTGCATTAAGCAAGGCAATGTATGGACTTCGAATCAATAGATGCACGATGTACAGACTTGACTGAGACACAGCATAAGACACTGTATAGACTTACTCATGACTGTCTAGACTTTGCATACGTGCTATAGCAATGTGCAGACTTGCTGACAAAGCGTTCTGCAGACTCTGCGTGCCACAATGTGCAGACTTGCGAGTGTGTGACGTGCACAAAGACGCTAAGTAAGACGGTCGGATGTACAGACTTGATAATGCAACCTAGGGCGATGTATAGACATGCCAAATGAATCTACAGACTCTACATATAACAATGTATAGACTATGCCATGCTCACAGTTAATGCATGTACAGACTTGTATGAAGAACTGGCTGTACTGACTTCGTATGCGTGCTGAACAAACAATGTATAGACTTGGGTGTGTGTGTGCATGCTAGAAGCAATGTATAGACTTGCTGAATTCACGAACATGCTATAAACCAGTGTGCAGTGCAGACTCTGAACAAATAAACCATGACAGATGAACACATATAGTAAATGAAGCAAAGACCTTAATCCATGATGAACAGAATGCTTCAAGGCTTTTTCCAGAGCAATCACCATCAGAAATGTTCATTTGATTAAACACAACAGCAAGTCAAATGTTCATTTGATTAAACATAACAGCAAGTCATTAATACCATTAACAAAGAATGACTTATGAATATTGACATCATCAAAACATAGAGACACAACAATCTCCCCCTTTTTGATGATGGCAATATTATGAGTCATTGCATTAATACAATTGTGAGACTCAAGAAATCAAAGTACCCCATATGCTCGAATGCACAAGTTTTTTCATACTCCTCCCCCAATGATTGACTCATGCAACTTCTCCCCTTTTGCCAACAGCAAAAAGGAGGTTGAGCAGGAAATCGGATTAATAATTATGGAGAGGTATGAATGCAGAGATGCAGATGCAACAAGAAATGCAAGAACTCCCCCTAAATGTATGAATGCAAGCACAATAATTTTCCCTTTTAACAACAGCAAGAAGAAAGAGACATGAGGAATGCTGACAAGATCTCCCCCTTAAGAATTACAATGTAGCATGATTCATATGACAAGGAAACTCTCCCTGAATAAATGGAGTCTTATGAGATGGATGAGAAGGAGACCACAGTGGCATGTAGATTTGACAAAGGTTGCTCAATCAATTGAAGTAGATCACAGATAGTCAGATGAAACATAGTCAAATACTGAGATCAAATGAGAGCAGAAGAACTAAGCACATTTAGCAAGATTTTCAAAGAGTATACCAATTTCATAAATCTAACAAATTTTCCAGCGAGTCTCCCATTATAAAGATTTATGAATAAACTTTATTGAACTCCATGGTTTAAAGATGATGTATACCAGGTTCGACAAGAAGTTCTGTACTCATACCTGAAATCAAGGTTTAATAACAAATGAACCAAAAACTCATATGTACATCTTGATTGATCTCCCTTCATCTTACTCAATCAATTTCAATGACTTCTTTAAGAAATACACTCATAAGTATTGAGTTTAAACATGCATGAAACCATTTGATCATATCAAGGGTTATAGAAGATTATCCTTTGCATTCTTTTTTTTTTCAAATATTACAATTTGTTCAACAAGAATTTTCATGCTACAATTTTCAAGAGCACTCAAGTTCAGTGCACACCTTGTAACTAGAGGATATATGTTGATCAGACGCCAATACCCGTAAGCACTTAGTGTGACTAACAATCTTGCTTTATAATTAACAGAGTTAACATTTACACCTCATGACATACCTCGGCTCATTTCTTTGATAAGTGAGATGTGTTTCTCAGTGTGTCAGCCATTGCTCTGCCTGTTTTTCAATTAATTTTAGGCAGAGTTAACTAAGACACCTCTTGACACAGTCCTTTGGACATGTGTTTCTCAGTGATCAAAGTCATTGCTCATGTAAGATTCAACAGATTTGACCCTTAGACATTTTCAGGAAGATCAGACGTTTAAAAACAATACAGATTTCATGTATTTCATCCAAATAAAGTCATGATTTCCATATTTTCATATTATAGAAGATTTAACAAGACTTAACATGAATCAGTTGGTTAAGGTTTATTAAAGTTGATTCAGATATTTTTCAGGACATTTATAGGCAACCTAACCGAATACATTAAATGTAAACCATTTTGATTTTTCTGATATTCATAAATCTGTATAATAGAAGATTCTTTATTGAAGAAGTTATTAAGATTTATGAGCAAGGTATACAATTTGAGATCTTCTCAATTGTAGCAATATCAAGAAAGCTTTCAGAAACAGCCAAAGTATCAATGATACCAATTGATGGTATATGATGCAGGAAGAGCGTAGGCTAACGAAATAGTGAAAGTATGATTGTTCAGGAGGAATAATAGCCAATCAATCAGAATTTATCAGGGCACAAGGAGCCAAATATGCATGAAACACTCCCCCTAACTAAATGCATTGATGTCCAGACACGACAATCTGAATTAGAGAGCTTCGGTTGACTAGACAGATGCATTTTGCTCCCCCTGTCTATATGCACAGAAAATCACTTATTTTTGAATTTTTCAAAATAAATCCAGTGCGGTTAACTATATGCATGCATATGCAGTGACCACTTCTAAAGCATAATGCATGAGCACAAGTATGCAAAAGCACTTACTCCTTTTAGCAGATGCAATGATTTATTCCTTTTTGGAATTTTTAATTTAGATGATATGCAATGCAATTAACTATATGTATGCAAAAACATGCAATACAATTCAGTATGAGCATTGAGAAGCATGAATACTCATAGTGTGCAAAGGATGATAAATATGCATGAAACACATTAAACATGATATGCAATGAATTTCAAAACAGGAAATGCAGAGAGTTTACCTGAAAAATTCAGAAAGGGGTTTTCTTTTGAGTTCCTTGGCTTATTTATCCCTCTTTATTCCTCAGTCCCAAGGCACACCTGCAAAACAATGTTCACTTTGCACAAGCAGGTACCCAAGAGGTCTTGGGTCCTGAATTAACAGTGACATTCCTAGCAGGTTTTCTCAATAATTTTTGTGCATGAAGGTCATCAGATTTCATCAAATAGCAATTATTCATTGAATGACCTATTTGACCACAGTAATGGCATGATTCAGCAGATTTCAAGTTCTTTTTATGCAAATTACTGTTGTCATGAAGTTTATTAGCAGAGAGAGAATTCTGTTTACTATAATGATAGCAAGATGCAGTAGATTTCAGATTTGATTTATGCACATTCTTATTAGCATGAATTCTATGTGCATATGCATGAAATTTTTTGTTAACAGTATTAAAATTCTATTTACCAAAATAAGCCAGCCAACAGTCAGCAGCTCTATGGCCTGGCTTCCCACATTCAAAACATGTAATGAGCTTATCTTTGAAAACAAATTTGTTCCTTTCAAAAACTATTTTGTTTACAAGAAATTTGGTAAATTTGGAGTTGAAATCTCTCCCCTGGGCATGCCAACATTGGGCTGCAATGTGGCCCATCTTGCCACAGTGAAAGCATGAATTAGAATTTCTCCCACCAGCACTCAGCCAGCATTCAAATCTCTTATGACCCCATTTTCCACAATTAAAGCATGTCATATGCTGGTCTATTAAATCAAACTTGTTCTTGTTAAAGTCATGTTGGCTTGCAGGGAATTTAGCATGATATGAATGAGATATTTTCTTACCACTTGCAAACCAACATTGTGTAATTGTGTGTCCTAATTTGTCACAGTGAAAACATTCAATTTTCTTTTTATGAGATGAAAGATTTTTATCATGAAATTTCCTAGCATTCATATCATCCTTCTCCATCAATTTACACTCATGCATCAGATGACCAAATTTATGACAATAGTGGCATGACATTTTCTTTTTGTGTGCATGTGTGTGTGTATTCGTGTCAAGCATAGATTCAACATGATTGTTTCTTTGCTTATTCTTCACATGAACATATTTTTTCACTTTTTCATTTCGTTTCTGAATGTCAGTTTGTTTCTGCATTTTCTGAACAATGGGCTGTTTATCTTTTGATGTTGTGGCTACATTTGAAGCATTTACAAATGATGTCATTACTTTGTTCTGAAAAGCCTTTTTATTTAGATTATTGTAGCCCAACCCTTCCTTCCTGACATTGACTCTTACACCTAGTAGCTTGTCTAGGTTTTCTTGCCCATCAACAAACTTTGACAGAGAGTTCCTCAAGTCTTGGATTTCATTTTCGAGAGATGCAACATTTATTTCATAACTTGCAATCTCTTGCTCACTGCAATTGACAGCTTCGTTCAAAACTTCGTTAGCTGTTTTGTATTTTTCAATTTCTTGTTCCAGATTACTCAGTTTTTCAGGATCTTCAACGCAAACAGTTTTTCCTCTTTCTAAGGCTAGAAGTCTCTCAGACATAGTGGAGTTCAGCTATTTTAACTTCTCATTTTCTTTAACCAGAGTATCATTTTGAATTAACTCATCAAGAAGAATCTGGTCATCTTGAGATACTTTTGGATTATTTGGAGTTTCATACTCCCTTTGCAAGTTTTCAATGTTTTTCTGCAACTCCATGTTTACAGATTTGATGGCGTCAAATTTTTCAATCAGCAAATCATTCTCTCGTTTAAGTTTCTCTAATTTTTCTTCATTTTCTTTGGAGAATTTTCTGAGAGAATCTTTTTCAGACTTCAGCTTGTTTAATTCTGAGTTCACACTTTCAAAAATTTTCAGTAATTTTTCATACTGGTCATGATAGTTAACAAGAGTCTGATTATTATTATTTGAACTGAGTTTCTCTTTGAGTTCAGATATCTCATTTACATGATCTTGATTTTTAATTCTCAGCAACGAAATTTATTTTTTCAGCATTTGAATATCATACATAAAAGCATCATGAACATTTTTCAGTTCAGCACAATTTTTACAGTCAGAATTCAAACTGTCTGACCTACTACTCTTCTTCAATTTTTGTATTGTTTTATTAAATGTTCATGAGATTCAAGCAACTCAGCATATGCATTCACCCAATCATCTAAAGAAAAATTCTCGAAGAGGTTTACCTCATCATCATCCTCTTCTTCATTTTGGCTGCTGCTTTGATTACTTTCGTTAGCCATCATGCAGCTTGTTTGATTTTCTTTCCCGACTTTCTTTATCATCTCCAATATATCCCTTGCAGATCTGCAACCAAGGAAATATGAATGAAGAGCTCGATTCGTCGCGGCCTTTATTAACTCCAGTGCTTTCTAATTTTCTGCACACATAGATCGATGCTTATTAGTCCATTTGGACTGATCTTTTGGTAGTCTATGTGGACCATGTGAAATCACTTTCCACATGTCTGGATCAACAGATTTAACATGAGCACGGAAAGCACTGTGCCACTGGTTGAAATCAGAACCACTAAAGACGGGTGGATGAGCCATTAAAACAGATAGCAAATAGATTCAACGCACAAAGCAATCGAAAAGAATGCACCAAAAGCGAAATAGCACCGAAAACTACAGGGTCGGATCTGCAGGTCGCTGGACCTACTATGCAGACACCCGCTCTGATACCAAATGATAGGATCGGTGCGATGGATACAGAGGGGGGGTGAATGTATCCCTCTTCAAAAATGCCCAGATTAAAACCAATCAGAGACATTTAGATAGAAATCAACATAACTGCTCTCTTATCACAACCGTGGACAGAGAAACTCAGACTCACAAATGAGTTCTAATTTTTCTGAGCGAAAGAACAAGCACTTCACAATCATATAAGCTCCCAAGGTAATCACAACAAATCAACCATGCATAACCTGTGAAGGGGAGATAGAAGACAAGGAGCAAACGCACAAGCCAAACCACGGCACAGATAATTTTTTAGGTGGTTCGGTCTACAGACCTACATCCACCCCTCACTCCAAACCGGAGTGAGGCTTCCACTAGCTAATGCTAGAACCGCAAACTCAGTCTGCAACAAGTGCTGCCTAACAGCTTGACAAACCAAGGGAAACAAATCCCTCAACCCAAGCTCTGTAACCCACAGAACCTTGGCACCTGATCTTGCTACCCACAAGATCAGAATCGGAGATTAATCTCCCTTCCTCCAAACCGGAGGGACCCTACTAGTGACAGCCCGTCACTGGCAAACCAGAGATCACATATCTCTCTTCCTCTGAAGCCCATAGGGAACCCACAAGTGACTCCCAGTCACTTGCAAACCAGAGATCACGAACCTCTCTTCCTCCACACCAGAGGGAACCACTAGTGACACACAGTCACTAGCAAACCGGAGAACAAGTCTCCCTTCTCCGGAAACCCAGGAGGAACCCCGATCCCAAACAAGGGAATCAGAAGGACAAGGTGAACAGATGGAAAGAACAAAAATAAAAAAACAAACACAAGAAAAACACAGCGACTACAAGCTGTAAACAATGAAGCACCAATGTGGCTCTCAACGGAGCTGACTGGCCTGGATTTGATCCACAGTCCAGTAGGAACAGATCTTCAAGCAGCTTCCCTTCTTCTCCTCTAACTCTCTATCTCTCTTTCTCTTTTTCTTCTTCTTCACGAGCTCTCAGTCTATCTTCACTCTTCTTCATCTTCTACTCTCTGCCTCTCTACTGCTCTCTTCTTCTATCACTCTCTGCTGCTCTCTCCTTCTATCTCGATCTCTTCTTGCTTGATCTCTCTTGCTCGATTGCTTCTATTTATATCAGCAGCAGCTAGGGCGTGTGTAGGGCTTGTGCCCTCTTTATCCAGAGTTCACCTCGATCACGTGCCAGGTGCCAACCTCGGGGCACGTGCCAGTCTTAATTCCCTCGTCCAACAGTCCTGTCAGATAATCAGTAGAAGACAATATCAGCTAAAGTCAGTAAGACCCTGTACAGGCTTCATTCATGCAAGCAAGGCAGTGCATGGCTGTACAGAGTTGGTCGAGTGAAGCAATGGACGAGTGTACAGACTTGTTGAGACAATGCATGAACAAACGATGCAATGTACAGACTTGATGACATGAAGTTCTGAATGCATATGAGAAAGGAATGTGCAGACTTCTGTGTGCGAGCAGTGTGTAGACTTAGTGTATGCGTGCATGCAGAACGATGCCAGTGTACATACTTGCTAAGCTTTCGCGAAGTCTGTATAGACTTGATCATGCAGACGACGACACCAGTGTACAGACTTTGTACGTGAGTGATGCAGCGATGTATAGACTTTGTGTGATGCCAAGCTAGACAATGTATAGACTTGCACATAGAGACGCTGCATGAGACGATGCATGAGACGATGCATTGTATAGACTTAGCAATGCAATGTTCACACTCACTTAGACGCTGAGTGAGACGCTGGATAATGTACAGACTTTAAGAGACGATGCACTGTAGGCCAACGCTGTACAGACTTCGAGAGAGATGATGCATGAGACGATGCATGCACAAGGTTGTACAGACTTGGTCTTACAATGTATAGACTTGGCCAACTATTAACTGATGGATGTATTGACTTTATGAATGCATATGCCAAGACCATGTACAGACTTAGTGTCTCATGCAACCAGACAAGTGAATGCACAGATAATGTACAGACTTAGTGCAAACAGGATGTGCAGACTTTGTAGCATGCAATGTATAGACTTGATATCAAGGAATGCACTGGCTGTACACACTTGAAGTAATGCATGCAGCAGACGATGTACAGACTTGGTCTTGCGACCACGGGCTGTACAGACTATGTACTGACTTAGTCATGCGTGCAGCAAGGACAATGTTCAGACTTAGGATGAACTGTGCAAACAATGTATAGACTTGAATGCGTGCACAAGCTGTATAGACTTTGACAGCGTGAAAAGACTTTGATGCCCAAATGCAATGTATGGACTTAGCGTGAAAGCAAGAAGATGCTAAGTGAGACGGACGATGTATAGACTCAGCCAATGCAGACTTAGTCCGATGTACAGACTTTGCATTAAGCAAGGCAATGTATGGACTTCGAATCAATAGATGCACGATGTACAGACTTGACTGAGACACAGCATAAGACGCTGTATAGACTCACTCATGACTGTCTAGACTCTGCATGCGTGCTATAGCAATGTGCAGACTTGCTGACAAAGCGTTGTGCAGACTCTGCGTGCCACAATGTGCAGACTTGCGAGTGTGTGACGTGCACAAAGACGCTAAGTAAGACGGTCGGATGTACAGACTTGATAATGCAACTTAGGGTGATGTATAGACATGCCAAATGAATGTACAGACTCTGCATATAACAATGTATAGACTATGCCATGCTCACTGTTAATGCATGTACAGACTTGTATGAAGAACTGGCTGTACTGACTTCGTATCTGTGCTGAACAAACAATGTATAGACTTGGGTGTGTGTGTGCATGCTAGAAGCAATGTATAGACTTGCTGAATTCACGAACATGCTATAAACCAGTGTGCAGTGCAGACTCTGAACACATAAACTATGACAGATGAACACATAAAGCAAATGAAGCAAAGACCTTAATCCATGATGAACAGAATGCTTCAAGGCTTTTTCCAGAGCAATCACCATCAGAAATGTTCATTTGATTAAACACAACAGCAAGTCAAATGTTCATTTGATTAAACACAACAGCAAGTCATTAATACCATTAACAAAGAATGACTTATGAATATTGACATCATCAAAACCATAGAGACACAACAGCCCCTAGTTCTTCAGGTCAAACTTGTGCGGCCCTCTTTTGGTGCTGAATCGACGCGCCCTCAAGTGCAATCAAACCGGCGCGCCCCTCCCCCTACCGCACCGGTTTAACCAAAGTCCATCGCATCCGACCTACGATACTCTGTTTTCCCATCATTCTGGCGCGCAGAGAGCATTCAATGTTGTGAAGCCTTGTCTCCACCTCCGTTCGATAGCACAACGGCAGCAACGGTGAGGGAAGGTAGCGACGATGGCAGCAGCAGCAGATCTCCCGACAAATCCGTGAACATCCCATCCTCGGATGAACGCCAGCGTACGTTGCGAACCAACAGCAGCCAGCGTAGCAGGTCAACTCCAGACGTTGTTACGAACGAGGCGGAGGTGGTGCGAACGCTCCCCCACTGGCTGTTCTATAAAAAGGCAAGTCGAAGACACGATGAAGAGGAGGATATGAGAGACACGACCAAGATGGTGCAAGATAGGAGAGACACGACCGAGATGGTGAAGGTCGGATGGCTCTGTCTCTCTGCCATCGGAAGAAAAAGAAAGCTCCATTCACCCTGCGTCGGTGAGGTGAAGAGAAAAGAAGAGAGTGTGAGAGAAGGGAGGTGAGCTCGGGGAAGGAGCTTGTGCTCTGCTCCCCTCCCACCGGCGTATTTACATCCCCCCTTTCCTACTATTTTCCTTTGCTATGGGGTAGATCCCCCTCTTGTATTTCGTTTCCCGCCTTCCCTTGTGAATGAATGAAAAGAAAAACTTTTACAATACATAGTGTTCTACTTCATCGGTTTCCTCCCTTCCTCCCCACCTTCTAATCACCCTACCCTCTGGGAGCCTGCCTCTCCGTGCCATGGTCTCCGAGGGAACCCGTCTGAAGGGTGAACACTTATAGCCATCCATTGCGAATATCCGTCCCTTTGGGGCTCTCATGAAACTACGACTCGGGTGTTGCTAGAACCCCTTGAAGGCTGGTCTTCAGGCTTTTGCACTCACCTATGGGTCACCGGACCGTCGTCGGGCTACTCTGAGTTTGGGGGGTCATTCCGGAATACTCCGTTTGACGATCCCTCATTTCCCCTCACAAACCCCGATCCGGGGGAGCTGCTTTCCAATTCTCGCCAGGAATATGAAATAAGAACAAGGAACAGGCACATACGAGGGTGAATGAACGAACTGAGCTTTCTGAAGATAAAAAAAACCGTGTATGCTTGACTCCCTCTGAATCAGACATAAATTGAACCCCCTGAGTTCCAAAACTTTCTTATAATAAACCTCTGAACGAAACAATTAAAGCATCTTGTTGATACATCTTGGCAAGCGAACAAGATATTTAAACCTTCTTACTGAATTAATTCCCCTCAACAGGTGAACAAAACATTTAAACTCTGCTGTTAACTCATCTGCGAGTGAATGAAAATAAGAACATAACAAAATGAACTCCGTCTTAATCCGGCACGGCCTAATCTGGCGCCCCGGGGTACCGCGCCGGTTTAACTCCCCTCTCAAAAAAACAAATTCCACAATCCCACCGAAACCAGCGTGCCCCCCTTTATAGCCTGAATCGACGCGCCCTCATTGTCTACGGAACCGATGTGTCCCCATCAACCCTGTTGAGTTATGATTTTGATGATTGTTGTGATTGTTAAGTTATGGTTTTGATGATAACTAAACTTAATGTGTGATTAAGTGATGATAACTAAACTTGTGGTTGATTGCTCATGATCTTGTTATCTATGTATGGTTGAGATGGCAAATGGGAACAGTTACATGGTCTTGATCCTTGGTTTGCATATGTTAGTTTTACAAGAGACAAGAGGTTTCATAACCTCTTTAATGTGAACAAGCATGGTACTAATTCTGACTATCTTACTTGCAGGATTAAACTCATGGCAGTCACCTGGTGAACCAAACGTGTGGATACTCACCCTGCTCCTCTACAATCCCAAACATGTGGTATATGTCATGTACTGTCAAAGAACCATTGGTGAGACTCTTACCTTGTCTTAGCATCGATCTCACCATGTGTATCTCATATACCTCTCCTTAATACACCGCATTCATGCATATTAAACATGAAACCCTTCTGGCCATCGTGCGCCCTCGCCCGCGGATCGACCTGCGCGGTTTAGACGTTTCAAATGCATAAACCAAGTGAATCCAATCCCAAAATGCATGGATTTGATATGGACATGAAGCCCTTGGCTTATGGACATGTTTCTTTGGGCTAACACTTCATTTTTGCAGGTATAGGTCTTTCCGGTCGACCAACACACCTTGGCCGGTCGACCATAATTGCCAGAACCGAAAAGATGGCATTTTTACAGGTTTCGATCGACCGCCCCTAGGCGTCCGGTCGACCAGTTTTTCCAGAGATGAAAAATCAACCGACTGTAAAATTTCGGTCGACCGCCCCATGCCTTCCGGTCGACCGCCAGTCCCGAGCCCCCTTTTGTTGACTTTTGTTTCAAGCTCGAGGAGAGGTCTTTCCACCCATTTGTTTAATCCAAATGACCCCAATTACACCATGATTTGTGGATCTGGTCCAGAGCTTGTCTAGGACCATTCAAGGGGTTATAAAACTATCATTTAGAGTCATAAACCCTAGGGATCCAAGAGGGCTTCAAGGGAGATCAAGAGGAGGCTGTCCAAGTGAAGAAGAAGGAGGAGTACTGTAGCCGTGAACAGTACCTCGTGCAGCAACAATCTTCATCCAACTTCAAGCCATTCAAGGCAGATCTGAATACAACATCCTCCAAGGAAAAGAAGCAAGCAAGGAAGCAAGGATTCAAAAGAAGATTGCCCAAGGAAGAAAGAAGAAGAAGCAAGCAAGCACGGATCTGAGAAGAAGGTTGTACATGGGTGAAAAGAGCAAGGTTTTCACAATCCACTTGAAGTCATTCAAGCAAGAGGGAAGGCAACATTCATGATCAGCAGCATACGTTGAAAAGGAAGCCAAATCAGGGGATTTCTAAACTGTGCCTTATTTTGTTTCAAGTTCATATTCATGTTTTGTATAAACTGTGAAAACTTGTGTGTGCGTGGATCATTGTTGGATCCGTGGTCGTGTGTGTGTCTGTCGTATTTGATTCGTGTGTGCGTAGGTCTTCTTAGATCTACGTGTGTGTGTGGTTTTATCCATATCTTAGTGTTTGTGTGTGTGGAGTGCTGCACTTGTCGCAGCGTGTGTGTGTCTTGTTGATCCTCTTGTTGGATCGTGTTGGAGACCTCGTCTCCGTGTGTGTGTGTGTGTTGGGGTGCGTCCCCGTGAGTGTGTGTGGGCAGGCGTCATCCTACGTGTGTGGTTGGAGCATCGTCTCCATTTGGGATTTTATCCCCGAGTGAAGCCTCACTGGGTTTAGTGAGGGTGGACGTAGGATTGCCGTCGTTGCATCCGAACCACCTTAAAATCCGCTGTGCACTATGGTTTGATTTGTATGGTTTGATCCATTTCATCTACCTCCATTCTACATGAGTGTTAGTATTTATTGTTGTTCCGGATTTATCTTCGTATATCTTGCATAATCTATATTATCATCAATTAAGTTTGATAAATCCAATTTGTATACAAATAGTTTTGAATCTCTTAACTAGCATTCTATCACATATTTTATAAAAGGCTAAAAGTTTCCTTAAAATTTGTAAACACCCAATTCACCCCCCTCTTGGGTGTCATTGATCGTGGGACTTCAAACCCATTAAATCGGCATGCCCTCCCCTCCTCGTAGCTGAACCGGTGCGCCCATTTGCCTTCCCCTAAACTGGCGTGCCTCAAAAAAAATGATCAACCGAATAAAAGAAAGGATATGAAATGAATAAATAAAATGAACCACCCGTGTGGGAACAAACAATGAAATTTAACAACTAGAACAATGATAATAAAGAATGGTATAATCATGAATACCTCGAAACCCTCGGTTCCCCAGACTAGGTGTGAAGAGAAAAGCAATGATGCCCCATTGAATTGGACGTGGACCTCGGGAGCCCCTCCCGACATGGCCACGATCCGAAGTCATTTCGGGCCAACAATTCGTTAACTTGACTCGTCTCCGTCGGGATCCAATCCCACACCAGCATTGAACTTTCCGCGTATGCGGTAGACATTTGCACGGTTCTATCGCCGTCTTCTGCGCTACAAATGCGGACTCCCGTCCGAACAAGAAATGGTCCGCAAGTGACCGACATATACGAATTTACAAACGTTTATGCCTCGATGCGGGGTTTGCTTAAACACACTTTGAGACTTCGCTCTCGCTTCGTTATTATGAATTTCAGGCCGTAGGGCCCCTTTTCTGGCGATCAATCAAGGCTTTTCCCCTCTCCGAGGGGATGTAATTAACGTCGTGACCTTTATGGCGCTGCAGGTTCTCCGTCCCGACATGACACACACAATCGTCTGATTAGTCAGATCGAGCGCACCCATGGTTCCTTGAAACCCGAATAAATCGTCACCTAGGTGACCGGCACGCCCTCGCACGAATAAACCGAATAAGCAAACGAACAAGCGAATAACAAATTAAATAAAAGAAGCATCCCAAAAGTGCATCCACAGGTCTGGCACGCCCAGTGGGACTGGACTTCCCTTCACCTCCTCGCCGGGACTAGGGGCCCTACGGCCTCCTTATGAAATTCTAAACTTTTTTACTTGCAATTGCAGGGATTATTCTCCGACGATCACAATGGCCGTCAACTTTGGACCACTAGTCATCGCGAGCCATGCCAACCGTGGCTACCTCTCAGTGCTAATAAAGTTTGGTGACTTTCCTCAGGTGGTGGGCTTCCCCAACTTCTTGGGGGTGGACTTCATCAACCTGCTGTAGATTGAGGGGCCCAAGCCCGTCGAAGCCCACATACCCACCACAGGGATTTCTACCACCCAACCCGATGCTGTCGGGTCGCCAACTACTACTGCCGACCACACATCGATCAACACCGTGGGCTATTTTGTCCACCACGCCCGTTTCGACACGAGCTCGGCTACCAAGAAGATGGCATCCTGCCAAAGAAAGAGCCGAAGAAATGCTACTGTTGTCGCACCTATGGGCCGGCCATCCAACCCCGGCAAGTCTTGATGTGACACCACCTTGGGGATGGCAGCCACTAGACCGATACCCCGACCTACAACTACAAGCACAATCACAAGTGTATCGAATTCGCGTAGGCGAACGCTCACACGGTGCGCACACTCAACCCAGGCGTGACTCGGAGATACCGAGTCGAGGGTGTGGGACGAGACTCTTGCTGGTAGAGGGCCAGAAGGGCTAAGGTTAACCTCCCCTTGGGTATGGGTGCCCAATTCAATGAACAGGTAGTGTGCCTAAGGGCACATGGTTCACTCACTTACTCCCACGGCGGTCGCTCGCTGGCGGTGGAGCCTCGGGACCGGGCACTCTCTATCCTGACGGACGGAGCAAACGTCGAATATTGAAGGAACAAGCACAAATTAGAAGCAAGGGTTGAGAGCTTACTCGGCCGGTTTGTAGAAACTGACCCCGGTCGGAGACGAGGGCAAGCGGGGAAGCGTGAGTTCACCTCCCGCACGCTGCGTCGTTGTCGCTTGAGCTAAAAATTATTAGGGTACAGTACTATGCCTCTCGCAAAAGGGATGGACAAGGGGTGGGGATGATCAAGTACATTCAAACACTACCTCCATGCAGGGAGGGGCTTTCAGCCGGCCAGGCGAGGGATGGGGAATGAGCCGATATTCGGTTCTGCCCTGACCGAACTCGCAGGACATCAAGCCGATGTCAGAGGAGCCATGAACTCCTCCAAACTCCACCGGAGGTGAGGCTAGTGCAGAAACGTCCCTGGGTGGCCAGGGAGCACGCCAGAGAAATTTGGCACCCTCCAGAGACTGAGTTGAGCCGCTGGAGCTCTGGGATCATACTGGTCCTGTGTGACGCCTGACTGGCCCAGCAGGGTAACTTCTTGATGTAGATGGCTCCACGGACTGCTCCGAGCTCCGATGGGGGCAAGATTGGCGTTGACGCGACCGTGGGTGAGTTGGCTTCGGACTGGAACTGACAGGGACTGCAACCAAGGTCGGAGATGGGCGTGGTGAATAGAGGAATAGGAAGAGGTCCAACCTGGATCTGGCGGAGCAGCCTGCGCGCTCTGGGAAAAACGGCCGGAACGAGGTGCTCCAGTGGGCGATTAGCTTCCTTCTTCCTGGCACGTGTAGAGGACTTGATGAGGATGTCCTCCTTTGAAGGGAGAGCCAAGAATCACACCAGGGTGGCCGTGAGGGCTTCTGCACTAAGCTTCCGGTTGTCTGCTAGAGATGACTTGTGCAGGTCGGCGAGAATCGATCCTCTGGGCTGCTCCGATGTTTTCTGAGGGTGGACGAGCACTTGCTATGAAGCCAACTCGGAGATGAAACGGTCGGTATATAGTAGGTCACCTGGAACCTTGTGGAATGGTCATGGGTGGTGCTGCAACTTGTTGTTACTCTGTTGCTGCGAATCTGCTTGGGTGGTAGGTAGAGATTGAGGATGATGATGGGGGAATCAGAGGGGGAACAAGGGAGGGGATGGGTCAGGGGTGAAGCTTGGTTGAGAGGGGATCAGGGGAGGGTCAAACCAAGGTGAGGGGGGGAGGGAGATGAGCTACTGGGGGCGGAGCTAGCAGGTGGAGGACAGGGGTGCGGCCAGGGGTGGAGTGGGACAGAGGGAGGGCGCATGTTGGCCTAGGGGAGGGGTTGGTTGATTTTGAATGTGGTTTAATGGTGGGTGATTAATGGTGGCCTAAGGAAGTGAAGAGGTGTCTTGGGAGTGTGAAAGGGTGCTTGGGAAGTTGAAGGGTTGTGTTGGAGAGTGGAGAGGTGTCTAGGGGGCTGTGATATTAATGGGGTAGTAATTAGACTGGGAGGGATTTGAGGGGTCAAGGGTGATGTGGCTTGCTGAGGTGGCACATAGGGCTTAGGTGCTGATGATGGGGAAGGGAGAGAGGGTGATGTGGAGGAGAGAGAGAGGGGGCTCGACCAAGAGAGAGTGAGAAGAGGAAGAGAGAGAAAGGGGTCACCCCTTTTAGAGAGAGAAAAAAATAGGGGTAAGGGAGTTTCTCACTCCACAATTGGCTTCTCACCAAAGGAACACTCAAATTGGATTTTTGAAGCCCATTATCCCAACCTCTCTCTCTCTAAGCTCTCAACCCTTGCTTCTAATTTGAGCTTGTCAATATTCGACGTTTGCTCCGTCGGTCAAGAGAGAGAGCGCCCGGTCCCGAGGCTCCACCGCCTTCGAGCGACCGCCGTGGGAGTAAGTGAGCGAACCCTGTGCCCTTAGGCACACTGCCTGTTCATTGAATTGGGCACCCGTACCCAAGGGGAGGTTAACCTTAGCCCTGCTGGCCCTCTACCAGCAAGGGTCCCATCCCACACCCTCGACTCGGTATCTCTGAGTCACCCCCGGGTTGAGTGTGCTCACCATGTGAGCGTCTGCCTACATGAATTCGATAAACTTGTGATTGTGCTTGCGGTTGTAGGTCCAAGTGGTATTGGTCTAGTGGCTGCTGTCCCCAAGGTGGTGTCATATCAAATCGGTATCAGAGCTTAGGGAACCGGGTTGCTCCATCCAACCGGGATCCTGAGCTATGAGGTTTGAGGTCGAACCTCTCCCAAGCGGAGGGGTTTGATGGGTTCAAGGAAGCCGGCAGACCAAACAAGAACACGCCATTCTTGGGCAACACGTTCTGACCGGAACGCGCCCCTTCCTCGAGAGCACGTTCTTAGAGCAGAGACACCTGCGGCCGACCCTCACCCTTCTAACCTTTGGGACTTCAAGGGATTCAATGGGTGTTGTTTTCCAATGTTGTAATCAATGTTTTAGGTCATTTTAGCTTCCCCCTTCCCCCTATATGTGTCCCTCTCCTCGTATGTTCAATTAGAAGCATTGAGAATGATGTTTTAGCCATGGCTATTATGTGTTTTCCCTATTTTTGGAACCTCGGGTGAGAAGCCCAACCCCATGACCACCCCGCCATGGAGGTCGTCCGTGAAGCTCCGGTGGGTCATCTTCGAGAAGAGGACGGGTGTGAATCCCCATCAAAGCTCCACGATCTTCCTCCTTCGTCATCCATTTTGCCGTTCGCTCTCCACCGCCACCATCGCCGTGATCATTGTCAAGGCCAAGGAGAGGCTCGGCTGCACCGTTCCTGAGATGGGGATGGGCGTGAAGCCCCAACCGAGCTCTCCCTCTTCCTGGGCTCGCTCTGCCACCCCGACGATCGCCGCCGCCATCCTCCTCCACCACCCCCTTATCAAGTTATCATAGTTGTATTAAGTTAGTTTTCTTGTTGTTTAGGCTCCCTCTTGCCACATCATCACACCCTTTAAACTCCCCATGCCACATTAACCCCATCCATTAATTCTTCCACCTCCCCAAGGCAACCCTTGCCTCTCCCAAGGCCTCCCATCAAGGAGGGAACCCCAGCCCTAGGCTAGGTGCGCACCTCAACCTCTCTCCCATTCCCCCTCCTTGCTGCTTGCGCACCACCTCTCACCCCACCCCCTCCCTTCTCCCTGCTCACCAACACCTCCTAGCCCTTCTTGCTTCGCCCCCCCTTGCCCTTCCTCCCACCCCAAGGCCTAGAGAACAACCCCCTCCATCTCCCCACACACCCAGGAGCACCTCCCACCCCTCTCCACTTCGTCCACCATCTCCACCCCCTCCCATTGTTCACCAACCACGTCTGCTACCCATCTGGAACTAGCAGTAGCAGAGCACCAAAAACTTGCAGTGACGATCCTACCTCGTCTGAGCAGATCCAGGTGAACCTCCCAACAAAAACTCGATTCGTCTCTGAGCTAGCTTTCCAACGAGGGCTCTTTAACCTTCATCCTACGTCCGGGCTGTTTAGTGGAGCCATCCTCGCCAGACTGCGTAGACTGTCTTCGGCAGACAGCCAGAGACAACTTGCATAGGAGCTCACGACCAGCTCGGTGAAGTTCTTGGTGCGCCCTTCGGAAGAGAATATCTTCTACAAGTCCTCTACCAGACCCAAGAAGAAGGGAGTCGTTTGAGCACCGAAGGACCACGTTCCAGCCGTTTCCACAAACTTGCGCAGATCTGCTCCACCAGCACCAGGTCTGACCCCAGGCTACTCTTTTGCTTCATCCGCTCTACTCCGACCTCCTTTCAGAGCCCCATTAGTTCCTGTTCGAAGAGGAGTTCCCCACGGTCGCAATGACACCAGCCTCGCCTTCATCGGACCCCGGGAAAGTTCGTGGCAGCAGTTTTCTCAGGCCCCGGTGGTTAAGGGTACTGCACACCCAGTCTCCAACTGCAAACCTGAGCCCGATTGCAGACACGACCCCGGCCGTTCCAGTGAGGTTTCTGGCATGCCCTTCCAAGGAGGTCATCTTCATCCAGTTCCCTTCACGTCCCGAGAAGCGGGAAGCCATTCACCTGCCGGAGCGTCCTGTACCGGCCGTCTTCCCTAGCCTGTGCCGGCAGTACTGGCCAGAACTAGGTTGGACCCTATCCCGCTGTTCTGCTCACCATCCTCCACTACGACCCCTTTTCGGAGCTCCATCGGTTCTTGTTGAAAGAGGACTCTCCCACAAGTACGTCGACGCTGATCCCGCCTTCATCAGAGCAAGGAAGAGATCGTGGCGACCCCACAACTGGCTCGATGTCCCTGCATTACCGACAACGGGATAGAATTCAGTCCCTGGTAGTTCGGTCTTCGCCATCCAACTCCCTGCCCCTTCGCCTGGTCAGATGACCACCCCTCCCTACGTGGAGGTAGTTTTTGTTGTAAAAGATTAACCCCCGCCCCGAGATCCCCCTCCTGCGTGAGGTGTAGTCATGTACCCTTGTCATTTCAGGTCGAAGCTACACCGATGCGGCTTGCAAGTGCGTACCCTCGCCTCCCCGCTTGCCCTCATCTCCGGCCGGGATCGGCATCTTTACGCCGATCAGGTGAGCACCTGGTCATAGCCCTCTACTAGTTTACTTTGCTGGTTTAGTATAGCCTTTAGCTCCGTCGGACTGTGAGTGAGTGCCCGTTCAACCAAATCATCAAATCGAGTGTCCGCCGCAGAGCGAGTTGTGAGAGAGACCCTACAACCCATGCCCTTGGCGTGCTGGCCACCCACGGAATTGGGCATCTCTAGTCCTTAGGGGTTCAGCCTCAAGCTAGCCAAACCCCAGAACAGCGAGGTCCCACCTCGGACCCTTCCCACCAACGCCGATTTGCCTTCAAGCAACCGTGAGCGCTACGCGAGTCGGTCCGCTAGAGTGAGTCCGCCACTCAAGGTTGATTGCTTGCAAGTCAAGGTCCAAGGTGCATCAGTCTAATGGCTGCCACCCCAAGGTGGTGTCACGTCAAGTCTGTTCTGGTCGGAGGTGTCAGAGTCTACCTGAACTGCCATAGCACCGAAGTGATCCCTGAGCGGATCGTTCCAAACATCCCTGTACGCAACTCCTTTCAAGCGCTAGGGAGAATAGAGATGAAAGACAGCGGGGCAGCCCGCTGACAGAAGAATGAACCGGCCCCAAGGCCGTGCAAGACAAAGAAGATCTGGGTGCCGAAGCCAACTCGGGGCCTGGTGACAACTCAGCTGGAGTCTATCGAGGTTGACAGGACCTGGAAGGAGGAGAAGAAAAAGATGAAGAAGAATGAGATGTCAGCAAGGGCGTCTCTCCAACCACTTGCCCGAGCCCACGGGCGATAGGCGAACACCTCTTTACATGTCAAAATGCATGGCAAGATTGTCAGAGAGGGTCCGAGTTGGCTTCGGCACAGACAACGCTACCGCCCCAGCACAGACAACGGTACCGCCACCCGCGATTTACCCTGATTATGAAGAAGAAGGCATCACCCAGGCCGTGCGTGGATACCTCCGTGGGGTCGGGAACACCTCCCTAGGGAGGCAACGGCTACTACAAGTGATCACCACTATTGAAGAGGGTCGAGAATGTCCAATCGACCCGGCTGAAATAGAAGATGCGGAATCAAGATGATATGAGCTCCCCCGCCATGAAGAAGACCCACCGAGAGTCTCGGTGTTTGAAAGACAGACCTTCCCTGGTCACCTGACCAGACGTGCAAGGAGAAGAGATGAAAGGATACAAATCTACACTTGTCACATGGCCGGAGTGACTGGTCACTATGGGACTCTGCCTAATGAGCCTGAAGAAGTTGACAAGATTGCTGAGAGGCCGGGCCCTCTCACAAGAAGAGGAAAGGCTGCTAGTGAGGCGTTGCAAACCCTCACAGGGACAGCAGATCCAGAAGAGACTACGGCTGCCTTAACTTCCAATGTAATTACAACTAAAGATGAAAGTGGGGTGCCATCCACCTCGTCCGAAGAGACGCCGTCTGAGGAGCGGGGAAGCCTCCCCCGCCCTTCTGTCAACGATCCGGCCTTGTTGATGTTACTACAAAGATATCAACAAGAAATTAAAGTATTAAAAAAGCAGCTGAGTGAGAGGGATACTCATACCTCCTCGCCCAGGAAGCTCGAAGTCCCCCTGGGACATCAGGGGGCGGTGGCTAGGCATTTGAAGCTTCACCGTAAGTGATTGCCTCGTAACCAGTGCCCAATTATGTTGGGGGCATTCCTCCCCCGCAACAACAAATTACGGCTGTGCCGCAACCTCCAATCTTCCAATTCCAAGGAGGGCTTGCCACGCCCCATGCATCCGTGTTAACAACGCCACACATGCAACATGCTCATTTTTACCCAAACCCGGTTAACCCGGCGGTGATGAATAAGCTCATGGTCGAGCAAAGGATAGAAATGAAGCTGGCAGAAAAGACCGATGGCGACTCCGCCTCATTTGATGTATACAGGGTGCCATACCCATCTCATCATACTGCCAAGAGGCTACCCCCTGGCATCACTAAGCCTCCGAAGTTCGAGAAGTTAAACGGGCAAGGGTCTCCGCGTGAGCACATTGCCTACTACACTAATGTGATGGGCGACTTAGCTACTGATGAGTCGTACCTGCTAAAGTTCTTCGAGTCCATATTAACGGGGCTTGCCTTCGAGTGGTACTCAAGCTTGCAGCTCGGGTCTATTCTTGATTGGCCCGACATGCAAAGAAAGTTCAAAGAAAGGTTCCACATCATCGAGAGGGAGGTGACGGTGGCCGAACTATATGAAACCATGAAAAGGAACGATGAGTCGGCCCTGGAATATATCAAAAGATGGAGGAACCTCAGCATGAGGTGCAGGCGCTCGCCGCAACAGGAGGACGCTGTCCAAATATGCAAGCAAAACCTGAAAAGAGAGATGTTGGAAAGAATGATGGGAACCGAAATTAAGTCGTTTGACCGACTGAATAATGTTATGGCGGAAGTCAATGCATTACTCTCAAAGTACTCCGCCACTCCCACCACTCCAAGTCAGAAGGCCAGGTCAGCTGACAAACGACCGGCATCTTAAGAAGTACATACGGTCGACTTCAAGACCTTTGAACAACAGAAGGAAAAAGATAAAGGGGCAGCTGAGTCTCCCCCGTCCAAGCCTGCCACTCGGCGAGAAGGTCCATCCCTACGGAATAAAGTGAAGAAGCTATATTCATTCCCTCAACATAAAACTCGACTCTTGTTCGAATGGGCTACAAAATTCGACAAGATCACCCTCCTAGAACCAAAGAGGCCGGGTGATCTCAGAAGATAAGATGATCCTCATTTCTTCCCATATCATCAAATGATCGGGCACCCTATCGAGGACTACTATATCTTTAAAGACACTATTGAGTCTTTGATCAAGAAGGGAGAATTACAAATGGGGGAGCACAAAGTCGATCCTCCGCGCCCACATGAAATGCCCACTCTGGGGGTAACAATCAACATGATATCTCTATATTAGCAACTACCTGAAGAAGTGGCAGAAGCCTGCACTCAACATACCTATGAGGCCTATATCTTAGCGCCAGCAGAAGATGAAGGAAATTGGCACACCGTGCCGTCTAAAACAAGAAGAAGGGCGGTGCTTCATCGTGGCCCAGGAATTCATATATGAGGCATCACACCTTAGCCGGAACCCCCGTTCGTGACCCCCGTCTGGCATGAGACAGCTCCTCAGCTGGTCATCAGAAGATTCACCAACAATAAGAAAAAACACATCCCCATGCGGGTGCACAAAGAGGCCAATCCGACAATGAAACGGCTTCAAGAAATCATTAATGGGCTAGATGAATATGAACAGTCCAAAATTCAGCCGGTCCAGCTGAAGGAATACGTCCCTTGGGAACATTTTGAGTCCCTGGAGGTAGTAGAAAAAGCCGAAGTTGAAGCTGAAGTTGAAGAACCCGGCATATGGGATGAGCCTCCAAAGGAGCAGCCGTCGACTATGAAGAAAAAGAAGAAGAAATCCAAGAACAAAAGAAAAGGCCTTGCCGTATCTTGCAACACCCTTGCGGCCCTATTTGAAACAATCCAAATCTCTGAAGAAGAGGATGAAGAGATATGCCTCGCACCAGTAGAGGCAAACCAAGTTGAAGCTTCCACCTCCCAGCATGCCACTAGGTCCGGAAGGAAATGGGGGCATCTCCCTCAGGCTAACCACAACATCATGTTACATGGTGAACAACAATACCAGGTTCCCCAGCCTGAAGTCAAAGGTGCATAAATTCTTCTGTTGTGCCCCTGTGGTCATTTGAGTCATCTTGTGGTCATTTGAGTCATTCGACATCATCCTGTGGTCATTTGAGCTATTGGACATTCTTGGTTTTGATAATGGCCAAACACTATAAGTCATTGTTGTTTTCCACTCTCATATGACTGACATACGTGATGTTTTGTTCATGACATATAAGCCAATGAATGGACAAGGAATGGAGTAGAGATGACAAATGTGAAAGCCTAATGATCGCACCCAAGCAAGGATGGAATCTTTCAAATCATGATCAATCAAACTCATGGCAGTCGCCTGGCAAACCAAACGCATGGATAAGCATCTTGCCTCTCTACCATTCAATATAGGTGGTATATGTCATTTACTGTCAAGCACCATTGGTAAGATTCTTACCTTGTCATAGCCATCAATCTCACCATGGGTATTCCATATACCTCTCATCTCTAAACTTCATTCATGATAATTGAGGTTCACAATGATAACTTGGATTGATAACTTACAAGTTCACTCTTCAAATGCATTAGTTTCTCATTCCAATTATGGTAACATGCTCAAAATGGTCTTGATGTTTCTAATACATAAACCAAGTGAAATCCAAACCTCAAATGTATGAAATAAATATTTAGTTAAAGTCATTCTTATTTGGATGTATTTCATTGGGCTAACACTTCAACTTTGCAGGACTAGGTCATTCCAGTCGACACGTCACATAAAAAAGGTCGATGCACAAAGAAGCATAACCAAGAGAACCCAAGGTCAAAGATTCAGTTGACACCTTCAAGACTGTCAAGGTTGATGCCACATATGAGAACGAGCTGCTAAAGGACTTAAGTGACGGAGCTAAAGGGGTTAATGGACTGACCCGGGGAAACCCGGGGTCTGCCCAGCTGGCAGTCGACCGCCAGCCCAGGGGCGATCGACCGCCCCTGCCAGTAACTCACTGTCTGCACGATTCTCAGTGGCGGTCGACTGCCAGCCCAGTAGCGGTCGACCAAAAATTCTAGGGACCAAATTTCTATAGGGTTTCTCAGTAGCGGTCGACCGCCAGCTTCTGTAGGTCGACCGCCAGCCCCGAGCCATCAATTGTTGACTTTGTTTTCCACTTCGAGAAGAGCATCTTTCCTTATAATTGTTTAATCCCAAAGTCACACAATCCCCCATGGATTGTGCATCTAGTCTCGGGGATGTCCAAGGACCATTCAAAACATATAAAACCAATCCAAGAGGGTTAGAAACCCTAGTTGATCAAGTGAATAAAAGAGAGATCAAGAGAGGCTAGAGGAGGTGCTTGGAAGAAGGGGTACTATAGCCGTGAACAGTACTTCATGCAGAAGTTCTTCATCCATTCTAAGGTGATTCAAGCTTAGATCTGAAGCAAGCAACCTCCAAGGAAGCTAGAAGCAATCAAGATTCTCAAAGGTGATCAAAGCTGCATCCTTAAACCTCCTCATCAACTCAAGGGGATCAAAAGAAAGATCAAAGCTACATCCAACACTCTCTCCATCAACTCAAGGTGATTCAAGCTCATATCTCAATCCAGTAACCTCCAAGGAAGAGTAGAAGCAAGCATGGCTATCAAGGTGAACCATTGAAGCTCATTTCTCAAGGGAGATCAAATCTGCATCCTTTATCTTTTTCATCAACTCAAGGTGATCCAAGCAAGATCCTTTCACAAGGAAGAAGATATCATTGAAGCATCAGATTCAAGCTCCAGCAATCTCAGACAATATTTTTTCTCTTTGAGCATATTCTATATCTTGTTTGGGTTTTTTCATATCTTGTTCTTTTTCCATTTCATTCAAACATTTGAAACTGAAGGACGTCCCTACCGGTGGTTAGTAGGAAGGCAATCGAAAGATGTCCAATCTGCAGTATTGACGTCCCTACCAGTGGTTAGTAGGAAGACAATCGGAGATTTTTTCGATCTACGGTTCAGTACGTTGCACTAGTGAAGCCTCACCGGGTTTGGTGAGGGGTGGACGTAGGACTGGGGATTCAGTCCGAACCACCTTAAAATCTCGTTTGTTGTGGTTTACTTGTGCGGTTGCTTTGTGTTTGATGCTTGCTTAGGTTCAATCTCTATATTGCGTAATCATGTTGCTAAGCAAATCGTTGTGTCCTTTGCTAAGCTAGTTTTATTCTGTTGCAATTTATTTTATCTAGCTACAAAGAGGGTTGCATTACAAAAGAGTGGCAGATCTATTCACCCCTCCCCTTTAGATCCGCTGTCCACTACTCAACAAGTGGTATCAGAGCGAGGCTCTGCGATTCCCAGATCCTACGATCTGCAGGGAAAGATCCCGGTGTATTTTATTTAGATGGCTTCATATGCTACACATGCTTCGATGGTTTCTCCGCCCATTTATGATAGTTCAGATTTTTCTACATGGGTAGGGAGAATGTTCATCGATGTTAGCTCCATAGATCTACAATTGTGGACTCTTATATACGATAGTCCTCATGAGCTGCCATCAAAATAAATTGATTGGTCAGCCGAACATGAGACCAAACATAATGATAATCTTGCTGCATATAACTTAATTACAGCTGCAGTTGATCTCAGACTAACTCATATTGTGTCCTCCTGTAGCACAGCCAAGTAAGTACTGGACAGGTTGATAAAAATCAATGAAGGGAAGGGACAAGAACAAGAATGCTTCATGGTTGACCGTGCAGAATAGTCCAACAATACATCCTCATCGCAGGTAAACTCTGACTCCGAGGAATTCACTTTTGAAGAGCTTATGGAAGTCTATGATGAGTTGATTACACAATACAAAAAGGTAAAATCAGAAAATAAAAATTTGAAAAAGGATGTCAAGAAAAGTAACCAAAATGAAAGCTCTTTTTGTAAAAACTGTTCTACTTTTGAAGAGCTTAACGACACTCTTTCTTTTGATCTAGATACACATAAACAAAGCATTGCATGTCTAAGGGATGAAAATGAAAATCTTCATGATGAAATCACTAGGTTGAAAGAAATTGTAATAAAACTTCAAAACCAACCTAAATCAATCTCTAATGATCAAACTATGGCCGATGGGCTAATTCATGATGAGAGGTTGATTGATGAAAGTAAAAATTCTGAAACTCAAAGTAAAAAGGTCCTAAAAGAAACTGAAGTCTCATGCTCTTCTACTTTTTCATGCAAAGAATGCTCATTCTTGAAAAGGATAAGTATGAGTCTCCATGATGATCTTGAATGGCAACAAAATCTGATTGATTCTCTGAAAGAAGAGAATAGAGAATTGTTGAAAAAGAAAATTAAACTTGAACAAGATGAAGAAGAACAGAATGAAA
The DNA here is from genome assembly GCA_022559845.1 of Amorphophallus konjac. Taxonomy (NCBI): domain Eukaryota; kingdom Viridiplantae; phylum Streptophyta; class Magnoliopsida; order Alismatales; family Araceae; genus Amorphophallus; species Amorphophallus konjac. The sequence goes on along the minus strand of CM040129.1, from coordinate 85,260,885 downwards.
AACTGGTTGCACTTGGAAAATGCAAGACTGTCATTGATGATTGCTTTGAAATATTGCATGCTTTAGAACAAGAAAATCAAAATCTTAAAGCGGTAAATTAATGTCATGCTCAATGAGCAATTGGTAGCATGCGAAGAGGGTCTTGATGAATTTAAACAGTATATTTCCTCACTTGAAAATGAAATACAAGGTTTGAATGATTTCCTGTCAATATTTGTCCAAGACCAAGATTCTGGCTCAACAGAAGCCACCACTTCCTGTGGTCACCAAAAATGGCATACTGCTTGAAATAAAAGTAAAATTCAGCATGCTCATCCAAACATGCAGCACAACATGTCCAATACTAAGTACCATGCTTTCTATAAAATGAATGTCCTTTGTTATTATTGTGGTAGACATGGTCACACTGTGCATGATTGTTTCATCCTGAGGAATGATGAGCTTAGAGCAGGACAGCAAGTGAAAGGGCAAGGAAAGAAATAGGTCAACACTAGCAGAGGGCCTGCTCAGTAGAACTATGCATAGAATCGCATGGAGAATCAGAAGTGTCGACATTCCCATCCAGATAGGTCGACACTCCCCATGGTCTTCAAAAAAAATGCTTCTCTTTGCTGCTTTCATTGTGGTAAGACTGGTCACACAGACCAAGAATGCTGGCGTCTGAAAGAAAGACATCACCCTCATACCATAAAGGTAAGAATCATGCTCGCCCACAAAAGCATAGTCCACATGCACACGCACATGAACAGAAAAAGAATAATCAATCTTTTGTGTGTTGTTTCTATTGTGGGAAAAATGGGCATGAGATATATGATTGTCACACAATGAGGGAGGATGATGTGATTGCCCTGAAAAAGATGCGCCAAGATCCTAAACATGTTGCTAACCCACAAGGACCCAAGCAAACTTGGGTACCTAAAAATTCCAAATGAGAATTTTGGGTGCATGATGCATTGGAGCTGAGAAATGAATGGTCAGGTAAATAAAAGCTCAAGGCACAGATATGTAAATAATTTTTTTTTGCCATTTTGCATGTTTAGTCTTGACATGTAGATAGTGCATCATAAGTTTGCCCATTTTGTTCAATAAAATTCTACAAACTGAATTGCTTGTTTGAAATGATGATTTATCCCACATGATGTGAAGATGAACACATGAGCTAGATTAATTGCTCACACCCTACTTGACCTCTGGTATTTCAAATGGTCTAGAGTTGAAAGGCAAGTTATGCTTGTCCAGAACTCTTATTATGCGTGAGAAGAATCTAATATCAAAACCTCTACCGTGCACCAGAGATCAATTATTTCAACTGTTTAATTCATGAGAAACCTGTTATGCTGATGAAGTTGATGTGATGATGAGTTGTGTGGTACCTGACATCAGCCACATGAAATTCTTAGATTTTGGTTTTGATGATGCATATCATGGCTGCATTTTCAACTCGTTATTCATGTTAGCATTGTTCAAAGGGGAAGTCTAGCAATTGGCATCATCATGTTGCATTCAGTTCAAAATCTATTGTGAATGATTTATGTTTGCATCATCTTGTGATCTCATATACTCTAATGCAAATCATGTTTAGGAAAACATAAAAAAAATGTGCAATCATCATGCAGCATCTTCATTGCATTGTGCATTCACATAAGTCTTAGACTGTATAGTTCATTGCCAACCCATGCATGCTTTCAGTGGGAGTCAACATCTGAAACCAAGCTGCATGCTCCCTTAGAATAAAGTTGTATCAAATGGATGTAAAAAATGCTTTCTTGATTGGGTTGATCAAAGAAGTAGTCTATGTTGAGCAGCCCCCTGGCTTTGAGAACTCTAACCATGCAGATTTTGTATACAAGCTAGACATGGCACTTTATGGCTTGAAGCAATAACCAAGAGCTTGGTATGAGAGACTAAGCTTGTTCCTCATTGAGAAAGGGTACACACGAGGTAAGGTAGATCAAATACTTTTCACCAAGAAGTAAGGTAAGAACATCTTGATTGTTCAAATTTATAATTGATGATATTGTGTTTGGTTCTACTAAATCTGAAATGTGTGAGGAATTTGCTAATCTCATGACTAGCGAATTCGAGATGAGCCTAATGGGAGAATTCAAATTCTTTCTTTGTTTGCAGGTCAACCAAGGAGAAGATGGGTGCTTCATAAGCCAAGCCAAATACATCAAGGAGCTACTGAAAAGATTCGACATGACCAGCTGTAAATTAATTGCAACTCCTATAAGCACCACAACATCACTAGATTCGGATGAAAACGATAAATTAGCGGATGCAAGAATCTATAGAGGTATGATCGGTTCTTTGCTTTACTTGACTGCATCCCAACCAGTTATCCAATTTAGTGTATGCCTTTGTGCTAGATTTCAAGCTAGTCCTAGAGAATCCCACTTGACTGCCGTCAAACGTATCCTTAGATATCTTACCGACACTCAAGATTTGGGATTGTGGTATCCGTCATCATGTGATTTATCTCTTATATATTATTCTGATGCGGACTACGCTGGATGCAAGCTAGATCGCAGGAGTACTAGTGGCTACTGCCAATTTCTGGGTGGGTGTTTAGTTTCTTGGGCCTCCAAGAAACAACACTCGGTTGCCCTCTCAACCGTAGAGACATAATATGTTACTGCGGGGAGCTGTGGCACCCAAGTGTTGTGGATTAAACACCAACTCCAAGACTACTTAGTGGATCTTGGTTGTGTCCCGATTCTGTGTGATAACACTAGTGCTATCAACCTTGCCAAAAATCCAATACAACACTCTAGGACTAAGCATATTGAGATTAGGCATCACTTCATTAGAGATGAGGTCGTTAAGAAAAACTTTCATTTTGTTGATACTCTAAATCAAATTGCTGATATCTTTACCAAACCCTTGTGTAATGATAGGTTTTCAACACTCATGAAGGAGCTTGGTCTTTGCTGACCTCAGGCCAATAAAACTTGACATAATGCTCTTGTTCAATTTAGTGTGTGTTTTTGCAGATTGGTGTTCCATACATTGTTTATATGTAAATATGTCATTTTGCATATGGTGTGGCATTCCATGTAGTCATGATGCATAATAATGAATTGAATTCATGTTCACGATGCATTGCATGGTTTGTGTAGCATCATTTTTGCATGACCATGGTATATTAAATGTTGATATATGGAAAGGCAGGCTATGCTTGTCTAGAAGAACTCAATATGCGCGAGGTTTCACCTCCGCCAAGTACCATGCATCACTGTCGCATATAAGCCATATAGTAAGGAGGAGTTGTCTCTTTGTAGCATTCATGCATTTGTTTCATCTTCATTCTGTTGCATTTAATAAGTGTACAACCATGTGCTGGGTCATGCATTTCATGTCTGCCAACTTCATATTTGATCAGGTCAACCCCTGCATGATTCTAGTCAACTTCTCTTTGACAATTATCTTTTCACTTGCAAACATAACTCCTTGAGTGCATTCATTGCATAACCTTAGGGGGAGTCTCGTTGCTTCTCTTACTCTCTTACAATCTGAACTTCAATGGCCCCCAGTTTGAATATGAGATCATGAAACAGACAGAACTATAGTGTAAGAGCTTTCTATTATATGAACTGATGATTATCCATCCAATGAAAATGGTTTAGATTTAATGATTTTCTTGATGTTCTGAAATATTTATTATGAAATCATCTATGTTTTGTGGTTTTAATAGACCTTAACTAGAGATTGTATATTATGCTTTGAATGACTATCCTGAAATCTGAAAATTCAAACGTCATTGCAACGTTGGTTGAAGTTACTAAAGCTTAGTATTGTTGTTAAACACCTTGATGAGCTGGAATTCGTAAAAATTAATTTGACAGAGTAATGATATTGTTACACGGAGAAATATGTCACGTCTTCAAAATAAGTGATGAATGATATGTCATGATGTGCCCCTGTTATCTCTGTCTTAATTAATTTGGACTCTAGGCAGAGCACTGGCATAATTGCTGAGAAATATGTCTTCTCATCAAAGAAATGATTTCGGATATGTCATGACGTGACTTTGCTATCTATGTTCATTCTGAAGCATAACAGTCAGTCTTACCAAATACCTAGGAATACTGGCGTCTAAACAACGTGTATTCTTACTGCTAGGAGACATGTACTAGACTCGACTGCTCGCAAAATATGAGTCATGTGCTTTCAAATACAAAAGATACTGCCAATCAACAATATGGTGCAATCATAAAATTCCATGCTTTAGTCATGATTGTTTAGCCCCAATACTAGTTTTTGTGTTATTACATTTGTAGTTATTGAAAATGGATATATAAGACAAGGGAAGGTTAAACACTGCCATGCCATGCGCTTTTGGTTCATTTCTATTAAAACATGGATGTAGATGCTTTTCGAACTCTGTTGATGATCTCAGATTTCATTAGCTTTGAACCATATATGTTGCTCACGGTCTGGTTCCGATTTGCATATAATGGCTTGCTCTCAACTCCTTTCAGCTCTGGTCTCACAGACATCTGTCACCTTCTCTACCTTGTCCCTCCTTTTTGCTGCTGTCAAAGGGGGAGAAAATGTCTTGTTGTGAGTCCTTTATGAGCTAATACCTTTGTCCGTCCTTTGTGCGGCCTTTGTGAGTTGTCAAAGGGGGAGAGTGAATTGTGGACGGGAGAGTCCACGGGGGAGAGAACCTTGTGAGCTTTGAGTCTTCATATGTGATGGGGGTTTTGCATAGCATTCACATTAGAGGATCATCCATGCATACATATCCGTATTCACATGCTTTCACTATCATGGATCTTGAGCTGCACATGTCGCATATGTCATAAACTTTGTCACCTTGGATATTACTGCCACATAATGACTCACAGTGTTGCCATCATCAAAAAGGGGCAGAATGTTGTGTCTCTGTGGTCATTTGAGTCATCTTGTGGTCATTTGAGTCATTCGACATCATCCTGTGGTCATTTGAGCTATTGGACATTCTTGGTTTTGATAATGGCTTGGTTTTGATAATGGCTAAACACTTTAAGTCATTGTTATTTTCCACTCTCATATGACTGACATACGTGATGTTTTGTTCATGACAGATAAGCCAATGAATGGACAAGGAATGGAGTGGAGATGACAAATGTGAAAGCCTAATGATCGCACCCAAGCAAGGATGGAAATCCTTTCAAATCATGATCAATCAAACGATCAAACTCATGGCAGTCGCCTGGCAAACCAAACGCATGGATAAGCATCTTGCCTCTCTACCATTCAATACAGGTGGTATATGTCATTTACTGTCAAGCACCATTGATAAGATTCTTACCTTGTCATAGCCATCAATCTCACCATGGGTATTCCATATACCTCTCATCTCTAAACTTCATTCATGATAATTGAGGTTCACAATGATAACTTGGATTGATAACTTACAAGTTCACTCTTCAAATGCATTAGTTTCTCATTCCAATTATGGTAACATGCTCAAAATGGTCTTGATGTTTCTAATACATAAACCAAGTGAAATCCAAACCCCAAATGTATGAAATAAACATCTACTTAAAGTCATTATTATTTGGATGTATTTCATTGGGCTAACACTTCAACTTTGCAGGACTAGGTCATTCCAGTCGACACGTCACATAGCCAACGTCGATGCACAAAGAAGCATAACCAAGAGAACCCAAGGTCAAAGATTCAGTTGACACCTTCAAGACTGTCAAGGTTGATGCCACAGATGAGAACGGGCTGCTAAAGGACTTAAGCGACGGAGCTAAAGGGGTTAATGGACTGACCCGGGGAAACCTGGGGTCTGCCCAGCTGGCAGTCGACCGCTAGCCCAGGGGCGATCGACCGCCCCTGCCAGCAACTCACTGTCTGCATGATTCTTAGTGGCGGTCGACCGCTAGCCCAGTAGCGGTCGACCAAAAATTTTAGGGACCAAATTTCTATAGGGTTTCTCAGTAGCGGTCGACCGCCAGCTTCTGCAGGTCGACCGCCAGCCCCGAGCCATCAATTTTTGACTTTGTTTTCCACTTCGAGAAGAGCCTCTTTCCTTATAATTATTTAATCCCAAAGTCACACAATCCCCCATGGATTGTGGATCTGGTCTGGGGGATGTCCAAGGACCATTCAAAAGATATAAAACCAATGCAAGAGGGTTAGAAACCCTAGTTGATCAAGTGAATAAAAGAGAGATCAAGAGAGGCTAGAGGAGGTGCTTGGAAGAAGGGGTACTGTAGTTGTGAACAGTACTTCGTGCAGAAGTTCTTCATCCATTCCAAGGTGATTTAAGCTTAGATCTGAAGCAAGCAACCTCCAAGGAAGCTAGAAGCAATCAAGATTCTCAAAGGTGATCAAAGCTGCATCCTTAAACCTCCTCATTAACTCAAGGGGATCAAAAGAAAAATCAAAGCTACATCCAACACTCTCTCCATCAACTCAAGGTGATTCAAGCTCATATCTCAATCCAGCAACCTCCAAGGAAGAGTAGAAGCAAGCAAGGCTATCAAGGTGAACCATTGAAGCTCATTTCTCAAGGGAGATCAAATCTGCATCCTTTATCTTCTTCATCAACTCAAGGTGATCCAAGCAACATCCTTTCACAAGGAAGAAGATATCATTGAAGCATCAGATTCAAGCTCTAGCAATCTCAGACAATATCTTTTCTCTTTGAGCATATTCTATATCTTATTTGGGTTTTTTCATATCTTGTTCTTTTTCCATTTCATTCAAACATTTGAAACTGAAGGACGTCCCTACCGGTGGTTAGTAGGAAGGCAATCGAAAGATGTCCGATCTACGGTATTGACGTCCCTACCAATGGTTAGTAGGAAGGCAATCGAGATTTTTTCGATCTGTGGTTCAGTGCGTTGCACTAGTGAAGCCTCACCGGGTTTGGTGAGGGGTAGACGTAGGACTGGGGATTCAGTCCGAACCACCTTAAAATCTCATTTGTTGTGGTTTGCTTGTGCGGTTGCTTTGTGTTTGATGCTTGCTTAGATTCAATCTCTATATTGCGTAATCATGTTGCTAAGCAAATTGTTGTGTCCTTTGCTAAGCTAGTTTTATTCTGTTGCAATTCATTTTATCTAGCTACAAAGAGGGTTGCATTACAAAAGAGTGGCAGATCTATTCACCCCTCCCCTTTAGATCCGCTGTCCACTACTCAACATCCTCCTCCACCAGGGCTTTACCCGGAGTGTGCAAGCAGCCAGGGGGTCCCCTCCTTTGCCGAATTTCTATCCTCTCGAGAGGGTAAGCGGCCATCCCCGCGGCAACAATGGAGGGTCAAGGGTGCTCCTACCTTACCCTCAGCAACCTCTCCTCCAGCAAATAAAGACTACGCGAGCATTCCAAGCTTCGTCGAATTTGTGCAAGGGAAGGAGCCGGTCGGACCGGCGCAACAAGTTCAGGTGCCACCTGAAGAAAAAGATGAACCGCCTCCCGAGCCAGCTCCTCAAGAGCACTTTGTGGGCAACTATAAAATATCTGAAGAATTAAGGCTGACCAATGTCAGAACCACCAGTAGAATAGTAAAGCAGCTAAAGAGAATCCCCTCAAGCTTTTCTGTCTGGGATATACTCTCCCTCGATGAAGAAACAAGACAAGCCGTTATCACGGCTCTACAAACCCCAACATACTTCAAGAGCTATTTTGTCGAGGCGAAGTCAGGGGTGGCTATGACATTCACGGAGGACGACATGCTTCTACCCTCCGCCAACCACAATAGACCCCTCTACATGAGGGGGCAGCTGAATGGCAAACCAATAGGTAGAATCTTGATTGACCCAGTGGCTATAGTAAAGATATTCCCCTATCGGGTATATCATAAGTACTACTTTGATGTGCACTTGATCGAGGTTAGGGATATGAGAATTGTTGGCTTCAACCAAAAATTTGAAGTCCCCATGGACGTGGCAGAGTTTGAACTCTCACTCGGTGACTTCACTACCAAAGTGCAATTCCATGTGATAAACTCTGATACGTCATACAAGGCGCTATTGGGCCGGCCATGGTTGCATAAAAATCAGGTGGTGGCCTCCACCCTCCACCAATGCATAAAGTACCCTCAGAATGGGAAGGAAGAAAGAGTGTTCGCCGACTTACACCCTTTTGAGGTGTTCGAGTGCCACTTGTCAGATGCATCTCTATATCTGGAGAAGCCGAAGAATCCTAACCCTCCAACTCAGGATAAGGGGAAGAAGAAAATAGAATTCGGCGACTAGTTTCCCCCGCCGCCGCCCGACTACATGGCTCCCCCAGAGGTGTCGCTCATATCTGAGGAAGAAAGAGACCTCAGAGCACTCCAACTCAACATTTACCCAGAACCGGGGGCACTAGAACTCAAGGAGCTACTTGGGGATGTCAAGGTCCCACCAGGGGTCACCAAACCCGTAGCTGATGCAGACTGCCAAACAGTCGAAGTGTTGAAAACCCTGGAGGTCCCTAATCTTGATGGCCAACCCACCTTGTTCTATGTGGCCAAGGAGCAGCCCGTAAAGGGGGACGATGATTGTAGATTCCCTAAAGAGATGCATGATCCACCGGTCTCAATTATGGGACTCCCCTACATCACTGACCGTGCGATCAAGCTAGCCAGAAAATAGCAAATCCCCTTTTGTCAACCTTACAGTCAAAATAAGATGTTCAAAGAATTATGGGAGCCACCAAACATGGAGAGAAGATGGCTACAAGTTACTCAGCACCCGGGGCTGGGTTTCTCTATTGAAGACTACCAAGAAATCGACATGATTTCCATCTGCACTGTAACAAGTGAAGGCTCCCTAGGGGCAATCTATGATGAATACATAGGAGACTATGAAATAACTGAGCCATCGGCTGGATTAAAAGACTCAGGCCCGCCTCAGCCAGGGGTGCATAATAATCACGGAGCTGCTACTCCATGCAAATGCTGGGAGTCCATCCCTATGGAGGCAAATACAATTCTAACAATGACTCGCGAGAGTCATAAACTGATGAAAGTCTACCCGCCCTTGAGGGTGCTCCACCCATAAGCTGGCGTCCAAGCTGCACAAAGCATACACTGTCGACACCAGAACTGATCATTCATCCCAATCGCAGCCAACTGGCTCAGAACAAGGCAAATCTGAAGTCACGCCGTTAGGCGAAATAAGACAAGAACATATCTACGAGGACCTCAAAGTTGAAGAAGATGATGAAGGCTTCGTCGACCTACATCCGGCTCCTTCGGAAATAGAAGATGGCGGCCAAGCCACTGTTGATGAATTGATCGAAATAAACCTTGGCTCGAAGGATGATCCTACGCCGACCTTCCTCAATGCCCTCCTGCTACCCGAAGAGAGGGGGGCATACATAAAGCTGCTTCAGAAATTCTGAGATTACTTTGCTTGGAATTACAAATAAATGCCAGGCCTTAGCCCCGCAGTTACCCAGCATATCCTACCCATTGACCCTAAAGTCGAGCCGGTGAACAAGGAGGTCCCGTTGCACAGGTTTCGGCCTCAGAGTCCGGTGGCGAAGAAGATGGAGTTCAGGATCTTCTGGACTCTCTGTTATATAAACGGTCACACAATAGACCATTTTTAGAAATAAACGGTCATCATTAGGCCGCTTTTATCATGAAGAACAGAGACCTTGGCGACCACGACAGTTCAAGCTAAAATAGAATGAAAATGGTCTATCAGTAGACCATTTAGTGCTTAGAGCGGTCTTGCATTAGACAACTTAGTGATGGGACGGTCTAGCAGTAGACCACTTAGTGATGGGACGGTCTAACAGTAGACCACTTAGTCATGGGACAGTCTAGTAGTAGACCACTTAGTGAATGGGGCGGTCTAGCAGTAGACCACTTAGTGAATGAAAGAACATTCTGGACAGACTGTGCGTGACTTTGGAAATCAGAGTGTATCTCTCAAACGGTGTAGAACTAGTGAAAGTGGTAGAAGAAGAAATTGTAGATAACGGAAAGATGAACAACTTTGATGAAGAGAGCAAGATGAGAAAATGACAGAAGATGGAGAAAATGGAGCTAAAATAAAGGGAAAACGCTGGGTCTACAGGTAAACAGTGCAGCCTGTCAGAAAAATGTAAATAGCTCACAATTGGGGCAGAACTGGCTAATGGCGTAAAAGAAGAAGTTGTAGATCTCAAAAAATAAAACAACTTTCATGAAGGACACATTTTCAATAGAAGATTGGAAGGGGATGAAAAATGGTTACGTTCATAACTGTGCAGTGAGAGGAACCGAATGCTTGATGGAAGTCGGTCTAAATGGGCCGAAAGTTGACTTGGAAGCCGGAAGTTGGTAAGATAAGCTCCAGGACTCTAAGAAATCATGATCTCAAAGGCTCAAAGACTAGGAAACAGTGAAATGGGCTCGAAATCCATCCAAGGAAGGCTCCAAAATAATGGGTAATTCGGGACATAAAAAATGATGAATAAGAGAAATAACGCAACCTGTCGGCTAAAAATGGGTGTCAACACCCGTGTGCTCAGTCATATTTCGAAGGAAGAGAAGGTCAAGTTGCTCATCTCTAATATCACCCCTACCTTCCACAATATCCTAGCCATGAACGATATTGCCAACATGCACCAATTGACAGCCGGGCCAGGTTTATCCAGACCCAGTTCAAGGACTCCCCCATTCACACCCTCTTTGAAGCCCAAAAGCCTAAACACACTAAGAAAGCCTAAGGGCCTGTCACTGAGGGAGTCCAAACCAACGAGCAAGTGCAAGCTGTCAATTTTCCATTCCCTAACAAATCCGCTCTACCCCGCTTCCAACATCCTCCCCGGAATCCTCAGTTTCCCGCTCCACAAAATGCCGAGCCAACTTTTCCTACACCCCAGCCAACTTTTCCCGTGCCATAACAGCCACCTCAATACCATAACGTTCCACCTCCCAATGGCTATGCACCTAGGCGCTCAGATCCGAAGAGGGCTCAGTATCCTTCGTTTCTTGAAACCCTCCGGGGCATTTTCTCAGCTCTTATGTCCATTGGTGCATTACAACTTCCTCTGGAACGGCCTAATTGGAACCCGACCGTGGACCAATCCAGGTACTGCATATTCCATCGTCAACCCGGGCACATGATTGAGAGATATTTCTAGTTTAGAGATTTTGTGTATGATTTGCATGAGGGGCAGCGTATTGACTGGGTCGAGATGCACAAGGTGATTACGGAGATCAAAGAGAGAAGAAAACAAGTGCCAAGACCGCAGCAGCCAGCACCACAACCACAGCCGCCGCAGCAGTAGTAGTAGCAGCCTATGCAAGATTTGGGGATCCACCAAAACCCCATGCCGAACCATCTGCCCGCTCCGAATCCTCCACCGCCAGCACTGGCTCAAGTAAACCTTGTCCAACGTCTGGTCCCCAACGCCGGATGGTCTTATGATGATGAGTAGTCTGTCCAGCGGCTCATGGCCCTCCATCACACCTACCGCCATAATTCCTTTCCCTCACCTCTACCTCCCACACCTATCATCCTTGCGCACAACCATCAGACCGCCACCACTACGCCAACCACGCCTGCTGTTCCCCACAAACCCCTCATCCTACCATTCACCTCTCCCATTGCGCCACCTGTTCTCGCTCTACCACCGATGCAGGTTCCACTCGTTATCATTCCCCCGCCATCTAATCCTCCACCCATCATTCATCTGGCAGGACCCATTAACACCTCCACTATCCCCAATACCCCCACTACCATCACAACACCTACCCCTTCGCCTCCCATTCACTCCATCGGGCCAATTAAGCCGCCGACCATGAGCCCATCTGATCCCGTGCCGACCTAGAAACTTGCCCTTCGGAGCGGGTGTTTGTTCCATCGAAACTACCCTACAACTGGTTCGTCTGCACCTAATCCTCAGTTTCCGCAGTAGGCTGCCGATCAAGAGGAAGTAGATCCGTTGCCAGGAACTCGGTATGATTTACTACATCATTTGGACTAGATGCCCTCAAAGATATCAGTGCTAGAACTAATCAAGCGGTCCAAGCTCCATCAAGATTCTATGCGGGACTTTCTCCAGAAGGTCCTGGTTAATGAACACATGGCCGTTGATAGCCTGCCATCTGCTCTAGCCACGGTGTCTAAAGGGCCAGCTATTACATTCTCTGAGACTAAGCTAGCACCTCTCGAGGCTCGCCAGATGCCAATTTGCATTACTATCACTTTGAATAAGGTCATTATTGATGCGGCTTTGGTTGACACGGGAGCATCTATTAATGTTTGTCCGTTGAGCACCCTGCGAGCCTGCAATATTTCAGAAGAATTGCTGAGACCCACCCCTACTACTATAGCAGCTTATGATAATTCAAGAAGGGCGTGCCATGGGGTGGTCACTGTTCAAGCTGAGCTCGAGCCATTGACAATGCCCATTGAGTTTTGTGTACTAGATATCGACCCGATGTTTAAGGCCATCTTAAGTCGCCTGTGGATCGACAACCTTAGTACTGTACAATCTACCGCCCACCAATGCCTCAAATTCCCATTTCAGGGGCGGGTGGTGAAGGTTAAAAGCATTTCCACAGTCCAGTCTATCAAAGCTATCTCTGACAAGATCTTGCCAACATTGTGGCCCAGTAATAGGCCTGTTATCTCTGTGCTAGATCTCAACTTTCCATGGGCCTACGCACAACGGAAGCCAGCCGTCGCTTAGGTGAATGTCAGGATGAAGCCCAAGATAGGGGACCACAAAGGCTGGAACATTATATTAAAATTAGGCTATCAACCAGGCAGAGGTCTCGGCGCCCAGTTGCAGGGGTGAACCAAGCTGGTCCCAAGGGGCAGAAAAATGAGCAAAAGGGGCCTCGGTTACCGGGAATCACCACTATTGATCCTAGGAGATTCACTGCCATTAACCTGCGATAGAATATGTGGGTGCAAGGCTGAGATTCAGATGGGGGTGAATGAATCCCCATTTAATAATTTACTTCGATTAAAACTATCTCTGAAAGATTTGTGCGAAAATAACACTAGGTGGCTTAGCTAAATAGATATTCTATTGAGGATCACTCTCGAGCACTAAGCAATCGAAATAGTTAAAGTGTTGCAGAGCAAGTATAATAAAGCAACTGAAGACCACAGCAGAGTAATTCAAGATAAAATCTATCTCATTTAACACTTTGCTAATTAGACCCAATTCGAAGTAAGATCAGATGAATACTACGAGCTGAAGACAAAACACTCAATACACAGAGATAGATACTCGCACGCAGATCAATTCAAACACGTTGCAGACGATGGATCAAGTAGCACTGATATCGAGCATCTTGCATACAACCAACCAGACAAATCACCCAGAGAAATGGAGGTAGAAGAAAAGGGGCAGACGCACAAAGCACACCACGGCGCACCAGAGTTTTAGGTGGTTCAACTAACCCAGAGTTAGCCTACATCCACCCCTCGCTCCCACCGACCGAGGATTCCACTAGCATAAGCTAGAACTCAAAGCAGACTTAGTCTACAACAGGATGCTGCCTAACAGCTTCCCCCGAGGGAGACAAATCCCTCAACCTAGTTCTACAACCCACAAAACCAAACACCTAGCTCTGCTACACATAGAGCTAGAACCGGAGGTCCACCTCCCTTCTCCTATGACAGTAGAAGGAAAAACAATGAGCAACACCTTGTTGCTCACCACCCAGAGGACACGTCCTCTCTTCCTCTGAATCCACAGAGGGTAACAGGAGATAAATCTCCCTTCTCCGGAAGCCACAGGAGGAACCCGATTCCCAACAGGGTATCGGAAGACACTACGGAAGTGGAAAATGAAGATGACAAATAAAAGATAGAATAGACAAAAAACCCAATAGTCAATATAACTCATGTAGGAGCAAAACTGTTCTGGATATGATCCAAGAATAGATGCATACAGATCTTCAAAGTAGAGCTCGGCTGAATCTATCTTCTCTCTCACTCTGGCTTTCTTCTTCTTCTCTGGTGGTTTTTCTTTCTTCTCTCGGATGGCTTCTCTTTCTTCTGCACAGCCCCTTTTGTCTTTCTTCTTTGCGCCACACTTCTCTTTATGGTTCTCTCTCTCTTTTCTTGTTCGCCCTCGTTCTCCTTTTTATATCCAAAGACAGAGTATCGTAACCCATTTGGATAAGGTAATTTGATACCTTTTAATACCCATTCATCAACGTGGCAGGGACGAGAATGTTCCTCCAACCTCGAGCCTTGGATCACGTGCTCAACATATGCTCCCTGGGTTCACGTGCCACTTACCTACTATTCTGGGAAACATGTGCCCATCATTGGGTGACTTGGGATCACGTGCCACTACTTGTTTCGAGCTCTCGTGCCTTGAGATTTCACGCTGGCCTTTGAGTTTGCAGTTGTCAATATGGTGTTTGCTGAAATGCCAACCTCAGTAGCTTAAGGTCTATTGCTCTTTCAACTTGTACCTCTGCTGCTGTGGATCTTTCCATGGATCATGGTTGCTTTGAGTGTCATTGTTGCTTCCTTGTTTTCACCAGATTGCCAACCTTGGTTACACCTCTTTAGCTGCACAGACCTTAGGGTTATGAAGTTCTTCATCTTCATCGAGCTTAGCAGCATGGATTTCTACGTCTGCACGTAACTTATGTCCATCGACCTCAAGTGCAGAAAGGTGTCAATCATGCATTATGAGCTTCGACCTTGATGATCACAAGGTATGTATGTGCACTGACCTGAGCTTGGCCATGTGCATCGACCTTCATAGCTTCAAGTCTTCAGTACAGATGTGCTTCGACCTTCAGTGTAGTTGTGTTTTGACCTTTATGTGTTGAAAGCAAACCTACACCGACCTTAGAAGGTAGCATTGACCTTTCTTCTACTGAATGGCTAAAGGTGCATCGACCTTTCTTGGCAGATGTGCATCGACCTACATGCACAAGGTATATGTGCACCGACCCTTGTAAGCAGATGTGCATCGACCTACATGCACAAGATATATGTGCACCAACCCTTGTAAGAAAATGTGCATCGACCTGTATGCACAAGGTATATGTGCACTGACCCTTGTAAGCAGATGTGCATCGACCTACGTGCACAAGATATATGTGCACCGACCCTTGTAAGCAAATGTGCATCGACCTGTATGCACAATGTATATGTGCACCGACCCTTGTAAGAAAATGTGCATTAACCTATATGCAAAAGGTATATGTGCACACTCGATGTGCATCGACCTTAGTTACTGTGCTAGTCGATGTGCATCAACTTTTGTTCATTGTGCTGCCAAGATGTGTATCGACCTTATGGCAATGATGACAGAACATGCACCGACCTTGTTGTCAACTATTAGAACAACTTGTAATGTCTGGAATTTTGACAGGCCAATCAATACTATTGACTTTTCTCGTTGGCTATGCATTGACTTCATTGACCATGTTGACTTTTCTTGTTGACTTTGCATTGACTTCTAATTCTAACTGACTTTCAACCTATATTTTGTGCAACTTAAACACCTCAACAGCATAACAGAGTCATGAGAGCATATGGATGATTCTTTATCAACAAAGCACATTGATTGATCATATTGAAGAGTATACATGACTATAGTTTTTGACATCATCAAAACACAGGGACACAACACTCTCCCCCTTTTTAATGATGGCAAAACTATGAGTCATTATAAATCAAACTATGAGCATTATAAGTCATTTCAATCAATGAATCATCAATGATCTCTATGCATCATGCATCATGCAACTAATCAAATCAATGACCTCAAACTCAACCAAGCTATTCTCCCCCTTTGACATTATCAAAAAGGAAATTATAGTTTCAGAAAATCAGAGAAATAAATGCGAAGCATGCAAAAACTATTCTCCCCCTTTCCAAATGAACTGTAAACACCCGGTCATGCAAATCATGAAAGCAAGAATGCTGATGAAGCAATCTCCACCTTTGACAGAGCAAAGGGATTGGAATGGAAGAGATGATCCACATACATCAACAAAAACACAAGGATAGTTGGACAATTGAGGCAATAAGAGAATGGCTCAAGAGGTATTGCAATCTGCAGAAAATATCAACCAGCAGATTCTGAAATTATGCAGTCAAGGTGTTTCCAGCAGAGTAGAAAAATCGAGCATAAGAAGTCAATAGATCTTCCAAGGAGTAAGGAAGATTTTCAATGAGATACCATGCCATAAATTCAAATTTAAAGATGGTTTAGAGTCTTCAATTATAAGGGCTTATGAAGGAATGTTTATTGGGCAGCATGGTTTAAATAAAATGTATTCAGATATTATCCAAAAGAATTTTTCTATATTCATATCTGAAAACAATCTTTAATAAAAGAGAACCAAGCTGTCATACACACATCTAGATAAACCTCCCTCCATCTTAATCATTCATATTCAATGACCCTTTTAGGGTTTGCATGAAATAGTATTGAAATTTAACATACTTGAATACAACTGATTTTGTTCATGAATTCAACAAATTTTTTTTGTTTCAATTATTTTTCAGATTTCTCCTTTAAAACAATATTTTTCAAGAGCAATCTAGTTTAGTGCACACTTTGTAACTAGAGGATACACGTTGTTTAGATGCCAGTATCCCTAAGCACTTAATGTGATTGACTGTCATGCTTCATATTGAACAGAGATAACTAGGACACTTCATGACATAGGTTGACTCCATTTCTTTGATGAAAGTCCCAGTTTCTCAGTGCAACCTAATCATTGCTCTGCCTTAACCTTTCACAGATTTTTCATCAAGTTTTCAGCAGAGATAACTATGGCACATCATGACACAGTCCTTTGGACATGGTTTCTAAGTGCTCAAAGTCATTGCTCTGACCATATTTTACTTTTTGGACATAACCAGAATAAACAGATATTTAAAGACAATACTTGCATCATGTATCTTAACCAAAGAAAGCCATTGATTTAAAACTTTCAGATTTCAGAAGATCTTACATGATATATCATGAATCAACTAGTTAATAGTTTATTAAAAGGATTGACTCAGATATTTTTAAGATGTTCAAATCTAAACTCAAGAATTACATTAGACTTAAACCACATGAGTCTTTTAGACCTTCATAATTCCCTATAATAGAATATTCCTTTTCCAGATTGTTTTCAAATTTATGAGCAAGGTATATAGATTGAAATCTTCATGAGTCTTAGACAAATCAAGGGAATTTTAGAAGAAGTAAGAACATCAAGTAGTAAAGAGCATTAAGCAAGGGTGGTAATAACTGATGCAGCAGATAAATCCAAGACGATAGCTGATAGTGAGCAACGATAAGGATAAGCTTAGAGTAATAGCAGTGGTATCCAAGAGTCCTTCAGATAGATGACTCTCAAGCACCAAATGAATTCCGATTAGATGATATCAACATACCAGGCCCCCTTACAGTAAAAACAGAAGCAATAGATAGTGGCTTTCAAGGCCATGTAAGTGAAGTACTCAAAAAATTTCAACAAGGATATTTGTGAAATTCAGAATAGCTAGGAACAGGTAAGAGCCCAGGGATCAGAACAGCTAAGTAGACTTGAGTTCAATCATAGATTTCAAGGGGCTGAGAAGAATTCCACTTCACATGTAGCACAGAGTCTAAATCAAACAGATCACAGCCAAGATATCACAGACTGAGTCAAGGAGCATCGGTTGACCGAAGTAGTAGTTTGGTCTACCAAAAATAGACATCAATGAAATAATGAGGCACAGATCAGATGACAGTCATGCAATTTCAAGGATATGGTTAATGCTCTCCCTAACTGTATGCATCCAATCAGTCTTTATGGTATTTTTAATATGAATGAAATGCAATCAAACCTGAAATCAGTATATGCATGATGACAAATGCACATGAGAAAATTAATGCAGGAACTCCCCCTATGTATGTGCATTAGTCAATCAAACCTATTGACACATGGATGATGTGCAATTAACACATGTATGCATATGCATTGACTCCCCTTAATTGAATGTATTGAGCTATCATATATGACATGAAGACCATGCAGGGGGGGTTTAATCTAACCAAATATGCATGAAGCATAAGAGTTATCTAGACAGACTCCCCGTATCTATATGCCATGTAAGACAACTCTGAATGAAGCAAACACAATGAACATTATGCAGTGAGTTTAATGAATTATGCTCATGAAGGTCTAGACTGCTCTATGTGCACATTTAGCCCATGGTACTTCGCGGAGGTCTGGCCTCTACGCATGATGTGGATTTCCAGATAGACATAATCTGCCCTTCTCCCAGCGTACCATTTTATATACCATCGGGTCATACATGACAATGCAAATGCAGTCTTATGTGCATCTTATACTGAATAGCAGTTTGCCAAGCACATATGTAAGTAGATGACGATTTATGTAGCAGATATTCAATGAATGCATTATGACAGATATCAGCCAAATGCAATTGGCACATGCATACATTAAATACATGCAGTTCAGATTTTTAGAATATGACATGAGGAACTCATGCAGCTATGCAAGTATCAGATGAAAATGCAAATGTGATTTTTACTGACAATTTAAGCAGGATATGTAACTATTTGAAAGAACTTATTGAACACTCAAATATCTAAATCAGTAAGTGCAGAAATGGGGTTTCACAGTACTCAGGTGCCTTGGGTTATTGAACTCCTTTTTATTAGCTGGGTTAAAACCCAGACCCTCACGTTGGAAATTCATCTTATAGCCAAGGAGCTTGTCAAATTATCTTTTCCACTCACAAATTTTTCAAGAGATTTTGATGCTAGATGGGACGCGAACCTGGGACTCTAGCTCGCAGACATCCATAAGCGAGGGAAACATGCGGATCTGCGCGGTTGAGAAATCGGCAATGAGTCTCGGGTACTCGACTCTTCCGCGTGCTCAGATCGAGTCACGGGACGGGTTCACTCACTCACTATCACAGTGGTGATAAAAATGATATAACGAGCTAGTTACCTATCACTCTAGTAGCGGCATAAGAGTACATATACGAATTGAGCAAATGCGATAAAGAGGGAGGCGAGTTTCCCTCCACGCTCCGGGCATGGAGAAGACGACCCTGGCCGAAGCTCGTACTCCCGGTGTACAAATATTAACAATAATTACATAAATGATTTTAAGGCCCACTTCATGCAGGGAGGTAAAGGGCTACAATGGGAACCGGGAATAACGATCTTGGGTTGACGGGCAGCGAGCCAGAAGGGCTATCGGGTCAGAGATGGGATGCTGGTCCAGCTCGGTTCCGACTCAGTACTGATGAATAGAGGACTCAGAGAGCCACAACATATAATTATTTCAGATCCATCCAGTAGACGGATTAGAAATGAAAACGACCGTGGTTTGCTATTGCTTCTGACTCATAATTACAGACACATAGGACATAATAAGATCTGTCTAAAATTGAATTTTGACCGACAGGAAAATAATAGATCTAGACTCTAGAAACATTATGGGTGGAAGGGGGGTAAGTGAGGAACACATATGATTTTTTGGGGGATTTTTGGAGATGTATAAGGGGGTGGGAAAATAATAAGAATAGACTCCTATTCTGCAGATCTGCTGATTGGTAGACTGTCAGGGGTGGAACAAAAATTACGGGAAAAATACCAAACGGGATCTGAATGGGGCAAAATCTATATTGCTGGAAAGCTAACAGAAAAAGGAACAAGCTCTCAAAATATCAGCTCGATCACAGCTGGGAGTTGGGAGGACCGATCTTTTCTTTAGCTTGCTGATCTGGAACTCGAAGTTCAGGACAACAGGGGGGATGGCGGCTTGTGGCGGCTTGTTGGCGGCCCCGATGGTGGCACGAACGGCGGTGGGGGAGCTTCACACTCCAGAGAGGAGATAGAAATTAGATTCACTCCAATATTTAGGGCTTCACACCCTGGATCAAGAGGAATAAGATGAAGAACAAGAAGAAGGGAGAGAGAGAGAGAGAGAGAGAGAGAGAGGGGGCGCCTCTTGGCTATTTCACACAAATTCATGTATTTTTTCTTCATTAATTCTATCAAAAATAAAATACAAGGGATTTATAGAAAAGTAAAAAAGACCAAAACTACCCCTAGATCTAGGGTTAGGGAGGGGTAAATAAGGGATAGCATTATTAATCCCCCATGTGGTCAAATGACCAAATTAAATAAAATACAACAAGGAATAAACAATAGTAAAGGGGGGGCATCTTGGACTTTGCTTGGTCCAAGTTTGAATTTTCTTCCACCTTGTCCCTCCGTTGGTCCAAGTCCAATCTTGGACTTTGAACTAGCCACACATGGGCCCTAGATCCTAGATAGACCAATGGAAAATAAGGTGGGGGCCCTGCTGGACCTACCGGCAAATTACACAGAAACCCAAAGGCCTTTTTGGAAAGAAACCCAAAGATTCCTAATGATTAACCCTTTGACTTATAATGCCTTACAATTGCAAACTCAATTAGCCAATGATATAAATGCAAACAAGAAGGACACAAATGCAAAAAAAAAAGGTTAGTGCTCGGTGTTGATTCCCATCAATTCTCCCCGGGTGAGAAGAACTCGACCCCGTCGAGTAAGGGGTGCGGCTGCTCGTGTGGCTCCTACGGATCGGACACCATACTAGGTAGCGCGGAGTACACTCCACTCCAAGTAATCGTCACCTGCTCATCCCGTATATATTCGATATGCTCACGTTGTTGTGGGAAGGAGGCTAGTGGTGGACACTCCAAAGTGGGGCCACTCTCAAAGGAAGGAGATGGCTCAATGACTCACTAGGAATCACCGCTGTGTCCCTATATGTGACTAGATCCGAGATATTGAGGTATAGTCGATCCCAAATTCAGGCAAGTCTACAACGTACACATTAGATCTGACTTGCCTCACGCTCGAAAGGGACTGACATCACGAGCTTACATTAGACCGACTCGTATGCAGACTCTTACAGACTGTACGAAACTAACACTCACAAATGACCCTAGGCCATAAAGGACCCTAGACAAACCTAGACACTCATAGTAATACTATGATTGACGATGAAAAGACACAAACACAAGGGAAACATGACTCAATAAGGATGATGGGCACCGTCTGCATACACTAGGTGTAAAGTAAGACTAACCCACAACTTGATGTCGTGAGTCTCAACCCTCGTCAACCGTCTATGGTTTGAGAAGACTCGCCCGCGGGTATGAAAGTGCTGGAGGATGAGGAGGCGGGTGATGGGAAGGCAATCCGACGCCTAGTGTGGAGCATGAAAAATGGGATGTCCAGATACTGTCTCTCGTATGCATGGTAGAAATGAAACCATACCGCGTCAACAAAAGGTGTTGACAATCGTACGGTAGTCACTAGTGGCTGCGCTACCGTAGGAGAGACTGGTAAGAGCAGGATGGATGACTGTATAGGGTCGGCGGATGGCATATCCACCGAGGGCAAAGTGGGCGGGACAGACAGCTCCGAGATGACTGGTGGGGTTGGGGCGGCTAACAGACCCTGGCCCTCTTTTGGATCACTCTCTATCCCTCAAACATCAGCGAGGTACTCCTCGACCAACTCTTGGTCAGCCTCATAACTCACTAGAATAGGCTCGCAAGAGGCATCCTCCGAATGGTTGTCCTCAAAGGTAGGGGAATGTGAAGGACACGGGTCGGAGAAATGGCTAATCCCGCTATAGGGGGCCACATGGGTGGGTTCTGGGAGAGGTGGTGGGCGTGAGTCTGGAGGTGGAATGGGCCGCTGAGGCGGGGTGGTTGGTGACACGGAGGTGGTCGTCTGAATGCCATCGTGGAAGATGAACTCATCGGGTAGGTGAGGTGGGTATAAGGTGCAGGTCCTCCAATCCCGGTCAAAGGTCGCTCGCCTCTCTTCCAACCAATTTTGGCCTAAATTGATGCATGAACCAGCAAGTGTGTCGACCTTGCACCATGCTCCATCGTCATAAAGAACGGGGCCAAACCTCCATTGGATCTCTACGAATGCTAAGCCACCATTGAGAATAATTTCCCCAGTCTTAGAGAGAGACTCAACTATGTCTTGTGAGACACAGTTATATGACACCCTACTGATGAAGTTGATTTCCGTATGCAACCCATTAGGTAGAATGCCAGTGGACACTATAGGGCGTTGGAACGACTCAGTTGTGGGCTTAGGGGTCGGGTGTCGGGCCATGAAAGCATTGAATTGGGCCACCAGGTGTTGAGTCAGGTGCGATAGATTCAGAGGGGGGGTGAATGAATCTCCCCTTTAAAAATATAGCCTAATTAAAAACTTAAAGCTCAGTTATGCGAAATTAAAAATAGTTGCAGCTATATTCTGAGAATACTTAGGATCATCTCGGCAAGACAACTCAATAGAATTAGCCCTCACCCGATCCTATGCAAACATCTAATACGCAGCAATTAAATGAACATATAAGAAAGTCAAACCACAAGGGACACCAGGATTTTTAGGTGGTTCGGTCCACAGACCTACGTCCACCCCTCACTCCAAACCAAAGTGAGGCTTCCACTAGCAACGCTAGACAAGCAGACTCAGTCTGCAACAGATGCTGCCACACAGCTTGACCAGGGGAACAACCTCCCCTCTTCCTCCCAACCGGAGGGACACCCCAAGTGACTCCCAGCCACTTGGAAACTAGAGACACACAGTCTCTCTTCCTCCAGACCAGGAGGGAATACCTGGACTTGCAACCCACAAGACCAGAACCGGAGGACCAATCCTCCCTTCCTCCAAACCGGAGGGAACCCACAAGTGACTCCCAGGCACTTGCAATCTAGAGGTCTCGGACCTCCCTTCCTCCCAACCCGAGGGAAACAACCAATGACACCCAGTCAAAGGCAACCAGAGACGCAAGTCTCTCTTCCTCCAAACAGGAGGGAACCCGACCTCACACGACTAGAGGATCGGAAGAACAACTAGTGAATAGTCAAAAGGAAAAACAAAAATACAGCAACAGAAAGCTGAAAAAATGAAATGCACAAAAGCTCTCGCAGGAGCAAACTGGGTTGGATCTGATCCAAGGTCCAGTGAAGACAGCAAGACTTCTCTTCTTCTTCACGAGCTCTCCATCTCTCTTTCTCTTTCTTTTTTTTCTTCTGTTCTCTCACACTTCTTCTTTCTTCTTCTGCTCACTGCCTCTCTGCAGCTCTATCCTTCTATCTCGATCTCTCTTTTTCTTCTGTCTCTCATCCACTTCGTCCGTCTTCTTCAGTGGAAGAAACCTTCCTTTTATAGCAGCCGCAAGCAGCTAGGGCATGTGCTCTCTTCGATTCCCGCCCAAGCTTCAGTCCACGTGGCGGCTTCTCAGCATCTAGGATCACGTGCCATGTGACAACCTCAGATCACGTGCCACTCATTAACCTGAGTCATCTGCAGCCAGAGACAAAAGAATGTATCGAATTAGTTCAGCCTTTTAACACAGAGTGTATAGACTTTAGAGGCAGCAAATAAGCAAGTATATACAACGTGAGAATGTATAGACTTGAAAGCCTTCATGCGACCTCACTGTACAGACTTGCCGAATGATGCATTAATATAACAGAGGGAAATGTGTAGACTTCTGTGAAATGCATGAAGCAGTCTAATGTATAGACTTCTGTGAAATGCATGAAGCAATCTAATGTATAGACTTAGTTGTGCTGTGCAACCGATGTGCAGACATGGCGTGCAACGATGCAATCATAATGTATAGACTTAAGTTGAAGCAACCAGAATGTACAGACTTAGAGTGAAGACAATGCAATGTTTAGACTTTGATGAACATATGCAATGTATGGACTTGGTGTGTGCAGGGCAGGCAATCAATGTATAGACTTCACGATGCACACCCATATCCATTGTATAGACTTACCCCTTGAAGATGTGAGCGAGACAATGTGTAGACTTGGCCCTTGAAGGATGTACAGACTTGAAGACTTGAAGCCCCACGATGTATAGACTTTGAACTCTGAACGACAAAGTAGGCTGTACAAACATTGAGAATCTTGAAGGCCAATGTACAGACTTGGAAGGCCTGAACCAATGTATAGACTTGAAACGCTTGAGAACCAGTGTACATACTTGGAAACCCTGAACCAATGTACAGACTTGAAAGGCTTGAACACTAGGATGTGCAGACTTTGCGATGTATAGACTTTGAATGATGATGTACAGTGCACCGATGTATAGACTTGAAGAACTGATGCATGAACAGTGATGTATAGACTTCGATCTCAAGGAATGGCTGTACAGACTTAGCGTGGAATGCCTGAAGCACAGTGCAATGTATTGACTTGCCACCGACCAATGTATAGACTTGAAGATGATTGTCAGAGCATGCAGTGTAGAGAGTGTACAGACTTACCACCGACCAATGTATAGACTTTGCCAAACGATGCAAGCGACAATGCATGAGACCATCGGATGTACAGACTTGGGCTGTACAGACTTGGAAGGCATGTGCAGTCTTGAACTCTTGCAATAGAAGGCTGTATAGACTTGGTCGTGTATGGCGAGACAAGGCAGATGTTGTACAGACTTGGTGAGACGATGCGTGAGACGCTGCCAGACTCTGTACAGACTTGGACGTAGGTAATGATTGTAATGTGTAGACTTAATGTGTCGTAAAAGCAACGAACGTAGGAATAGGTTGGAATGTATAGACTTACGTTCGATCAGCAATGTATAGACTTCAACTCAGCAAGCTACAGTGCAATGTCTAGACTTAATGGTGCAAGCGATGTATAGACTTTGGAACGCTTGAAGCACAGACACGCTGCAATGTATCGACTTAGTGCTCTACATGCTACAGTGCTAATGTGTAGACTTGATCAATGCATCTTGAATGTTTAGACTTGAAGAGCTAGCCAACGAGTGTATAGACTTGCTGAACAGCAATAGAATGTATAGACTTTGTGAGACGCAAAGGCTGTACAGACTTGACGAAATGCATGTGCTAGACAGTGTATAGACTAGACAATGCAAACGAGATCTTCAGACTTGCTATGAAGCGACCACAATGTACAGACTTGCTGATTGTGTTAAGACACAGCATGAGACGCTCAGAAAGAGCCCACTGTATAGACATTGCCTTAGACATGCAGAGACTGTGAATGTATAGACTTCACTATGTGTAAGCTTGTGAAGGCGAATGCAATGTACAGACTCCAGACTGTGAAGGCTTTGTGAATGTAGATGCATTGTACAGACTTCACGTTATGCTTGAGACACTAAGGAAGACAGACAATGTATGGACTTAGGCAATTGAAAGGCTTGCCAGTGTATGGACTTATGAGTGCAGCACAGACAGATGCAATGTACAGACATGCGAATCTGGGGGGTCGACCCATCTGGAAAGGGGGTCGACCCACTTCTGTCTAGACTATGCTGAAAGGTTCAGCATCACCCATTGTACAGACTAACATCAAGCAATCCAGATAAAGTGCAATTATGAAATGCATCAACAATTATGAAATGCACCAATGCACACACCACACAGCCTCAGCCTGTTCGTTGGTTATGTAATTCAGATAAAATGTTCAATGAAACATACATATGCAACAAAAACAGATTTATATGCAGACTCAAACAGATGATGACTTATAGTGTTTGCTATCATCAAAATCACAGGGACATAATAATCTCCCCCTTTTTGATAATGGCAACACTATGAGTCAGTATGACTTGATCAAATATTTCTCCCCCTTTGACTTCAGCAAAAAGACATTAATTGAAGAGGGAAGAATAAGACTGCATAAGATGAGTGAATTAAAAGCTCCCCCTTTAATGACAATTTGCTCCCCCTGAATAGAATAATGATCAGAAATGTTTTGAAGATTGAAACCAATTGAGATGAAGGGAGAATATCAACAAAAGCACAGGGACACTCAAAAATGCTGACTAGATCTCCCCCTTTATGAAAAACACTCAGCATGACATGGAAGCTCCCCTGGATTAGATGGAGTGAAAGGAGTGATGAGCATCTATCAGCAAAGTACATGGGTATACAAGAGTTACCACAGTCTGTAATCACAGTGAATAAATGAGGAAGCAAGATTTTCATTAGCACACCAAATTCATAAATCTTTGTAAACGAAATTCAGATTCTTCAATTATAATAGATTATGAATGAGTTTAAACTTACCATCATGATTTAAGAGTGATGTATTTAAGGTTTATCAGGAAAATTCATTACTCATATCTAAAACATCTTTTAATAAAGATGAACCATCAACTCATTTGTTATTCATGTTGAATCTCCTTCCATCTTACTCATGTAAATTCAATGACTCCTATGGAAGTTACACAAGATACTATTGAGATTAAACAGAAATAAATGAGACTAAACTTGTCTTTAGATTTTCAGAATTTTCTATTGAACATCACTCATTTTTTCTGAGCAAGTTTGGTTCAGTCAACACCTTTTTACATGAGGCACAACACTTCTTAGGTGAAGTGACCCAGTTACTCAGTGTGACAACCACATTGCCTCTGAAGGAGAACAGAGTTAGCAATGGAGTATCTTTTTACATGAGGAGACACCTTGATCAGAGGCCAGAATCCCCAGTTACTCAACACAACCATCCCATTGCTCTGCCAGATTTTCAAACATTTTGAAAAGAGAGTTAACTATGGCACTTCATGACATGGGCTTAATCCATTTCTTTGATAGAGAACCCAGTTTCTCTGTGACCAAAGGCATTGCTCTTGCTTTAAATTTCTAAGTGTTTTCAGATTTTTCAAACAATGCTCAGTACACTGAAATGTTTAAGAACAATACTTTCTATATGTATCTTAACCAAAGAAAGCCATGTCGTTTAAAATTTCAGATTTCAGAAGGTTTTGCATAAAGTTTATGAGACAACTGGTTAAGATTTATTAAGCAGAATGAATCAGATATTTTCAAGTCCTTTACATCAAAACTTAAGAAATACATTAGACTTAAATCAATTTGACTTATCAAAACATTCTTAAGCCAGTATAATAGAAGATTCTTCTTTTCATAATGTGTCTGATTTATGTCTAGGGTGCACTGACTAAAATCTTTCCTCATTCAGATGAATCAATGGCATTGTCAAGAAATCAGTGGAGTCAACAAAGTGTTTTTGCCGAGAGAGTAGCAGAGAGCAATTTGAAGCCAGCAGTAAAGACTAGAATTCAGTCAGATTAGCTTGGATCAGACTTGACAAGCTATGAAGAAATGTGAGTGATAGGAACAACCTAGCAGTTGAACTCAAGGCAAACAGAATCAATAGCTAAGTCTGGAATATAGACAGATCAGCTATATCAGTGTAGACAGCAGAGAATTCAAGAGAACCACACATTTGCCAAGAGAATGGATCAGATTGCTAGACAGAAGGAGTTCAAGATTATGAAGAAGTGAACAAATAAGAATGCTCCCCCTGTCTAGATGCAATGAGACATTTCTTTTTAGATTTTTCAATGTAAGGAAATGCTGTGCAACTAACTACATGTATGCATACAGCAAATGAGATTATCATGATATGCAAACATTAGTCAAACTCCCCCTTACAGAGTGCATGATATGCAATTAAAGCACTGAAACATGATTTTAAAATATATGCTCATTCAGAGATAAACTACAATCATTTCCATGAGCATTTCAGATTTTTCAATTAGATTCAGTTAGACAATGCACAAAAGAATTATCATGATATGCAGTGTATTCAGATCACACAAATTCAGAATACAGAGTTTTCAGAATTTACCTGAATGGGGCTTTATCATCTTGGGTGCCTTGATTTAATTTACCCCTCTTTATTCCTCAGTCCAAGGCACACCTGCAAAGTATTTGATCATCTTGATCCTGCAGGGACCCAAGCAGCTTTGGGTCCTGCGTTAGCCCTGACAGATGTTCTAAGCAAATTCATAGCAATATGGTCATCATGATCCATCAGATAGCAATTGTCCATAGAGTGACCAAACTTCCCATAATATCTACATGAAGTGACTGGTTTCTGGTTTTTATGATGCATAGTAACAGCAGCATGAGGTTTATAAACATGATCATAAGATTTTCTGTTATATGCATGAACAGTTTGGTTCTTATTCCTAACCAGCCAACATTCAGCAAATCTATGCCCTTGCTTCCCACAGTTATAGCATGAAAGTCTTGCAAATGGTTTTATAGGGAATTTGACTACATGGGGGTTAACAAACTTCTTCTGAATATGCCAACAGTCCTTGACTGTATGGCCATTCTTTCCACAGTGAGAGCAAGCAGAAGAATTTCTTCTACGAAAGTCATTTTTACCCCAAGTGGATCCAAACCAGCACTCAGCAGCCTTGTGCCCAGGCTTATTGCAGTTAGAGCACACAATGTGCTGACTAGACTTGTGTTTAGTTCCATAAGGACCATGAATATTCATGGAAGACCTGGCATGCAGTTTATTGTCTTCTTTCATGATAAAGCATGCATTCATGAGATGACCATACTTACCACAATAATAACATGAAGCATCAGGCTTCCTAGTAGCATGGTTTCCATCAGAAAATTTTCTAGAATGTAATGTTCCACTAGCATGCTCATCCTTTAACATTAATCTGCAATCTTCCATTATGTTACCTCCTTTCTCACAATAATAACATGACCCCTTTTTAATATGAGTGTGTGAGAGATCATGTGAATTGTGTGCAGCATTCTTTATAGCAACAGGAGTGTCTTTGTCCTTTTTCTGTGAATTTTCATTCTTTTTCAGTTTTTAAATTTGTTCTGCAGATTTGGGACTGACAGTGGATTTTTGTGCAGTGAATTGAAAAACAGAAGGAGCAGAGGTTGTGTTCTGATTAGAAGCTTTGACAAACACAGTAGATGTTTTATTCCCATTACTCCTTTTGTTTGTCGGACTGTAACCCAGTCCCTCTCTCTGAAAGCTAACATTATTTCCAAGAAGCTTATTCAGATTGTCCTTTCCTTTGACAAATTTTGACAAGGAGTTTTTCAAATCTTGAATTTCAGAATTTAAGCCACAAATATTAGCTTCATATTTGGACAGATCTGTTTCACAGGAAATGACTTGTTGATGCAAGGCATCATTCAGACTTTTGAGTTTTTCAACATCCTGTCTTAATTTAATTTCATTGTCAGCTTCAGATAGAGACTTATAAAGATCATCAACTTCTTGTTGAAGGGATGTGATTGTTAACTCATATTTAGCTATCTTTTGTTCACAGCAGGTGACATTCCCACTCAACATTAGGTTGATGTTTTTCAGATTTGTAATTTCATGTTCAGCATTCAGCAACTCACTGGAGCTCACCAGGCTTACACTCTTTCCTTTTTATAAAGTGATTAGCCTCTCAAACATTGCTGAGTTTAGGTGATTCAGCTT
This sequence comes from Amorphophallus konjac, assembly GCA_022559845.1. NCBI lineage: Eukaryota > Viridiplantae > Streptophyta > Magnoliopsida > Alismatales > Araceae > Amorphophallus > Amorphophallus konjac. The sequence goes on along the minus strand of CM040129.1, from coordinate 85,231,666 downwards.
ATTAATTTCCTCTTTCAGTTTACTGTTCTGCTCTAGGAGTTCATCATCAAGCACCCATTCATCTGAAGAGAACTGACATTCATAAAACTTTTCTTGTTGTTTTTCAGATTGAAGTTTGTTAAGATTTCTCTGAATCTCTGAATGTGTTACTCTATCAGCCTCTAATTTTTCAGAAATCAATCTATTTTCTTTTTCAAGATTTATTGATTTGTGTTCAAATTCCTTGAGCTGATTTTTGAGTATTACATTTTCAGACTTCATGTTTTCCAATTCAGAGTTGACAAGCTCTAAGTTTCTCACCAGTTCTTCATTTTGAACAACATCATTGTTATGAGCCTGATCATCATCAATTAAACTATGCCTCTCCTTTAGTTCAGTAATTTCGCAAACAAGCTCTTGATTCTCCTTTTTGTGTGAATCAATTTGTTTCATAAGAGTTTATTTTTCAGATTTCAAATGATCTAAATCTGAACTAATAGAATCAAAATCTGTTAATTGTCTTCTAAATATGTCATTTTCAATTTTCAGAATTTCAGGGCTTTCACCTCGAGATTTAGCATCCTCATGTTTCTTTAGCTTCTTTATCAGTTTGTTATTCTTCTTTTTTAGTCTTTCATAGGATTCTAACAGATTGGCATAGGCATCTTCCCAGTCGTCTAAAGTGTAACTAGAGAAAGGATTGGTTACCTCTTCAGCATCTTCGGATTCATCTTGATCACTGCCATGGTCCCTCTTGTCAGCCATCAGGCAGCTGTCCTCATATCTCCTCTGAGTTAGCTTCAGCTTTTCCAGAATGTCCATAGCGGACCTGTAGTCATAAAAATAAGAATGTAGAGCCTTGTCAGTAGCTTCTTTCATTAATTTCAAAACTTTCTGATTCTCTCCATTTCTTGATCTGTGACTGTTAGTCCATTTGGACTCTTTCTTTGGTAGTCTGTGAGGACCATGTGAGATTAACTTCCACAGATCCGGATCCATCAAATTCACATAGTTATGAAGATTGCTAACCCATGAGTTAAAATTAGACCCATTGAAAATCGGTGGAGAACCCATTGATTAAATCGGCAAGCAGATTAATGCAGCAGAGAGAAAATTCAGAAATGCACCAAAGACAACAGGATCCTCTGCAGATCGTTGGATCTGAATAGTCAGAGAACCTGCTCTGATACCAATTGTTGAGTCAGGTGCGATAGATTCAGAGGGGGGGTGAATGAATCTCCCCTTTAAAAATATAGCCTAATTAAAAACTTAAAGCTCAGTTATGCGGAATTAAAAATAGTTGCAGCTATATTCTGAGAATACTAAGGATCATCTCGGCAAGACAACTCAATAGAATTAGCCCTCACTCGATCCTATGCAAACATCTAATACGCAGCAATTAAATGAACATATAAGAAAGTCAAACCACAAGGAACACCAGGATTTTTAGGTGGTTCGGTCCACAGACCTACCTCCACCCCTCACTCCAAACCAAAGTGAGGCTTCCATTAGCAACGCTAGACAAGCAGACTCAGTCTGCAACAGATGCTGCCACACAGCTTGACCAGGGGAACAACCTTCCCTCTTCCTCCCAACCGGAGGGACACCCCAAGTGACTCCCAGCCACTTGGAAACCAGAGACACACAGTCTCTCTTCCTCCAGACCAGGAGGGAATACTTGGACTTGCAACCTACAAGACCAGAACCGGAGGACCAATCCTCCCTTCCTCCAAACCGGAGGGAACCCACAAGTGACTCCCAGCCACTTGCCACCTAGAGGTCTCGGACCTCCCTTCCTCCCAGCTGGAGAGAAACAACCAATGACACCCAGTCAAAGGCAACCAGAGACGCAAGTCTCTCTTCCTCTAAACCGGAGGGAACCCGACCTCACACTAGAGGATCGGAAGAACAACCAGTGAATAGTCAAAAGGAAAAACAAAAACGCAGCAACAGAAAGCTGGAAAAATAAATGCACAAAAGCTCTCGCAGGAGCAAACTGGGTTGGATCTGATCCAAGGTCCAGTGAAGACAGCAAGACTTCTCTTCTTCTTCACGAGCTCTCCATCTCTCTTTCTCTTTCTTTTTCTTCTTCTGTTCTCTCACACTTCTTCTTTCTTCTTCTGCTCACTGCCTCTCTGCAGCTCTATCCTTCTATCTCGATCTCTCTTTTTCTTCTGTCTCTCATCCACTTCATCCGTCTTCTTCAGTGGAAGAAACCTTCCTTTTATAGCAGCCGCAAGCAGCTAGGGCGTGTGCTCTCTTCGATTCCCGCCCAAGCTTCAGTCCACGTGGCGGCTTCTCAGCATCTAGGATCACGTGCCATGTGACAACCTCAGATCACGTGCCACTCATTAACCTGAGTCATCTGCAGCCAGAGACAAAAGAATGTATCGAATTAGTTCAGCCTTTTAACACAGAGTGTATAGACTTTAGAGGCAGCAAATAAGCAAGTATATACAACGTGAGAATGTATAGACTTTGAAAGCCTTCATGCGACCTCACTGTACAGACTTGCCGAATGATGCATTAATATAACAGAGGGAAATGTGTAGACTTCTGTGAAATGCATGAAGCAGTCTAATGTATAGACTTCTGTGAAATGCATGAAGCAATCTAATGTATAGACTTAGTTGTGCTGTGCAACCGATGTGCAGACATGGCGTGCAACGATGCAATCATAATGTATAGACTTAAGTTGAAGCAACCAGAATGTACAGACTTAGAGTGAAGACAATGCAATGTTTAGACTTTGATGAACATATGCAATGTATGGACTTGGTGTGTGCAGGGCAGGCAATCAATGTATAGACTTCACGATGCACACCCATATCCATTGTGTAGACTTACCCCTTGAAGATGTGAGCGAGACAATGTGTAGACTTGGCCCTTGAAGGATGTACAGACTTGAAGACTCGAAGCCCCACGATGTATAGACTTTGAACTCTGAACGACAAAGTAGGCTGTACAGACTTTGAGAATCTTGAAGGCCAATGTACAGACTTGGAAGGCCTGAACCAATGTATAGACTTGAAACGCTTGAGAACCAGTGTACAGACTTGGAAACCCTAAACCAATGTACAGACTTGAAAGGCTTGAACACTGGGATGTGCAGACTTTGCGATGTATAGACTTTGAATGATGATGTACAGTGCACCGATGTATAGACTTGAAGAACCGATGCATGAACAGTGATGTATAGACTTCGATCTCAAGGAATGGCTGTACAGACTTAGCGTGGAATGCCTGAAGCACAGTGCAATGTATTGACTTGCCACCGACCAATGTATAGACTTGAAGATGATTGTGAGAGCATGCAGTGTAGAGAGTGTACAGACTTACCACCGACCAATGTATAGACTTTGCCAAACGATGCAAGCGACAATGCATGAGACCATCGGATGTACAGACTTGGGCTGTACAGACTTGGAAGGCATGTGCAGTCTTGAACTCTTGCAATAGAAGGCTGTACAGACTTGGTCGTGTATGGCGAGACAAGGCAGACGCTGTACAGACTTGGTGAGACGATGCGTGAGACGCTGCCAGACTCTGTACAGACTTGGACGTAGGTAATGATTGTAATGTGTAGACTTAGTGTGTAGCAAAAGCAGCGAACGTAGGAATAGGTTGGAATGTATAGACTTACGTTCGATCAGTAATGTATAGACTTCAACTCAGCAAGCTATAGTGCAATGTCTAGACTTAATGGTGCAAGCGATGTATAGACTTTGGAACGCTTGAAGCACAGACACGCTACAATGTATAGACTTAGTGCTCTACATGCTACAGTGCTAATGTGTAGACTTGATCAATGCATCTTGAATGTTTAGACTTGAAGAGCTAGCCAACGAGTGTATAGACTTGCTGAACAGCAATAGAATGTATAGACTTTGTGAGACGCAAAGGCTGTACAGACTTGACGAAATGCATGTGCTAGACAGTGTATAGACTAGACAATGCAAACGAGATCTTCAGACTTGCTATGAAGCGACCACAATGTACAGACTTGATGATTGTGTTAAGACACAGCATGAGACGCTCAGAAAGAGCCCACTGTATAGACATTGCCTTAGACATGCAGAGACTGTGAATGTATAGACTTCACTATGTGTAAGCTTGTGAAGGCGAATGCAGTGTACAGACTCCAGACTGTGAAGGCTTTGTGAATGTAGATGCATTGTACAGACTTCACGTTATGCTTGAGACACTAAGGAAGACAGACAATGTATGGACTTAGGCAATTGAAAGGCTTGCCAGTGTATGGACTTATGAGTGCAGCACAGACAGATGCAATGTACAGACATGCGAATCTGGGGGGTCGACCCATCTGGAAAGGGGGTCGACCCACTTCTGTCTAGACTATGCTGAAAGGTTCAGCATCACCCATTGTACAGACTAACATCAAGCAATCCAGATAAAGTGCAATTATGAAATGCATCAACAATTATGAAATGCACCAATGCACACACCACACAGCCTCAGCCTGTTCGTTGGTTATGTAATTCAGATAAAATGTTCAATGAAACATACATATGCAACAAAAACAGATTTATATGCAGACTCAAACAGATGATGACTTATAGTGTTTGCTATCATCAAAATCACAAGGACACAACAATCCACCAGGGATGACCAATCGGACGCATGGTCTCGGGGAACGGCCATAGGCTGGTGGGTAGTTGGACATGCAGACAACTAAGTGACACTCTATTGGACTACACACGACCCTAATACAACAATGCAAAGTTGGAATGCAGACTCGACTACAAACCTAGACTCAACCAATATCTGGTACGTGGCGGAGGCATGATCCGAAGACCGAACTCACGTAAGTGTGCAACCTTCCTAATAGGCGTAACCTATCATTCTGGGAACACCTTTTGATATACCGGGTAAAGGAATGCAAATGTGACACCTTGGACCGACTAACCGACGACCCTAGACTCAACCTGGCCCTGATACCAATTTGATGCGGGACAGGACGAGAACCTGGGACTCTGGCTCGCGGACGTCCCTAAGTGAGGGAAACGTGTGGATCTGCGCGATTGAGAAACCAGCAATGAGTCTTGGGTACTCGGCTCTTCCGCGTGCTCGGATCGAGTCATGGGACGGGTTCACTCACTCACTATCGTAGCGGTGATAAAAATAATATAACGAGCTAGTTACCTATCACTCTAGCAGCGGCAAAAGAGTACATATACTAATTAAGCAAATGCGATAAAGAGGGAGGCGAGTTTACCTCCACGCTCCGGGCATGGGGAAGACGACCCCGGCCGAAGCTCGTACTCTTGGTGTACAAATATTAACAATAATTACAGAAATGATTTTAAGGCCCACTCCACGCAGGGAGGTAAAGGGCTACAATGGGACCCGGGAATAACGATCTTGGGTTGACGAGCAGCGAGCTGGAAGGGCTATCGGGTCGGAGACGGGCTGCTGGTCCGGCTCGGTTCCGACTCAGTACTGTTCCAACTCGGTATAGTAAGGGAACTCAGTAACTGGGACGGCGGCTTCCGGTCCAATCCTTGCTACGGCGACTGGCTGGGATGCCGGTGGAAGACTCCTCTTCGATATCTGAACTCGGCGGCGGCCGAATCTGAGCCAGTGTATTTTTTGAGGAATTAATTCTCGGACTGCTTCTGCTGGCTGGACTCTGATCTATTCTACTCGCCTTCGCAAAAAGAATTCTTACGCCCAGATCTGGTGTAGGATTGACGCAAAGTTGGTACTGATGGATAGAGGACTCACAGGGATACACCATATAATTATTACAGATCTATCCATTAAACAGATTAGAAATGAAAATAATTGTGGTTTGCTATTGCTTCTGACTCAGAATTACAGACACACAGGACAGAACAAGATCTATCTGAAATTGAATTTTAACTGACAGGAAAATAATAGATCTAGACTCCATAAAAATTATGGGTGGAAGGGGGGGTAAGTGAGGAACACGTATGATTTTTTTGGGGATTTTTGGAGATGTATTAGGGGGAAAGAAAAATATAATAACAGACTCCTATCTTGCATATCTGCTGATTGGCAAACTGTCAAGGGTGGAACAAAAATTACGGGAAACATATCAAACGAGATCTGAATGAGGCAAAATCTATATTGCTGGAAAGCTAACAGAAAGAGGAACAAGCTCTCAAAATATCAGCTCGATCAGAGCTGGGAGTTGGGAGGACCGACCTTTTCTTTAGCTTGCTGATCTGGAACTCGGAGTTCAGGACAGCATGGGGGATGGCGGCTTGTGGCGGCTTGTTGGCGGCTCCGATGGCGGCACGAACGGCGGTGGAGGAGCTTCACACTCCAGAGAGGAGATAGAAATTAGATTCACTCCAATGTTAAGGGCTTCACACTCTGGATCAAGAGGAAGAAGATGAAGAACAAGAAGAAGGGAGAGAGAGAGGGAGGGGGGCGCCCCTTGGCTATTTCACACAAATTCATGTATTTTTTCTTGATTAATTCTATCAAAAATAGAAATACAAGGGATTTATAGAACAGTATAAAAGACCAAAACTACCCCTAGATCTAGGGTTAGGGAGGGGTAAATAAGGGATAGCATTATTAATCCCCCATGTGGTCAAATGACCAAATTAAATAAAATACAACAAGGAATAACTAATAGTAAAGGGAGGAGCATCTTGGCCTTTGCTTGGTCCAAGTTTAAATTTTCTTCCACCTTGTTCCCCCCTTGGTCCAAGTCTAATCTTGGACTTTGAACTAGCCCCACATGGGCCCTAGATCCTAGGTGGACCAATGAAAAATAAGGTGGGGGCCCTACTGGACCTACTGGAAAATTACATAGAAACCCAAAGGTCTTTTTGCAAAGAAACCCAAAGATTCCTAATGACTAACCCTTTGGCTTATAATGACTTACAACTGCAAACCTAATTAGCCAAGGATATAAATGCAAACAAAAAGGACACAAATGCAAAAATAAAAAGTTAGTGTTCGTTGTTGATTCCCATCAGATTTGTTCAGGTCAGAAATTTTAGATTCAAGTTTTGAGACATGGAGCTCATATCCAGCTATCTTCTCTTCATAGCAAACATCATTTTCATTCAACATTTGATTAACGGTTTTTAGACTCTCAATTTCTTGTTCTGCATTTACCAACTCATCAGAACTATCCATACTCACGCTTTTACCTTTTTCAAATGTGATTAGTCTCTTAGACAGAGCTGTGTTTAGGTGTTTTAGCTTGTTAATTTCCTCTTCCAGATTACTATTTTGCTGCTAGAATTCATCATCAAACACCAAATCACTTAAATAAGTCTGACATTCATTAAACACTTCTTGTTGATTTTCTGATTGAAGTTTGTTGAAAATTTTCTGAAGCTCTAAATTTGTTACTCTAACAGCTTCCAATTTTTCATAGATCATTCTATTTTCACTTTCAAGACTCATTGATCTATGTTTAGATTCCTGAACCTATTTTTTGAGTTTTCCATTTTTTGATTTGACATGATCAAGTTCATAACTGATAGCATCAAGGTTCATCAATTGTTTTCTGAATATTTGATTTTCTGTTTTCAGAATTTCAATGTCCTTATCTACAGAGTTAGCATTCTCAAGATTGTTTAACTTATTTTTCAGGGTTTTATTCTTCTTTCTTAGATTTTCATAAGATTCTAACAAAGTAGCATATGCATCTTCCCAGTCCTCTAGAGTAAAGCTAGCAAAAGGGTTGTTTACCTCTTATGCATCCTCGCTTTCATTGCTTCCTTCAGCCATCATGCATTTTTGATTTTCCTTCTCACGGCTGGCATTCTTAAGTTTGTTTAAGATGTCCTTGGCAGATCTGCATTCATAAAGACATGGAAGGATAGCAATATCAACGGCTACCTTCATTAAATTTAATGCCTTCAAATTAACAGCATTCTTTGATCTATGACTTTCAGTCCACTTAGATTTATCTTTAGGTAATCTGTGTGGACCACATGAAATTACCTTCCATAGATCATGATCTATTGTTCTAACATAGCTACGCATGCTGTTAAGCCATGAATCAAAGTTGGAGCAGTTGAAAACCGGTGGATGAGCCATTAAAGGAAATCAACAAACAATTCAATGCAAGAGACTGAACACACTTAGACATTCACCAAAGAGACTGCAGGATCTACTGTAGATCGTTGGATCTGATGAGGCAGTAACCCGCTCTGATACCAATTGATTGAATATGTGGATGCAAGGCTGAGATTCAGAGGGGGGGTGAATGAATCCCCATTCAATAATTTACTTCGATTAAAACTATCTCTAAAAGATTTGTGCGGAAATAACACTAGGTGGCTTAGCTAAACAGATATTCTATTGAGGATCACTCTCGAGCACTCAGCAATCGAAATAGTGAAAGTGTTGCAGAGCAAGTATAATAAAGCAACTGAAGACCACATCAGAGTAATTCAAGATAAAATCTATCTCATTTTAACACTTTGCTAATTAGACCCAATTCGAAGTAAGATCAGATGAATACTACGAACTGAAGACAAAACACTCAACACACAGAGATAGATACTCACACGCAGATCAGTTCAAACATGTTGCAGACGACGGATCAAGTAGCACTGATATCGAGCATCTTGCATACAACCAACCATAAAAATCACCCAGAGAAGTGGAGGTAGAGGAAAAAGGGTAGACGCAAAAAGCAAACCATGGCGCACCAGAGTTTTAGGTGGTTCAGCTAACCCAGAGTTAGCCTACGTCCACCCCTCGCTCCCACCGAGTGAGGATTCCACTAGCACAAGCTAGAAATCAAAGCAAACTCAGTCTGCAATAGGATGCTACCTAATGGCTTGCCCCGATGGAGACAAATCCCTCTACCTAGTTCTACAACCCACAAAACCAGACACCTAGCTCTGCTACACACAGAGCTAGAATCGGAGGTCCACCTCCCTTCTCCTGCGACAGCAGAAGAAAAATAGTGAGCAACACCCCGTTGCTCACCACCCAGAGGACCCATCGTCTCTTCCTCTGAATCCACAGAGGGCAACCGGAGATAAATCTCCCTTCTCCTGAATCCACAGGAGGAACCCGATTCCCAACAGGGTATCGGAAGACACTGAGGAAGTGGAAAATGAAAATGACAAATAAAAGATAGAACAGACAGAAAACCCAATAGTCAATATAGCTCACGCAGAAGTAAAACTATTATGGATATGATCCAAGAATAGAATCACACAGATCTTCAAAGTAGAGCTCAGCTGAATCTCTCTTCTCTCTCACTCTGGCTCTCTTCTTCTTCTCTAGTGGTTTTTCTTTCTTCTCTCGGATGGCTTCTCTTTCTTCTGCATAGCCCCTTTTGTCTTTCTTCCTTGCGCCACACTTCTCTTTGTGGTTCTCTCTCCCTTTTCTTGTTCACCCTCGTTCTCCTTTTTATATCCAAAGACAGAGTATCGTAACCCATTTAAATAAGGTAATTTGATACCTTTTAATATCCATTCGTCCACGTGGCAGGGACGAGAATGATCCTCCAATCTCGACCCTTGGATCACATGCTCAACATATGCTCCCTGGGTTCGCGTGCCACTTACCTACCATTCTGGGAAACACGTGCCCGCCATTGGCTGACTTGGGATCACGTGCCACTACTTGGTTCGAGCTCTCGTGCCTTGAGATTTCACGCTGGCCTTTGAGTTTGCAGCTGTCAATATGGTGTTTGTTGAAATGCCAACCTCAGTAGCTTAAGGTCTTTTGCTCTTTCTACTTGTACCTCTGCTGCTATGGATCTTTCCATGGATCATGGTTGCTTTGAGTGTCATTGCTGCCTTCCTTGTTTTCACCAGATTGCCAACCTTGGTTACACCTCTTTAGCTGCACAGACCTTAGGGTTATGAAGCTCTTCATCTACATGGAGCTTAGCAGCATGGATTTCTACGTCTGCACCTAACTTATGTCCATCGACCTCAAGTGCAGAAAGGTGTCAATCATGCATTATGGGCTTCGACTTTGATGATCACAAGGTATGTATGTACACCGACCTGAGCTTGGTCATGTGGATAGACCTGGACTGTATGTGCACCGTCCTGAATAGTATGTGCACCGACCTGAGCTTGGCCATGTGCATCGACCTTCATAGCTTCAAGTCTTCAGTACAGATGTGCTTCAACCTTCAGTGCAGATGTGCTTCGACCTTCAGTGCAAATGTGTTGCGACCTTTATGTGTTGAAAGCAAACCTGCACCGACCTTAGAAGGTAGCATTGACCTTTCTTCTGTTGAATGGCTAAAGGTGCATCAACCTTTCTTGGCAGATGTTCATCGACTTACATGCATAAGGTATTTGTGCACTGACCCTTGTAAGCAGATGTGCATCGACCTTCATGCACAAGATATAAGTGCACTGACCTTTGTAAGCAAATGTGCATCAACCTATATGCACAAGGTATATGTGCACCGACCCTTGTACGCAGATGTGCATCGACCTACGTGCACAAGATATATGTGCACCAACCCTTCTAAGCAAATGTGCATCGACCTGTATGCACAAGGTATATGTGCACCGACCCTTGTAAGCAAATGTGCATCGACCTATATGCACAAGGTATATGTGCACACTCGATGTGCATCGACCTTAGTTACTGTGCGGGTCGATGTGCATCAACTTTTGTTCACTGTGCTGCCAAGATGTGCATCGACCTTTTGGCAGTGATGACAGAACATGCACCGACCTTGTTGTCAACTATTAAAACAGCTTGTACTGTCTGGAATTTTTACAGGCCAATCAATACTATTGACTTTTCTCATTGACTATGCATTGACTTCATTGACCATGTTAACTTTTCTTGTTGACTTTACATTGACTTCTGATTCTAATTGGCTTTCAACCTGTACTTTGTGCAACTTGAACACCTCAATAGCACAACAGAGTCATGAGAGCATATGCATGATTCTTTATCAACAAAGCACATTGATTGATCATATTGAAGAGTATACATGACTATAGTTTTTGACGTCATCAAAACACAGGGACACAACAACCTGGGATTACCGCCAGCATTTTGTAAGAGGCCCTTCACAGGCAGGTACTTTAAAGTCCCCGTCGAGTCAGGTTGGAAAAGAAGATGCTGCTTGTATAGTTTCTAGCCCGCCATTGCTACCCAGGGGACCTGCTGATGATATGGATGACTTCTGTGAAACTTTTGCAAGGTTGTTCTATGAAGAAGAATGCTCAAGAAATTCGGAGGTGCGGCTCATAGAATACGCGCCCGGAAAGCCAGCTTGACATACATGGGAAAAAAGGAGCTTGCTCGTTTCCTTCACTTGGTCCCCTTCCCGCCTGATATCTCTTTTCCAAAGGCTAGATTTCATACCGCGTTCACCTCTTGTCATGATTGACCCCTTGCTGCTAGAAACCCCAACTGAATTTCTAATTTTAACTTGTCTGTGTGGGCGCTGCCCACCAATTGATCTTTCAAGCATGTGGTTCTCCTCCTCTGATCCCTTTTTTGATATCTTTTGTCCTTCCATGTATCCTCTCGCACTCCCTCCTCCTTCACCCTCCTCTCCATCTTGTTGCATGCTCTCCATTGATCTCCAAAAAAACGTCAATTTTGAAATGGAGATTTCAGTGGAAGATTGCGTTGTGTTCTGCCCGTCCTCCTCCCAGGGGCATGAGGCCCCTGCTTCCCTTCCATTAGATCTTCTCTTTCCTAGGTTAGAAGTAGGGTCTATCGAGTCTAGTGGAGTAGGTTCGTGTTCTAGTGTCTCCAACTCTTCCTCTATGCCTGAGGTGCGCCTAGTGACACTTCATTCCAAATCCGTTCATGATAGGTTCTTGCAGGATTTAGCTCAACGTTACCATGCTCTCCTCAAGTGTTCGAAATTTGTTGAAACATCGATCGTACTGGAAGAGGACGAGGAGCAAGATGGGGTGTGGAGCAACGACGGATTAGGTCTTTACGAAATTGTGGATGAGAAAGACCCGGTTGATCATGAGGACAGCGATATAGATGGCACTGTCGACCTTTATGCACAAGGTTTGAAGGGGTTTGATGAGCTATCATCAACAGTGGATGAACCTACAAAGGAAATTAATTTTGGAACTAACGAGGATCCCAGGCCTATCATTATTTCTGCTAATCTCCCTCCTAAGGTTGAAGAAGAGTTGATTAAGATTTTGAGGGAGTATAGTGATTCTTTTGCCTGGTCATACGAGGACATGCCGGGTCTTGACCCCGCCTTAGTGGAACATCGGCTTGTGCTTAAGCCAGGGGCAACACCCGTGAAACAAAAATTGAGAAGATTCCACCCCCACATGGCCTTGAGGATGAAAGAAGATGTCGATAAATTGCATAAGGCCAGATTTATTCGGGTCGTTTTATATCCTCAGTGGGTGGCAAATATAGTCCCTATCATGAAGAAAGATGGAAAAGTCTGAATTTATATTGCTTTCAGGGATTTAAATAAGGCATGTCCCAAGGTTGATTTTTCGTTGCCTCACATAGACATGTTAGTAGATAACACAGCCGGGTATGAAACTCTCTCGCTCATGAATGGTTATTCAGGCTACAACCAAATCCACCTAGCTCCTAAGGATCAAGAGAAAATCTCATTCACCACGCCCTGGGACACTTATTGTTATGTGGTTATGCCGTTCGGATTGAAGAATGCAGGTGCCACTTATCAACGGGCAATGATGGCTATCTTGCACGATATGATGCATATATACATGGAAGCCTATGTGGATGATATTTTGGTGAAGTCAAGAACCAAAGAAGAGAACCCTCTATCCTGGCTAAGGTGCGGCAGAGAGCTATGAAGTATAAGCTTAAGATGAATCCGAAGAAGTGTGTGTTTGGAGTGTCTTCAGGGAAGCTATTAGGTTTTATAGTTAGCAAACGGGGGATTCAGATTGATCCGAACAAAGCTAAGGCCGTTATGGACATGCCTCTGCCTAAAAACATCACTAAACTTCGAGGATTGATTGGACGTTTGTAGTTCATTAGAAGGTTTATATCTCAACATTCTCAGAGGTGTCGTCCTTTCTACGAACTGCTGAAGGCGTGGGTTAAATTTGAATGGAATGAAGAATGCCAAAAGGCCTATGAGGATTTGAAGGTTTACTTGTCTAATCCCATGGTTTTATAGCCTCCTGTCCCTGGGAAACCCCTTATCCTATACATTTCTATCATTGAGGACTCCCTAGGAGCTGTCCTGGAGCAAGTGGACGATGAAGGAAAAGAGCAGGTAGCATATTATCTTTCTAGGTTGTTCAATCCGGTAGAGGCCAAATACACTGCTGTAGCGACTCGGATCCCGATACCAGGTATACCCGGTAGGACTACCGAATACACTTGATACCACTTGGAACCCGCGAGGCCTCCCAAGAGCGGGAAAGCTCCAAAGGGATAAAGGCATGTGTAGAGTACATTGAAGCCACAAAGATATAACAGAAGCAATTAAATTTCATTAGATCGGTTTGCTAAAGTAGCAGAAATAAAATTACATTTTAATTAACAGTTCCATTTTAACAATTATGCACTAGAGTCAAGTCCAAAGCTAAAGACAACAAGTCTAGCACAGTACAGTCGACAGAAAAGAAAGACGTACCGAGAAGTCGGGGGAAGCCCGACGCAGGTACCAGCTGGCCACACCAACACGCTACGAGCAAGCGCTCCAGGAACCACGCGGAAGCAGAACGAAAGACGCCACCCCACCTGAAAAGCAGGGGTGAGCCTCGTGTCACTGGCTCAGTAGGGGTCACGCGGATCCCCACTGAAAACCACGCAGTAACACAGAACACAAACAACAGGAAGAACAACAGGTGTAGCAAAGCGGGAAAACTACACTACAAAGCTGTAAAGCTACTCTAGAAGCCGTAGAGAACAGACGGGGAGTAGGAGTAGGGAACAAGTAAGAAAGGGGAAGAACCCGCGCCAGACAAGTGGCGGCCGAACTAACCTCGGCACCCCAAACTACTCCAAACAGTGACAGAAGGGCGACTCTGATCTAACAAAGTCAGAAGTTACCGATCTGCCAACACGGCACCAGGCCTAAGACGAAGACCTGCAAGGACCGACAGAAGGTCTAGAAAAGACCCACGCAGACGACCAACATACTCGACGACACACACACATGACTAGCACGTCGTGCACACAACACAACACAGACCTCGAGTAGGGCCACGAGAGGGCTAACTCGGAAAGGTCACGACGCATAAGAAACGCCGAGAGCAGTGGAGAGCCATGCATCACAGACGGACGCACCTCCCCACCAGAGCAATGGCCAGCTGCGTCCACAGACGTCTTATGCTGCGCCACGAGTGTCTCGCCCACAATACCGCTGAAGCCACGGTAGAGTCGCAGACCCCCGCACTGAACCAAACAGGAACAACAGCTTCAAGTAACCAGTCAGGGTCACGCCCGTCGACGTAAGTCCAAAGCCCCTGACTACGTGTGCACACACTGCCTCTAGCCTAAGCCAGGTACTCCAGCTAGTTTTCTCCCTCAGTAGGACGCTACCGTTGGATGGGAGCCCACGGAACTAGCTTACAAACCGTGTCTCGAGAACACCCCTCCACCATCACAAGGCGGGTCGGCAACTCAAGGCCTAGGGCAAAAACAATCGGAGGCGTACAAAACACAAAGCTCCGAACACAAGTGCTAGAGTACTGACAGGCGGACATGCTGTCACACGTACTACAAGGCACCACTAGCAGTACCACCACTACCAACAGACTCAGGACTAGGCAACTAGACCTACAACGTAACGATCCTGAGTCGAATGACTCAAAGGCAAGATCGTCACAGACAGCGGAACAAGCCGCCAATCGGTCTAATCCTAAGCCACGAGAAACGACACTCCGCAGGAAACGACTCACGGAGACCTGAGGGAACACCGAAGACCCTCAGACACGCCTGGGCACACAGATCGAGGTAAGGCAACACCTCGAGGCATCCAGAACCAGTGTCTCGGACTGGACAGAATCGCCAAGACACCCACACACAAGGTCACCTGTCAACCACTAGGTCACCCCGGGTCGACCAGAACCAAACAACAATGACACAACAGTAGGAGAGAGAATCCTACCTCAAGCAAGAAGACTCCTAGCCACCTTACAACGTAGTCTCAGCCCTCATAGGATGTCAGGAGGCATCCACGGGAAAGCTGGCAGACCATAAGGACAAGCCAGGACAATCAGAAGCCAAAATCATGGAAATCGGAACACAAGGACTGTAACGCACCACCCTTAGACCGTTACACGAATGTGACGGTCTGACGCTGGCCGTTACATTCCAACCGTGACGGTCTACCACAGACGCATCACAGACACGTGACAGTCACAGGGGGAGCCGTCGCACACACCACCCTAACCAATATCTAAAACGCACAAGGCACGTAACGGCCTACACCAGGCGCGTTAAGCCGCTCTGACGCGCCCGACCCAGGCCGTTAGGGCCAACAGACCTCAAACACAGAACGAAACTCGAGGCACGTAACGCATGAGACCAAGCGCGTTACACCAGCCTAACGCAGCAACATAGGCGCGTCAGGGCCAACAGACCTCAAGCTAAAACCATGATTGGAACCACGTAACGCACGAGACCAAGCGCGTTATAGCGCCTAACGCATCAGGGCAGATGCGTCAGGGCCAACAGGCTCAAGTCACGAAAACACTGGCCAACAGGCATGTAACGGTCCCGATCGAACGTGTTACAGACGCCTAACGCATGGGGGCGTGGCCATTAGAGCCAACGGCACAACCACCCAATTCAGCCAGAACAGCACGTAACGGCCTGAGGCAGGCGCGTTACAACGCTGTGACGTACGGGGACACCACCGTTACACTAACCGACTCAACGGGTCAAAGTTGGTCAAACGGAACGTAACGGCCTAGCTCAGGCACGTTACACTCACCTGACGCACTAGGGCAGGCGCGTCAGGGGAACCGACTTAACCAAACTACTAAACGACAAAATAGGCGTAACGCATCACACCGGACGCGTCAGGAGGCGGTGACGCGCCACCCCTGGGCCGTCACACTCCCAAAACCACTAAAAGCATAAAAATGCCCAGACGCTGTGACGGTCTGTCGTAGGGCCGTCAGGGACCTCTGGCGGTCACTGAAACGACCGCTACACCGGTCACGGCGGGAAAACAGTGGAATGGCCGAATCGGCCCGTTCCATGCCCCATTCACGCCGAAGCGCAGGGGAAACAAACCTAGATGATAGAAAATAACACTAGGAGGCTAAAAAGCCCACATGCAAGCATTAAAACGAGAGATCGGGGCGATTCCAACGAATCGACCCTAAACGAGCCACCGAGGTTCCCGGACTCCTACCGGCCTCGAATGACCACCGATCAATACGAAACTAGCATGGATGGGATCCAGACATCCCAGCGGTCAGTTAGACACTAACCAAGCTACAAATGGTTGCCGTTTTCCGGCGAACCCTGAAAACCCCAAAAACCACGGTTTTCACAAAACCGGCCCGATCTCCCTCGATCGAGCACCAAATCATGCAAGGAAACAAAGGGAACGTGCAGAACAAAGTGGCGGTCCATCTCCCTACCTCCACCGAAGAAACCGTGCCCCGCAGGGACTAAACCGCGCCGAAAACAACGCCGCGAGCTTAAACACCGGCTTTGAATCCACCGTTCGGGATCGCGCCAGAACCACTCCATCCTCGCCCTATCGCGCACCCAGTCAGCTCCACACCATCCCCAAGACTCGCTCCTAGGTCCTCCGTCTGTAGACGGAGACGAGGAAGCTCGAGAGGAGAGAAAACGGGAGAGAGAGAGACGACGGTGGCGAAATGAGAAGGGAGGAGAGAGGAAGGAAAAGAAAAAGGGAAAGAAATTAGGAATTTTCCTAATTTCTGAAAAATCCGATTTCTGGCCCTATCTCTGAAAAATACGCAAAAATAGTCGAAACGACCGGCTCGAAGAGTACATCGTCGCTGTAATATTCACGAGTCGAGGAACTGACAAGTAAACTGGCCGTAGGGTTCCGTAACTAGTACGAGAGAAAAACTCACACGGATCGTAAAACTCAACTCGGAAGCCACCAAAGCTAACCGAAACTCACTGAAACAGATCCGAAAGATCCAAAAAAGATCTACCAAGGATCCAGGGCATTACATCCTCCCCTCCTTTAAGAAATTTCATCCTCAAAATTAAGGACTAGCAAAGGAGAAGCAGGGAAGAACAACCCAACAGCACAATCACGGAAGTAACTCAAATCTCGAGAAACACAGCTTAGAGGAACACCGTCAGACCACAATCACGAGCACATGCTCTGGATCGAGCACGACACAAGTGAACACAAGTCCGACACCTCCGAAACAAGGCAACGTCGCTCACGTCTTGCAGGGAAAGAGACACGACTGCCACAACCACAATTATCGAAGAAACGAAACAACAGACACGGCGAGTATCAGCTCAAACAAGGAGACACAATCCTCACAGATGACATCTCTACCCCATCATCGGCTCCAGTGCCAAAGGCAACAGGGAACACCTGGCACACAGGACGCCAACGACAACACTGGACCACAGGCACAACCAAGTCAGTCCTCACTCAGATATTATGTCTGATCGAGTCGCAAGCTAACTCTACCGGAGAAAGGGACTACAGCAAGCTAACTGACAAGATCATGGTCCAAGACAGAGACACAAAATCATAGAGAAACAGCGCCAAAACGACAACAACCTCGGGGAACGCTACTCAAGGACTATGAACATGCCTTGAGAGCACAACACCCAAGAGAAGAAAATGCAGAGTAGAGGGTACTCAATCAGCAGGAATGCCGACAAATTCCCCCAATACTCGCAAATGCTAATGCCAACAGCAGAAAATCCCCAGCACAGCACGGCAACAACAACATCAAGGCACGGGAAGTCAAGACGAAGTCACATCGAGGAGAAGCAAATCTCTCGACCAGTGAGTAGCCAACTCACAAGCTTCAGCTGCACTCTCTACAACGCACATAGGCGTCAGAACAACCTCGGTAGTCGCATCTCAGCATACACCAGACGCCTTCGCAACCAATGAAGATCGCAAACAACACGCCACGAGTACCGATCTCGTGAACAACCGATCACCAGGAGCCCAAGTGTAACAAGAGAAGAGTACCAGCTTCAGCACAAAGCACAGAAGAATGCTAATCTCAACTTACCTTCACGTCCTGAAAATGGTAAATGAGCCTTCACAACACATCGGCCGCTGGACACGGCACGACAAATACGGTACACAACAACTCTTAACACCATAATGGAGTCCAAAGCCAAGCAACCGTATAGCAAAGAGCAGATCAGGCTCAGAACAAAACTGTCCACACTTAAGCAGACACAGGACAAAGGCATCACTAAGATAGCAATTCCAAAGCAAATCTCGAAAAAGATTCCACCAGAAGGGACGAGAAGCAACAAGCTCAACCACGAAAGCTCACCAGGAAAGGGAAATCCTAGCTTGCCTGAGCAACTTCTCAACCACGGAATCAAATCGAGCACTTCAACAGAAGCAAGACAAATCAGGAGCTGAACAAACTCAAGCCGGGACGACCACGACAACGTGAGAACATGTACAGTCATCATACCAAGGCTAAAAGTCAACAGCAACCTGAACAACACACAAAGAAAACCTCGAACAACGTACGGCAAATTCAAGCCTTCCGGCGAATACTGCCAAGTACAACATGACCAAGACAAACACAACGACGAAAAAGAAACACCTCGTCACATCTTGACAAGAGCAGGACCATCTCGTATAGTGCTAGAGCAGCACGCACAAGACAACATACGAAGAAAACAACGCGATAAATCATCGCAACACCAAAGCCAGCAGAAGACTGTACTGGACTTTCACGACTCTGGATACTGTATATCTCGGATTCCCATGTACTTCACACAACAATGCTCTGATAGCTCAGAAAATAACTTCAAACATCTCAAAACACTGCTCTGATACCAATCGGTAGCGACCCAGATCCCAGATACCAGGTATACCCGGTAGGACTACCGAATACACGTGATACCACTTGGAACCCGCGAGACCTCCCAAGAGTGGGAAAGCTCCGAAGGGATAAAGGCGTGTGTAGAGTACATTGAAGCCACAGAGATATAACAGAAGTAATTAAATTTCATTAGATCGGTTTGCTAAAGTAGCAGAAATAAAATTACATTTTAATTAACAGTTCCATTTTAACAATTATGCACCAGAGTCAAGTCCAAAGCTAAAGACAGCAAGTCTAGCACAGTACAGTCGACAGAAAAGAAAGACGTACCGAGAAGTCGGGGGAAGCCCGACGCAGGTACCAACTGGCCACACCGACACGCTACGAGCAAGTGCTCCAGGAACCACGCGGAAGCAGAACGAAAGACGTCACCCCACCTGAAAAGCAGGGGTGAGCCTCGTGTCACTGGCTCAGTAGGGGTCACGCGGATCCCCACTGAAAAACACGCAGTAACATGGAACACAAACAACAGGAAGAACAGCAGGTGTAGCAAAGCGGGAAAACTACACTACAAAGCTGTAAAGCTACTCTAGAAGCCGTAGAGAATAGACGGGGAGTAGGAGTAGGGAACAAGTAAGAAAGGGGAAGAACCCGCGCCAGACAAGTGGCGGCCGAACTAACCTCGGCACCCCAAACTACTCCAAACAGTGACAGAAGGGCGACTCTGATCTAACAAAGTCAGAAGTTATCGATCTGCCAACACGGCACCAGGCCTAAGACGAAGACCTGCAAGGACCGATAGAAGGTCTAGAAAAGACCCACGTAGACGACCAACAGACTCGACGACACACACACACGACTAGCACATCGTGCACACAACACAACACAGACCTCGAGTAGGGCCACGAGAGGGCTAACTCGGAAAGGTCACGACGCACAAGAAACGCTGAGAGCAGTGGAGAGCCATGCGTCACAGACGGATGCACCTCCCTACCAGAGCAACGGCCAGCTGCATCCACAGATGTCTTATGCTGCGCCGCGAGTGTCTCGCCTACAATACCGCTGAAGCCACGGTAGAGTCGCAGACCTCCGCACTCAACCAAACAGGAACAACAACGTCAAGTAACCAATCAGGGTCACGCCCGTCGACGTAAGTCCAAAGCCCCTGACTACATGTGCACACACTGGCTCTAGCCTAAGCCAGGTACTCCAGCTAGTTTTCTCCCTCGGTAAGACGCTACCATTGGCTGGGAGCCCACGGAACTAGCTTACAAACTGTGTCTCAGGAACACCCCTCCGCCATCACCAGGCGGATCGATAACTCAAGGCCTAGGGCAAAAACAATCGGAGGCGTACAAAACACAAAGCTCCGAACACAAGTGCAAGAGTACTGATAGGTGGACACGCTGTCACACGTACTACAAGGCACCACTGGCAGTACCACCACTGCCAACAGACTCAGGACTAGGCAACTAGACCTACAACGTAACGATCCTGAGTCGAACGACTCAAAGGCAAGATCGTCACACACAGCCGAACAAGCCGCCAATCGGTCTAATCCTAAGCCACGAGAAACGACACTCCGCAGGAAACGACTCACGGAGACCTGAGGGAACACCGAAGACCCTCAGACACGCCTGGGCACATGGACCGAGGTAAGGCAACAACTCGAAACAGTGTCTCGGATAGGACAGAACTGCCAAGACACCCACACACAAGGTCGCCTGTCAACCACTGGGTCACCCCGGGTCAATCGGAACCAAACAACGATGACACAACAGTAGGAGAGAGAATCCTACCTCAAGCAAGAAGACTCCTGGCCACCTTACAACGTAGTCTCAGCCCTCATAGGATGTCAGGAGGCATCCACGGGAAAGCTGGCAGACCATAAGGACAAGCCAGGACAATCAGAAGCCAAAATCATGGAAATCGGAACACAAGGACTGTAACGCACCACCCTTAGACCGTTACACGAATGTGACGGTCTGACGCTGGCCGTTACATTCCAACCGTGACGGTCTACCACAGACGCATCACAGACACGTGACGGTCACAGGGGGAGCCGTCGCACACACCACCCTAACCAATATCTAAAACGCACAAGGCACGTAACGGCCTACACCAGGCGCGTTAAGCCGCTCTGACGCGCCCGACCCAGGCCGTTAGGGCCAACAGACCTCAAACACAGAACGAAACTCGAGGCACGTAACGCATGAGACCAAGCGCGTTACACCAGCCTAACGCAGTAACACAGACGCGTCAGGGCCAACAGACCTCAAGCTAAAACCACGACTGGAACCACGTAACGCACGAGAGCAAGCCTGTTACAGCGCCTAACGCATCAGGGCAGACGCGTCAGGCCCAACAGGCTCAAGTCACGAAAACACTGGCCAATAGGCATGTAACGGTCTCGATCGGACGAGTTATAGACGCCTAATGCATGGGGGCGTGGCCGTTAGAGCCAACGGCACAACCACCCCATTCAGCCAGAACAGCACGTAACGGCCTGAGGCAGGCGCGTTACAACGCTATGACGCACGGGGACACCACCGTTACACTAACCGACTCAACGGGTCAAAGCTGGTCAAACGGAACATAACGGCCTAGCTCAGGCGCGTTACACTCACCTGACGCACTAGGGCAGGCGCATCAGGGGAACCGACTTAACCAAACTACTAAACGACAAAACAGGCGTAACGCATCACACCGGACGCGTCAGGAGGCTGTGACGCGCCACCCCTGGGCCGTCACACTCCCAAAACCACTAAAAGCATAAAAATGCCCAGACGCTGTGACGGTCTGTCGTAGGGCCGTCAGGGACCTCTGGCGGTCACTGAAACGACCGCTACACCGGTCACGGCGGGAAAACAGTGGAATGGCCGAATCGGCCCATTCCACGCCCCATTCACGCCGAAGCGCAGGGGAAACAATCCTAGATGATAGAAAACAACACTAGGAGGCTAAAAAACCCACATGCAAGCATTTAAACGAGAGATCGGGGAGATTCCAACGAATCGACCCTAAACGAGCCACCGAGGTTCCCGGACTCCTACCGGCCTCGAATGACCACCGATCAACACGAAACTAGCATGGATGGGATCCAGACATCCCAACGGTCAGTTAGACACTAACCAAGCTACAAATGGTTGCCATTTTCTGGTGAACCCTGAAAACCCCAAAAACCACGATTTTCGTAAAACCGGCCCGATCTCCCCCGATCGAGCACCAAATCATGCACGGAAACAAAGGGAACGTGCAGAACAAAGTGGCGGTCCATCTCCCTACCTCCACCGAAGAAACCGTGCCCCGCAGGGACTAAACCGCGCCAAAAACCACGCCGCGAGCTCAAACACCGGCTTTGAATCCACCGTTCGGGATCGCGCCAGAACCACTCCATCCTCGCCCTATCGCGCACCCAGTCAGCTCCATAGCATCCCCAACACTCGCTCCTAGGCCCTCCGTCTGCAGCCGGAGCCGAGGAAGCTCGAGAGGAGAGAAAACGGGAGAGAGAGAGACGACGGTGGCAAAATGAGAAGGGAGGAGAGAGGAAGGAAAAGAAAAAGGAAAAGAAATTGGGAATTTTCCTAATTTCTGAAAAATCCGATTTCTGGCCCTATCTCCAAAAAATACGTAAAAATAGTCGAAACGACCGGCTCGAAGAGTACATCGTCGCTGCAGCATTCACGAGTCGAGGAACTGACAAGTAAACTCACCGTAGGGTTCCGTAACTAGTACGAGAGAAAAACCCCCACGGATCGTAAAACTCAACTCGGAAGCCACCAAAGCGAACCGAAACTCACCGAAACAGATCCGAAAGATCCAACAAAGATCTACCAAGGATCCAGGGCATTACAACCGCCATGGAGAAGACTTGTGCCGCGTTGATTTGGGTAGCTCAGAAGTTGAAGCATTATTTCTTAGCCCACAAGGTTAAGTTGATCTCTAGAATGGATCCGATCCGTTATCTCTTAGAAAAGTCTGTCCTTTCTAGTAAGTTAGCTCGTTGGTAGAGCTTCCTCTCCCAATTCGATATCACCTTCATCGTTCAGAAGGCAATCAAAGGATATGCTATTGCTGAGCATCTTGCCCATCTATCCATTCCCTGCACTAATTCCATTCAGGATGAATTCCCTGATGAGCATCTCGCTGTTCTCACCCATCATCCCTTCTGGTTTCTGCACTTTGTTGGTGCACTTAACTCTCAAGGCCAAGAGATAGGTGATGTTCTCCTCACTCCGAAAGGAGTGACGATTTCTCTTGCATATCAACTCTCTTTTCCTGCTACCAACAATAATGCTGAGTACGAAGCTCTTCTGGATGGATTGAAGCATGCCTATCTCTTAGGGGCGCGTTACTTGAATATCATAGGAGATTCTCAACTTGTTCTGTGCCAAGCTCTTTCTACATACCGCACTCGTGACCCGAAGCTGATGGGACATGAAAGCAAGGCCACTAACATTTTATTTACATTTATATCCTTGAGTCAAATGGGTTACAGTTGTAAGGCAATTATAAGCCAATGTGTTTGTCCTTAGAAATTAGTGGGTTTCTTTGCAAAAAGGCCACGTAGGCCCAGCGGGACCCCCACCCTCTCTCCCATTGGGCCACCTAGATTCTCCGGGGCCCATAGGGGTGGTCCATGGTCCAAGGTGGACCAAGCCACCCTTGTTGACCATCAAGAGGGGGGCGCCCCCCTCTCTTGTCCCCACGTGGGAGATTAAATTATCTCCCCCCGTTTTACCCATTTCTTTATGTTTGTATTAATTTGACCACATGGGAGAAGATTCTTCCATCCCTTAATTGCCCCTCCCTAACCCTAGATATGAGGGTAGTTTAGGTCATTTCTATTTCATATAAAGCCATTGTATTTCCATATTTAGAGAATTAATGAGAAGAAAAAATCTGAGTTTGTTCTTGAGAAGCCCAAGGGCGCCCCTCTCTCCTCTCTCCCCCTTGCAGCTGGATTGCTGTGATTTCTATGGTGTGATGCCATAATCTTGGTGGATTCCAAAATCTATCTCCTCCCATGGGTGTGAAGCTCAGCCACAGCAGCCGCCGCCTCCGTTCGTGCCGCCAACGAGCTGCCACAACCCCATCATCATCCTACTGTCCAGATCTGCGACCTACAGAACTGAAGCTCCAAGATTATGTTGCTTCTCCCAATCCGGTTATCTGATGGTCATCAAATTTTGATAGATCATCCCCCTTGTTGTTACCTCCTCCTTGTTTAAATTTCATGTCAATCCACCACCATTTACCCCGTTCTCCCCAATTTTTATGTCCACCTGCGCAGTTTGCCATTCTGTAGATCTGCGAGACAGTGGTCTATTTTTGAATTTTTCCCGTCACCTTATCCATCTCTAAAAATTATCAAAAATATCATGCGTGATCCTCAATTCCCACCCTATCACCCATAAAATTCCCTAGACCCAGATCCACCACTTCCCTATCAGTAAAACTTTATTTTCAGGCATATCCTTATCTGTCCTGACTGTTTGAAATCCGATCAGGAAGCAACAATGGTGCCACAGAGTTTTCATGTCCAATCCAATTTCTGGATGGATGTGAAATAAACATATGTTGTAGACCTTTGCGTCTACTTTCCAAAGGCGCTAATTTCGTTCTGATCCGCCTCCGGATCTGGTCGCAACAATTCTTTTTGCCGGGTCGCGCAGATTTGTCCCGAGACAGGACTATAGAACAGAGTTGGGAGTTAATTCTCCCA
This sequence comes from Amorphophallus konjac, assembly GCA_022559845.1. Classification (NCBI taxonomy): domain Eukaryota; kingdom Viridiplantae; phylum Streptophyta; class Magnoliopsida; order Alismatales; family Araceae; genus Amorphophallus; species Amorphophallus konjac. Next base: position 85,207,063 of record CM040129.1, on the reverse strand, counting down.
TAAATCTCCGGCTCCAATCCAGCGACCGCCGCTCCTGGGGATCGACCAAGGACCCCCCGACATCGTCTCAGCCAGTCGCCGCAGCAAGGAGATGCTCAGACGCTGACGTCCTAGTAGCCGAGTTCACTTGCTGTCCAGCGAGTTTGAACAGTACAAAGTCGGACCAGCAGCCCGCCTCTGGCCCAAAAGCCCTTCCGGCTTGCTACCTGCCAACCCGAGTTCGCTACTCCCGGGTCCCACGTGTAGCCCTTTACCTCCCTGCGTGGAGTGCACAGTAAATTCATTGGTGTAATTATTTAATTACTGTACACCGGGAGTACGGGTCTTGGCCGGGGTCGTCTTCCCCACGCCCGGAGCGTGGAGGTATCATTTCCGCTCCCCTCTCTTGGCATTTTGATTACTTCGTATATTTCTATATGCCTCTACATGAGTGTTAGGGTAATTAGCTCTTATATTATTTCAATCACTGTTGCGAGAGAGAGCGAGACCCGTCCCGTTACTCGTTCCGAGTACGAGAGTGAGTTTGACCACCCTTGACTCATTGTCGGTTTCTCAACTGCGCACATCCGCACGCTTCCCTCGCTAGGGGCGAGTCGCGAGTTCGCCTAGAGTCTCAGGTTCGAGTCCGAATTGGTGTCGAGTCGCATCCCGTCCCGCATCAAATTGGTATCAAAGCGGGTTGAGGCTAGGGTAGTTTTATCTTAGGTTGCATTTCATTCCGATACCCGGTATATCAAAAGGTGTCTCTGGAACGATAGGTTATGCCTATTCGAAAGATAGCACACTTGCGTGAGTGCGATCTTCGGATCAAACCTCCGCCATGTACCGGATAATGGTTGAGTCTAGGTTTGTAGTCGAGTCTGCATTCCAACTTTGCATTGTTGTTTTAGGGTCGTGTCTAGTCTATAGTCGAGTCCATTAGAGAGTCAGTTTATTTTGTCACCGAGTGTCTGCATGGCCATCCTATAGCTCCCCGAGTCCCATGGATTCCATGGATTCCCAATCGCTCAGGCCATATGAATGGTGGCACGATACCCGAGGGCTTGGCAACCATTCCCTCCACTTCCGTAGGCCCGAAGCCTTGAACTTTTATGGCTCCAACGTCCCGAGCGACTACCTACATTGGGAAGCCGCCATGAACATATACTTTGAGTGTTACACTATGTCCGATGCAATGCAAGTCATTTTTCCCCAAAAGTGGCTTGTTCACGAAGCCGCCTGGAAATGAGAGAGCATTGAACGCATGAGAGAAATTAGGAGGCAATGGCCTGTCGAGTCATGGCATGAGATGAAGGATGAGCTTAGAAGGGTCTACCTACCCGTCCCAGTCACCTCCAACCGACCCCACCCAGACACCTCCAACAAAGTGGGCCATGGTCGGAGGCAAAGAACCCCGCACATGGATGAGCCTCGACCCAAGACTAGGCCAATTGAATATGAGGAAACCCACCATGATGCCCCTAGTCCAAACCGCACCTTAGATGACCTCTTGCAAATGTTTTTGGACCGGTTGGATAGGAGGGATAGGATGTGGACGCAACTCCTGCCCGAGCCTAAGGAGGTCGTAGCCGGTAGTCTGAACCCGGTGCCATCTACGGAGTCCCTAGGTCCTCCCCCCATCATAGAGGACGTCCTCTCCCCATCCAAGGGATATGTTTCACCACAGCCTTCACCCTTCGACCCTCATCTAGATCCATTCTTACTTCCCGAGGGTGAACTTGTCATTGGAGAGCCTTTAGCTAGTTGGTTAAGGAAAGACCTACTTCTAGATACTCTGATCCCTTGCTACCCATCCATGGAACCCGCATTCCAAGTAGTACCCCTTAACTCCTTTCACACCACTTTCCAGTCCTTCTGCTTCATAGAAAATGTAAAGGACTTTGTTAGGAGTTTAGATTGTCAAAGGGAGTTGACGTGTATGTTGGTCTTAGGGTCTAACCAACCCTATGGTCATAGCTTCACGCACCCTGCTTTAGGGTCCATTACCTCGGTGTGCACCATAGGACATATCATCTCCGAGGTCCTTTTGCTCCTTCCCATACCCGATGAGCTTGACTCTGTCCTATCTTATGGTGTTATTGTCCCGAGGGGGGAACCTTGCCTACCTTGCCTTCCACATGAGCCCCTTGCCCCATCTATCATCATACCAGAAGGTGACCCTATGCATCTGGACGATGGACGAACATGGGACCGTGTCATGAGGGAACCCATCTCGAGGGGTCACACATTCTTTGATCCCTTCGACCCCTTCCCTAGTGAGCCTCTTGATCGACCCACAACCTCCATTCCACCTCTTCAGGGAAGTCCCCTATCACACCCCTCCCACACGGGCCAATCATCCTACACGTGGCAAGGAGCCCGTTCATTGGGGAAAGGAAGAAGGTGAATTGGGCTCTCCTGGCCCACCCAAACCTCCCAAATCCAAAAGGTCATCATTGCATGAGTGGTGAATTTTGGGATGTCTAGGATTCCATGATTCCACCAACATTTGGTTGCATCGTGTGTATGCAAGTCACACGTTCGGATGTCCTGGGCCACCATTGGATATGTTTGGGTCGGTCTAACAGTAGGTTTGTCTAGGGTCATGTGTGAGTCCGCGTTTTTCTTTATTTGTCCAGTTTGTCAAGAGTCTATACGTACATTTGTCGAGTGCATAGTGAGTCTGCATACGTCAAGTTGAGTCGGTCCAATGCATGCTCGTAGGTGTCAGTCCCTTTCAAGTGTAAGGCAAGTCGGATCTAATGCGTACGTTATGGACTTGCCCGAGGAATATGGGATCAGTTCCACATTTCAAATGTCTCGGATCTAGTCACCTAAGGGACCCAACGGTGATACCCAGTCAGTCTTTGAGCCGTCTCCTCCCTTTGAGAGTGACCCCACCCCGGAGTGTCCACCACTAGCCTCGTTCCCACAGCAGCGTGAGCATATAGAACATATACGGGATGAGCATGTGATAAATATTAGGAGTGGTGCATCCTCGCGCTACCTGGTACGGTGGAGAGCACGGCCCCCACACCCGACGACACGTGGATCACCCGAGTAGTGATACAGATCCGCTGGTGCGACACATGAGTAGCTGCGCCCCCTTACTCGACGGGGTCGAGTTTCTCCCACCCAAGGAGAATTCATGGGACATGAAAGCAAGGCCACTAACATTTTATTTACATTTATATCTTTGAGTCAAATGGGTTACAATTGTAAGGCAATTATAAGCCAATGTGTTAGTCCTTAGGAATTAATGGGTTTCTTTGCAAAAAGGCCACATAGGCACAGTGGGACCCCCACCCTCTCTCCCATTGGGCCACCTAGATTCTCTACGGTCCATAGGGGTAGTCCATGGTCCAATGTGGACCAAGCCACCCTTGTTGACCACCAAGAGGGGGGCGCCCCCCTCTCTTGTCCCCATCTGGGAGATTAAATAATCTCCCCCCATTTTACCCATTTCTTTATGTTTGTATTAATTTGACCACATGGGAGAAGATTCTTCCATCCCTTAATTGCCCCTCCCTAACCCTAGATCTGAGGGTAGTTTAGGTCATTTTCATTTCATATAAAACCATTGTATTTCCATATTTTGAGAATTAATGAGAAGAAAAAATCTGAGTTTGTTCTTAAGAAGCTGAAGGATGCCCCTCTCTCCTCTCTCCCCCTTGCAACTCGATTGCTGTGATTTCTATGCTGTGATGTCATAATCTTGGTGGATTCCAAGATCTATCTCCTCCCCTGGGTGTGAAGCTCAGCCACCACCCCCACCGCCTCCGTTCGTGCCGCCAACGAGCCGCCACAACCCCATCATCATCCTGTTGTCCAGATCTGTGACCTGCAGAACTGAACCTCCAAGATTAGGTTGGTTCTCCCAATCCGGTCATCTTATGGTCATATAAATTTTGATAGATCATCCCCCTTGCTGTTACCTCCTCCCAGTTTAAATTTTGTGTCAATCCGCCACCGTTTACCCATTTTTCCTAATCTTTTTGTCCACCTCCACAGTCTGCCATTCCACAGATCTACGAGATAGTGGTCTGTTGTTATATTTTTCCCGTCCCCTTAGCCATCTCAAAAAATTATCAAAAAATTCATGCGTGATCCTCACTTCCCACCCTATCACCCATAAAATTCCCTAGACCCAGATCCACCACTTCCCTATCGATTAAACTTCATTTTTAGGCAGATCATTGTCTGTCCTGACTGTCTGAAATCCGATCCAGAAGCAACAACGGTGCCATAGAGCTTTTCATTTCCAATACAATTTCTGGATGGATGTGAAATAAATATATGTTGTATCCCTTCGAGTCTACTTTCCAAAGGTGCCAATTTCGTTCCGATCCGCCTCCGGATCTGGTCGCAACAATTCTTTTCACTGGGTCGCGTAGATCTGTCCCGAGATAAGACTGCAGAATAGAGTTGGGAGTTAATTCTCCCATAAATCCCCGGCTCCGATCCAGCGACTGCCACTCCCGGGGATCGACCAGGGACCCCTCAACATCATCCCAGCCAGTCGTCGCAGCAAGGAGATGTCCGGATGCCGCCGTCCTAGCAGTCGAGTTCACTTGCTGTCCAGCGAGTTTGAACAGTACCAAGTCGGACCAACAGCCCGCCTCTGGCCCGAAAGCCCTTCCGGGTTGCTGCCCGTCAACCCGAGTTCGCTACTCCCAGGTCCCACGTGTAGCCCTTTACCTCCCTGCATGGAGTGGACAGTAAATTCACTGGTGTAATAATTTAATTACAGTACACCGGGAGTACGGGTCTTGGCCGGGGTCGTCTTCCCCACGTTCGGAGCGTGGAGGTATCGTTTCTGCTCCCCTCTCTTGGCATTTTGCTTACTTCGTATATTTCTATATGCCGCTGCATGAGTGTTAGGATAATTAGCTCTTATATTATTTCAATCACCGCTGCGAGAGAGAGCGAGACCTGTCTCGTGACTCGATCTGAGCACGAGAGTGAGTTTGACCACCCTTGACTCATTGTCGATTTCTCAACCGCGCACATCCGCACGCTTCCCTTGATAGGGATGAGTCGCGAGTTCGCCTAGAGTCTCAGGTTCGAGTCCAAATTGGAGTCGAGTCGCTTCCCGTCCCACATCAGAAGCTCAAGCCATATCAAGATTTGGTCACTCTCTTGGCGAGGTAATTCCGCAAACTGATTTACATTCATACTCCTCGATCTCAGAATATCCTTGCCGATGCTCTAGCATCGCTTGCTTCCTCCTTAGCTTTTCCTCTCAGTCAGAGCACTGAGACTATCATCGTCCAGAGACTGGACACTCCTTCTCTTCAAGATCCTTGGTTCGATAACCTTAGGAAATCTGTAGAGGTGAAGGCTGAGAAGAAGGATTTGAAGGAAGTTTCGTTGGCAGAATTAGAAGAGATCTTGGAAGAAGAAGAATTACCGTGGTATCATGAAATTTAGTAGTATTGTAAGGATGGATCGTTCCCAAAAGGGGCAAATACTGAGCAGCGTAAGGCCACTAGAAGGCCGCCTCGAGGTACGCCATAATTGCTGGAGAATTGTACAGGCGCGCTCTCAATGGAATGCTGATGAGATGCCTAGAGGATTATGAGGCTTGGAAGGTGGCTGAAGCCGCACATTCTAGCGAGTGTGGAGGTCATGTTAACGGCCAGGCGTTAGCGAAGAAGATCCCTAGGTAGGGCTACTATTGACCCACTATAGAGGAGGATTGCTCCCTCTATGTGCATAGGTGTCTAAAGTGCCAACTCCATGCTGATAAAATCCATGCTCCTGCTTCATCTCTCCATCCTCTCTCTGTAACGACCCGAGAATCCGATTACCGGGAAGACCCGATAACCCGAGACTCGTACCGCCACCCATGAGCCCGAAGACTCGGAAGGGTTAAAAGGATGGTGTGGAAACTACATAAGTATCACAAATAATTGTAGAAATTAACAGTTATAATATTAAGCAGGAAATAAATTAACAATTTACATGGTCCACAATAGAAATAACAACAGCAGCAACAGTAGCCCACGACTAGTACAGTGACAAGAAAGGAAAGTACAGCTACACGGGGCATACCCCGGCTCTGACCTCTGGCACTACCTCTGGGCACCCGCACCACGCTGTGCTCCTGACGCGCTCCCCGAAGGTGGCGCCTCACCAGAAACACGGTGAAAAAACGTAGGGAATGAGTCTCGGGACAAGACTCAGTAGGGATCACTCGGACCCTACCTCGTAAAACGAGAAACCACTACTCTAGCGGTAGAAAAGTACCTCGAAAAGGAAAGCCCTCTACTCTACAGAACTAGACCCTACGGCACGCAAATCGACACACGTGCCACGGTACGAGAAGACCGAAACTCAACGGCCGAACCGCCAAAACCCGAAGGTCGGAAACACACGACTGACAGTCTGACACTCCGTACTCGACAGGAGTACCACCCACTAGAAGCACAGCCGGTAGCATCCCCTGACGTCTGACACCGCGCCGTAGGTGAGCCGCCTGACGTGGTAGGTCCTACCTGAGGCGCAAACACCGAACAAGTAACCACAACAAGTGGCTAGCTGGGGTCACGCCCGTCGAACCGCCCCCAACCATGTGTGCACACACAGACCACGCGTCCTAGGTCTGGCCCTCTGACCGGTTTTCCCCCGCAGCCGGACTCTGGCTAAGACGAGGAGCCTACGGTAACCGGTCCACAAACCGTCTCGAAAGGTGGGTGCCCGTACACCACTCCCAGGTGAGACCAGCACCTCGTACTGGCGGGCTACGACTAGTGGAGGGTCACTGAAGGAGTAGACTCTCGAGTCAACGGAAAACGACGTCCGAAATCGACAACGTGTGGGAATCAACCCACACACCAGCCCCGTCGCACGGTGGCCACAGTCGGAGAAAAACGGACGCACCACCCACAGCCAAACTCATGACCAAGGCAAACGGAACCTCCGGACACCAAAAACACTGTCACGGAACTCCACGGGGTGCCCGGGACGCACACACGGCCCAAGGGGAACACGCAACAACAGCCAGATCGTGCTAGGGATACCTAGCGCGACACGGAAGAACGCGCTAGGGCCCCCTAGCGCGACAAGGGACATCACGCTAGGGCCTCCTAGCGCGACAAGGCATGTCGCGCTAGGGATGCCTAGCGCGACAAGGCTGATCGCGCTAGGACCCCACAGCGCGACAGGAACCGCCTCCTGTTCATCTTCTCCGATGAACGCGCTCGGTCGGGGCAGCGCGACCTCCAAGAACGCGCTACTGGAGTATAGCGCGTTCTCGGTCCGCGACCGAAAACGGTAAAAACGCCCAAAAATTCCAACCACGCCCCCATGCCTCCACAGGAGAGGGGGGAATCAAAGGGGAAGACCCCTGGGGACCCCTAGCATGATTCTAAGCCATCAAAACATGAAATCATGCATCAAATCCATAGATCGAGCGAGCTCTCCCCAAATCATGGAAAAACCCAAAAACGCTCAAACGATCCCCTCTCGGCCTCCCCGCGGCCTATAAATCGCGGAAAAGATCGGCATGAGGTTAAGGAACGTCACCCTACCTCAATGGAGCGAATGCTCCGCCGAATCAATCACGAATCACGAAGAACGCTTTAAACTTCACGAACTCCCCACGCTTCCCACGCACGCCGCACGCCCACGAGCTCGCCTCGTCGCCGCCCACACGTCCGCGCCGTCCTCCCGCCGCCGTCCGTAGCCGGAGAGGGGTTCGCCGCGTCCGAATGGGAGAGAGGGAGAGAGGAGGGTGTCACGGTGGGAAGAAACGGAGGAAGAGGAAGAAGAAGAAAGAGAAAGGAGAAAAAAAAAAGAAAAAGAATTAGGGCTTTATAGAAAATCTGAATTTTTGGAAAAATATCGAAAAATAGAAAAATACATTTCCGGAATCCTCGGAATGCACCGATCGCAATGGTACCACTCGTGCCCGGGTGAACCGCCCGGTTCGCCTGCAGCGAGCTTCCGAAGAAAAGCCAAAACACACACCGGGAATCAGAAAACACACGCTGAAAAGTCGCGGAACGCCTCCGGGCCTCCGAAACGACTCCGGATCGCGCTGAACCGAACATAAAAGATGTCCGAAACGAAATTTCGGACACAACAGAGCCGGACGCTCCGAAAACCAGATCCGGGACCCACGAAGAAGGATCCGAAAGGTCTGGGATATTACAGCCCTCCCCCCTTAAGGAATTTCGTCCTCGAAATTGAGAACAACCCAAGGGGAAAGAAGAGGAAGACTCACTCAAACAGGTACGGGAACTGCTGACGCATCTCATCCTCACGTTCCCACGAAGCCTCACCACTAGAGTGTCGCTGCCACACGACCTTTACCAAGGGAATGACCTTGTTCCGTAGGCGCTGCTCTCGCCTATCCTCCATGCGGATCGAAAACTATGGGAGAGAAAGATCTGGAGTCACCTCAGGCCAAATCGAAAACTCGAGCACATGAGAGTCATCGGGCATATTCTTCTGCAACATCGAGACATGGAACACGTCATGCACCGACGCCAACTCAGGAGGTAACCGCAACCGGTAAGCAACCTCACCGATGCGCTCCACAATCGCGAAAGGACCAATGTAGCGGGGACTCAGCTTCCCACGCCGTCCAAAACACATCACCCCCTTCATCGGAGAAACTCTCAAGAACACATGATCGCCCACGGTGAACTCGAGGGGCTACCTCCTACGGTTAGCATAGCTCTTCTGCCGACTCTGGGCCGCCAACATGTTCTGACGAACCAGGTGCACAACGTCCACACATTGCTGCACCAACTCCAGTCCCGTCAAAACACGCTCACCCACCTCAAACCAATCAAGTGGAGTCCTACATGGACGCCCATACAGAGCCTCATATGGAGCCATGCCGATGCTCGAATGATAGCTGTTATTATAGGAAAACTCCACCAATGGTAGGTGATGAATCCAACTCCCCTGCCACTCCAAGCAGCAGGATCTCAGCATGTCCTCCAAGGTCTGAATGGTCCTCTCAGACTGACCATCTGACTGTGGATGATACGCCGAGCTAAACGCCATCTCCGTGCCAAGAGCTCGCTGGAAACTCCTCCAGAACCCCGAAGTGAAGCGTGGATCCCGATCCGACACGATCGAAATGGGAACCCCATGCAACGGCACGATCCGCTCCACATAAAGACGAGCCAACTTAGACACGCTCCAGCTGACCTTGATCGGTAACAACCACGTCACCTTCGTCAGCCTATCCACCAGCAACCAAATACTGTCCTGCCCGCTTGGGGTCCTCGGCAACCCCATCACAAAATCTGTGGTCACATGGTCCCACTTCCAAGCAGGAACATCCAAGGGCTGGAGAGTACCTCCTGGTCGCTGATGCTCCGCCTTCACCTGCTGACAGATCAGGCACCTGGCCACAAACTCTGGGACATCTCTCTTCATGCGAGGCCACCAGAACTGTCTCCGCAAGTTCCGATACATCTTCGTCGCACCCGGGTGCACAGTGTACCTGCTCCCATGAGCCTCGCGTAACACCGTACGACGAACCTGCTCCTCGGCTGGGACGTACAGCCTGCCACGAAACCTCGCAGCACTGTCCTCGCCAAGCTCCACATCAGCCATAGCCAAAATCCGGGGTAACTCAGGGTCCGCATGCTGAGCCTCTGTCACCTGACGACGGATAGCAGGAGTGACAGTCAGACTCGCAAGCACCGCCAACCCTGGCTCCTGGGTAATCTTGAGCCTAAAAGATACTTCGGGCACTTATTCCCAGAGCTTCCACTTCCTCAACATCAAGGTACTGACCGCCACCTTCCTACTCAAGGCATCGGCGACGACATTCATCCTGCCCGGCTGATAAGACAGGGTGAAGTCATAGTCCTTCATGAACTCCATCCAACGCCTTTGTCTGAGGTTCAGATCTCTCTGCGAGAACACATACCTCAAACTCTGATGGTCAGTGAACACCTCGAACTTCTCACCGTACAGATAATGCCTCCAGATCTTCAGCGCGAAGATCACCGCCGCCAACTCAAGGTCATGGGTAGGGTAGTTCTCCTCATGGGGCTTTAGCTGCCGAGATGCATAAGCCACCACTCTACCATGCTGCATCAGAACAGCACCCAATCCGACGCCGGAAGCATCTGTACACACCACAAAACCTCCCTATCCAGAAGGTAAAACCAACACCGGAGCCGAGGTGAGCAATCTCTTCAGTTCGCTGAAGCTCCGCTCACACTCCTCGGACCAAACGAAAGGCACATCCTTCCGCGTGAGCCTAGTCATCGGGGTCGCAATGCGGGAAAAATCCTGGATAAATCGGCGATAATACCCCGCAAGCCCCAAGAAACTCCGGATCTCCGTCACCGACCTCGGCCTCGGCCACTGCATCACTGCCTCGACCTTGGCGGGATCCACGGAAATGCCATCACCAGAAATCACGTGCCCTAGAAAGTGCACCTCGCTGAGCCAAAACTCGCACTTGCTGAGCCTCGCATAAAACTGGTGATCTCGCAACGTCTGCAGCACCACACCCAAATGGTACGCATGCTCCTCAGTAGATTGCGAATAAACAAGGATGTCATCCACGAAGATGACCACGAACTGGTCCAAATACGGATGAAACACCCTCTGTATCAAGTCCATGAAGGCTGCTGGGGCATTGGTGTGCCCAAACGGCATCACCAGAAACTCATAATGCCCGTACCTCGTACTGAATGCAGTCTTCTCCACATCGGACTCGCGAATTCTCAGTTGATAGTAACCGGACTGCAAATCAATCCGCGAGAACACTCGCGCAGACTGCAGCTGGTCGAACAAATCATCAATCCGCGGCAACGGATACTTGTTCTTAATGGCCACTTCATTCAGCTGTCGATAGTCAATGCACAACCGCAGACTACCGTCCTTCTTCTTCACAAACAACACGGACGCACCCCAAGGGGAAAAACTCGGACGAATATACCCCTTGGCCAACAGTTCCTGCAACTGTGCCCTCAACTCTCTCAACTCAGCGGGGGCCATACGATAGGGAGCCTTCGCCAAAGGTCCCGTACCAGGCACAACCTCGATCACGAAATCGATCTCCCGCTGGGGAGGTAATCCAGGCAACTCCTCAGGAAAAATGTCGAGAAACTCGCACACCACCGCAATGTCCTCGACATCCGGCTCCATCCAGTCAGACACAACCACTGACACGAGAAAACCCTGACAACCTGACTCAAGCAATCGACGGGCTCGAATAGCAGAGATAAGGAATCGAGAAGAGGTGGAACGGATACCTTGGAAATAGAAGGTCCGCTTGCTCGAATGCTGGAAGTAGACCCTCTTCATCTCACAATCCACCACCGCTCCATGAGTCTCGAGCCAATCCATGCCTAGAATCACATCGTAATCCCGAAGCTGCAATGCATACAACCTGCCTGGCATACTCCGCCCATCGATCCAAATCGGAACCTGATCAAAGCAATACGGAGTGATCATAAAATCACCCGAATGCAACTCCACTGTCAAATCACAGGACAACTGGGTCACCGGCTCCTCGACGCTCGACGCGAAATCCTCCGAAATAAACGAATGAGACGCGCCAGAATTGAACAAAACCCGAGCCGCACAACCCAAAATCTGAACGGTACCTTCCACGACCTGTGACGCCACTACCTCTGCCCTGGTCAAGTGCGTGATCTGGCCTCGGGCCCTCTGCCTGCCTCCCACGCTGGCTGACCTGGGTGGCGGCGGATACTGTCCCTGCTGCTGCTGCTGCTGCCTCTGTTGCTGGGGAACCTGTTGCTGCTGAGGAAACTGCTGCTGCGGCGGTCTCTGAGGACAGTCACGCGCCATGTGCCCTGGCTGGTCACACCGAAAATAGATAATCGGCACCGTGCACTACCTGCCTGGGTGGGTACCACCACACCGTGGACAAAGTCCCCGCGATCCACCCACTGATCCCTGACGCTACAAAGGAATCGGCTGCTGTACACTGCCCGATGAAGCCTGCCCCTGATCCTTATGCTTCTTACGGAAATTCTTCTTCAAGAACTTCTTGACCTTCGAGCCAAAGGACGCAGATCCCGTCACCGAAGCTGCCGATGCCGGTACTCCTGAACCACCAGACGCATGCTGGAAGAAACCCTGCTACTGGGTAGCCGACTGCTGGCTGCGACCTGACAAGGACTGCCCCTGGCTGAACGGTCCTCGAGTCCTCTACATATCCATCTCCAAAGAAATCGCAACACGAGACGTTGTCTCCAGATCAGTGGCCCCATTCGCGATCAAATGGTGCCTCAACTCCAGCCCCAAGCCCTGCACAAACTGCGCGGTCCTCACCCTCTCATGCTCCATGATGTGAGGTGCATACTGACCCAGCTCGACAAATCGGGCCCTGTACTGCAACACAGACATGTCACCCTGCACCAGCTCCAGAAACTCCCGCATCCGCTGCGTGGCAACAATATCTGGACAATACGTATGCTCGAAAGCACTGACAAAGTCATCCCACTCGATCTGCTCAAGTGGACGAAGCTGAAAGGACGTCTTCCACTCGAAAGACCACCACCTCCGAGCCGTACCCTACAACTGGTTGTAGGCCAACACCACTCTGTCCTCGGCAGCACTCTTCGCAGAACTGAACACCCGCTCCATCTCATCAAGCCAATCACGAGCCACATCAGGGTCTGCCTGGCCGCTAAAATAAGGTGGATGGAACTGCATGAAGTCCCTCACTGCTCGGCCTGGCCCACCCCTGACAAACGAGCCTTCACCAGCCTCTCCGCAGAACTGCTGAGACATGAGATGGTACAAGCCACGGAAGAAATCCGCGGCCCCCGGAGCTCTCGCAGCATCCGCGGCCTCGGTAGCCCCCGGAACTCTGTTATGCTGCTCCTGGTCCCTCTGGACCCCCTGCTGGATCTCCTGACCTCCAGCCGACTGCCCCTGCTGAGAGCGAGAACTCCTCCTCGGCGCCATACTCGCTCTTGAAGCAAAAGACAGAAAACACGAAAACGGCAAGGTCAAAATAAACACACGGTGCCCAATGCCAGCGTCACCTGTACATCATCGTTGTGGACTAGTGGACCACTACAATTACCTATGATTCTCATGTAATTCCACAACCGCGCTCTGATACCAGCTGTAACGACCCGAGAATCCGATTACCGGGAAGGCTCGATAACCCGAGACTCGTACCGCCACCCACGAGCCCGAAGACTCGGAAGGGTTAAAAGGATGGTGTGGAAACTACATAAGTATCACAAATAATTACAGAAATTAACAGTTATAATATTAAGCAGGAAATAAATTAACAATTTACATGGTCCACAAAAGAAATAACAACAGCAGCAACAGTAGTCCACGACTAGTATAGTGACAAGAAAGGAAAGTACAGCTACACGGGGCATACCTCGGCTCTGACCTCTGGCACTACCTCTGGGCACCCGCACCACGCTGTGCTCCTGACGCGCTCCCCGAAGGTGGCGCCTCACTTGAAACACGGTGAAAACACGCAGGGAATGAGTCTCGGGACAAGACTCAGTAGGGATCACTCGGACCCTACCTCGCAAAACGAGAAACCACTACTCTAGCGGTAGGAAAGTACCTCGGAAAGGAAAGCCCTGTACTCTACAGAAATAGACCCTACGGCACGCAAATCGACACACGTGCCACGGTACGAGAAGACCGAAACTCAACGGCCGAACCGCCAAAACCCGAAGGTCGGAAACACACGACTGACAGTCTGACACTCCGTACTCGACAGGAGTACCACCCACTAGAAGCACAGTCGGTAGCGTCCCCTGACGTCTGACACCGCGCCGCAGGTGAGCCGCCAGACGTGGTAGGTCCTACCCGAGGCGCAAACACCGAACAAGTAACCACAACAAGTGGCTAGCTCGGGTCACGCCCGTCGACGTGGGTCCAACCGCCCCCAACCACGTGTGTACACACAGACCACGCGTCCTAGGTCTAGCCCTCTGACCGGTTTTCCCCCGCAGCCGGACTCTGGCTAAGACGAGGAGCCTACGGTAACCGGTCCACAAATCGTCTCGAAAGGTGGGTGCCTGTACACCACTCCCAGGTGAGACCAGCACCTCGTACTGGTGGGCTACGACTAGTGGAGGGTCACTGAAGGAGTAGACTCTCGAGTCAACGGAAAACGACGTCCGAAACCGACAACGTGTGGGAATCACCCCACGCACCAGCCCCGTCGCATGGTGGCCACAGTCGGAGAAAAACGGACGCACCACCCACAGCCAAACTCATGACCAAGGCAAACGGAACCTCCGGACACCAAAAACACTGTCACGGAACTCCACGGGGTGCCCGGGACGCACACACGGCCCAAGGGGAACACCCAACAACAGCCAGATCGCGCTAGGGATACCTAGCGCGACACGGAAGAACGCGCTAGGGCCCCCTAGCACGACAAGGGACATCGCGCTAGGGCCTCCTAGCACGACAAGGCATGTCGCGCTAGGGATGCCTAGCGCGACAAGGCTGATCGCGCTAGGACCCCATAGCGCGACAGGAACTGCCTCCTGTTCATCTTCTCCGATGAACGCGCTCGGTCGGGGCAGCGCGACCTCCAAGAACGCGCTACTGGAGTATAGCGCGTTCTCAGTCCGCGGCCGAAAATGGTAAAAACGCCCAAAATTTCCAACCACGCCCCCATGCCTCCACAGGAGAGGGGGAAATCAAAGGGGAAGACCCCTGGGGACCCCTAGCATGATTCTAAGCCATCAAAACACGAAATCATGCATCAAATCCATAGATCGGGCGAGCTCTCCCCAAATCATGGAAAACCCCAAAAACGCTCAAATGATCCCCTCTCGGCCTCCCCGCGGCCTATAAATCGCGGAAAAGATCGGCATGAGGTTAAGGAACGTCACCCTACCTCAATGGAGCGAATGCTCCGCCGAATCAATCACGAATCACGAAGAACGCTTTAAACTTCACGAACTCCCCACGCTTCCCACGCACGCCGCACGCCCACGAGCTCGCCTCGCCGCCGCCCACACGTTCGCGCCGTCGCCCCGCCGCCGTCCGTAGCCGGAGAGGGGTTCGCCGCGTCCGAATGGGAGAGAGGGAGAGAGGAGGGTGTCACGGTGGGAAGAAACGGAGGAAGAGGAAGAAGAAGAAAGAGAAAGGAGAAAAGAAAAAGAATTAGGGCTTTATAGAAAATCTGAATTTTTAGAAAAATACCGAAAAATAGAAAAATAGATTTTCGGAATCCTCGGAACGCACCAATCGCAACGGTACCACTCGTGCCCGGGTGAACCGCTCGGTTCGCCTGCAGCGAGCTTCCGAAGAAAAGCCAAAACACACACCGGGAATCGGAAAACACACGCGGAAAAGCCGCGGAACGCCTCCGGGCCTCCGAAACGACTCCGGATCGCGCCGATCCGAACACGAAAGATGTCCGAAACGAAATTTCGGACACAACAGAGCCGGACGCTCCGAAAACTAGATCCGGGACCCACGAAGAAGGATCCGAAAGGTCCGGGATATTACACTCTCTGCTCCTTGGTCATTCTCTATGTGGGCTTTCGACATTGTAGGTCTACTAGGTGATCCCAATTCTCAGATCAAGAAAAAATTCTTCATTCTCACCGCCACTGAGTATTTCACCAAGTGGGCCAAAGCGGAAGCATATGTGGAGATCAAAGCTACCACGGTGTGCCGCTTCATCATGAGGAATATTATTTCGCGGTTCGGAGTACCAAGCAGCATCGTCACCGACAACGGACCCCAGTTCGTCTCACAAGAGCTCCAGGACCTCTGTAAAAAGTTCAATATTACATTACACCATTCATCTCCATATTATCCTCAAGGCAACGGTCAAGCCAAAGTCACTAATAAAACTCTTCTTAAAATCATAAAGAAAATATATAATATTAATATTTAATAATAGAATAAAATAAATAAAATTGAAACACATACCATATACTAATTATATATGCCAAGATAATAAAAAAATGCATATGGGTCTCTTAGATTAATATCATTTATATATATATATATGAACTATAAATATCAAAATATATTTGAAGGGAAATAAATGTCCTAACAATAACACATGACAAAAAGGCCTATTTTGAGGAGTGTTAATCTTAGTATTTTATTAATACTAAATATTTAGTATTTATAAGTATTTAATTTACAAGCATTTAGTTATTAAGTAATTATTAATTAAATAATACTAATTAAGTATTTATTAATTATATAGTACTTAATACTATAATCATTTTTATTATTGACGAGCCATAGTAATTGCACCTATCAAGGCAACTATATAAATATATATAATTAATATATATATAAATTAACATATAATATATATTAATATATATAAATAATATATAATATTATATTATATTATAATAACTTAATAACTTATATATACTAAATAACTTATATATATATTAATAACTTAAATATATCATTTATTAAATAAGCCCATATACATGGTTTATGTTCGTGGGTTGCTTTTGGGTTAAGGCTTTGGATTATATTAGTAAATGGTTAAATGGGTTTAGGCCCATTTATTATTCATGTTGAATCGATTGGTAGAACTTTATATATATATATATATTATTTCTTATTTCATTGTTGTCTCGGGTATCAGAGTCGGTTTGATCCGATGAAATTTTTATACATATAATTATATTTTGGAATGATATTCCTTCTAAATACTTGAATGGTATTTCTCCTAGATAAAAGGGAATATTTAATTTCCATTCCTTATTCATTTATTTATGCCTTTATTAACATTTAGGGCTTATAAATTTTTTCAATTTTAGCTTCTTCTTTTATCTAAATTTAATTTCCTTGACGAATACTTATAGTTATTTTATTTATTCTATATTTAGATTTCCAGGGTGCTACACCCTCCCCTACTTAAAAGAATTTGGTCCCCAAATTCACATGATTTCCTTTTCCAAAATTAGTGGGATAAAATCACCATGTCCAAACCATGCATTCTAGCCACATCATTCTCATATCATGCTAAGTGCTAAGATCACCATATCCGATTCATGCAATTTAAGATGAGATAAGACATTTGATATACGAAGGCCAAAAGATATACATATATGTTGTGTTATATTATGATACATGATACTGAATTTTTTTGGTTTGTTTCGAGAAAGATATCGATCAATTCTAATTCTTTCTTTTTCTATCGATTCTTTTCCGATCAAGATGTACGGATCCATAGATCTATGTGTATATATAGACCCTGTTCATGGATAAACGAAAATGTGCAAAAGCTCTATTTGCCTCTGCCATTTTACGAGTCTCTTCCTTTTTACGTATGGCATCGCCACTCCCTTTTGCAGCATCTACTAATTCGAAACTTAATTTGAAAGCCATATTTTGAGCCGGACGTTTTCGGGATGCTCCTAGTAATGCTTCTAGTTGTATGGACCAACCAACCAGCCACGAACAAATACTAATGAGATGAGGAAATTAAAATTAAAAAAAAAGAATGTAAATATAATGTATAAGGCTATACAGACTCGAACCGTAGACCTTCTCAGTAAAACAGATCAAACTTTTTATTATCTAAATGATTCGAACTGTTTCAAAGACCCAACATGCATTTTGTTGCATTGGGCTCTTTCATCAATGAAATATTATTTCATTATATTATTATATCATTATATTATTATTCATTTTATATTACATTTTTTGTTTATATATTATATATATTATATTATATAATATATTTATTTATATGTTATATATTTAATTTTCAATTCCATTTTTATATTTTTATATTAATTTTTATTTGTATATTATATATATTATATATTTATTTAATACTATATATAATTAATTATATTTAATATTTAATTAAAATTAAAATTCAATTTAAATATATATTTAAATCTAATAATTTATTATTTCATTTCCTTTATTTATTTAATTTAATTTATAATTTTTTTATTTTATATTGTAGTTTATTTGTAATATATATTGTATATTGTATTATAATACATTATATATTATAATTATTATATATTATAATATATTATTGTAGTATAATATAATATTATTATGTTATAGTATATTGTAATTATATATTTTATTATAACTTAATTATATATATATTATATATTATAATTATATATTATATATTATAATTTTATTATATAATTTAATTAGATAATTATATAATTTAATTATATAGAAATTATAATTATATAGAATTCTAAAAATCTAATTTTAATATAATTTGTATTTTGTTGATTGATTATATTGATATTTGATATGTGTCTTACATTACAAATCCTATATTAAAAAATAGAAATTCTTGTATATTGGATAAGGGAAGCGATAAATTTTGATCGGTCTATTTTCCCTTTCGTCTGCCCTTTCGGTAAGCAAGGACTCTATTAGATTAGGTATTTCTAAAATATCTAATTGTTACTAATTGTTAATATTACAATAACAATGTTGGTAACGAAAAAATCAAAATCTTAATCACAAATAAATTAATGAATTTGAAAATTCATTCTTTTTTATTAATTTAGAAAAAACACTTAATTAAAATAAAAGAATTTATTCTTTATTTTTTTCATATTTTTGTATCATGTCAAATCAAAATAGTACATGTGTTACAACAAAACTAAAATGGATAATCTATTCCCCTTTACCCCCAAAATGATCTTATCTTGGAGATTGTGTAATGCTTACTCTCAAACTCTTCGTTTATACAGTAGTGATATTCTTTGTTTCTCTCTTCATTTTTGAATTCTTATCTAATGATCTAGGACGTAATCCTTGGCGCGAGGAATAAAAGACTAAGAGGTTTTTATTTTATCATTTTTCCTTGCATTTTTTGAATATTTTTTATGTATTCCATACATTTAACTATGATAAAATAAAACAAAGGATCGAGATTTTTCGAATTCAAAAGTATCAAGTGACCAGAGAAAGCGGAGAAAGAGGGATCGAACTCTTGGTACGAATAACTCGTACAACGGATTAGCTTTCCATCACTTGGACATGTACAAAAAAATATATTATGACATCTCATTTCGTACAGCATTTTCAAATCGATCTTTTTTTATATATCGAAATGGACGATCCATCGTTTACAGTCGAAAAGTGTAAGGCCCGTGCCTTAATGGATCCTTCGTGGTATTTGTTCTATTAATTGTTCTGGAAATTCCGGCTATTTTCCTGGATTTTTAGGAATTTGTCTGGCATTTTTCCGGATTTGTTCGGAGCTGTTTGAGGGTTATTGAATATTAATAAGATTTTTATATATATAATGATTATATTATATATATATTAATTTTATTTATTTTTTTTATATCTCTCACCCTCACTCTCTCTCCCCCGTCGATCTCTCATTTCACCCTCTCCCTCTCTCTCTCCTCCGTGCGGCCACCTCCTCTCCTCTCTTAGGGATCGGGGTCGAGACGGCGTCGGATTGAGACGAGGTTGGCACCGTTGGATTCCTCGCGTCGAGTAGAGCGCGTGGGTGTCCACTTCGGCGTGGATCGGTGATCGTGGGAGCGAGGTGGAGCGTGGAAGCTCCGTGGCTATTCCTCCTTGCATGCGGCCCGTTCGACGGTTTCGGCTTGCGAAAGGTAGGGGGATGGAACCTCGATCTTGCTAGGATCGTTTCCTTTAGCTCGCTTGTTGATTAGCACCCCGTAGCATGCATGATGTTCATATTTCCATTTTTGGGGTTTTAGCCTAAATCTTGAGTTTAATGCGTTTTAGGCCTTGCATGTGCTAGATTTAGATGTTAGATTGTTGTCTAGCATGCGTGGTTTGACAGGTTATTAGGTTTCTCGTCGATACCCGGCGTTTTCAGCCGTCCGGGAGGGCTTCAGTTTACAAACCGTACCCGCCCGTAACCCAGGTGCAGTGACGGTCCTGCCAGGAACCGTCACTTGCCCGACGGTCCAAGGTGGACGCGTCACTACCAAATAGCGGCCCAATGGGGGTGCGTTACTTGGAGAGTAACGGTGGGGCTCCCATCCGTTACTCATCAACTGTTTTCCGTGATTTTGGTCAGGCGGTGCGCCCGGCGGCCAGTCGGCCGACCGTCGTTTCGGTCCGGCGCGCCTAGACCGGGGCGTTACTTCGCCTGCTACCATTTAGAACGCTGATAGGTGGTTTGAGCCTCGGGTGGATGTGACGGCGGTGACCCCACGCGTCGCTTCGAAGTAACGCGCAGGGCCCCCACCGTTACATGCCTTTGGTGCCTCTTGAGCTGGAATCCTGAAGGGAGTGACGGATGGGGACTGGAGCGTCATTCTTGAAGTAACGCGCCGACCCCCGACCGTCGTTTGCATGTGGCGCGTGGGTCCTTGACCGCCACTTCCCTGATGGCTGCAATATATTCTGATGTGACACCAATATGGGGTAGGCAGCAAGCAAACAAAACAACTTAAGATCTAATCCGCATTCACAAACACACAGCAATTAAGATGATAAATCGGGACCGAAACACCGTCGCACACACGCGAGCCCCGGGTGACTATATGATGCTAGAAAGAGGTGATGGATCAAGACCCTTGCTGGTAGAGTGCCAGCAGGGCTAGGGTTGCCCTCCCGAGGGTATGTGGCCCACACCTTTGGGGCTGGCCGGTGCCAATTGGGGCACTAGGTCACTCTCACTCACTTTGACCACGGTGACCACACCTTTGAAGGTGGGGTCGGGGACGAGCACTCACTCACATGCGCAACGGAGCGATATCTTCGGATATTAAATGAACAAGCACTAACATGGCAGGAGCAAAGTTCAGAGCTTACCCGGCTGGTTTGAAGAAACCAACCCCGTTCGGAGACGTGGGCGAGCGGGGAAGTGTGATCCCGCACACTGTGCCGGTGTAGCTTGAGCTGCGAGTTACAAGAACTACACCTCACATAGGAGGGTTGGACTAGGGGTTGGGGAGTTTAATATACATCAAACACTACCTCCTCGCAGGGAGGGGCGCTAAGCCGGCCAGGCGGGCGGGGAAATTTGCCGAAAGGAGATGGTACGGAAGCCGTCGGGTATCCACTCAATTGCTGTGCAAGAGGACAGGCGGTCGCTGTTGCGGTCGTAGCTCCTCCTACAGAATTCTTCAGGTGACGAAACTTAATGGGGTGGCTTCGTAACAGGAACGGGGGCCTCTCTGATTTTTAGCAAATTCGTCTGCCGTCGTTTGTCGGTCGCGGTGGAGGGTTGAACAGGACGCAGGGATCTGTACTTGGCAGCTTCAGAATTGATGCAGTGAGTAGCAGGGGCTGTACCTGGGGTTCCCGAACTCTGATTCTCGATCCGTTTGAAGTCCTGGAACCGGGGTTAAGCCTTCTTCTCAGAAAAACTGACGGGGAGGTCGCCGGAGGTCAGGGTGACCCGGGGGACGCCTCTGAGTGCTGGCAGGTCGTAGCAGGCAGGGGAAGGCAGCTTTGCGCGAGCTGAGAAAGAAAATCAGAACTCGAGGTGCCGGATGCCGAACGAACTTCCGCTTCTTGCTCCTGGTCGGGGACAGGGGGAGGAAGATCTTTGAAGAAGAAACCTCAGCCTGATTCCGCTGTGGTTCGCCGTGGCAGAGCTTGCAAGCTGGTTCTGATTCTCTGCAGAGGCTGCACCGCGTGGTCCAGGTTCTGTAGCAGCAGGTTGCAGACGCTGTCACGGGCACTCCCGAGCTCCAAATGACACAAAACCAGTGGCGTCGTCTCCGTGGTTGAGGTGGCTTTCAGAAGGAGTCAACGGGGTTGCAATCAAAGGCCGTGGGCGGTTGGTGTACCCTGAAGAGTAGGTACTGGTCGCTGCCGACTGCAGGAGACAGATCCGTGCGACTGAGGAAGAACGTTTGCAACTCTGGCTCTCGGACGCCGAATTAAGTTCCGCCTTCTGATCCTGGAAGTAGACAGGGGGAGGAAGAACTTTGAAGAAGATACTTCAGCCTGATTCCTCCACCGTTGGTCGTGAAGCAGCTTCCCACCGAGCTCAGGTTCTCTGCAGGGGATGACTGGACCAGTTGGGGGAGAATCGCCCTCCCGGTCGGCCACGAAGTCGAAACCGGACGATTCCACCTCGCCTGCGGAGGGGTGTCGCAGACCTTTCCGTCGATGTAGGCCACGCTCCAGGAAGAAACCGTGTGACCCTGGGGAAGCTTCTGCAAGCCGCAACCTGGTCTGTCACCTGCAGGCTGATAAAGAAAATGGGGAGAAAGGGGAAGGAACAAGGGGTATGGATAGGGAGTGGTAATGGAGGGACCTGTGGGGTGGATGGGTATGGGAGTGGCCCTTGGGTGTTAGGAGGTCAAGGAGGGGGTGTTTCAAGGTGTGGGAGAGGGAGGATAAGGGCTGGAAGGGGGTGTTTGCAGTGGGTGGAAGAAGAGTTACGAATTTGGTTGGGGGAAGAGAGGGGAGAACATTTGAAAATGGGTTTAAGAAGGGAATTAATTTCTAGTGTTGGGGATGGGAAGAGGTGTGTGGGGAAGGGAAAAGGGGGCTTGGGGAGATGTGATTCCCTCTTGGGAGATGAGAGGGCTGCTTGGGGAAGGGGAAGATTTGCTTGGGAAGAGGAGAGGTTGCCTTGGGGCTAGGGGAAGTTAATGGGGTTGGTGTGGGGAAGTGGAGAGGATTAATGAGGTGGTTGGGAGGTGAGAGGGTGTGGGAAAGGGAGGAGAGAGAGTGGATTTCGAAAATCCCTTGGGGGGGGGAGAGGGAGAGAGAGAGAGAGTGAGGAAGCTAGAGAGAGAGAGGGGAAGATGCACTCAATGGCTCAAATTTTGCTTAATACTTCATTACTGAACTCAAGTGGAGTTGGGGTCCTATTTATAGGAATCCCAACATTTACAAAAAGTCCTTGGATAAACTACTAAAAGCAAATAAGCAAGGGGGTTGAGGAAAGAAGAGGTTGCCCATGGGCCAGGCCCATCTAATTGGGCCCAAACGACTTCCTAGCCTAACATACTTAGATAGATATTGTGACGACTTAGGACCATGACTCAAAATAAAGATAAGTACATCAAAATGACTCAAGGAAAGATAAAAAAGACATAGCTAGACTTCGGAAATCAAGCTAAACATAATGGCAATCATCCGGTCCCGTGGAGAAGTGAGAAGTGGTAAGCGATGTCCCCATCATACTCCCGGGCTGCAGAGAACTCGACTCTGTCGAGTAAAAATCCATCGTATGTGGAGGAAGCCATAGCGAGGTTGCTCTCAAGTCCACCAAAGGTAGCTGGTCCTTTCCACCAAGCAAGGTAGTGCCCATCCCTTTGCTCCAGACGGCAGTAACCTGTTCATTTAATATCCGCTCCAATTGCTCACGTTGGCCCCTCTGGGTGGGTGGAACTCTCTTATGGGTAGTGGCTCTCTCAAGAAGTAGAACAGGCTCAACATTCTCACTAGGTGTCACCGTGGGACCCCTATATGGCACCAAGTCAGCCACATTGAATGTGAGACTTACTCGGGGAGGTCCAACACGTAAGCGTTCGTGCCAATCCTCTTTAGGACCTGGAAGGGGCCTGATCCACGCGACCTCAGCTTAGAGACATTCCCAGGGGAAAGTCTCTCAGTTCTTACCATCACATAATCACCTACGTGAAACTCCTGGCGGCGGCGGTGGGAATCGGCCGTCTTTTTATAAACCTCATTGCTTTTGTTAATGCGTTTGCGGATTTCCTCCTGCAACCTTGTGGATGTTGGTTCACTAGTGGATAAAGGGGGTCCTGGACAACCAAATAGGGACATATCATGTAATGGTGTTATGTAGACTCTGATGGACCTAGGAGGACCGGGACATCCATAGATGAGACTATCATGTAAAGGAGTGTTCGATGCCGGGGGTCCTGGATATTCAAATGGGGTTCTGACTTGTGAGTGATCCCTAACATGGTTGACTGCAAAGGGGGGGCCTAGACACCCAGATGTGAACCTATCATGCATCAGTCCTAGCGCGTGAGTGACACAAATGAGGTGACTAGCCTGACCACATGATGTAAAAGATTGTGACACATGGATTCCTATCAAGATGGTCCTATCTGTGAGATTTGGGGGTTTCCACTCATGGGGATCAAAGGGGTCCCAGAAAGTGGACATCTTGGGATGGGTAGATTCCGCACTTCCTAGGTGGATGTCACCCTTGGTCATGGCTCCTATGGTGTGGGCTAAGTTTTGGAATGGGTGGGTTAGGTTTGTCATGGTGTGTGAGGGTAGGAAAAGGTGGGTGGGGGTGGGTAATGAGACTAGGTCCCATGGGTTCTTTGGCTTCCATTGGGAGGGATGGAATGGGTCATCTAGGGGAGAGAACTCTTGGTCCTCATGGTCTTGGGAGAGGTAGTCTTGGCTTAAAATGGTAGGTTGTGGTAGGAAAATGATGGTGTTGGGTATGGTGGGTGGGTATAGGAAGGGATCGAATGTGTCATGGTATGGGTCACTTAGAAACTCAAGGTCCACATGTGGGTGGGGGTCATTCACCTCTATTGAGATTTTTGGGCAAAAGTTGTTGGTGGGTGGGTTAGCCTTGAAAGGATGATTGGGTTTTCTCCCTGAAATGAGGAGCTCCAATTTAAGGATGGCCTCGGGCTCATCGGGTGTGGGAAGAAAGAGAAGGAGGTCGCTGGTGTAGCAACCAACCGTGCAGACCGAAGTGAAAGACCCAACACATGGGTGTAGAAGACCAAGGCTCATGGGTTGGTCGACCATAGGGTTCAACATAGCCGTCAACTCTACTTGCCATGCGAGGCCTTTTAGGAGGTCTCCTAGAGTTTCCACTTGGTAAGAGGATTGGATGGTAGTGTGATAGGTGGAGAAGGGTAGTATGGGGAGGTGTTGTTCCATGGGAGGGTTGACATGGGGCAGGATAGGGTGAACCGGACTTTCCTCTAGCCATTTAGCCAGGGGCTCACTTATGACGAGTTCACTCCTATTTAGAGAGGGTGGTGTAAAAGGTGAAGTTCTTCCCTTGGTTTGGGCAAGGGTTTCCTCCAAGGTGTGGAGCGGTTCTAGGGTGTCCACCACTATGATGTCGGGTGTGGGAGTCATGGGTTCCTCTCCCAAGGAGGTGGGATGGTCCTTTGAAGGTGGAGTGATGAGGGTAGGTGTGTGGTACCCCCGGGGTGGGAGGTAAAGGGGAACTTGGTTTGGGGTCGGTAAGGGGAGAAGTGGAGGCCTAGGTTGGGGTTGGATAGGGGTTGGTAGTGGAAGATGGATGGGTTGAGACGGACTGGGTTGATCAGTTTTGGGAGGGAGGGTGGTGGCCATCATGGGCCTAGGGGAAGTGGACATGGGGTCCACATGGGTTGGAATGGTGTGGGTGGAGTGAGCCATGATGCTTTCTCCTCTTGGGATGGGAACTTCTTGGCCTAACCCATGGTTTTGTGATTCATATTCTTCTTCCCATTCGGGGGAGGCCTCATATTCCTCAACCTCAATCTCATCCCTTTGTGGTGTAGGGGTCTTGCTCTCTAAGGAAATGGGAAGGCCTTTTGGCGATGGAGTGGTGCAAGTTGGAATTATTTGGGGTGGTGGAGTTTGGACCCTATGGGAGGTGAAGATATTCTTAATCTCAATCCTTAGTTCTTCTAATGAGTCTTGGGGTCCTTTGGGTGGTGGGGTTTTGGTCCTAGTGGAGGGTTTAGGTGGACTGGGCGGGAACGGGTTTGTGGGAGGGCTTCTCGGGTGGGTAAGAGAATGTCGGGGAGCATAGACCTTTCTAAGTTCCCTCTTCATGTCATCCCATGAGTAAATGGGCTCCTGCCCCCAAACCCTTCTGAATCTCTCTTTGTGTTCCCACATTTTCTTAGCTAGACCCCGAAGTCGTGCCTTGGCCCTGCGGACTCTCTCGGATCCATATACCCAAGTACTTTCAAAGTCCCTTTCCATGGTATTCTCCCACCTAAGATAGGCATGAGGATTTCCATCAAAATGAAGGTCCTCATCTACAATGTAGTCCATGTGGAGGGGGTCAATCGGACCATGTGACCAACGAGGGGTATGCATGATGATCGGGTGATGAATGCAATTGCCCTAGGACAAGACTTAGTAGAGACAAGTCTAGAACTTGCTCTGATACCAATTTGATGTGACACCAATATGGGGTAGGCAGCAAGCAAACAAAACAACTTAAGATCTAATCCGCATTCACAAACACACAGCAATTAAGATGATAAATCGGGACCGAAACACCGTCGCACACACGCGAGCCCCGGGTGACTATATGATGCTAGAAAGAGGTGATGGATCAAGACCCTTGCTGGTAGAGTGCCAGCAGGGCTAGGGTTGCCCTCCCGAGGGTATGTGGCCCACACCTTTGGGGCTGGCCGGTGCCAATTGGGGCACTAGGTCACTCTCACTCACTTTGACCACGGTGACCACACCTTTGAAGGTGGGGTCGGGGACGAGCACTCACTCACATGCGCAACGGAGCGATATCTTCGGATATTAAATGAACAAGCACTAACATGGCAGGAGCAAAGTTCAGAGCTTACCCGGCTGGTTTGAAGAAACCAACCCCGTTCGGAGACGTGGGCGAGCGGGGAAGTGTGATCCCGCACACTGTGCCGGTGTAGCTTGAGCTGCGAGTTACAAGAACTACACCTCACATAGGAGGGTTGGACTAGGGGTTGGGGAGTTTAATATACATCAAACACTACCTCCTCGCAGGGAGGGGCGCTAAGCCGGCCAGGCGGGCGGGGAAATTTGCCGAAAGGAGATGGTACGGAAGCCGTCGGGTATCCACTCAATTGCTGTGCAAGAGGACAGGCGGTCGCTGTTGCGGTCGTAGCTCCTCCTACAGAATTCTTCAGGTGACGAAACTTAATGGGGTGGCTTCGTAACAGGAACGGGGGCCTCTCTGATTTTTAGCAAATTCGTCTGCCGTCGTTTGTCGGTCGCGGTGGAGGGTTGAACAGGACGCAGGGATCTGTACTTGGCAGCTTCAGAATTGATGCAGTGAGTAGCAGGGGCTGTACCTGGGGTTCCCGAACTCTGATTCTCGATCCGTTTGAAGTCCTGGAACCGGGGTTAAGCCTTCTTCTCAGAAAAACTGACGGGGAGGTCGCCGGAGGTCAGGGTGACCCGGGGGACGCCTCTGAGTGCTGGCAGGTCGTAGCAGGCAGGGGAAGGCAGCTTTGCGCGAGCTGAGAAAGAAAATCAGAACTCGAGGTGCCGGATGCCGAACGAACTTCCGCTTCTTGCTCCTGGTCGGGGACAGGGGGAGGAAGATCTTTGAAGAAGAAACCTCAGCCTGATTCCGCTGTGGTTCGCCGTGGCAGAGCTTGCAAGCTGGTTCTGATTCTCTGCAGAGGCTGCACCGCGTGGTCCAGGTTCTGTAGCAGCAGGTTGCAGACGCTGTCACGGGCACTCCCGAGCTCCAAATGACACAAAACCAGTGGCGTCGTCTCCGTGGTTGAGGTGGCTTTCAGAAGGAGTCAACGGGGTTGCAATCAAAGGCCGTGGGCGGTTGGTGTACCCTGAAGAGTAGGTACTGGTCGCTGCCGACTGCAGGAGACAGATCCGTGCGACTGAGGAAGAACGTTTGCAACTCTGGCTCTCGGACGCCGAATTAAGTTCCGCCTTCTGATCCTGGAAGTAGACAGGGGGAGGAAGAACTTTGAAGAAGATACTTCAGCCTGATTCCTCCACCGTTGGTCGTGAAGCAGCTTCCCACCGAGCTCAGGTTCTCTGCAGGGGATGACTGGACCAGTTGGGGGAGAATCGCCCTCCCGGTCGGCCACGAAGTCGAAACCGGACGATTCCACCTCGCCTGCGGAGGGGTGTCGCAGACCTTTCCGTCGATGTAGGCCACGCTCCAGGAAGAAACCGTGTGACCCTGGGGAAGCTTCTGCAAGCCGCAACCTGGTCTGTCACCTGCAGGCTGATAAAGAAAATGGGGAGAAAGGGGAAGGAACAAGGGGTATGGATAGGGAGTGGTAATGGAGGGACCTGTGGGGTGGATGGGTATGGGAGTGGCCCTTGGGTGTTAGGAGGTCAAGGAGGGGGTGTTTCAAGGTGTGGGAGAGGGAGGATAAGGGCTGGAAGGGGGTGTTTGCAGTGGGTGGAAGAAGAGTTACGAATTTGGTTGGGGGAAGAGAGGGGAGAACATTTGAAAATGGGTTTAAGAAGGGAATTAATTTCTAGTGTTGGGGATGGGAAGAGGTGTGTGGGGAAGGGAAAAGGGGGCTTGGGGAGATGTGATTCCCTCTTGGGAGATGAGAGGGCTGCTTGGGGAAGGGGAAGATTTGCTTGGGAAGAGGAGAGGTTGCCTTGGGGCTAGGGGAAGTTAATGGGGTTGGTGTGGGGAAGTGGAGAGGATTAATGAGGTGGTTGGGAGGTGAGAGGGTGTGGGAAAGGGAGGAGAGAGAGTGGATTTCGAAAATCCCTTGGGGGGGGGAGAGGGAGAGAGAGAGAGAGTGAGGAAGCTAGAGAGAGAGAGGGGAAGATGCACTCAATGGCTCAAATTTTGCTTAATACTTCATTACTGAACTCAAGTGGAGTTGGGGTCCTATTTATAGGAATCCCAACATTTACAAAAAATCCTTGGATAAACTACTAAAAGCAAATAAGCAAGGGGGTTGAGGAAAGAAGAGGTTGCCCATGGGCCAGGCCCATCTAATTGGGCCCAAACGACTTCCTAGCCTAACATACTTAGATAGATATTGTGACGACTTAGGACCATGACTCAAAATAAAGATAAGTACATCAAAATGACTCAAGGAAAGATAAAAAAGACATAGCTAGACTTCGGAAATCAAGCTAAACATAATGGCAATCATCCGGTCCCGTGGAGAAGTGAGAAGTGGTAAGCGATGTCCCCATCATATTCCCAGCCCATTGCTTATGCGTTCCGTTCTATATTCATGCCATAGTTGTATTGTTTTACTATATTGTGGCGTGTTTTATGTGCCAATAGAGTAGCTTTTCTTTCCAGGCAATGGAGCCACTGTTGTTGCCCTAAGGTCTGTTGAGTACCGACCCGCTTGAGGATGGCGGAGGGGTATATTTCCCATTCACGGTTTGTAAGCTAGTTCCGTGGGCTCCCAGCCAATGGTAGCGTCCTGCCAAGGGAGAAAACTAGTTAGAGGGCCTGGCTCAGGCTAGAGTCAGTGTGTGCACACGTGGTCGGAGACTGTGGACTGACGCCGACGGGTGCCACTCCGACTGGTCACTTGGTCTGGTACTGTTTGCGCGCTTAGCTTGTCGCTTGTCGACTGCGAGTGCTTGAGACGCAGTGTAAGCCGTCAGTGGACGCTTCTGGTTTCTGCTCCAGTGGTTGTCCTTCCTTGTTGCTTGGACTAGTTGCAGCTCATTCTAATTGGTAGTTTTAGCTTTAATCGCTTGCATTTAATTAGTAGCGGCATGTGTTAGCTGTTATACTTGCTTAGATAGAGTTTACAGCTTTCTTGTGACTAGATATTCATGCCATTGCCTGTGTATTTATTTGAATGCATGCTTTAATTGCTGTTAATTATGCATGTTCGCTTGTTTAGTGCGAGGTAGGGATCCGCGTGACCCCTACTGAGTCTGGCTGTGACTCACCCTTCTCCTTTCAGGTGAGCCGCGCCCGACATCTCCCGGAGTTTAGCGTGCTGTTTCGGGACCGTTCCTTAGCTGCCAGCTGAGCACGAGCTGCCTTTTTGAGGCTTGTGTTGTACTTTTGCCGGGGTATGCCCCGCGTAGTTGTGCCCTGTGGACTAGTGTTTGTGACTCTGGACTAGTTATATATATCACTCTGGTTATTTTAAATTGCTTCCGCACTTGTGTTTAAATCTTAAATGCTTATTTGTATTGCGCGCCCCAATTCGCAATTAATTATGCATATTCCTCAGCTAACCCTCCACTAACCCTTCGGGGGCCTCATCAGCCTCTTGGGTGGCCTCCCCAGTTCTTGGTGTCGGTATACTGATGTTATCGGTATATCGGTATCCTGAACTCTGGGTCGTCACAGATGGTATCAGAGCTTGAAGTTGAGGATTTGCGTAAAGAATTGGAATTGACGCTTGGTCCAGAGCTAGTCCTGTTGTTGTCTCTTGCTGGCATAGGATGTTTTCCGTATGATTGATGGATTTCATTGTTGATTGTGTTTTTGGCAGCATAATTATGCCACCTCGTCGAGGAAGACCTCCTCGAGCTCCTCGTGTTCCTCGAGATGCGCCCAGGGAAGATAGCGGTTCTGCACCTCCTCCTGCAGTTCCCGCTGTTCCTGTCGTTCCAGTTGCTCCTCCAGTGCCGATCGTTCAAGCTGAAGTGCCTGGCAGTCGAGGCAAGGCTTTGAAGGAATTTCTGATGTTCAATCCGCCTGCTTTCGATGGCCAAGCTGATCCAGAAGTCGCGAGGCAATGGATGGATGCGATAGAGCGTGTTTTTGTCTCGATGGAGTGTGCTGAAGATGAGAAAGTCATGCTCGCTGCCTTTCAACTCCAGGGTACGTCCATTGCGTGGTGGAAAGCCGAGTGGCAGATTTCCTTTCGATCCAGACCTCTTCGGCAAATCACTTGGGCAGAGTTCGTTGCTGCTTTTGAGCGTGCCTATACTCCTGCCTGCTTGCAGATGGATAAGATGTATCGGTTTATGGAATTGACCCAGGGCAGTATGACCGTGCTTCAGTACAGGAATAAGTTCTTGGAATTGGGTCAGTATGCGCCCCATGTGCTGGCCAGCGAAGCTTTGAAGACCCAGCAATTCTTGCGAGGGTTGAGGCCAGAGTTGAAGATGCCGTTGATAGCGAGTCGTGTTGCGGATCTCGATACTGCGTGCCAGACAGCTGTAGCTTTAGAGCTGGAGATGGCGAGACCGGGTGGATATCCCCAGGCAGGGTCAGTGCAGCCGGTGGCTCAGGTTCAGCAGGCTTACCGACAGCCCGTGCCTAGTGTTCCTTCGGTCCAGTCAGAGGTTTCCAGTGCTTCCTCTCCTTCTAAGCCCAAGTTCAAAAGGTTCAAGAAGAAGAAGAAGTTTGTTCAGCAGCCGTCCGGTGCAGATTCTGTTCAGCAGCCGACAGCACCTTCTTCTCAGACTCGACAGAGCTCAGCTGCTAGTCAGCCGTGGACGTGTCGGAGATGCGGTGGTCATCATAAGGGCCAACCGTGTTCTCTTCCTGTTGTTTGCTTTAGGTGTGACCAGCCAGGTCATGTGGTTCGAGATTGCCCGCTGAGGCCGAATCCATTGCAAGCTCCTCAGTTTTCTCAACCTCAGCCGCAGTTTAGACCTCCTGCACCTCAAGCTCCACAGCAATTTTTCTCTCAGGCGTCGGCGTCTTCTCAGCAATCTTCAGTTGGTTCTAAGAAGCAGAAAGGCAAAGTTTCTCATTTGACAAGAGCTGATGCTGCTGCGTCCCATCTTGTGGAAGGTACGATTATGCTTTATGGTCATTCAGCTCATGTCTTATTTGATTCTGGTGCTTCTCACTCTTTTATTTCTGAGGATTTTATGGCTTGTATTGAGGAACCAACTTCTGAGCTGTCTTGTGAGTTGTTTGTGGAATTGCCTTCTGGAGATTTCATGGTTACTCCCTTGTGTTTGGATGAGTCTCCTGTGATGATTGATGATCACCAGTTGCCGGCGAGATTGTATGCGTTGCAGCTGGCAGATTATGATGTTATTCTGGGAATGGATTGGTTGGAGCATTATGGAGCTGTGGTTGACTGCAGATCGAAGAAAGTCTATTTTCAGCCCCAGGGAAAATCAGCCTTTTATTTTCAAGGTATTCGATCCCGTTCTTCTCGTATGATTATTTCTGCTATTCGAGCCTATAGGTTGCTTAGCACAGGTTGTCAGGGATTCCTTGCTTCAGTGGTGGCTGTTGAAAAACCACGACGGGATGTTTGTGATATTCCGGTTGTCTGTGAGTTCCCTGATGTGTTTCCTGACGAGTTGCCAGGCTTGCCCCCAGAGCGAGAGATTGAGATGGTGATTGAACTGATTCCAGGTACTGGCCCCTTAGCAAAGCCGCCGTACCGAATGGCTCCAGCTGAATTGAAAGTACTGCGTGCACAGCTACTAGAGTTACTGGAGAAGGGTTATATTCGTCCCAGTTTTTCTCCGTGGAGTGCCCCAGTACTGTTTGTGAAAAAGAAAGATGGAAACCTGAGGCTTTGTATTGATTACAGGCAGCTGAATCAGGCGACTATCAAGAATAAGTATCCGCTCCCCAGGATTGATGATTTGTTTGACCAGTTACAGTCTGCTGCTGTCTTTTCACGGATTGATCTCCGGTCTGGCTATTTTCAGTTGCGGATCCGGGAATCTGATGTGGAGAAGACTGCTTTCAGTACTCGATATGGTCACTTTGAATTTTTAGTCATGCCGTTTGGTTTGACTAATGCCCCAGCAGCCTTCATGGATCTAATGCAGCGTATCTTTCGTCCATTTCTGGACCATTTTGTGGTGATCTTTGTTGATGATATCTTGATATATTCTGCCTCTGTTGATGATCATGTGCAGCATTTGAGGATCGTTCTGCAGACTCTAAGAGATCACGAGCTTTATGCGAAGCTCAGTAAATGTGAATTCTGGCTTCGGGAGATTCATTTTCTTGGCCATGTGATTTCTAGTGATGGAGTAGCAGTAGACCCTGCAAAGATTGATGCCGTTTTGAGTTGGCAGAGACCGAGGACCATCACGGAGATACGAAGTTTTTTAGGATTGGCTGGGTATTACCGCAGATTCATTCAGGATTTTGCGAAGATTGCAGCACCGATGACTAATTTGACACGGAAGGGTGTGCCATTTGTCTGGTCGGATCAGTGTGAGGCTAGCTTTGTTGAATTGAAAAGGCTGTTGACTTCTTCTCCAGTGTTGACTTTGCCTTCCGACTCGGGTGGTTTTCTTGTTTGTACAGATGCGTCTCGAGTAGGTTTGGGTGCAGTGCTGATGCAACATGGTAAGGTTATCGCATATGCATCTCGGCAATTGAAACAGCATGAAGGAAATTATCCCACTCATGATCTAGAGCTAGCTGCAGTTATTTTTGCCTTGAAGATCTGGAGACATTATCTGTATGGTGAGAAATTTCAGATTCTTACTGATCATCAGAGTTTACAGTATATTTTCTCCCAGAAAGATCTGAATCTCAGGCAGAGGCGATGGATGGAATACATGAAAGATTATGACTTTACACTCTCCTATCAGCCAGGTAAAATGAATGTTGTGGCTGATGCTCTGAGCAGGAAAGTACAAGTCAGTCATTTGTTGCTTCATGAATGGAAATTGTGGGAACAGCTTCCGAGCGAGGCATTGTGTGTAGAGATTCCTGCCGATCCGAGGATGGCAGTTTGTGCTAGCTTGGTTTTGGGTTCAGCTTTGTATCAGCAGATTCTAGAAGCCCAACAAGCTGATTCTGATTTGGCCCGTGTTATATCAAGATATGATGTGGAATTTGATGACGAGCTGGTCGTCAGTTTCCAGGGCAGATTGTATATTCCTGTTGATGATGATTTGAGGAATGAGATTTTGAGTGAAGCCCATGGTTCCCGTTTTGCTATTCACCCTGGTGTCACCAAGATGTATCAGAATTTGAAGAAGCAGTTCTGGTGGCCCGGCATAAAGAAGGACGTGGCTATTTTTGTTTCTAAGTGCTTGACTTGTCAATTAGTTAAAGCCGAACATCAAAAGCCAGGTGGTCTGCTTCAGCCATTGGAAATTCCGATGTGGAAATGGGACCATGTTACTACAGATTTTGTGGTGGGTTTGCCTCGAACTTCTCAAGGTTTTGATGGAATCTGGCTGCTTGTCGACAGATTGACGAAAACCGCCAGATTGTTGCCAATTAAAGTTACTTGGAGTGTGCAGAGATTGGCCGAGCTCTATGTGCAGAAGATCGTGCCATTGCATGGAATTCCTGTTTCACTTGTGTCAGATCGTGACCCGCGTTTTACCTCTGG
Source organism: Amorphophallus konjac (assembly GCA_022559845.1). Taxonomy (NCBI): domain Eukaryota; kingdom Viridiplantae; phylum Streptophyta; class Magnoliopsida; order Alismatales; family Araceae; genus Amorphophallus; species Amorphophallus konjac. The sequence continues at coordinate 85,173,299 of CM040129.1, read as the reverse complement.
CTTCTGGCGTAGTTTCCAGAAAGCTTTGGGCACTGAGTTAGCTTTCAGTTCAGCGTATCATCCACAGTCAGATGGACAGTCAGAGAGAACTATTCAGACTTTGGAAGACATGCTGAGATCGTGTTGCCTTGATTGGCAAGGTTCGTGGGGTCAGCATTTGCCACTTGTTGAGTTTGCTTATAATAACAGTTTTCACTCCAGTATTGGCATGGCTCCTTATGAAGCGCTGTATGGTCGTCCTTGTCGTACTCCTCTGAACTGGTTTGATGTTGGGGACCGACTGTTGACAGGACCGGACATGGTACAGCAGTGTTCTGATGTGGTTCGTCTGATCAGACAGAGATTGTTGACGGCTCAGAGTCGACAGAAAAGTTATGCAGATCGGCGCAGACGTCCACTACAATTTGAGCCAGGAGATATGGTGTTTGTTAAAATATCTCCAATGAAGGGTGTTTCCAGGTTTGGGAAGCGTGGAAAGCTTAGTCCGCGGTATGTTGGCCCTTTTCCGATTGTTGAAGCTATTGGTTCAGTGGCTTATCGTTTGCAACTGCCGGCGGCCATGCAAGCTATTCATAATGTGTTCCACGTGTCTCAGTTGAGGAAATATGTGTCTGATGCTTCTCATGTTCTCGATGATTCAGTGTGGCCCGAGGTGACTGCTGATTTGTCCACGCCAGAGTTTCCTATCCGAATTGAAGACCGTCGTGAGCAGCGGTTGAGAAATAAGGTTATTCCTCTGGTAAGGGTTGCTTGGCAGCGTCACTCTGGTAACGAGTCTACTTGGGAGCGTGAAGATGAGATGCGTCAGCTTTTTCCTTTCTTGTTCCAGTGAGGTATAAGTCCTTTCTCAGTTTCCTCCTTTTCGGTTATTGTAAATTTCGAGGGCGAAATTTCTGTAAGGAGGGAGGGACTGTAAGGCCCGTGCCTTAATGGATCCTTCGTGGTATTTGTTCTATTAATTGTTCTGGAAATTCCGGCTATTTTCCTGGATTTTTAGGAATTTGTCTGGCATTTTTCCGGATTTGTTCGGAGCTGTTTGAGGGTTATTGAATATTAATAAGATTTTTATATATATAATGATTATATTATATATATATTAATTTTATTTATTTTTTTTATATCTCTCACCCTCACTCTCTCTCCCCCGTCGATCTCTCATTTCACCCTCTCCCTCTCTCTCTCCTCCGTGCGGCCACCTCCTCTCCTCTCTTAGGGATCGGGGTCGAGACGGCGTCGGATTGAGACGAGGTTGGCACCGTTGGATTCCTCGCGTCGAGTAGAGCGCGTGGGTGTCCACTTCGGCGTGGATCGGTGATCGTGGGAGCGAGGTGGAGCGTGGAAGCTCCGTGGCTATTCCTCCTTGCATGCGGCCCGTTCGACGGTTTCGGCTTGCGAAAGGTAGGGGGATGGAACCTCGATCTTGCTAGGATCGTTTCCTTTAGCTCGCTTGTTGATTAGCACCCCGTAGCATGCATGATGTTCATATTTCCATTTTTGGGGTTTTAGCCTAAATCTTGAGTTTAATGCGTTTTAGGCCTTGCATGTGCTAGATTTAGATGTTAGATTGTTGTCTAGCATGCGTGGTTTGACAGGTTATTAGGTTTCTCGTCGATACCCGGCGTTTTCAGCCGTCCGGGAGGGCTTCGGTTTACAAACCGTACCCGCCCGTAACCCAGGTGCAGTGACGGTCCTGCCAGGAACCGTCACTTGCCCGACGGTCCAAGGTGGACGCGTCACTACCAAATAGCGGCCCAATGGGGGTGCGTTACTTGGAGAGTAACGGTGGGGCTCCCATCCGTTACTCATCAACTGTTTTCCGTGATTTTGGTCAGGCGGTGCGCCCGGCGGCCAGTCGGCCGACCGTCGTTTCGGTCCGGCGCGCCTAGACCGGGGCGTTACTTCGCCTGCTACCATTTAGAACGCTGATAGGTGGTTTGAGCCTCGGGTGGATGTGACGGCGGTGACCCCACGCGTCGCTTCGAAGTAACGCGCAGGGCCCCCACCGTTACATGCCTTTGGTGCCTCTTGAGCTGGAATCCTGAAGGGAGTGACGGATGGGGACTGGAGCGTCATTCTTGAAGTAACGCGCCGACCCCCGACCGTCGTTTGCATGTGGCGCGTGGGTCCTTGACCGCCACTTCCCTGATGGCTGCAATATATTCCCAGCCCATTGCTTATGCGTTCCGTTCTATATTCATGCCATAGTTGTATTGTTTTACTATATTGTGGCGTGTTTTATGTGCCAATAGAGTAGCTTTTCTTTCCAGGCAATGGAGCCACTGTTGTTGCCCTAAGGTCTGTTGAGTACCGACCCGCTTGAGGATGGCGGAGGGGTATATTTCCCATTCACGGTTTGTAAGCTAGTTCCGTGGGCTCCCAGCCAATGGTAGCGTCCTGCCAAGGGAGAAAACTAGTTAGAGGGCCTGGCTCAGGCTAGAGTCAGTGTGTGCACACGTGGTCGGAGACTGTGGACTGACGCCGACGGGTGCCACTCCGACTGGTCACTTGGTCTGGTACTGTTTGCGCGCTTAGCTTGTCGCTTGTCGACTGCGAGTGCTTGAGACGCAGTGTAAGCCGTCAGTGGACGCTTCTGGTTTCTGCTCCAGTGGTTGTCCTTCCTTGTTGCTTGGACTAGTTGCAGCTCATTCTAATTGGTAGTTTTAGCTTTAATCGCTTGCATTTAATTAGTAGCGGCATGTGTTAGCTGTTATACTTGCTTAGATAGAGTTTACAGCTTTCTTGTGATTAGATATTCATGCCATTGCCTGTGTATTTATTTGAATGCATGCTTTAATTGCTGTTAATTATGCATGTTCGCTTGTTTAGTGCGAGGTAGGGATCCGCGTGACCCCTACTGAGTCTGGCTGTGACTCACCCTTCTCCTTTCAGGTGAGCCGCGCCCGACATCTCCCGGAGTTTAGCGTGCTGTTTCGGGACCGTTCCTTAGCTGCCAGCTGAGCACGAGCTGCCTTTTTGAGGCTTGTGTTGTACTTTTGCCGGGGTATGCCCCGCGTAGTTGTGCCCTGTGGACTAGTGTTTGTGACTCTGGACTAGTTATATATATCACTCTGGTTATTTTAAATTGATTCCGCACTTGTGTTTAAATCTTAAATACTTATTTGTATTGCGCGCCCCAATTCGCAATTAATTATGCATATTCCTCAGCTAACCCCCCACTAACCCTTCAGGGGCCTCATCAGCCTCTTGGGTGGCCTCCCCAGTTCTTGGTGTCGGTATACTGATGTTATCGGTATATCGGTATCCTGAACTCTGGGTCGTCACAAAAAGAAAAGTGACAAGCGGTTTTTCAAACCAAAAAAGATTATTGGTTATATTGGTTCTTTACTTCAATTATTAATGAATGAAATAATTTTTTTTTTGAATTGATAAAAAAATTAAATAAAATATTTATCTACAAATCTGTTGTATTTTAATTGGATCTGCCCCGATTTTTTTAATTAAAATAAAACTTTAACTAATCGAATCGTAGTAGATTTTTTCTTTTGAAATTTGTTACTAATTAAATTTCAATACAGTATTTTTTTTGGTGGGATCGTGCAATCAATTTATTTATGATTATGCACTTTAATCATATTCTATGAATTATACTAAAAAAAATATCCGCTAATCATTTGTTGAGTATGAAGTGTTAAAATAAAAGTAAACCCTATACTACTCCTAATTATTTCATCTTTATCTCATTCCCAGAGAGTTATTTAAATCCCGAATCCAATTTTTGTATTCAATCTGATCGTAATATCATAAATAATAAGTAGAAATTGGGTCAATTTTGATATTCCATACAAGACTTCATAAGTCAAGTCTACTAAGTTAAGTGGCATAATTTTTATTGTATGAATATGAAATCTTTATGTTGAAATATTTGTGTAATGTAATTAGAATATATAAAATTAGAATATATAAATATATATATAACAAACATTATGTATGTGTAATATATATTTTGTAATATGTATTTATAATTTTTATAATTTTTTAATTTAATTATATATTTATTTTATTTATCAATTTAATATTAATATTTTTATTTATATATTATATATATATATTTTTTATCTATTATTTTATATATTATATAATTAAATAAATTTATATTTATAAATTACATTTTGAGTTTAGTGAAAATAATTATTTTAGTAGTGAATATAAATTATTTTATTAGTGAATATATTAGTCTAGTGGATATACTTGTAATTAAATAGGATATGCATTTATTTTTTATTTTAATTATTAAAATAAAATTATTATAATTAAAATAAAATTATTATATTAAAATAAAATTATTTAAAATTTATAAATTTAGATTTATATTATTATTTATAAATCTAATAATTAAATTAAAAATTAAATTATAAAAAATTTAATTTTTAACTTAATTTTTTAATATTTAAAATATAATTTTGTAATATTATAATTATTTTTTCTCTTATCTTACCATATTGATTTTTTATTATCTAATTCTTTTTTATTTATTTTATAATATTCTAATTCTTTTGAAATTGAATATTCGATCTTAAATAAAAAAATAAAAAATGATTATAATTTTATAATTATAAACTCAAGAAATATGTGAATTTTACAAATTTGCTAATTGGCCTGAACGGTTAGTGGAAGTTCTATGGGCTTATCGTACCTCCGTCCATACTCCTACTGGGCAAACCCCTTATGCTCTCACCTACGGGATGGAGGCAGTACTCCTATATGAGATTTTAATCCCTTCTCTAAGGGTACAGTTTGATAAGGAACTTAATCTCAACGAGCGTCGAGAGACGTTGCTGGTCCAGCTGGAACTCTTGGATGAGAAAATGATGAATGCGGCCGATCACGTTTCCGTTTATCAAAAGCGAGTTTCGCGTTATTTTCAAAAGAAGGTAATTGAACGTAAATTTCAAGTGGGCGATATGATTTTGAAACACAAATTTATTAGGTATGGAGGTCCTAAGTCTAAATTGTAACCTAACTGGGAAGGTCCGCTCGTAGTGAAAGAGGCTTATTCAGGGAACGCATAGGCGAAGAGCTCTCTCACGCGTACAATGGGTTGTACCTTAAGCATTTTTTCCCTTTGAGTCAGGCTGATGATGGCCCAGTAGTGAGGTGTCCCTCTCCTTGATCACAAAGGAAGACCCCTGGCGTGACACTCACACACTACACGATGTCCCTGGTTGGGTTTCTCTTTTATGTGCGAGACCGTTTCTCCTCTGGCCATATTTGGGGGAAGTAAAAGTCCTTGTCTTTTCCTCTCTTCGGTCGAGTGTAGGGGCAAGTCGTGAATAAGGGGGAGATGATCAATCTAGACACCCCGACGAGAGGAGGTCTCAAATAGGGGTAGTCCGTTATGACCTGATTCCACAAGAGAAGAAAAAAAAGAAAAAAAAGGAAAAAAGAAATGAAAAAGGGGGCACAAATCAAGGCCAAAACGCCAAAAGCTTACCCAAAGCTCGAAGCACAAAGCCCAATTGCTCCTCAAATGTGAAACTAGGCATGACAAGGGTGGCAGTACAATTTTCCCGTGAGACGTTATAAGCCCAGTCGTATGCGTGCCTAGAGTAGATAAAGGTTCGATGACAGACACAAAGTCCCGGCACAACAGACTGAATTTCTGAAGGGGTTGTCATGAGAAGAACTCGAGCCCTAAAAATCTCTATACCTATCCTAGACTTGCCTCCCGAATTCTCTTTGCTTTTTAAGGATTAGACCGTGCCCTTGGTATGGCCTTAGTAGAGACATCGTCATGCGAATGGGTCCCTGGCCACGGATTGTCGCCTCCAGCGCACGTCATCCTTTGGAGACTCCTAATGAGATAGGTAGGGCTCTCACTGCTAGGTCAGAGCTAGTCGAGCAAAGTCCAAAAAAATCAGATATTTCAAAAATCTAAAAAAATCAGATATTTCAAAAATCTAAAAAATCAAATATTTCAAAATAAAATCACATCTCTTCGTCACTCTTGCATTTCATGGCATGCATTGCATTCATTCTTTTATATATCATTACCTATTTAGTAAGGCTTCACCCCTTGACCAAATATCAAGGACAGGTCATATCTAACTTGCTCCAGGCAAGGGGTTAAGCCTAAGAACAGATCTAACTTATTTTTCATTTTTAACATGTGCAGAAACAGGTTGCAACACCCAACTCCAAGGCTCACGGATTTTCCTGCTCTCTTTTCTTTGCGGTCTTTTCCTAAACCGTTAAGCTCTCTTGATGGTCCATTGGTGACCGCAATTCTCAACCGAGAGCCAAGCTCACAGGTACCGTGTTCCTTCCCCCTTTGCGGTCTTTCTTTAGACCGTTAAGCCCGCTTGGCAGCCAATTGGCGATCGCATTCCACACCCGAGAGCTCAAATAAGCACAGTTTTCTGTTCCCTCACTCTTGCGGTCTGTCGAGAGACCGCTAAGTGAAGCTATCGGTCCTTTGGTAGACCGCTTGCCAACCCGAGAATCCCATAAAATTGAACATTCAAACGAAAGGAGACAATTTCACAACAGTTGTGTCAACCAATCCTTTTTCATTTATTTCAATGTTCCCAATACATCATCCTCTCAAGAATTCTCTATATACATAATCATGAAACTCAAAGCTCATTCAACTTCACATCCGCGCGGGGCCCAACCTCACGCGGTGCCTTCACGTAAGCTCGATAGTTCTCGTGATCTTCTGCCACCTCTGCCTGCAAGGTACCGACTCGGCTGATCTCCCACATGGTCAGAGCGCTCCGAACCACCTGCTCGTCCTCTTCGGTCCCGATCTTCCTAGCTTGAAGGGGAGGAAGGTGTGATAGTGGTGGAACCATGGTGCGGGGAAGCCCAACTTGTAAGTAGCACCGATGTGGGTTGTAGATCGCCAAGGTAGTATTCCCCACTAACTGAAGGTCTAATCCCAGTCGCCGAGGTAGTCTAAGGGTAGTGCCCTACAAAGCCCCTGGTCGCATCACGAACTTATCAAGTGGCAAGGTGTTCAAGAAGAGTCGCCAATCGTCCCTTGTTCTTTTATCCACGGTTCGACACTCAACCTGCTGAGGGAACCCGGATGTGCCTCCAATGAAGAAGAGTGGGTGGCTCCCGAATATATGGCTCACTGATAGCACATCCTCCTTGGGTAGAAACTTCAATCTAACCCCCATCCAACACTCAAGAGTTATCATAGACCCAAAGAGAGGACCCCCAAGGGAAGCTGAGCTAAGGCCCTCATAAAGGTAAGAAAGGATGGCCTGTGAGATGGATAAACCCCGCCACAACCCGCTGATGACACTAAGGTTTAAAATATCTAGAAGGTGGTCGGTGGTAGGAAAGAGCAAAACCCCACATAGGCAAATAAAAGTGGCTTTGGCTATGGCCTCATTCCACCCACACTTGTTCTTACAGTAGGAAGTGATCCACTGGGCCATGGGGATCAAATGATTATGATGAAGGCTAAACATGGTTCTGACATCCTTTGGGTTGGGTATAAATTCCCCCAAGATCAACAAAGGGTCTATAGGATCGACCGTGTGACACACTAGGTCCTCATCTCCCACCTTAGTCCTAGGAAAGGCTAGATATGTCTCAAACTCTTCTATAAGGACAGTGGCTTCAAAGGTTGGGAAGACAAAAGTGTGTATTTGGGGGTGCCATAACTCCACCAAAGCTGAAATGCTATGCCAATCAAGGGAAATTTTCTGGAAATTTTTGGCTAGAACAAGTAAAGGATGGAGGTGCCAAGCTTTTAATATGGAAATGACCTCTAAGGGAAGTCCCTTTATCATGGGAGCCACCCACTTCAGACTGGAGTAGCGTCGTGGGCCAGGAAGGAGATGAAGGAACAAAGAAGAAAGAAAAAAGAAAGATAGGAAAAGAAGAGAGGCAATGTAAGAATTTGAGGAAATTAATGAAATTTGAACATCATGGCTTTAACTTACCTCTCTTGAAGGGCTGGTGCTCAGGTATGTGGGGATGGAGGTTAGCCGCTGAAGCGCTCCATGCTCCTTCTTAGCCGGTCTTGGCCCGTTGTAGATGCCCTCACCCGTTGTGCTAACTTCAAAGGATCTCTTCATGGTGATTTGGGTATTTTTACTAAGGTTTTCAAGGCTTGAAGAGAAGGTTTTTTGTGAGTTATGAGTTTAAGGTGCATTCCTCGTTATAGGGCTTAGATTTTCAGTCATGTTACATTAGGATTGAGGATGGGATGCCTCAATTTGAGTTAGAATGGGTTTTAGCACGGTTTGGGCATTGTTATCGGTGCATTAGGACTCTCCCAGAGAGTCTCGCTCGGGTTCAACTATGTTTTCCCCTTGCGGTCTATCGCGCGACTGCTAAGGTCAGCTAGCGACCGCCTGATGGCCGTTTCTTCCCTTTCTTCACCGACTTCTCTTTCGTCTGCCTGACGGTCACATTATGGCAGTTTACCCCCATTTGCGGTCTCACGAGGACCATTTTCTTGCTTCTCTCAGTGGGTGTTCGTCTACCCTTTAGCAGCCTATTGCAGGACCGCCACCTAGGGGGTAGCGGCCCTGACGTGACTGCCTCTCTGTGTGTTATTCCCTGAACCCCATTCTCTCCAATCTTCGTGCCTTAAACCCGTGTCTCTCTCTCTCTCTGTTAGTCTTAGGAGTCATAGTTAGGTTAATTTAGTCAGAGTCAGCATACGCACATTTGCATTCTAAAAGTCAAAAGATCATGTTTTTATATTAAGTCAAAATCATGTACATGCATGTGTCTCATCAAGTATATCAAGCAGGTCCCTCTCCTAGACCCCCGCTATCCCTGGTACCCTCATGGCGCTTCCCTGGTGGTTCCATGGTGATGCTCCCCTCCTCACGGTGTCGCCGTCGCTCCTCCTCCTCGTTCCTCCGGTAGTCGGAGGAGCCGGTAAGGTAACCTCTGTGCGTGCTACTGTGTGCGCCGCTCAGAGTCCTACTGTGCTCCGACCTCTTGCCTAATAGCCGGAGGGCCTCCGTCAATGCCGCTACCACACCCCTCAGCTCGGCAACCTGTAGACGGGACTAGTCCATCTCGCCCCTCAACCCTGCAGCCTCAGCACGGGATCGCTCCCCCTCCTCCCTCTGCCAAGTGGCCTCACTCAGTGCTACCTCTAGCTCCCTCACCTGCGCATGCATTCATTGCCATTAGTCCCTTGCATTCATAATCATAAGGTCAAAGGGAAGTGTGGTTGATTTTCTTACCCTCTCGGAAAGTGTGGCCTTGGCCTCCTCGGCCCGAGCAACCTCCCGAGCGAAGTTTGCATCCCGCTCAGCCCGATCTGTTGGTGGCTAGGAGGAAGAAGACGGAGCATCCGGTCCCTGTCGCTGTGCTCCCTCGGCCCGTTGCATATAGGAGTCAGTCGGTCAGTTGCATAACATTTGCATATTATGCCCAAGGTTAAGTAGAACTCACCAGAAGCTCCAGCGCGTGTTGGAGCTCGTCCCGCTACTGGATAGTGGAGTGAAGGAGTCCCTGAAGCTCCACTATGTGTCCCTGAGGGTCTAGCTGCATATAGAAAGTCAGGTTGTCAGTGCATCAAATATTACTAGAAAGCATAAGTTTGAAGATTCGTACCGGTCTTCAGGTGCCATGGAAGACCAGGTCTCCGTAGCGTCGGGCGTAGGCCTTCAAGTAGGCCTCATCGCTGGTGGCTCGGGCTCGAACCGTTCAGCCTCGTCTCGTCCAGTCCCTGATCTGGTCCACCGCTCAGGTGATCCAGTCGATCTCCCCAGTCAGTCCGCGTGAGGGTCGCCCCACGCGCTCCTCTATCGCCGCTCCCGTCGGGAACTCCAGCTCTAGCTGGTGAACTCCCCTGGTCCTCATGATCAGGTGATGGAGCAGTGGCTCGATCATGTTCATGCAGTGTAGCCAGATGTCACGTCCCGCGTAAGGCTGGGCTGCCTCCACCCATGGCTATCCGTCGTGTCCCTCGTCTCAGTACGGTGTCCAGCGCACCTGAAAAAAGGGAAGGTAGTAGGGTCAAGTGTCGGTGTCAAAACATTTAATTGCATTTAGAAGTCCAAGTTTGGGTCTTACCGATTCATATGGTAGCGTGTCTATGTCATCATGAATCGCCCGCACCAGGCATCATAAGGAACCTGTGAGGCGACCCGGATCCCGGATACCATGTATACCCGGTAGGACTACCGAATACACGTGATACCACATGGAACCCGCGAGGCCTCCCAAGAGCGGTAGAGCTCCGAAGGGAAAAAGGCATGTGTAGAGTACATTGAAGCCACAGAGATATAACAGGAAGCAATTAAAATTCAATAGATTGGTTTGCTAAAGTAGCATAAATAAAATTACTTTTTAATTAACAGTTTCAATTTAACAATTATACCAGAGTCCAGTCCAAGAAATTAAAGGCAAGTACAGGCCACAGGAAAAGAACGTACATTGAGGTCGGGGGAAACCCGACGCAGGTACCGCTGGCAGCTACGAACACACCATGCCAGGAACCACGAAAAGAGATGACGCCCACCTGAAAAGTAGGGGTGAGTCTCCAAACAGAGGCTCTGTAGGGGTCACGCGAATCCCCACTGAAAAACACGCAGAAACGGAAACAGGAAGCAACAGTAGAAATGGCAGGTGCAACAAAGCAGGAAAGGCTACACTACTAAGCTGTAAAAAGAACGGGAGCAGCAGGAGTAGGGGACAGGCTAAGAGCAAGGGAAGCTACAAGAAAAGGGAAAGAGTCGTACCGAACAGGTACGACAGTCGAACTGACCTCGGCTCCCCACACTGCTCCAGGCAGCGACGGAAGGGCGACTCTGAACTGACAATGTTAGGAGTTACCGATCTACCGACACGACGCCAGGTCTAAGATAAAGACCTGCAAGGACAGACAAAAGTCTAGAAAAGATCTAGACAGACGGCGGACAAACACGACGGCACACACGACCAGAACGTCGTGCACACAACGCCAAACAGACCTCTAGTAGGGCCATGAGAGGGCTAACTCGGAAAGGTCACGACGCACAAGAAACGCCGAGAGTCACGTGTCACGTGACGGAAGAACCTCCTCACACGAAGAACAGCCAGCTGCGTCCATTGATGTCTTATGCTGCGCCACAAGTGTCTCGCCTACGGTACCGCTGAAACCACGGCAGAGTCGCAGACACGCGCTGAACCAAAGCAGGAACAATAGCAACGACAGAACAAGAGGACAAGTAACTAGTCAGGGTCACGCCCGTCGGCGTAAGTCCTCAGTCCCTGACAACGTGTGCACAGACTGGGTCTAGCCTAAGCCAGGTTCTCTAGCTAGTTTTCTCCCTCGGTAGGACGCTACCGTTGGCTGGGAGCCCACGGAACTAGCTTACAAACCGTATCATGGGAACACCCCTCCGCCATCCGCTAGCGGGTCGGCAACTCAAAGGCCTTAGGGTTACAACAAGCGGAGGCTCACATGACACAGAGACTCAAAACACGGGTGCTGAAGTACAGGCAGGCAAGAACACCCCACGCCACGTACTTCGAGGCACCAATGGCAGCACAACCACTGCCAACAAACTCAGGATAAGGCAACTAGACCTGCCACGTAATGATCCTTGAGTCGGACGACTCAAAGGCAAGATCGTCACAGACAACGGGGCAAGCCGCCAATCGGTCTAACCCTAAGCCAGAGGAAACGACACTCCGCAGGAATCGACTCACGAAGACCTGAGGGAACACCAAGAACCCTCAGCACACCTGGACACATGAACCAAGGTAACACAGTACTTCGAGGCATCTAGAACAAAAGTCTCAAACTGGGCAGAACCGTCGAGACACACACGGTTACCAGTCAACCACTGGGCCACACCGGGTTGACCGGAACCAGACAACAATAACTCTAATGTAGGAAAAGAATCCTACCTCAAGCGAGAAGACTCCTGGCTACCTTACAACGTAGTATTAGCCCTCATAGGATGTCAGGAGAGATCCACGGGAAAACGGGCAGGCCACAAGGTCAAGCCAAGACAAGCAGAAATTGAAACGACGAAAATCGGAGCACAAGGACTATAACGCACCACCCTTAGACCATTACACGAATGTGACGGTCTAACTCTAGCCGTTACACTCCAACTGTGGCGGTCTAATGCAGACGCGCTATAGCAACGTGACGGTCGGAGAAAGTGCCGTCACACACACACCGCCCTAACCAACATCTAAAACACACAAGGCACGTAACGGCCTACACTAGGCGCGTTACACTGCTCTGACGCGCCCGACCCGGGCCGTCAAGGCCAACATACCTCAAACTTAAAACGACAACTCGAACCACGTAACGCGCTAGACCAGGCGCGTTACACAGCCTAATGAAGCAAAGCAGGCGCATTAGGGCCAACTGGCTCAAGTCAACAAACCACTGGCCGAAAGGCACATAACGGTCCATCACGGACGCGTTACACAAGCCTGACGCATGGGGGCGTGGCCGTTAGAGCCAACGACACAACCACCCAACTCGGCCAAAACAGCACGTAACGGCCTGGGGTAGGCACGTTACAACGTTGTAACGCACGAGGACACTACCGTTAAACAAACTGACTCAAACGGTCAAAATTGGTCAAACTGAACGTAACGGCCTAGGGCAGGCGCGTTACACAAGCCTGATGCACAAGGGCAGGCACGTCAGGGGAACCGACTTACCTAAAACACAAAATGACAAAATAAGCATGACGCATCAACTCGGACGCATCAGAGAGCTGTGACGCGCCTCCCTTGGGCCGTCACACTCCCACAGCCACGAAAATTAAAAACGCCCAAACGTTGTGACGGTATGTCGTAGGGCTGTCACTAGGAGGCTAAAAAGCCCACATGCAAGCACTAAAATGAGAGATCGGGGCGATTCCAACAAATCGACCCTAAACGAGTCAATGAGGTTCCCGGGCTCCTACCAGCCTCGAATGACCACCGATCAACACGAAACTAACATGAATAGGATCCAGACATCCCAGCAGTCAATTTGATACTAACTACACCGCAAATGGTTGCCGTTTTCCGGCGAACCCTACTAAACCCGAAAATCACAATTTAGGCAAAACAAGCCCAAACTCAGCCATTTCAGCGCCGAACAACGTGCAATGGCAGGGAAAACGAGCAGAAAGAAGTGAGGATCCGTCACCCTACCTCCACCGAAGAAACCGCGCCCCGAGGGGACTAAACCACGCCGAAATCTCCAAAACCACGAACGACGCCATCTTGGAATCCACCGAGGGATCGCGCCATCCCACGCTCCATTCGCCGCCCTAGACCGCATCCCGATCACTCCATTGCGTCCCCGCCTTGGCCAGCTCCGCAACGGTGTGCGCCCCGCGCCGAATGGCCCACAGACGAGAGAGAACGAGAGAGGGAAAGAGAGGGTGAGAAAGGGAGGAGAGAGGGAGATCGTGCGAGAGTGGGGGAGAGAGAGAGGGATATATAAAAAAGAAATTTGAAAATTTTCTAATTTCCAAAAATCTGATAATTGAGCCGAAAATGCAATAATTCAGAAAAATACGTAAAAATAGTCAAAATGACCGTCTCGGAGAGTACATCGCAGCTGTAGCGTTCACGAGTCGATGAATTGAGAAATAAACTCACCGTAGGGTTCCGCAACTAGTACGAGAGAAAAACCCACATGGCTCGTAAAACTCAACTCGGAAGCCACCAAAGCGATCCAAAACTCACCAAAAAGGATCCGAAAGACCCAATAAAGATCCAACAAAGATCCACTAAGGATCCGGGGTATTACATCCTCTCCTCCTTTAAGAAATTTCACCCTCGAAATTTAAGGACTAGCAAAGGAGAAGCAAGGGAAGAACAACCCAAACATCGGCGATGCACATCACGCATCAGCCAACAACAATGCCAGAAGCACGGCAATACAGATCTCAAAAAACACGGCTAAGAGGACATCGTCAGATCACAATTACAGGCACACGCTCTGGATCTCAAGGCAACAATCCACAAAAGAGCACGGCACCCAAGTGAGCACAATTCTGACACCTCTGAAACAGGGCAACGTCATTTACGTCTCACCAGAAATGGAGACACGACTGCCACGACAACAAACAATCGATACCGAGAAACACAACGACAGCACGACAAGCAATAGCTTACACGGGGAGACACAGTCCTCTCAGTTGACAGCTCGACCACATCATCGGCTCCAGTGCCAAAGGTGACAAAGAACACCTGGCACACAGGACGCCAACGACAATAGCATCGGACCACAAACACAATCAAGTCAGCACTCACTCAGATATTACGTCCGATCGAGTCGTAAGCTAACTCTACCGGAGAAAGGGAGTACAACAAGCTAACTGACAAGGTCACGGTCCAAGACAGAGACACAAAATCCTATAGAAACAGCGATCAAACGACAACAACAACACTTGCAAGATTCTGGCTCCGTACAGAACACAGAACCATGGAACACAATTGCAAGCAGGATCACATCAAGGCATAAGAACAGCTAAACATACGACCACAAAGGACGGGTCACGCATCAGACTGCTCACCAAGAAAGGACCCACGATAACGAGAAACAACAATCTCTGGGAACGCACCTCAAGGACCACGATCACGCCTTGAGAGCACAACACCCAAGAGAAGGAATGCGGAAGAGAGGGTACTCAATCAGCAAGGAATGTCGACAGATTCCCCAATATTCGCAAATGACAATGCTGGCACCAGAAAAGACCTCAGTATCCACCTCTCAGCACACACTCGGCGCCATCGCAACTTATAAAAATCGCAACGTAACACGCCAAGAGTACCGATCTGGGGAATAACTGATCACAAGAAGCCTAAGCGCAAAGAAGAGGAGTACCAGCTTCAACACAAGGCACAAGGAAAAAGCTAGTCTCAGCTTACCTTCACGTCCTGAAAACGGTAAATTAGCCTTCACAACACATCGGCCGCTGGACACGGCACGACAAACACGGTACACAACAGCTCTTAACACCATAATGGAGTCCAAAGCTAAGCAACTGTATAGCAAAGAGCAAATTAGGCTCAGAATAAACACTGTCTGCACTTAAGCAGACACAGGTAAAAAGCATCGCCAAGATAGCAATTCCAAGGCAAACCTTGAAAAGATTCCACCAGAAGGGACAAGAAGCAATTAGCTCAACCACGAAAGCTCACCAGGAAGGGAAAATCCTAGCTTGCCTGAGCAACTTCTCAACCACGGAATCAAATCGAGCACTTCAACAGAAGCGAGACACATCAGGAGCTGAGCAGACTCAAGCTGGGATGACCAAAACAACGTGAGAATGTGTACGATCATCAGACCAAGGCCAAAAGTCAAC
Source organism: Amorphophallus konjac (assembly GCA_022559845.1). Taxonomy (NCBI): domain Eukaryota; kingdom Viridiplantae; phylum Streptophyta; class Magnoliopsida; order Alismatales; family Araceae; genus Amorphophallus; species Amorphophallus konjac. Next base: position 85,158,045 of record CM040129.1, on the reverse strand, counting down.
AGCAACCTGAACAACACACGAAGAAAGCAACGCGACAAATCATCGCAACACCTAAGCCAGCAAAAGCCTGTACTGGACTTTAAGGACTCTGGATGTTGCAATATCTGGGATTCCCATGTAATTCACACAACAATGCTCTGATAGCTCAGAAAAGAACTCCGAACATCTCAGAACACTACTCTGATACCACCTGAGGCGACCCGGATCTCGGATACCAGGTATACCCGATAGGACTACCGAATACACGTGATACCACATGGAACCCGCGAGGCCTCCCAAGAGCGGTAGAGCTCTGAAGGGAAAAAGGCATGTGTAGAGTACATTGAAGCCACAGAGATAGAACATGAAGCAATTAAATTTCATTAGATCGGTTTGCTAAAGTAGCATAAATAAAATTACTTTTTAATTAACAGTTTCAATTTAACAATTATACCAGAGTCCAGTCCAAGAAATTAAAGGCAAGTACAGGCCACAGGAAAAGAGCATACACTGAGGTCGGGGGAAACCCGACGCAGGTCCCTCTGGCAGCTACGAACACGCCACGCCAGTAACCACGAACAGAGACGACACCCACCTGAAAAGTAGGGGTGAGTCTCCAAACAGAGGCTCAGTAGGGGTCACGCGAATCCCCACTGAAAAACACGCAGAAACGGAAACAGGAAGCAACAGTAGAAATAGCAGGTGCAGCAAAGCAGGAAAAGCTACACTACTAAGCTGTAAAAAGAACGGAAGCAGCAGGAGTAGGGGACAGGCTAAGAGCAAGGGAAGCTACAAGAAAAGGGAAAGAGTCGTACCGAACAGGTACGACAGCCGAACTGACCTCGGCTCCCCACACTAGTCCAGGCAGCGACGGAAGGGCGACTCTGAACTGACAAAGTCAGGAGTTACCGATCTGCCGACACGACGCCAGGTCTAAGACAAAGACCTGCAAGGATAGACAAAAGTCTAGAAAAGATCTAGACAGACGACGGACAAACACGACGGCACACACGACCAGAACGTCGTGCACACAACGCCACAGAGACCTCGAGTAGGGCCACGAGAGGGCTAACTTGGAAAGGTCACGACGCACAAGAAACGCCGAGAGTCATGTGTCACGTGACGGAAGCACCTCCTCCCACGAAGAACAGCCAGCTGCGTCCACTGACGTCTTATGCTGCGCCACAAGTGTCTCACCTATGGTACCGCTGAAACCACGGAAGGGTCGCAGACACGCGCTGAACCAAAGCAGGAACAACAGCAACGACAGAACAAGAGGACAAGTAACTAGTCAGGGTCACGCCCATCGGCGTAAGTCCTCAGTCCCTGACAACGTGTGCACTCACTAGGTCTAGCCTAAGCCAGGTTCTCTAGCTAGTTTTCTCCCTCGGTAGGACGCTACCGTTGGCTGGGAGCCCATGGAACTAGCTTACAAACCGTATCACGGGAACACCCCTCCGCCATCCGCTAGCGGGTCGGCAACTCAAAGGCCTTAGGGCTACAACAAGCGGAGGCTCACATGACACAGAGACTCAAAACACGAGTGCTGAAGTACAGGCAGGCAAGAACACCCCACGCCACGTACTTCGAGGCACCAATGGCAGCACAACCACTGCCAACAAACTCAGGACAAGGCAACTAGACCTACCACGTAATGATCCTTGAGTCGGACGACTCAAAGGCAAGATCGTCACAGACAGCGGGCCAAGCCGCCAATCCATCTAACCCTAAGCCAGAGGAAACGACACTCTGCAGGAATCGACTCACGGAGACCTGAGGGAACACCAAGAACCCTCAGCACACCTGGACACACGAACCAAGGTAACACAGTACCTCGAGGCATCTAGAACCAAAGTCTCGAACTGGGCAGAACCGTCGAGACACACACACGGTTACCCGTCAACCACTGGGCCACACCAGGTTGACCGGAACCAGACAACAACAACTCTAAAGTAGAAAAAGAATCCTACCTCAAGCGAGAAGACTCCTAGCTACCTTACAACGTAGTCTTAGTCCTCATAGGATGTTAGGAGACATCCACGGGAAAACGGGCAGGCCACAAGGTCAAGCCAAGATAAGCAGAAACTAAAATGACGGAAATCGGAGCACAAGGACTGTAACGCACCACCCTTAGACCGTTACACGAATGTGACGGTCTAACTCTAGCCGTTACACTCCAACTGTGGCGGTCTAATGCAGACGCGCTACAGCAACGTGACGGTCAGAGAAAGAGCTGTCACACACAAACACCGCCCTAACCAACATCTAAAACACACAAGGCACGTAACGGCCTACACCAGGCGTGTTACGCCGCTCTGACGCGCCCGACCCAGGCCGTCAGGGCCAACAGACCTCAAACTTAAAATGACAACTCGAACCACGTAACGCACCAGACCAGGCGCGTTACACAGCCTAACGCAGCAAAGCAGGCACGTCAGGGCCAACTGGCTCAAGTCAAGAAACCACTGGCCGAAAGGCACGTAACGGTCCATCACGGATGCGTTACACAAGCCTGACGCATGGGGGCGTGGCCGTTAGAGCCAACGACACAACCACCCAACTCGGCCAAAACAGCACGTAACAGCCTGGGGCAGGCAAGTTACAACGCTATAACGCACGAGGACACTACCGTTAAACGAACCGACTCAAACGGTCAAAATCGGTCAAACTGAACGTAACGGCCTTGGGCAGGCGCGTTACACAAGCCTGATGCACAAGGGCAGGCGCGTTAGGAGAACCGACTTACCTAAAACACAAAATGACAAAACAAGCGTGACGCATCAACCCGGACGCATCAGAGAGCTGTGATGCGCCTCCCTTGGGCCATCAGACTCCCACAGTCACGAAAACTAAAAACGCCCAGACTCTGTGACGGTCTGTCGTAGGGCCGTCAGGGGCTGTGACGGTCCCTGGAACGATCGCTACACCGGTCACGGTGGGAAAATAGTGGAAATGCCAAATCAGGCCGTTCCACGCCCCATTCATGCCGAAGCGCAGGGGAAACAAAGGCACACGATGGAAAATAACACTAGGAGTCTAAAAAGCCCACATGCAAGCACTAAAACGAGAGATCGGGGTGATTCCAACGAATCGACCCTAAACGAGTCAACGAGGTTCCCGGCCTCCTACCGGCCTCAAATGACCACCGATCAACACGAAACTAACATGAATGGGATCCAGACATCCCAGCGGTCAATTTGATACTAACTACGTCGCAAATGGTTGCCGCTTTCCGGCGAACCCTACTAAACCCGAAAATCACAATTTAGGTAAAACAAGCCCAAACTCAGCCGTTTCTATGCCGAACGACGTGCAATGGCAGGAAAAATGAGCAGAAAGAAGTGAGGATCCGTCACCCTACCTCCACCGAAGAAATCGCGCCCCGAGGGGACTAAACCACGCTGAAATCTCCAAAACCACGAACGACGCCATCTTGGAATCCACCGAGGGATCGCGTCATCCCACACTCCATTCGCCGCCCTAGACCGCATCCCGATCACTCCATCGCGTCCCCGCCTTGGCCAGCTCCGCAACGGTGCGCGCCCCACGCGGAATGGCCCACAGAGGAGAGAGAACGAGAGAGGGAAAGAGAGGGTGAGAAAGGGAGTAGAGAGGGAGATCGTGCGAGAGCGGGGGAGAGAGAGAGGGATATAAAAAAAAGAAATTAATTTTTTTCTAATTTCTAAAAATCTGATAATTGAGCCGAAAATGCAATAATTCAAAAAAATACGTAAAAATAGTCAAAACGACCGGCTCGGAGAGTTCATCGCAGCTGTAGTGTTCACGAGTCGATGAATTGAGAAATAAACTCACCGTAGGGTTCCGTAACTAGTACGGGAGAAAAACCCACACAGCTCGTAAAACTCAACTCGGAAGCCACCAAAGCGATCCGAAACTCACCAAAAAGGATCCGAAAGACCCAATAAAGATCCAACAAAGATCCACTATGGATCCGGGGTATTACAACCTGTGTCCCAAACCGCCATCCACCGCCTCGCGATGGGCACTCGGTCGGGGTGTACCTCTTTCCCTCTCCCTAGGCCAGGTAGGTACATGTAAGTCCATACCTGCATTTTAGATGTCAGCATATAGGAGTCGTAAAATCATAGTAATTGCACAAGCATTTACATGTACTAGTGGATAGAATCCACCCAACATCGTCTGTCGAGCGGTGGTGCTGAGGGAGTCGAAAAGGAAGGCGAGTGCGGCTGCGCCCCAAGCATAGGCTCCGACCGTGTCCAAATCTGCCAGGAGGGGGAGGAACTTGCAACTCACTCCATCAACTCTCGTCGCGAAGATCAGCTTCCCGAACAGTAACATCAGGAATCGCTGGAGGATGACGCCTACCTCGGGACCCAGTCCTACTGCCACTCTCTCCCTGGCTCGGTCTGTCAGCCATCCTAGGTGCTCCTCAGGAAGCTCTCCCACGGCTATCGCCGCTCCTTGAAGCCCCAAGCTCTCTTGCAGGCTCGTCCGTGCCAGCATGGAGGAATGCCATCCCGGCCTCACCAACTCTAGCCCCAGTTGTCGCGCCCCGACACGAAATATCAATGCGCGACGAGTCGTAAACATTCATGTCGATCAGAGCATGTATGATTGGGGGTCCAATCACAAGGTTAATGATAAGAAAATGATACTTTTATTTCATTGAAATAAAGTTTTACAACCACATTTAAGTCTTAAGAGGCATAATACAACTTTCAAGTACATAATTCTAGCTTGAGCTACACTCATAAACCTAGGTAACTAAGATGAGCTTGATCCCTCGTTTCACTCTTGCCCATCCCAATGTGTTTGAGGTTCATCGTCGGAACTATCTGCAATGTTAACCAAAAACATAGGGTGAGCGGAACGCTTAGTAGGACTTATATCTCTATACCAGACAACTTAAAGTAATTAATAGTTTGGATAAAGGTATGTGCTATGCCGAGAAATGTAAATAAAATATGGAACAAGCATAGGTGAGAGAGTAAAGTAATGCAGTAATTGGAATCACAAGTAGACAGATATCAAGGGTAAAGTTCAAGTAGAGAATGATCATGTAGTAAGTATTATCATGGAATTGGCCATTTTACGCACGTATATACAAGTCAAGTATTTCATGTATTCAAGCAAGTCAAGAAATTCACGAACTGTGGAATGTCATAAATTAATCGAGCAAGTCAAGCACTTCGGTGCAATGCCACACTAGGTCATTCAACTCCCATGGACACAAGTACTTTCGGGCGCTCCCCCCAGGACCAGACCGGGGCCCATTAATGCCAGGCATTGGGTTATAGATCATAGATCCCAAGTATATTTAGACATCCACATAATATGTATGGCCAAAGAATTTCAAGGTAGAGCTTATAAAATAAAGTATAGATCTAGCAAAATTATCATTCAAGGGACCAGTAGTACAAGATTTCAAGTAGATTGTAAAAGAAGTCCAAGGATGATTTAAGGCATAATGTTTAACGACATTAAGTCGGTAAAAGAATTGGATTGACGGACACGGCTTGATCGATTCTGTCGAAAAACCTTGTTAAACAGGCTTAAATCAAGTTTTTTACAGTCGGGTGCTTAATTAGAAAATCGAGGAATCACGGCCAGGTAAGAGGTGGGATAGTGGGAGGCTCCCCTCGCATTCGCAGGGTCCTAATTAATAAACCACTTATCCACTTAAAGCGTTTGCCCGTGGACCTCTTTCCTTAGACACCATTTTCCCTTGGAAATCTAGTTATTTACACGACTTGTTGAAAATACGGTAACGTGATAACACGGAAATCGTTAAAACTCGTATCGATCACGATTATGCAACTAAGCCCATGTAATTTTAACAGATAATATCTACTCCATTTAACATGCTAGAGATATAATATAGTCATAGAGATCAAAGATATCATGAATGTAACAAGAACTAGGACGGAAATATAAGCTCATGGAATAGAATTATTATCTTGCATAACCTTAACTTTAATCGTGTATGAATTTAAATGATATGCAACTTAACATGACATATCTAAAATGTTAGATGATATATTGGTTCAATTATAGTCTTAAAACATCACAATCGGTGCAGGGATCACGCCTCCGAAACGCGGTCTTAGAAAGACACCGTGATCCGAGACAGATCTTCAAGTAGTTAAAAATCTCTATTAAAATATTATGTCCAATTGTATGGATAGCATGATTAATACTCAATAAAATTTAGGGAAAATGGTGTAGAATCAAAGTAACCATGCATCTACATCTAATGCATACATCAATTTGAGTTTAGCCTGAGAGAATACCTACCTAGTTGAAGATCGAAGAATAAAAAATTTAAGAATGAAAAATGCTTTCGAACACTCCTCCAACTTAGAGCTTTCTCCCTCTCTCCAACCATCAATTCATCCCAAGAGATTTGTGCTTTGAGTAGGGAAGAGCCCAGCCCTATTTATAGGCCAAAATCTCCCACCTACTTTCCATATTCCACCAGCCTTGTTACTATTACACCAACCTTGTCACTATTACACCAACTTTGCCACTGGAGAGGGGGATTTCTGTAGCCCATCTAAGAGCGGCCGAACCAGGTCCAGTAAGACCAAACGAGGCCCAGCTCATCTAAGTGATCGCCCTGCAGGGCCCACTTAGCATAAAAGCCCAATAAGATCACTCGGGATCAAGCACTTCCTCGGCGGCCATTAGGCTCGGAAGGCCCGAGCGTCGGTCCGATCGGAGGAAGACCCAAGCCCGACCTATCCCCCTCACCGGGATAAAGGCTAGCGCCCCGCCTCCACTCCGATCGAGCCTCATCCGAGCTATGCCGATCGCCCGGATAGGGTTGACACTCTTCATGCTTGGGTCGACCGACGATTGCTTATCCACGCTGCCGTTGAGAGCCCTTTATGAGTAGGAGTTCACAAAGATAAGGGACCCACGAGTCCTCAAGGTTATAAAGAGCCCACGATGAAGACGTAAAGAGCCCACGTCGAGGACGTAACCCCCGCCTGGAACTCTTCAGCTTACGGGACTCATGAGGCTAGCGCACTATTTAAACCGGGGATGCCCTACAGCGAACGGTAAGGCCTACACACGCCTAAAACTCCCTGAGCAGGAACCACTTCACCACCTTGGTGGAGAGGGATCTCGTGCATCTCCTTCCTCCTCCTTTCATAGCTTCCACCATTGCTCTACTGACTTAGGCATCGGAGGGTTTACCCCAGGGAACCACCCCTGGGCCCCCTGATCTGTTTCCCTTCCTTGCAGTTCACTGATCGGTGATCATCCCCCCAGCTTAGAACTAGCGCGAGATCACCCCTCTTCATCTGGCGCCGTCTGTGGGAAACGATCAAAGAGCCAGCATGGTGCGAAGAAGTACAGGGAGGAGATCCGCCGGTGATGGGGGGAAGGACATGGTGGTGGGGGGAGAAGGCCCTTCTCAGGCCGCGCAAGACCCCCACTCCAACTCCAGCACCCCAGTCGACGAACCACCTCCACCCGCGGCAGTAGGGTAACCATCCAAAGAGGGCGCTGACGCTTTCCAAGCCCTCAACGTAAAACTGGATGTCCTCGTGAAACTCATGAGGACCCAGGCGGCCAGGGAAGGAAGGTCACGTGTCCCTTCGGAAAGCCCTCCCCGCGGAGACGCATCTCAACACACGGTCAGAGGTCGCTTCACCCTCCGAGGATGACAGCTTATTCGCAACAGGTCAGGAGGACCTTCACAAGCCCCTCCTCCGGAGCAAGAGGCCTCCTTCACGCCAAAGCGGGGAAAACCTGGGGCATGCTGTCCGCACCCGGAGATCAAAGTCCCCAGGGAATGCCAGGACAACCTACCATCGCGTCCCCCTAGCCCCCCGGCACAACGGCAGCCGGAGATATCCCTCCGTCTGCGAGAGTTCGAGAGGCGCTTCGCAGAGCAGGAGCACGCCTTACACCCCTTGCAGAAGACCTCCCCAGCAGAGGACAAGGAGAAATTCCCATTCCCTGACTATATCTTGAAGGCAGAGGTATCTCCCAGAATCCCCATTCCAACCTTCAAGTCTTACAACGGCCAGGGCGACCCAGCCGACCACTTCGACAGCTCCGACGCCCTGATGACCCTTCACGGGGCACCCGACGCCATCAAATGCCGAGCCTTCGTGACCACCCTGGTCCAAGGCGCCCAAGCATGGTTCCGAGCCCTCGCCCCCAGATCCATCCGAGACTTCAAGCAGTTCAGGCGAGTATTCAAGGAGAGTTTCGCCGGTAGCGGGCCCCCAAGGTCGGTAGCGGGGCTATTGGCTCTCAAACAGGTGCAAGGGGGGAAACTCCGGGCCTACATCAACCAATTTAAGTCGGAAGCCCTGAGAATCCTCCGCCTGGATGTAGCCTTGGCCATAATCGCAGTGACCGGAGGCACTCGGGACCAAAATCTCCACCGCGAACTTGTCCTCTGCCCTCCCTCGACCTTTGTCGAGCTAGTGACTCTGGCCTTACGCCATGTTGAGTGCGAAGAAGTTCTCAGTGCATGCCGAGGCGCAACCGGCTCGGGTCGGGAGGGGGACAAGAAGCGAGCACCCGAGTCAGGCTCGGGCCAAGGAAAAAGGTGGAACCGAGATGGAGAGCCCAAGGACCCGTCCCGAAAGTATGAGCGGTACACTCCCTTGACCGCTCCGGTATATGAGATATATGAAGACATCAAAGGCTCGGATCTCCTCCGCAAACCTGAGCCATTGAGGTCGAAGAGCCGCAATCACAGCAAACATTGCCTGTTCCACAGAGACCACGAGCATCACACCGGCGATTGCCACCAGCTCCAGGATGAGATCGAGCGCCTCGTCCGCTAGAGACACCTATCCCGGTTCATGGCCGGGCATAAGGAAGACCGAGGCGCCCCAAAGGAAATCGACAACGCTCCTCACGGGGTCCACATCAACGTCATCGCTGGAGGATCTGCATCAAAAAGAGACAGTGGCCGAGGAAGGAAGCGTCATGCTGAGCGGGCGAGCCGAGCCACCGAGCCTACCAAGGCCCCGCCAAGTGAGCCCCAGGTCATAGTCTTCTCTGACCAAGACCTAGAAGGGCTGACCACCCCGCATGACGACGCCCTGGTTATATCAACCACGATAAACCATTGTAACGTAGACAAGATTCTAGTTGACAATGAAAGTGCCCCTGATGTATTGTCTTATGAGTGTTTTTGTAAGATGGGGGAGAATCCGTCTAAGCTCCGCCCGATCCGAACCCCTCTTTGCGGGTTCAATGGCCAGACCACTTATCCCGAGGGAGCACTAAGCCTATCGGTTACTCTCGGCACTACACCCAAAACCGTTACGGTTATGGTGGACTTCATAGTGATCAAGGGTATGATAGCATACAACGTAATCTTTGGCCGAGGGATCCTTAGCCGAACGAAAGTGGTGCCCTCTACCTATCACCAAAAGATGAAGTTCCCCACTAAAAATGGGGTGGTGGAAGTCCGGGGCAACCAGGCGATGGCCAGAAGGTGCTATAATATCTCGGTCGAAGCCACAAGGCCGGACGGGAAGAACAAGGGCCCCCGGGAAGTCGAGGAAAAACCCGCAACCTCCGAGCCTAGAGGCGAGTTGCTAACGATTTTCCTAAACGATGACCCGACCCTGTGAGTAAACATTGGAGCCGACCTACCATCTAAGGTTCAGCAGCAATACAAAGAGTTTCTTTCCGTGTACATCCGAGTCTTTGCATGGTCTGATGATCAGCTCCCCGGAATACCGGAGGAGACGGTGATGCATAAGCTCAATCTCGACCCAACCGTGAAGCCCGTACAACAACGCAGAAGGAAGCACGCGTAGAAAAGTAGGCGATCATCAGGGAGCAAGTCACCAAGGGATAAAAGACTGGTCCTTTTAGATCGGTCCTGTACCCGACGTGGATGGCTAACGTCATCCTGGTGCCAAAAGCTTCAGGAAAGTGGCGAATGTGCGTGGACTTCACCGACTTAAACAATGCCACACCAAAGGACTGCTATCCGTTGCCGAGCATCGACCAACTGGTTGACTCAACCTCGGGCAAGAGATACTCAACTTCCTGGATGCCTATTCAAGTTACCACAAGATCAGAATGGATCCAGAAGACATCAAGAAGACCGCCTTCATCACCGACTTTGGCATATACTGCTACACCTGGATGCCTTTCGGGTTAAAGAACGCTGGAGCCACGTACCACAGGCTAGTCAATCATATGTTCGAGGGGTAGCTCAGTCGGAACGTCGAGGCCTATATTGATGACATGCTCGTCAAGACCCCCAAGGCCGAGGACCACTTTGCCGACCTAGCAGAGACCTTCGACACCCTCCTGAGGTACAATATGAAGCTCAACCCCACCAAGTGTGCCTTCGGAGTAAGGTCCGGGAAATTCCTAGGCTTCTTAGTCACCCAGCGTGATATCGAGGCCAACCCCGATAAGGTCCAGGCCATCCTGGACATGCGTCCACCCACCTACACCAAGGACGTTTAACGCCTTACTGGGTGCATTGCCGCGCTCAGCAGATTCCTGTCATGTGCGGCCGAACGATGCCTACCCTTCTTTAAACTATTGAGGGGGCCCATAATGGCATCTTCTACGTTCGCATGGGATGAGGAATGCCAAAGAGCGTTCTCCGAGCTTAAGGAGTTCATGGCTTCACCCCCGGTGCTGTCCAAGCCTATCCCTGGTGAAGCCTTGCATCTCTACCTCTCGGCAACTCCATCCACAGTTAGCTTGGTCCTGGTCAGAAATGACTCGGGAGTCGAGAGACCGGTCTACTACACCAGCAAGGTGCTCAACGAGGCTGAAAGAAGGTATCCCCCAATCGAGAAACTCGTGCTAGCATTGGTTACCTCGGCCAAGCGCCTTCGACCCTATTTCCAAGGGCACTCCATCATCGTGCTAACCGGCGAACCACTGAGGAGGATCCTCGCCCACCCTGAAGCCTCGGGACACCTCGTCAAGTGGGCCATCATGCTCCGGGCCTATGATATATCGTACCGGCCCCGCTCGGCTATCAAAGGACAGACGCTCACAGACTTCATCACCGAGAGCACCATCCCGGCCGAAGAAAAATCTCCGTCCGCACCCGGGCCAACTCGAGAATTGTTCATCGACGGATCCTCCAACTCAGCTGGGAGCGGCGCTGGGATCCTGCCGAAGTCCCTAGAAGGAGCAGAGCTACAATACGCCTTGTAGTTCAACTTCCAGGCATCCAACAACGCCTCCGAGTATGAAGCCCTTATCTCGGGAGCACGCATGGCCCGGTGGTTGGGGGCTGACCGAGTCAGAATTCACTCTAACTCCCAACTGGTCGCTAGCCAGGTCAACGGCGATTACGAAGCTCGGGAAGCACCGATGGTAAAATACCTCCAGCTGGTCAGAACCGTGGCACAACTGTTCGAGAGTTTTGAGGTAGTCCGAATAGCTCGGGAGGAAAACTCTCGAGCGGACACTCTCTCTCGGCTGGCCTCCTCTCTTGGCCCCGAAGGTACTCGATCGATCCTTCTCGAAGAGCTAGAGCGACCGAGCATTCATTCGGAGCTCATGGCTGTTGACTCGGCCTCCCCAAGCGACTAGCGTACCCCCTATCTGTCGTGGCTACAAGACTCTCAGGAGCCTCCCGACCCTTGGGAAGCCCATGATAAGTACAATATGAAGTGATCTAGAAGGGGAGGGGATGAATAGATCACTATTTTTCGTAGAATTAAAAAAATACTGCAGAGTATATCACTAAACGCAAATAACCTCGAGCTCCGACTATCGAAAATGATGCAATGCAGTTAATAGCTCAAGCAAATAGAAGGCATACCACAATATTACCACAATCGATCACACAAGGACTCAGAGGATTTTAAGGTGGTTCGGTCCTTCAGACCTACATCCACCCCACACTCAAATCGAGTGTGGCTTCACTAAAGGCTGGGCAACACAGCTTGCCAAACAACTGCTGATACACAGCTTCCCAGGAGAACAACCTCTCCTCTTCCTCCTACCAGGAGGGAACCTCTAGCGACCAGCAGTCACTAGAACCCAGAGACTCTCGTCTCTCTTCCTCTTTACCAAGAGAGAACCCCACTAGTAGCAGCCCTGCTACTAGTGAACCAGAGGTCGAAGACCCCTCTTCCTCCCAACCCGGAGGGAACCTACAAGCAGCCCACCTGCTGCTTGCAGACTGGAGATTGACTCTCCCTTCTCCTGATCTCACAGGAGGACCCCGACCTCAGTCCAGAGGATCGGAAACACAAACAAGAACAGTTGAAGAAAGGTAAGAACAATAAACGAAAAATACGATCGAAGGAAATCAAATGCCAGAAAATGGAAACAATGTAGCTCAGTATAGAGCAATAGACTTCGGATTTGATCCGCAAGTCAGAACAACTCTTCTGATCACTCTTCTGATCTCTCTCTTTTTCTCTCTGCTATTCTTTCTTCTTTCTTTTCTTTTCCTGGATCGAAGGGCTCTCTATTTTCTTGCTTTTTCTTCTATGCCACTCTTGTTCGATCACCTTCATCTGAGGACGAAGGATTCTATTTATAGCAGTAACAGCAGGTGGATAGGGCACAAAACGCGTGTGCCTCCCACGCTCGATCCAGAATCTTCCTGCCACGTGCCTTTATCAGATTGGTTCCTCTTGTCTTGGATCACGTGCAGCCCAGGAGTGTGGAATGTTCTTCCTCAGACCTGTAATGAGATTAAATCCATTAATACGCTGCATGGCCACAAAAACCAAAATTGCATGAGGTATATAGTAACAACACGACGTGACTATTACTCGAAATGACACAAGAACGACACGAGATACTCTGTAACAGGTCAGACACACAGAAGGAAATGACACGAGGTGAGGTTAGAAGCCAAAAGAGACACGAGGTCACGAAAGCAAAAACAACACGAGGACAACACGGGCTAACGACAGAAACCGACACGAGGTGGTTGCAAATATTCAAGACACGAGGTCTACGGAAGGCAACACGATGTGTGGTCAAGGCGAAAACGACACGAAGTCTAAAGCGAGAAACCAACACGAAGACAGAATATAAAGAAACGACTCGAAGTGAAAACAACACGAAGTGAAGTTTGACACGAAGTGAAGATAACACGAAGTGAAGTTTGACACGAAGTGAAAAACAACGACACGAAGTATAGTGGTGACAAACACACACTACACAGAAAGCGACACGAAGCCAGTAAGAACAGCACGAGATGAAAACAACATGGGCTGACCACAACTTAAGGACGAAAAATAGAAACCGACACGAAGACAGATAAACACGAAGATGTAAACACAACACGAAAACATGGACAACAGTAACCGTCACGAAGTGTGGTTACTAAGTAGAAGCGACACGAGGTCTACAGGAAAACTACTCGAAGTTCATCAGAACTTTTAGAGCAGCTTCAGGAATACGACACGAAGACATGAGAAGAGAAAACAACACGAAGTGAAACGAACACTAGAACTTAGACTGACTTAGAGACTCAGCGAAAATAGACTCGAAGACAGGAATACAAACGGATGACATGAGCTAAGGATGACATGGAAATACCACAGTAAACAAAGACTGCACGAGGTGAAAGACAACACTCAATCAGATGACAACATGGCTAACTCGACACGAGGTGAAAACGCGAAGTAAGAATGACATGAGGTTTAAGGAAAACAGCACAAAGACCGAACTTGTACGAACACACGAAGTGTTACCTCTTAGCAGCTTTTTCATATAAAACCATGGATAACTCAAGTGCAAGATATCTGATCAAAAATATCAACAACAATTAACATAGTGTTGCTCATCATCAAAACACTTAGGGAAGACACAAAATCCAACAATCTCCCCCTTTTTGATGATGGCAACACTATATTAAGTATAAGAGATAAGTTCAAAAGAGATCATTTCAAGAGATTTAATGCAGACAAATTAAAGCAGACTTTCAACGCACTAGCTTCCTTGCTTCCTCTGATGACACCAGAACACTCCCCCTGAACACAGCAACAGATTACCTCAGACTTGAAAACTAACTCCCCCTCAACACAATGGCATGCAACAAAAACTCTGAAACCGAAACCACACAATTCTCTCCCCCTTTGACATCATCAAAAACTAGGGGCAAATCTGAAGATACAGAGAAAGGAAAATTGCTGACTATAGAGAGAAAACAGGACAGAGTAAGGCATATAAATGGAGGTTATTGAGATGTTTAGTCAATTAAGAAAGCCATTAATTTTATGTGAGGATTTTTGAAGATCAGTTAGTCAGACTGTGCAAAAACTGTGAATAAGGATTCGCTCCATACACAGAACCAGATTCTAAGCAAGTGAGTTACAAGATACCAGTTTGATCAAAGTAAGTCTTTACTGAGAGAGTATAAAGTAAGACAGTCTGAAGACAAAGACCTGTGGTATTGAGAACAAACAAATCAAGAGCTATACTTCAAGTGAGCAGGATCTTTAAAGATAGTCAAGATCAAAGGTAAGTCTGTCAAGTACACCTTTGACATTAGGGAGACACCTTGTTTAGAGGCATGAAACCCCAGTTACTCGGTGGTAGGACCACATTACCCCTTCTGACAAGAAGACAGAGATAGTATTCTAACTGGTGTTGACATTAAGGTGACACCTTTATCAGAGGCCAGACACCCCAGTTACTAACCAGATATGTACCATAGCTCTGTATGATCAAGACAATTAATAAGAAACCAGATAAGTACTGTCATCTCATGACATGGGATGTTTTTTCACTTCATTGATGAAAATCCCAGTTTCTCAATGAGCAGTTAACAAGGTTGACAACAATTTTATGAATTTTTTTTTGTTTTTATTAACCAGCTCTTAAAACCTTGTTAATTAAGCTTGAGTCCGTTTGAGAACAATACACCAGATCCAAGGTGATTCAGACTAGAGCACAAAATACCTCATTTCGGACTCAACATTGACTAAGTAGGTATGCTGTACTGGCTAGATCAGAAGACAGTTACCGTGTAGGAAGATAATCTTTGAATACAGATTTTGATCTCAGTGGGACTAACAGCTGAAATTCCAACAAGAAATTAGATGAACAGTCTTAAAGAATAAAGCATCCAACACTTTCTTTTATACACCTAATCAACCTGATTCTCTTTTGATGTCAGCAAGATGTCGTTCGGAGTATGTTCAAATTAGGCCAAAGACCAAAGCACCTATTATAAATCTAGCTCCCCCTGAGACCTTGACCCCAACACAGACTTAACCAAGACAACCCTCAAAACACTTCAAAGAGAACACCATGAAGTTTGAACAGACTATTCAATCAAAACGGAGTGAGTCACCAAACACTCATAATGAAGTTATTTCTTCAGTAACAGACAATGAATATGATAAGCACAATAACACATGACATGGTATTCAAAAATCAAATGTTCAATCATGAAATTCTGTAAATACCTAGTTCTCTGCGCAAAGTGCTAAATTTTTCAGTATCCAGTGGCTTAGTGAAGATATCTGCAATTTGTGAGTTAGTGCCAACATGGATCAACTCAAAAGTCCTCTTAGCTACTTCATCTCGAATAAAATGATGCCTGATTTCAATGTGTTTAGTTCGGGAATGAAGTATAGGATTCTTTGCAATATTTATTGCACTAGTATTGTCACAAAAGATAGGAGTACAACCTAGCTCAACCGAGTAGTCCAGAAGCTGGTGTTTTATCCATATAACCTGTGTGCCACAGCTCCCCGCTGCTACATATTCAGCTTCAGCAGTAGAAAGAGCCACAGAGTGTTGCTTCTTGGATCCCCAAGAGACTAAGCATCCTCCTAGATATTCACAGTGACCACTAGTACTCTTCCTGTCCAATTTACATCCTGCATAATCTGCATCAGTGTATGCAATGAGATCTAACTTACATGATGCAGGATACCAGAGACCTAGATCATGGGTGGTAGATAAGTATCTAAAGATTCTCTTTACAGCTGCCAGATGCACTTCAGTAGGCCTAGCCTGGTATCTGGCACACATCCCTACACTAAATTGAATGTCGGGCCTGGATGCAGTTAAGTAGAGGAGTGAACCGATCATACCTCTATATAGTTTAGCATCCACCTCTTTACCTTTTTCGTCTGAATCCAGTGAGGAGATGGTACCCATGGGTGTTGAGATTGTCTTGAGGTTGGTCATTCCAAACCTTTTCAGCATCTCCAGAGTATACTTGGTTTGATTTATGAAACAACCATCCTCCATTTGTTTGACCTGCAGTCCAAGAAAATATTTTAGTTCGCCAACTAGACTCATTTCAAATTCTTGGGACATAGACTCAGAAAAATCTTTACATAATTTTGAATTGTTAGATCCGAAAATGATATCATCAACATATACCTGGACCACAATTAACTCCTTTCCGAGACTTTTGGTGAATAGGGTTTGGTCAACCTTACCTCGAGTGTAGCCCCTGCTCACAAGGAACTCAGAAAGTCTCTCATACCAGGCTCGGGGAGCCTGCTTCAATCCATAGAGGGCTTTATTCAACCTAAAAACCATGTTAGGCTGAACAGAGAAATTAAACCCAGGAGGTTGTTCAACATATACTTCTTCCTTCAATAACCCATTTAAAAATGCGCTTTTGACATTCATTTGCTGTAGCCGAATGTTTCTAGAGCATGCAAATGCAAACAGAATTCTTATAGCTTCCATCCTAGCTACTGGTGCATAGGATTCATCAAAATCCACAGCAAATTCCTGACTGTAGCCTTGAGCTACAAGTCTTGCTTTGTTTCTAGAGATAGCACCATTTTCATCAATCTTATTTTTGAAAACCCATTTAGTGCCAATGACATGAGTGTTTTCAGGTCTAGGAACTAGTTTCCATACATTATTTTTCTCAAATTGATTTAATTCCTCACCCATGGAGGATACCCAAGAATCATGCTTTAAATCCTCTTCCACAGTCTTGGGTTCTACCTGAGATGTCAAAGCAGCTAAGTCCTGTTCTTGGACAGTTCTAAAATGAGACCTTGTCCTAGTGGGATCATGCAAATTACCTATGACATTTTCACTAGGATGATCTTTGTGAAATATTACCTCACCTGAGGGTTCACCTACCTCAGTTGCTCCTTCTTGTTGTAAGTTTTCTGGTTGAGCAGTTTGCTGCATCTCTTCTTCTTCTATTTTCTCCAAGAAATCTCCCTCATCAGGTGACTCCCTGTCATCATTTATCTTTTTGTCAGATAGAACATTCTCATCAAACACTACATGAGGTGTTTCTTCAACAGTTTGCTCATCTTTATTGAAGACTCTGTAAGCCCTAGAGGTTTCTGAATATCCGAGAAAAATTCCAGGAGAGCTTCTTGCTTCAAACTTATCCAAACCATTCTTACCATTATTGTGGATGAAACATTTGGAACCAAAGATTTTAAAGTAAGAAATGTTTGGCAGCTTACCCCTGAGGAGTTCATAAGGAGTTTTCTTATGAGTAGGTCTTACCAAGGCTCGATTTAAAATGTAGCATGCTGTATTTGCAGCTTCTGCCCAAAATCTCCTTGGAAGTCCACTCTCAATCAGCATAGTCCTGGCCATTTCAATTATTGACCTGTTTCTTCTCTCAACAATTCCATTCTGCTCCGGTGTCCTGGGAGAAGAAAATCTGTGAGTCACTCCCTCTCTTGAGCAAAATTCAGAGAATGAAGAGTTTTCAAACTCTCCTCCATGGTCAGACTGAATTGTAATGATATTATGTTCACCTTGCAGTTTGATTTTATTAAAAAGTTCTTCAAAGTGAACAAAAGCATCATTTTTATTTGCTAAACAGAACAACCAAGAAAATCTAGTGAAGTCATCAACTATGACTAGACCATATCTCTTACCTGACAGGCTTTGTATTCGAGTAGGACCAAAGAGATCCATGTGCAAGTGTTGTAGTGGTTTAGATGAGAGACCTTCAGTTCTCAACTTAAAAACTGCACGAGTCTGTTTACCTTGAGCACAAGCATCACAGAGCTTGGACCCTAACTGGAATTTTATTTTGGGCAAACCTCTGACTAGGTTATAATTAGACAGTTTATTCAAAGTAGACACACTAGCGTGGCCTAGACGCCTATGCCAGTCAAAAGCAACCTGTTCAGAATTAGCAGACAGACACAAGTTTGTTTCAGAATTATCATCTAGATCAACGATGTACACATTATTTACTCTATGACCTTTGAACATGATGTTATCAGAGTTCAGCTCAAAAACAGTGCACGAGTTGTGGTTAAAGAGTACCTTGTGTCCTTTGTCACAAAGTTGACTTATACTTACCAAGTTGTGCTGAAGTCCTTCTACAAGATACACATCTTCAATGGAGTTAGTGGAGGACTTACCAATCGTACCAATTCCAATTATTCTACCTCTGTTATTTCCTCCGAATTTGACCAAGCCCCCAGACTTCATTTTTAGTTTGCTGAATTTGGACCGGTCTCCTGTCATGTGCCTGCTACAGCCGCTGTCAAGATACCACTTGTTATGCTCAGCTGCCAGGCTGACCTGCAAAAAATTCAGACAGAGTAATGTGGGACCCAATTCAAATTGGGTCCAGAACCAGTTTTCAGATTATGCAAAAAACACTTGGGAATCCACATTTGTTTTATAGTTCTCTTCAATGGTTTTATGTGGGTTGATTCTTCCCTTTTGTCGTTTCTTGGTGGGTGTTGAATAAGCTTATTCCTATTTGAACTATGCTATTTCTGAACAAAGACATTGTTGGTTGGCCTCTTGGAGGATACGCGTGTGTGTTGAGCATAATTCATGTAAGCATTTTTACTCCAATAAAATTTGTGCTGAACCTGGTGAACGTTGCCATGTTCTACTTGATAATTAGCATGATGAGCTTTCTTAACAAAACTTTTCACCCTTTTTGTGACATCAATAGGACTGGTTCTGTGAGAACCTTTGTTCCCCACCTGTTGCACATGAGCAGTTCTTGTTTCAGGATTTCCCGACTTAGGTTGCTGACCAGTGGATTGAATGAATTTGCCGGTCGAAAACTTCATTGTAGAGACAGATTTGGAACTGGATGGTGTTTCCAGTTTCTCTTTGCCTTTGGCGGGGCAGAACGTGGTAGTCTTAAATTCAAAGGGTTTTTTACTAGTAGGATTGTATCCTAATCCCTCCCTATTGAAGTTTACCCTCGACCCCAGAAGGACATTCAGGTTGTTTCTCCCCTCTGTAAACTTCTCAAGCACTTTTTCTTTGTCCTCAATCTCCTTCTGAAATTCATTGCATTTGTCCTGGAGTTCCTGATTAACTTTTCTAACTGCCTCATATTTTTCAGCCATCAGTCTAATCTCTCTTTTATACTCTTCAGCTTTACACTTCAGCTCATCCATTCTAGCTAGACTCTCCTCTCTTTCCATTCTCAACCTCTCAATCTCACCTTTAACCTGGTCTAGCTCAATGGCCATCTCCTTGGTTTTCATGCTATCAGTGACAATAGAAGAGTGTTCTTCAGACAGAGAATGAAACTTACGTCTAAGCATTCTGTGCTCCTTGTTTAAACAATTATATTTACTTAACAGGTCGCCATAGGCGTCCTCCCAATCATCCAAGGTAAAATTCTCAAATAAGTTTGTTACCTCTTTCTCATGGTCGGCCATGAGGCAGATCTTTTCTTCATTTTCACTGGACGAAGTGGCTTCTGGGTCCTCCTCCTCATCGCTCCATGTGCACAGCATGGCCTTCTTCTTCTTGTGCACCATCTTCTTCTGGTGTCTTGGAGCCTTAGCTTGTAGCTCTGGACATTCACTTTTCATGTGACCGGGTTTCTGACAATGATAGCAAGTGATCTTCTTAGCAGACCGGTTCTTCTCAAATCCTCGCTCAGGAGACTTCATTGCAGCATTAAATTTCTTCCTCCTGTAGAATTTTCCTTTAGTTCTCAGGAACTTTCTGAATTGCCTGGTGAGCATAGCTCGCTCGTCCTTGTCCAGGTCTGAGAATCCATCAGAGCCTTCGCTGCTATCATCACTGCTGTTGCTGCTGCTGTTGTTCTTCTTAGCATGTCATGAGACCTTCAGAGCAACATTCTTTCCCTTTCTGTCATGCCCATCGTTTCCATGTTTGAAATTCATTTCATGGGTCATGAGGGATCCAATCAGCTGGGTTACTGTCATGATGGATAAATTTCTTGATTCCTCTATTACAGTCACCTTGGTTTCCCAGACGGGAGTTAGAGACCTAAGGATCTTCCTGACTATGTCTTCTTGTTGAATATCCTTTCCAAGGCCCTTCAGACTGTTGATGATCACAGATAATCTGGCATACATTTCTGTGATCGGCTCCTCTGGCTTCATCTTAAATAACTCATATTGAGTTGTAAGTATGTTGATCTTGGTAGCCTTCACCTGAGATGTGCCCTCATGAATTAACTGCAAATCATCCCACATGTTCTTTGCAGTCTTACACACTGAGATCCTCGAATACTCTTCCGGGTGGACGGCACACTGTATGATGTTAAGAGCTGTCCAATTCAGTGCGGAGAGTTTGACCTGATCTTCTGTCCACATATCTTCATTCGGTGGAAGGGTGTATGGACCATCTGTAATAACTTTCCATAGCTTATGGCTTTGGGCCCTGATAAAGACTTCCATCATGTTCTTCCAGAAGAAGTAATTATTACCATCAAAGAAGGGGGGACGGGTGATAGACTGCCCATCAGCTATGAAACTGCGAGGACCAGTGGATCCGTTTCCCTGGCCGTTGGACCACATTCTGGGAAAAACCTGCTCTGATACCAACTGATAAGTACAATATGAAGTGATCTAGAAGGGGAGGGGATGAATAGATCACTATTTTTCGTAGAATTAAAAAAATACTGCAGAGTATATCACTAAACGCAAATAACCTCGAGCTCTGACTATCGAAAATGATGCAATGCAGTTAATAGCTCAAGCAAATAGAAGGCATACCACAATATTACCACAATCGATCACACAAGGACTCAGAGGATTTTAAGGTGGTTCGGTCCTTCAGACCTACATCCACCCCACACTCAAACCGAGTGTGGCTTCACTAAAGGCTGGGCAACACAGCTTGCCAAACAACTGCTGATACACAGCTTCCCAGGAGAACAACCTCTCCTCTTCCTCCTACCAGGAGGGAACCTCTAGCGACCAGCAGTCACTAGAACCCAGAGACTCTCGTCTCTCTTCCTCTTTACCAAGAGGGAACCCCACTAGTAGCAGCCCTGCTACTAGTGAACCAGAGGTCGAAGACCCCTCTTCCTCCCAACCCGGAGGGAACCTACAAGCAGCCCACCTGCTGCTTGCAGACTGGAGATTGACTCTCCCTTCTCCTGATCTCACAGGAGGACCCCGACCTCAGTCCAGAGGATCGGAAACACAAACAAGAACAGTTGAAGAAAGGTAAGAACAATAAACGAAAAATACGATCGAAGGAAATCAAATGCCAGAAAATGGAAACAATGTAGCTCAGTACAGAGCAATAGACTTCGGATTTGATCTGCAAGTCAGAACAACTCTTCTGATCACTCTTCTGCTCTCTCTCTTTTTCTCTCTGCTATTCTTTCTTCTTTCTTTTCTTTTCCTGGATCGAAGGGCTCTCTATTTTCTTGCTTTTTCTTCTATGCCACTCTTCTTCGATCACCTTCATCTGAGGATGAAGGATTCTATTTATAGCAGTAACAGCAGGTGGATAGGGCACAAAACGCGTGTGCCTCCCACGCTCGATCCAGAATCTTCCTGCCACGTGCCTTTATCAGATTGGTTCCTCTTGTCTCGGATCACGTGCAACCCAGGAGTGTGGAATGTTCTTCCTCGGACCTGTAATGAGATTAAATCCATTAATACGTTGCATGGCCACAAAAACCAAAACTGCATGAGGTATATAGTAACAACACGACGTGACTATTACTCGAAATGACACAAGAATGACACGAGATACTCTGTAACAGGTTAGACACACAGAAGGAAATGACACGAGGTGAGGTTATAAGCCAAAAGAGACACGAGGTCACGAAAGCAAAAACAACACGAGGACAACACGGGCTAACGACAGAAACCGACACGAGGTGGTTGTAAATATTCAAGACACGAGGTCTACGGAAGGCAACACGATGTGTGGTCAAGGCGAAAACGACACGAAGTCTAAAGCGAGAAACCAACACGAAGACAGAATATAAAGAAACGACTCGAAGTGAAAACAACACGAAGTGAAGTTTGACACGAAGTGAAGACAACACGAAGTGAAGTTTGACACGAAGTGAAAAACAACGACACGAAGTATAGTGGTGACAAACACACACTACACAGAAAGCGACACGAAGCCAGTAAGAACAGCATGAGATGAAAATAACACGGGCTGACCACAACTTAAGGACGAAAAATAGAAACCGACACGAAGATAGATAAACACGAAGATGTAAACACCACACGAAAACATGGACAACAGTAACCGTCACGAAGTGTGGTTACTAAGTACAAGTGACACGAGGTCTACAGGAAAACTACTCGAAGTTCATCAGAACTTTTAGAGCAGCTTCAGGAATACGACACGAAGACATGAGAAGAGAAAACAACACGAAGTGAAACGAACACTAGAACTTAGACTGACTTAGAGACTCAGCGAAAATAGACTCGAAGACAGGAATACAAACGGATGACATGAGCTAAGGATGACATGGAAACAACACAGTAAACAAAGACTGCACGAGGTGAAAGACAACACTCAATCAGACGACAACATGGCTAACTCGACACGAGGTGAAAACCCGAAGTAAGAATGACATGAGGTTTAAGGAAAACAGCACGAAGACCGAACTTGTACGAACACACGAAGTGTTACCTCTTAGCAGCTTTTTCATATAAAACCATGGATAACTCAAGTGCAAGATATCTGATCAAAAATATCAACAACAATAAACATAGTGTTGCTCATCATCAAAACACTTAGGGAAGACACAAAATCCAACAGCCCAGATATTAAAGTACCAAGCTCGACGATTCATCATTTTGGACGGCACTTTATACCGCAGATCCTTCTCCGGCCCCCTCCTGAAATGCATCAGTACCGACGAAGCCAACCGAGCGATCCAAGAGGTTCACGAAGGCCTGTGCGGAGCGCATCTAGGAGGAAGGTCGCTCGCCAGGATCTTGCTTTAGTAGGGTTACTGGTGGCCCACTCTGCAGCGCGACTGCTTGACCTACGTACAACAGTGTGACCGATGCCAACGATTTGATCACTTGGTCCATTAGCGGGCAACGGAGCTCGTCACCCTAGCCGAGCCTTATCCTTTCGCTCGGTGGGGGATCGACATCCTTGGGCCGTTCCCTACGGCTCAGGCCTAGAAGAAGTTCATCATCATCGCCATCGACTACTTCACCAAGTGGATCGAGGCCGAAGCCACAGCTAGGATCACCGAGACAGTCGTCTGGAGTTTCTTCTGGAAATCGATCATCTGTCGCTACGGCATCCCCCAGGTGATAGTGAGTGATAATGGCCAGCAATTTGATTCTCGTTATTTCCGAGACAGATGTGCCGACCTAAGCATTCACAATCACTTCACTTCGGTCGCCCACCCTCAGGCTAATGGGCTGGTTGAAAATGTCAATAAGACTATCTTAAAAGGCATCAAGACCAGGCTCGACAAAGCCAAGGGTAGCTGGCTCGAGGAATTTCCAAGCATACTTTGGTCGCACAGAACGACTCCCAAAATGGTAATCGGTGAAAGTCCCTTTCAGCTGGTGTACGGCACCGAGGCCATGATCTCGTTGGAGATTGCCAATCCCTCCCTCCGAGTCATCTATTTCTCGCCCGAGGCAAACGACCAGAAACTGCTCGAAAACCTTGACCTAGTGGATGAACTCTGAGAGATTGCCAGTGTCCGAGCAACGGAATATCAACGCCGCCTCAGTCGATACTACAATGCCAAAGTCTGAGATAGACACTTTCAACCGGGAAACTTCGTTCTCAGGAAAGCCGAAGCCTCTCGATCACTTAAGGCGGCGGGCAAGTTATCCCCTAATTGGGAAGGCCCCTACCGAGTGGTCGAGACGCTCAGGAAAGGAGCACACCGGCTATCTACTATGGAAGGAGAACCCATCCCTCGGATGTGGAACGTGACTACACTACGCAAGTTCTATTTCTGAACACCAAGCGTTGTGTAAGCAATATGAAATAAAACAAAAGTTTCCTTCCTCTTTTATTCAAACAACTTGCTTGTACATCAGAAAGGCCGAAGCCAAGACAATACATGTCAAAAAAGCAAAAATACATCTCGCGCCGTCGTACGAACCCATCGCTCAGCTGACTCGGTTAGCCTTCCTGCGTCCAGCCACTACCTCTACCTCATGCAGAAACTGGCTCGGATTAAGGGGAGTCGACCCCGTTGGCTCGAGTAACGCGGAACGAAGGTGACAGAGAGATTAGGAAGAAGAAGGCTACCTTCCAAGTTGAACGAGGAAGATGAAGGGGAAGAAGGAGGGAATACGAGTGAAGGCCTCCTCTCTGCCAACTCTTTGGAAGGAGGACACTGCATGCACCCTCCGAAGAGTGAAAAGGGGGGGGGGGAAAGAAACTAGCAGAGCTGGACGAGGAGGCAGGGGAAAGCTCGGAAAGGAGGGAGCTTAATTGTTTTTCTCCTCCCCTCGGGACAGAGTCTACGGATCAGGGACAACAGTTCTACATGCCCCAGCATGTCGAACCTTCTTCCCGAGTAACCTCCCCGCTAGCGCCGCCGGAACTGATAGAGAAGGTGACGTGTTTCCACACGTCGAACCCCCTTCAAACCTGCCCACCGGCCATCGAACCCCCTCCAAACCCGAAGCAGTAAGGACTCTCTGCCCTCCATCGTCGGCAGCTTCATCTTCCAGAACGTATTCCATGCTTCAAATTTGACGGCACAACGCTTCGTGAAGAAGGAGAGAGGAAAGACTGTCAGAGAAAACCCTAAGCGATGGAGAGGGAGAGACGCCCTTAAGACCTTTTATAGGCGAAGGGAGGTTACTTGCCTTAAATGATTCTCCCCTCGAAAACACGCTAAAGGGACTTCTCCTTACGAATGGTCACCTCAGACTCCTCGGTTCCATCCCAGCGGGACACACGAAATGGCCGGGCAGTTATAGCATGAGAAAACAGAAAGACACCCTGTCAGATGCCCGCCCAACCATCATGTGAGATCCACGCAGAAAGTATCAGCACTTTCCAACTACTGCGGATACGCTGGTCAAACTACGGCAATGGCGGTACAAAAGAGTTAAGTCTTTATTATAACGCTACTGCCTTACGTTTTTTTTCCTTTACACAACAAGAGAAGTTTTTTCTTCAAAAAAGGAAAAACATGCAAGGAGAAAAATTAAAACAGATACATTAGGCCTCTGGCCCATCCTGAGGCTCGGAAGTGGAAGGCTCGGACGGTCTGCCCCCGGCACCCTCGGCGATGGCAAACCCTGGCATTGACCCCACCGGTGTGGGAACTGCCTCGGTTGCGCGCCCTCCCGAGGCATCCAGAGTTGGCGACCCCTCGGATGAAAAGTCCCCCTGGTCTCCTTCCTCTGACGCCGAACTAGAGGAACCGGAGGATGACAAATCTGAGTCATAGCATTGCCCGGACGGAAAATTGATTGTCTCGGACGCCTGTTCCTCCGCATAAGAGATGGCCCGGTCATAGCCTTGCTTGAATCCCTTGCGGATGCCCTGGCTAAGTGCTGACTCATAGTAGGGGAGGGCAGCCTCCTTAAGGTCGACCCGGTAGGCCTCCGAGCATTTGTATTGCTCGAGTACCTCTGCCTCGGCCGATTCCACCCTACCTATGAGTTCGGCCTTCTCCCGCACTGCCTCGACCAACCTCCACTCTGCCTCGGCTGACCGCTTCTCCACCTCAGCCCGATCACCCTCGGCCTCCCACCGAAGGCGCATGGCTTCCTCCGCCCGGCCCAATAGCTCGGCGCTCTCGGCCTCCCACTGGCCGTCTAGCTCGGTACGGGCCATGCGCTCCTCCTCCAGAAGCCGGCTCTTCCTCTCGAGCGACTCGTGGGCCCGAGCCAGTTGTTCAGACAGCGACCGGGCATTCACCTGGCTCACCCTCGCCAGCTCCTTGACTGCGGAGAGCTCCCGTCGAAGCCCGTCATGCTCCTCGGTGAGCTGAGCCACCTTCTTGTCAGACCACCCAAGGGTCCAGGCAAGGGTCACCCGCTCTGACTCCGACCGAGCGTAAGCTTCAGCCAGAGTGGCCCCCATCTGGGCCATGACCAAGCCGCCCTCCATAACAAGCTTGAGGGCCGCGAGCGGGGAGCGTTGCCTGTCTCCTCCCCACACCACCTTCGTAGCTATGCTGCAACACGCCTGATACAGAGGGCCCTGGATGCCCAGCCTCTCCACAGCCGCCGAAATAGGGCCCCCCCTCCGAGCGGTATCCCCTCGGGAGCCCCACCGACCGGCCCGGATCGAGCCGCTATCTCATCTGCCCCTCTTGCCTCAGTCGGTCGGGGCTGTGTCACCGCTCCTCGTGACCCCCCGACCTCCACCGGCTCGGCCCTTGCGCCGCCACCCAGAGCGTCGCCCTCCTCGATCGACGCCCCAGTCTCAGCCGCGGTCCCAGAGTCGCCCGCTTCAACCCCGCCCCCCTCGGTTCTTGCTGAGGGGAGAGCCGATCCCGGGCCACCGCCACCAGCAGAAGCGGCCCCGGCCCCCTCAGCTCCTGCTGAGGGGAGAGCCGATCCAACGTCGCCGCCCCTAGAAGCGGCCCTGGCCTCCTCGGCCCCCTCTCGCTCGGCGGATGGGGGAGCCGGCCCGACAGGGTCAGCCCTATGTCGCTCGGAAGAGGGGAGAGCCACCGAGCCAGAGTCATCTTCGACAGCGGGGACAGACCCGGCCTTCTTGGCCCGCTTCTTGGCCTTCACGGCGTCTCATATCATGCCCTCCACGGGATCTTTGCGCTTGGACCCCCGCGGCCTGGAAGACCCCTCCTGGGCCATCCCCTTGCCCTTATCTCGGGGTCGGGAGCGCCCCTCGGGAGCTTGCGACTCGTCGAAAGTCGAGTCATCGCCGAGATCGATCACCTCCCGTTCGGCCGTGGGCTCCTCCTCCACAGCCGGTCGCTTAGCATCTGCGCAGAAGAAGATATGGTCAGGAAAAGAAAATGGTCTCATCATCTGATGAAGAAGCTGATTCATAGCATCGGAACCTGTCGGCCGTAGCCGCGTGAGAAGACACCGCTCGATGTTCTCCGGAGTAACTAGCTCTTCCGTGGACTGGCGATGCTTCAGCAAAATGGCCGCATACTCCTCCACATCCGAAGAGAACTCGTCCTGCCTCGGAGGGATGTTCGGATGGAAATTGGGGATTATGGGACACCTCCAAGTCTCCTCCACCGAAAAAATCCCCACCCAGAAGAATTGAGTCTTCCATCCCTTGTGGGAAGAGTCCTTCGCGGCTAAGGAGACACAGCTCCTGTTCCGTCTCGCCTGGAAGAAATAGAAGCCCTTCCCGACCGAGGAATGCGCCTTCAACTCAAAAAAATAATGGAAGAGGTTCATGGAAGGAGGAACCTCGCATTGGCGGCAGAGGATGCG
Source organism: Amorphophallus konjac (assembly GCA_022559845.1). NCBI lineage: Eukaryota > Viridiplantae > Streptophyta > Magnoliopsida > Alismatales > Araceae > Amorphophallus > Amorphophallus konjac. The sequence continues at coordinate 85,130,578 of CM040129.1, read as the reverse complement.
AAAGGCGGAGAGAAGAAGATAAGAGTTGGCTACAAACTGTATGGGAGCCAACTTAAAGAAATCAAGAAGCTTAAGAACAAAGGGCTCGAAGGGAAGGCGGAACCCACTCTTCCACGATAGAAGGAAGGAGTAGATATGGCCCGTGCGAGAATCCAAGCTCGTCTCGTGCGGGGCAGCCGTAACAAAGTAAAACTGATAGGGCAGGCGAAACTGGTGCTCCAGCCGTTTCACCTCTGCCTCCCCCAGCTCGCTGTAGTTTGGAGCCGACGGTATCACCGTCGCCCTCGCCTCAAGCTCACCCTCCCACTCTTCGACCTCCGGACGCTGGTCCGCCATGGGATCTGAAGAGGAACTTGAAGAGAATTGCTCCCGAGACTCCGAAGATTCTGGAGGAAGGGGAAGCTGTCGAACCACCTCCGCGGTTATCTCTGCCAACTCTACGAACGCCGCTGGAAGCCTCTGCTCTTCCATCGTGTCCTCACGGTGCATCAAAGAGCCCCAAAAGTAAGCACGAAGGAGAGCAAAAACCCTAAAACGGAGGGAGTCTGGAACGACAACAAGCTCACAACGCCTATATTCCCACGCGGAAGGCGGCGCGTCGTTTTGACCTCCGAGAAAAAGGGGGCCCTTCATTTCAAATCCATTTGGATTATCATTATTACGGGCCCAGATGACCACGGCACGTGGCTTCTTAACACCGCCAGATCTCCACCCACTCGAGCCATGCTAGTCCAAAACCCTAACGGCTACTCTTCCGAGCCTACCAAGGCTCAGGAGTAGGAGGGGGACAAGTGGAGAGGGGGATTTCTGTAGACCATCTAAGAGCGTCCGAACCAGGTCCAGCAAGACCAAACGAGGCCCAGCTAATCTAAGTGACCGCCCCGCAGGGCCCACTTAGCATAAAAGCCCAATAAGATCACTCGGGATCAAGCACTTCCTCGGCGGCCATTAGGCTCGGAAGGCCCGAGCGTCGGTCCGGTCAGAGGAAGACCCAAGCCCGACCTATCCCCCTCGCTGGGATAAAGGCTAGCGCCCCGCGCCCACTCCGACCGAGCCTCATCCGAGCTATGTCGATCGCCCGGATAGGGTTGGCACTCTTCATGCTTGGGTTGACCGACGATTACTTATTCATGCTGCCGATGAGAGCCCTTTATGAGCAGAAGTCCACAAAGATAAGGGACCCACGAGTCCTCAAGGTTATAAAGAGCCCACGATGAGGACGTAAAGAGCCCACGTCGAGGACGTAACCCCCGCCTGGAACTCCTCAGCTTACGGGACTCATGAGGCTAGCGCACTATTTAAACCAGGGACTCCCTCCAGCGAATGGTAAGGCCTACACACGCCTAAAACTCCTTGAGCATGAACCACTTCACCACCTTGGTGGAGAGGGATCTCGTGCGTCTCCTTCCTCCTCCTTTCATAGCTTCCACCACTGCTCCACTGACTTAGGCATCGAAGGGTTTACCCCAGGGAACCACCCCTGGGCCCCCTGATCCGTTTCCCTTCCTTGCAGTTCACTGATCGGTGATCATCCCCCCAGCTCAGGACTAGCGCGAGATCGCCCCTCTTCAGTCACTATTACACCAACTTCATTCCACCATGTGAATGACATAATCAATGACCTCATTTATTCAATGATGTAAGAATGACCTCATCCATTAGTTAGGATTAGATTAAAGTTAATAATTCTCTCTTAAATCGGATGCTATAGTACTGCTACAGTACAAACGTCTCCGCCTTCTCAGAATCGTATCACGAATCTCGTCGTTTGTGTTAACACGTGGGATAGGATTCGCGTTTATATATATTCTACACTAAAAATTTATTTATTTTATTTTCATCTTTCATTATATATATTTTTTGCATATAAACGCATATAAAATTTTTGCGAGTTGCTACATCCTCCCCCACTTAAAAAGAATTTGGTCTTCCAAATTCACATGATTCATTACAAAATTAGAGAAGTTCTAACAATACTAACCTGAAAATAATTCTGGATACTTCTTCTTAATTGACTCTTCCAATTCCCAAGTAGCCTCCTCGAATCCACGCTTACTCCATTGGACTTTTACCCTCGGTATAGCTCCATTCCTTAGCTCGTGAAATTTCTGATCTAAGATCTTGATCGATCTTTCTTCACAAGACAAATCCTTCTGTAGTTTCAAGTTATCGAATTGAATCACATGCGAAGGATCATACACATATTTCCTTAGCATGGATACATGAAATACATCATAGACACCAGCCAATTATGGAGGTAAAGCCAGCTTGTATGCCACTTCGCCGATTCGTTCTAAAATCTCAAGAGGGCCAATAAATCTTGGACTCAGTTTTCCTTTGATACCAAATCTTTTAATTTCTCGCGTGGGTGAAATTTTCAAGAAGACATGCTCCCCCACTTGAAATTCAAGGTCTCTTCTTCGATTATCGGCATAACTCTTTTGCCATGATTGAGCAATTTTCAGCCTTTCACGGATCAACTGAATATTGTGAGTTATATCTTGAATAATATTGGGACCCATCAATCCCTTCTCTCCAACCTCACTCCAGCATAGAGGTGATCTACAACTCCTACCACCAGTGCTTCAAAAGGTGCCATCTGAATGCTAGACTGATAACTGTTGTTATATGCGAATTCAATCAATGGCAAGTGTTCATGCCAACTTCCCCCAAAATCTATTATATAGACTCTTAACATATCTTCGATAATCTGATTCGTCCTCTCAATTTGTCTATCTGTCTGAGGGTGGAAAGCCGTACTGAAATTCAGCCTAGTACCCAAAGATAATTGCAAACCCTTCTAGAAGTGAGACGTGAATCTCGGATCTCTATCCGAAATAATAGAAGTTGGAATGCCGTGCAACCTTACAACCTCCTTGATATATAGGGCAGCTAGAACATCCATGGTCCATTTGGTTTTGATGGACAAGAAGTGAGCGGAGTTAGTTAGTTGGTCCACAATCACCCATATAGCATCAAATCCATTTTGGGTCTTTGGCAATCCAATTATAAAATACATGCCAATACTATCCCATTTTCATTAATGTATCTCTAGAGGTTTTAGCTTACCAGCTGGTTTGAGATGTTCGGCTTTAACTTGTTGGCAAACCAAACATCGGCTCACGAACTCGGCTACCTCTCTTTTCATGTTAGGTCACCAAAAGGTTCTTTTGAGATCTTGGTACATTTTTGTAACACCAAGATGAATAGTGTACCTCGATCGATGTGTCCCCTCCATGATTTTATCCTTGATGGTAGAACAATCGGGCACACAGGTGCTTCCTCGAAAGAGCAGCCTTCCATCATCTGCCAAAAGGAAATTTGGTCGTTGATCTAATTTCTCTTTAATTTCAACAACCAATGGATCATCACTTTGCAACTTTTTAATTTATAAGAGTAACTTGGATTGGAGACTAATATTTTCAATTAAGACTCCTTCTTCCTTCTCCTCCATATTGAGGTCTAAGTTTGCCATTTGTTCTAACAATTGCCACTCTTTAATCATTAGGCTTGATAATAATGTCATTGGCTTCCGGCTAAGAGCATCAGCTACGGCATTGTCTTTTCCGGGATGATATTGTATAGAGAAATGAAAATCCTTCAAGTATTACAGCCACCGTCTTTGTCTCATATTAAGTTCTTTTTGAGAGAATAAGTACTTGAGACTCTTGTGGTCAGAATATACAATAAATGTCTCACCATAGAAATAATGCCGCCAAATCTTCAAGGCAAAGACTATAGCTACAAGCTCTAAGTCATGCATGGGATAATTCTCCTCGTGCTTTTTCAATTGTCTTGAGAAATAGGCGATCACCTTGCCATGTTGCATCAATACACAGCCTAGGCCAATTCCGGATGCATCAACATAAACTTTAAATCCTCCTCCTTCAGTAGGCAATGTGAGTATAGGGGCAATAGTCAAACAATCTTTCAAAGTCTGGAAGCTTTTCTCACATTCCTCAGACCAAATATAAGGAATCTCATTTCTCGTCAATCTTGTCAAAGATACGGTAATCTTGGAGAAATCCTTAATAAATCTTCTATAATATCATGCCAATCCCAAGAAGCTTCAAACTTCGATCACGCTAGTAGGTCTTTCCCAATTCTTTATTGCCTTGACCTTTGAAGGATCGACTGCAATACCCTCCTGGGAAATTATGTGATCGAGAAATAAAACTTCTTCTAGCCAAAAGTCACACTTGCTAAGTTTAGCATACAATTTATGATCTCTCAATAACTGCAAGGCTTTCATGATATGTTCTTCATGCTCCATCTTTAACTTGGAATAGATCAAAATATCATTAATAAAGACCACAACAAATTGATCAAGGTATGGCCTGAATACACTATTCATCAATTGCATAAATGCGGCAGGCGCATTGGTTAGGCCAAAAGGTATAACAGTGAACTCATAGTGTCCATACCTACTCCTGAATGACATTTTATGAATATCCCCTTCCTTGATCTTCAATTGATGATAACCAGATCCGAGATCACGTTTTGAAAAATATTGAGCTACCGAAATCTGGTCAAATAGTTCATCAATCCTCGGCAATGGATATTTATTCTTAATTGTGAGTTGGTTTAATTGCCGGTAGTCAACACACAATCTCATTGACCCATCCTTCTTTTTGACAAATATGACAGGGGCTCCCCATGGTGAAGTACTCGGTCAGATGAATCCCTTCTCCAATAACTCCATAAATTATTCTTTTAACTCCTTCATTTCGATAGGGGACATCCGATACGGAGCCTTAGAAATAGGTGCAGCTCCTAGAATCAAATTAATAGAGAAGACCACTTCTCTCTCCGGAGGAATACCAGGCAACTCGTCCGGGAATACATCAGAATAATCCTGAATAATAGGAATATCCTCCAGATAGGGTTCCTTATGCTTGGCCATAGTCATAGAAACTAAGAAAGCTGCACAACCCTTCTTCAAAAATTTATTGGCTTTAAGGGCCGAAATATGGGATATGTGTTTAGAATACCCGACACCAGAAAATAAGAGGTTGGGGTACTCACTAAAGGTTACCGTACCCAATTTACAGTTAACACTAGCACCATATGTAGATAACCAGTCAGCTCCTAAAATAATATCATACCCTTTCATCTCCATGCATACTAAGTCAGCCGATAGGTTGTAACAGTTGATTAGAACTTCACTAGTAGGATAAAAATATTTAATCTCCGATCCCGCTCAATAGGAGTAGTAATAGTAAGTTTGGGTTTTAACGGGACAGGCCTCATCGGCAAAGTATTCGGAAAGCTCTTAGATATAAATGAATGTGTTGCTCCAGTGCCAAATAAAACAGAGGCGGGCTTTGAGCAAACAGAAAGAGTACCTTCCACAACGCCTCCTTCTTCGGTAAGTTCCGCATCCCTAAGAGCTTGAAGTCTACCTTGCTTTTTGATAGTAACTGGAAATTTTTCCAGCAGAGCTTGCTCGTTGAGGAGTGGACAATTCGGGATTCTATGATCCCGACTCCCACAGCGAAGACATGCACCAAGTCTTCTCCAGCACTCTTCCGCCTTATGTCCAGGCTTTTCACAATGCTTGCATAGTTCCTTTGATGGGGTAACAAAAGGGATAATTTGTTTATCATTCCATCTTGGCTTCTTGTCCTTTTGGAAGTTACGCCCATCATTGGGCCTCTTCTTCTCGAAGGAGGGTTTGAAGTTACCAGACCTAGTTACTGTCTCTTTCTTGGCATCTCTTCCCCGGATGCGATCAGACATCTCCATTGCATCTTCCAGGAGTTGGGCTCTTCTCACCATGTCGGCATACACTTGAATATCCATCGGGGCAAGTTGAGTAATATACTGTGGCCTTAAGCATTTTAAGAATCTCCTCGCCTTCATCTTTTCGGTACCCACAAGGTGTGGTGCGTACCGGGATAGTCTCGTGAATTGAGCTTCATATTCCGCCACCATCAAACTCCTTTGCTTCAAGGAAGCAAATTCGACAGCCTTTCTCTCTTGAACTCAGTCAGAGAAGTACTTGTTGTTGTAATGTTCTATGAACTCTTCTCACAATACAGGGTCATGCAGTAGATTTGCTTCGACCGACTCCCACCAAGTACGGGCATCCCTTTCAAGCTGAAAGGTAGCGAGTAGGACCTTCTCCTCATCAGCACATTGCATGACTCGAAAAATCATCTCGATTTCCTTTACCCAATGTTTCGCCTCATTTGGGTCCGTGGACCCTGCGAATTTGGGAGGGTGCATACTTTTGAAGTTCCTATGTAAATTTCTCGCTCCACAGTTAGCTCCTCCTTGAGCCACTTGTTGTAGCGCTTGGGTCAGTCCTTGTACCGTCTGCTGCATCTCGCGCCATTGTGCTCTCTCGGCAGCCATGGGTGAGAATTAAGTCTGCAATAACAACTACAAAATTTAAGTGTTTGTTTTATGTTCATGATTTATCCTACTTTAAAGCATAGTCCATGGCTCTACACATTCTCATCGGAAAGGTTCAAGATTCTATCAAAGGTTATTCATCAACCCTTAGAACCTATATTAAGGGAAACCTAGGGTTTATGAAACCTAGGCTCTGATACCACAAAGACTGTCACGCCCCGACGTAGAATATCAAGGCGCGACGAGTCGTAAACATTCATGTCGATCAGAGCATGTACGATTGGGGGTCCAATCACAAGGTAGATGATAAGAAAAGGATACTTTTATTTCATTGAAATAAAGTTTTACAACCACATTTAAGCCTTAAGAGGCATAATACAACTTTCAAGTACATAACTCTAGCAAGATCTACACTCATAAACCTAAGTAACTAAGATGAGCTTGATCCCTCATTTCACTCTTGCCCATCCCCATGTGTTTGAGGTTTATCGTCGGAACTACCTGCAATGTTAACCGAAAACGTAGGGTGAGCGGAATGCTCAGTAGGACTTATATCTCTATACCAGACAACTTAAAGTAATTAACAGTTTGGATAAAGGTATGTGCTATGCCGAGAAACGTAAATAAAATATGGAACAAGCATAGGTGAGAGAGTTAAGTAATGCAGCAATTGGAATCACAAGCAGACAAGATATCAAGAGTAAAGTTCAAGTAGAGAATGATCATGTAGCAAGTATTATCATGGAATTGGCCATTTTACGCAAGTATGTACAAGTCAAGTATTTCATGTATTCAAGCAAGTCAAGAAATTCATGAACTGTGAAATGTCATAAATTAATCTAGCAAGTCAAGCACTTCGGTGCAATGCCACACCAGGTCATTCAACTCCCATGGGCACAAGTACTTTCGGGCGCTCCCCCCAAGACTAGACTGGGCCCCATTAACCTCCGGCATTGGGTTATGGATCATAGATCCCTAGTATATTTAGACATCCACATAATATGTATGGCCAAAGAATTTCAAGGTAGAGCTTATGAAATAAAGTACAGATCTAGCAAAATTATCATTCAAGGGACCAGTAGTACAAGATTTCAAGTAGATTGTAAAAGAAGTCCAAGGACGATTTAAGGCATAATGTTTAACGACATTAAGTCGGTAAAAGAATTGGATTGACGGACACGGCTTGATCGGTTCTCTCGAAAAATATGGTTAAACAGGCTTAAATCAAGTTTTTTACAGTCGGGTGCTTAATTAGAAAACCGAGGAATCACGGCCAGGTAAGAGGTGGGACAGTGGGAGGCTCCCCTCACATTCGCGGGGTCCTAATTAATAAACCACTTATCCACTTAAAGCGTTTGCCCGTGGACCTCTATCCTTAGACACTATTTTCCCTTGGAAATCTAGTTATTTACACGACTTGTTGAAAATACGGTAACGTGATAACACGGAAATCGTTAAAACTCGTATCGATCATGATTATGCAACTAAGCCCATGTAATTTTAACAGATAATATCTACTCCATTTAACATGCTAGAGATATAATATAGTCATAGAGATCAAAGATATCATGAATGTAACAAGAACTAGGATGGAAATATAAGCTCATGGAATAGAATTATTATCTTGCATAACCTTAACTTTAATCGTGTGTGAATTTAAATGATATGAAACTTAACATGACATATCTAAAATGCTAGATGATATATTGGTTCAATTACAGTCTTAAACATCACAATCGGGGCAGAGATCGCGCATCTGGAACACAGTCTTAGAAAGACACCGTGATCCGAGAGGGATCTTCAAGCGGTTACAAATCTTAGTTAAAATATTATGTCCAATTGTATGGATAGCATGATTAATACTCAATAAAATTTAGGGAAAATGGTATAGAATCAAAGTAACCATGCATCTACATCTAATGCATACATTAATTTGAGTTTAGCCTGAGAGAATACCTACCTCGTTGAAGATCGAAGAATAAGAAATTTAAGAATGAAGAATGCTTTCGAACACTCCTTCAACTTCGAGCTTTCTCCCTTTCTCCAAACATCAATTCCTCCTAAGAGATTTGTGCTTTGAGTAGGGAAGAGCCCAGCCCTATTTATAGGCCAAAATCTCCCACCTACCTTTTCTATTCCACCAACCTTGTCACTATTACACCATTTCATTCCACCATGTGAATGACATAATCAATGACCTCATTTATTCAATGATGTAAGAATGACCTCATCCATTAGTTAGGATTAGATTAAAGCTAATAATTCTCTCTTAAATCATATGCTATAGTACTGCTACAGTACAAACGTCTTCGCCTTCTCAGAATCGTATCGCGAATCTCGTCGTTCGTGTTAACATGTGGGATAGGATTCACGTTTATATATATTCTACACTAAAAATTTATTTATTTTATTTTCATCTTTCATTATATATATATATTTGCATATAAATGCATATAAATTTTTTTCGAGTTGCTACACCATCAGTTGCTGCGCCATCTCTCTATAGTCCGCATGCGTCGTCTCGCTCACCGGTGCTCCGTGGACACGTAGCCTTGTGATCCGTGCCACATCCTCCAGCGTGGGGATCATGTGTCCCCACGGGAACAAGAAGGCTCTGCTCACCGGATCCCATCGGTCGTGAAGCGCGTAGAGTAGGGCGGTGTCCAGCCTCATCACCTCCATCCCTAGGAACTCAGCGAACCCCGTGGTAGCCAGCCGCTCCCTCTGGAAGTCCGGCAGTATGAGGTACACTGCTCGAACCTGGAGCCATGAGATCCTCGTCCGTCGCTTTCCCTGCATTGCATTAAACATTCAATGTCAGTTATCCAGATAGATCAATAGGCCATGCATTTCACATATATATGTCAAAAAAAGCTAGAAGTAGGCGGCCCTCTGAGGACCGTTTGGACCTGCTTGGCGGTCCAGGTAGGACCGTTTGGCCCCCTAGCAGTCGCTGGAAGGATCGCTACATCCTCACTGCTATAGGAGACGTTCCCCCCATTTTTTCGCTCATGGAAATGGCCCTAGGGGCCGACAAATCTCGTCTATGGGTCCCCAATGACCCATGCGGATCCTATTTCTATGCCCATTGCATGCTTTGAAAAATAAAAATTTGATCTTTAGTCTCGTGGCCTACCTCGGACGACGGAGCTCAGGCCACCGCCTTGGCCACCTCCTCGGCTGCCTGGTCAGCGTCGCCAACATCCTCCTCAGGCGCTGTAGACGCCGTGGAGGGGCCTCCTTCCTTCGTCTAAGCCAACGGCGGTCTCTCCTCCTCCGTTTTCTCCGCCGGCGTCGCGGGATCATCCTCCTCCATGTGACGTAAGAACTGTTGCACGGCCCTCTTCTTCGCCATCCGATCGCGTATGGGTGAGTGCAGCTTGGCAACGGGTTTGGTTGGGTGGTCGCCGGTGGTGGCCGATCGGTGAGGGAGTGTGAATGCGTGGGAATGAGTAGAGAGGGAGACAAGCGGTTGCCCCTCGATTTTTGAAATTACCCAGGGCTTAGCGGTCACGCGATAGACCGTTAGGTGCCCCTCGACGGTCCTTATGGGACCGTTACCGTCAGAATGTCGCCTATTTTAAAATTAAAACCGCCTTATTAGTAGCGGTCAGGCGGTGGACTGCTAAGTACCCTTTGCGGTATGTCCTATGGCCACTAGGTTGGTGAATCCTGCTGTGCTTGAAATATGTAGACACGCCATTTTGACATTTTTCACGGGTATACTTCATATTGCACCATGATGCCCCAAAATGGCTTACATTTTCACTTATTTGAATAATGTTTGTAATTCCGGTTGTGTAAACATAATGATAAAAGAAAAATCAAAAAATATAATAAAATGTCAAAAAAGAAATCAATGTCGTACTGACCACCCTTTTTCCCATATCACCCACAGCGCGCGCGTCGTTTTTAAAAAAAGGAGAGAAACCTCTCTCTCTCCTCCACCACGTGACACGCTCACAAAATGCTATATTTTTATGTGGCTATTGCCTTATTTGATGCATCATGCTTATTTCATTGGCTTGTTTATTGATGGTTGATTTGTTAACTGCAAAAAAAATTTATGCACCGTCGCATCGCGTCACTTCTCTTCAAACAGGTAAGTATCTCGATCCCTACTCCCGTAATGCATTACTATATAGTATCTATGTTATATTATCTCGAGAACCGGTTGGTCATTCATGTGTTCTGGGATTTGATGTTCCCTTTTACCAAAAATGATGATGATCTAAGTGCACATGTTTAATCGTTGGATAGGCCATTAGGTGGGAAGAATTGGGGGACGATGGTTCTGTCTCGAACGCCGTGGTTGCAGATAGTGTCCTGACCCTGATTTATCCGATCTAGCAATACTATTCTCGAGTATTTTTTATTTTATTATTTTTTTGCATTCGTTTTGATGATTTCTTTTATTTTAGCCCAGCATGCATCGCACGCATCTTTGAGCATTCATGACCCCTGAACTGTCTGAAGCCTCTCAATAATGATGGGTAACTATTTATCCATGGTCTTGGGTAAGGAGAATCATTTCGCTCTGAGTTGGAAGGTTTCCTCTGGTCTATTTGCTCGGTTTAGTTAGCTGAGGGTTCCTGTCTGGAGTTTAGTAACTCATTTCTTTACTTGTCTTTTCGCTTATTCCGATCACCTATCAGCTGTGCGTTCCACTGATGAGGTTGATCGTGTTTTTATTTCCTTTAGTTGTTAGCTGCTCCAGGAATGCGTCATTCGATTTGGCCATTCCCTGTAATTGGTTCGAAGTTTTTCGGAAGATTCCTATCGCTCAATGGTTAAGAATGGGTGTCGTTTACCTTAACGCCCGCTTTTTCAGTTCGCTTCGCTACATTTTCGCTTCATTTCGATGTTCTATTTCACTTTCGCTTCACCATCGCTCACTCCCCTGCAAAGAGGACGCTAAGGAGGGGCATCTGTTGACACCCGTTTTATGACCAATGACTTGTGTCATCTCCTTATCTTATTTTATGATGTACCAAGTTATTATCTGGTTATTGGGCCATTTTTGGGTTGATTTTTTGGGCTTATTTTATGGGTTTCTCCCTCGTTGGGCTCAAGTTCTTACGCTTTTCATCATTTGGGCTTATTGGGCCTAGATAAGGGCTAAATAATGATTATTTTCTAGATTAATACGGAGATTTATCTAGGCTTTATCTCTTTGCAACGACCATCTGCCTAGCGGCCTATCGCAGGACCGCTACCACAGGGTAGTGGCCCATTGGAAGACTGTTAGGTAGACAAAGAGTCCCTCTGTGTCTGGCCAGTCTCCCAGGTGGCTTTATCTCTTTCGAATGACTATGCTTAGCGGTCCATCACAGGACCGTTTGAGGAGGCTTGCGATCTATCGCGAGACCGCAAGGTGAGACCGAGAGTCCAGGTCTACCTGGGGTTTCTCTCTCTATCTGTGGTCTAACAGAGTCCTTCATCTCACATTTTCTCTGTGGATCTCGATCCTTAGAAGCTTCTGATCGATTCTAAGGACTCTTGGGAGTATTATCTACGACTTTTATCAGGCTTAAGGCCACTATTTTGGCTATTATCCCTCCAACTCGACCTAAGGTTTTGGGAGTCTATAAATAGAACTCTTAACTTCATGGATTGAGGAGGAGATTTTTTGGAGGTCACGACGAAGTGCTGTCACATTCTGGAGCGATTCCCAACCAGGGATAACATATTTTCTGTGTCCTTTAGTCTTTGTGGTCCAGGGAGTAACCGGTTTTTGATTTGGTTTTGTGTCTTCTTTCACTTAGTTTTCATTCATCTTTGCATCATCATAGCATCAATTCTTCACTTTCTTCCACGTTCTTTTGCATCCATAATACATTTTCAAACATCCTCCTACTGTTTTCCATGCCCCACAGGGGTTAAAAAATCACCAACCCCCAGGTATCCACCCTTCCATTCATGCATGTTCATTATTGTTGGTTTATAGATACTACACTTCTCCAAGGCTAATTAGGTTGTTTTCTTTCTGTCTCTACACTCTTTTGTAGGTCTACAACACTCCTAACACGAGGCCCAGCCCTTCAGGCTGGCCAGAAGGGAGGGAGGTTTGAGTTCCACATTATATTTTCTGGGTGTGCTTAGTGGTCATCTTTAGACCGTCAGGGTTTCTTTGCGGTCGTCTATAGACCGTTTATTTCATCTTTGCGGCCACAGGAGGACCGTTTACCTTATGCACCTGAGTTTTCTCCAACATGCGAGTGTGCCTTCACTCGGTTCCTTTCCAAGGTACGTAGTATAGTTCCCTCTGTGTTACAGGCCTTGGTGGCGATCACATATTTCTTTTGGGTATTCATCATCATCTTTGCTTTATTCTCTATTGCTTTCTTCGTCTTAATTGCTCCACGCCCATGGCGTGTGTTTTCTTTCATCTTCATCATTACTCCATGCCCACGACATGTGTTAGTTTAGTTCATTTACTGTTTTACTTCGCACTTCTGAGATGATATACCCACATGCTTTAGATTCCATGTTATTGCTTGCTTGAGTTTGGCATACACATCACACCCTTCATACTCCATCTCACTTTTCACCCACTTATACATATCTACAATGACATCTTCATCTTCTTCCCAGTCATATTTTCTCTCTGTCTCTCTATTTTTACTTTTATTTAGATTTTAATTGGGAATTGTTATTTTTATTTCGGAGCATGTTGTAAACATTTTATTTTGAATAATGAAATTGAGTGTGTAATTTTTCCTGTCCATCTCTTATTATCCTTCTATTCTCTCATCTTTCTCTCGTTGTGTTTCTCTTCGCATTTATTTAAGTGGGTTTATTTTTATGTGATGTTACAATTTTAAAATCAAAAATCATTTCACTAAATTTTTTTTCCTTAAGAAAATATAAAGTTTTCAACCATAAAATTCTAACTTCTTTGTGAGATTGACTTGTACTTACCACTACGCTCAAATTTTAATTTTATTATATGTGAGTGCGGAATTTTGAAATTATGTGCGCGGTGTTTTTAACGACGAGCATCCGCTTGCATCACTTTTTGGCGCCGTTACCGGGGAGACGTATGAATTTTGAGTTGATAATTTTGTGTTTCTTGTTTATATATTCTCACTAGCTGTCTTTTCTTGTGTTTTGCAGGAAATAGCCAAAAAAATAGAGAAAAAATGGACTTAAAAAAATAAAAAAAATCCAAAAAGGGCTAAGAAAATTGAAAACAAATTCTTCTGGTTTGAGGTAAGCATTTCCCCCTTCTTTCCTTTATTTTATACTTTTTCTTGAACGGGGATTGCGCCTTAAGGTATGTATCTCACCCTTAATTTTCTTAATTATTTTATTTATGATTTCCATATTTAGCTTATTGTAGAAAAAAAGCACAAAAAAATCAGAAAAGAAAAAAAATTGTTGAGTGTCTTACTCACTATCCATCTTCTTTAAAAAAAAATGAACGAGGGATTGCGATTCAGGTAAGCATCCTAACTTGCTCTCTTTTGATTTAATTTCCTTTCTTGGTTAGATAGGATCATTAATGAAAAAAATAAAAAAACTTGAACTTAAATAAAAGACTTCATTTCAAGAGTAGAAATCACACATTCATGTTATAGGACATGCACCAGTTAGGGCTGCATCCTAGTTAGTTATTTGATTTTTTTATTTGCAGTCATTTATTTTTGAAGAATACGGGGGACAAGGTGAAAACTTTAATTTTTGTCAAGATCATGCTCATGCATTTTACATTTAATCTTGCATTGAAACACCTTGTTTGAACATTGGTGGTCGCATTTCATTTTAAAATACTTTTAAGGGCAATACCCCCTAAGCAAGATAAGGAAGGGATTTCATCACCCTTCCTTAGCCCAAAACAACTATCTTTACATTTTGCATTACACCTACCCTAATAAAAGCAAGTAGACTCAGCCCTAGGATTACATTGGGATTTTGGTACCACATGAGTCTGTTCTCAGTTTTGAAATTGGTGTCTAAGGCTAGAGGTCAATGACAAACGCTATAAGCGGGCAAGTGATTTTTAATTAGGACCTTGCGAAAGCAAGGGGAGCCTCCTACTATCCCACCTCTTACCCGGCTAGTGAATGAACTTGAGGGCGGGCTTTAGTGGTGCCATAGTCACTTTGTGAAACCCAACTTGTAGACCTAGGTTGCCCTTAAGTGTCTCAGGTTAATTTGGTTGTCACTTGTTTGTGTTTAGTAAAAATAAATATAAAAAAATAAATATAAATAAATATAAAAATATAAAAATATAAAAAAACAAAGATGAGATCAATAAAGGGAGAGAAAATGAAAACTAAAATAATTAAAAAATATTAAAAAAAATCTTTAAAAAATAACATAAAAAATTGGTGAGAGAATAATTCTCATCTATGGATTGGGCACACAAATTAGATAGGTTTGACCCATTGGCTCATAAATTTGATCAATTTCTAGTCATGGATCAATACCCCTTCATACCACCTAGTCACCATGAGAATGATCACATGTGAGCTAGCCTGGCCCATTATGTAGGTGGTTGCCCAAATCAAATCTCATCTCTCACCCCACATGGCCTGACTTATTGTGAAAATCTATACTCCTGGTCGGCCTACAATGAGAGCCCTCTATCTATGGTGGCCCACTGTTCATTCTTTACCCAAGACCAGGCCCAAACCTCTCAATTCTTTGACAATGGGGCCCACGATCCATTTGTTACCCAAGGGCAAGCCCAAACTTCTCAAGGCCTCCCCTCACCTGATTATGAATAATGTCTATATGCCTTCAACTCTGGGTGGAGAGACCAACAAAATTTCTCTTGGGAATCTTACCAAAGCACGTCTCAAAGTCCTCCGGACCGAAAATTTTCAAATTGGGCTCAATACCCAAACGATTACTATGATCAAGCCCAATGTGGAGGACAGTTCATATACTCTCCTCCATCTCAATATCAGACAGATTACACATTAAATTGCTATCTATCACAGTCTGATCCTCAACCCCCTTATCCATGTCCTCCACCAACAAATCTTAAGGAGGACAAATTCAATGAATTTCATCAACTCATCATGGCCAACCAACAGACTTTTGCCAAAATGGAGGCCCATCTAACCCAGCTTAACGAAACCATCACGGGTATTAAAATGGACCAACTATCTATATATCCCACTATAAGTCCTGAATGTCAACTTCCTGAGTTTGACCATAACAAAAGTTTATATGATGAACCCATGATTCCTCAATCCACAGATCATATCATTCTCGATTTAAATGATGAGGGGATTATGGAGGAGTCATACCAAGAGAACGAATTAGAGGGAGGTGATAGGAGTGTTGGCAGTAGTCTTGAGGAGCATCCCAATGAGCCCAATGAGCCCAAGCCCAATTCCATTTGTGAGGAGAGTAATGATGAGTTTGTTGATCTTAAGTTGGGGGGGGAGGAAAAGGAAGTGGATGCGCTTGTTGATGATCAAATCCCTTTAATTTCCCTTCCTATATTTGAGGAGCCCTTGTTCCAAGTGACGAACAAGGAAGATGAAGTGAGATTGGAGAGTGAATTGAGTGTTTGCATAAACCAATCTTCTTGTGTAAGGGAGGAGCCAGACCTTCTGCTTGAAATTCACTCTAGCCGGGCATCTCCTGATTTAGGGGAGGATGTGGATCTTTTACCTATCCCTGACCTTGGTGAATCCAAAATCATCTTGAATATTTTGCAACTTGCCAACTGGTCAGATCCATCTGAGCCTTATGAGAATCCTTGTGTTGAGGAGCGCACTTATTTCATTCCCGATCCTCCATGTCTCCTTAACATTGGCCATATGGTGGAATCCACTAAAATCCATGACATCCTTATCCTTTCTTACCTCAACAATATGCAAGTAAATGTTAAAAGTGAGGATGAAGAAGAAAAGCTGGGTGAAATTAAGGTCTGCATTGATGTGTTTTATACTTATAAAGACCTTAAAAATACAGAGGAATATTTTATACTTGAAGATATGTTAATTCCTCTGTCATTCTCTGACCGAGGGGGTCCGTCTGGATTACTAGACCCACCATGGCGTGCTTCTAGCCCACATGCGTCGAGACATAATCATTTCCTCTAGTGGTACAAGGGCTAGAATTTAACAGAGGATAAGATCACTTGGTGGCTCATTATGAATGTCACATGTTGGTTAGTGAGCCACTTTGTGTATGGGTGAAGCCGTTAAACTTAGCGCTTCTTGGGAGACAACCCAAAATTTTTGTAATTTCCGTGTGATAATAAATGACTTCTTAGGAGGCAACCCAAGTTTTTATTGTGGTTTTGCTTTTATTTTGCAGGTGTGACTAAATGATAAGTTAGGGGGAAAGAGAAATGATGGCTTGCACCTCTGCCCAGTGATGGGGGACGGGGACCGACACGGACTAAGACTCACAAGGACTCTAACTGAGGCAAGCAGTAGCACGCTCAAGGGTCGCCAAGTGGCTGACCACCGTGATATCCCACAGAGTGAAGGACGTCTCTCAACAGAAACTCCGACCTCGGCCGTCCCAAGGAGGGAAGCGCACGTGTCTAGGCGTAAAGTCGATTTCCAAAGACAAGGGGAGTCGCGTTCTAGCTCGATGCTCTAATGGTGCTAAGGGATGGGTGCTCTCACTCACGATCCGTGGTGATGGTAACAAAGTAGCTAGGCGCCTACTCTCTCTCACGCGGCATAATCAAAAGCATACTAAAAGAGCAAGCACAAGAGAGGAGTCGGAACGCGTACCTCCACGCCTAGGCGTGGGGAAGGAACCCCGGCCGTGGGCCAACAACCCGATACACTGAAGACCAATAAAATACAACCCAATAACGGCCCACTCCTCGCAGGGAGGTAACAGGCTACAAACAAAGCATTCGGGTTGCCGGGCACGGGTTGACGGGCCGCACTCGGTGACGGCACGATGCTGCAGAATCGGTATCGCGCGCGCCTGGACGAAGATGGGTCCCACGGACTGAGGCGACGTCCGAATGAGGTGCCGTCAGGGAGGACGTGTCACTGACTGCTGCAGGTACGCTCCGGTCAGAGGGGACGCGCTGGTTCCGCCGGTGGTGGCCGTGGGCGCTGCTGCAACTCAGGTCTGGTTCTGGGGTCGCAGAACAGCGCACGCCGACGGTAAAATCCGGAAAACGGCCTTCTGGTATCCGAACAGGTCCAGGCCGGTTGGAGGTGGAAGCTGACTGGTAGAAGTCGTCCTCGGTCAAACGGCGCGGGCAGATGACGCCGGTACTAGTCGCAGGAGCCGCTGGAAGTTGGTGTTGATTCGCTGGCCGGACTGTGCAGGCCCGCCGGCGCAAGCCCACTAGAACGACTGCCACGGACGGTGACGACGTCGAAACGTGACGCCGTCGGCGGCGTCGGACAGAGGACCTGGAGATCTACGAACCCTGAAGAAACCAGGGTAAAAGGCGCAGCGTGGAGGCCTGGGGAAAATTCGCAAGAAGGGCCTCCCTGCTGGGCGAGCAGAGAAGGGGGTGCTGGCGCAGGTCGACGGAGAAAATCGGTACGGGCGGTGCCGACCTCCGATTGACGCGAAACCAGCGCCAACGCGAAGCTGATCCGCCAACGTATCTCCAGAAAATAGGAGGGAGCCAAACTCGTCCAAGAGAGGGGGCGAGATCTGCTGCAAGTCGGTGTAGAAATCTGATCTTCCGCACACGAACCGTAGACGAAGAAGAAGAGGGTAAAGGGGAACCCCGGAGTCCACCGGGGGCTGAGGCGTCGCACCTCGCCGATCTCCCGTCGCAGGAGAAGAGAGAAAGAGAGAGGGGGGCGCAGCCACCTTCAAGCACAATCTTCAAAATTCATTCATTCATTAATTCTCACAAAAGGAAATTACATGCCTTATATATCGGGGGAGGGGAATTAGGGTTTCACCCAGCCAAGGGAGGAGGGGTGCGACCAGGACCTTCCCCATTCAAGGGGGGGGGGGCGGCCAAGCCTCCTCCAATCAAGGAGGGATCAAGGGGAGGGGGGCGCCCAAAGAAGAAAGGTGAGGGAGGTGGAATGGGAAAGGGGTGTGCCCAAAAAGGAAAGAAGAGGAGGCAAGGTGGGGAAGGTGGCGCAGCCACCTTGGATGGGGAAGGGGGAATGCGCCCCAAACCCTAACCCTAATCCAAACACTATGGGCCAAGGCCAAGCCCAATAGTAAAAGAAAAAAAAAGGACCCATTATCCCTACACATAGTCTGATAGCAATAAAACTAGATAACATGTCCACGCAGGGACTAATCCAAGGCCCACATGGCCTGAGCAAGCAGAGAAGATAGCTAGAAGATGCCGCCATCGCCGAGCCACAAGGAAGTAGCGGTGTGCCGGGTGCTCCGTCGAGGATAGCGCCGTGTGTCCTCACCAATTCTCCCCGGGTGGGAAGAACTCGACCCCGTCGAGTAAGGGTCACGATCGCTGAGGTACCGCTCCAGCAGGTCCGGATCCATCCGCTCCAGCTCTCCGCGTGTAATCCAGGTGTTGTCCGACTCGGGGCGCCCTCTCCAACGCACTAGGAAGCGTTGGTAGGCTCCGCTCCTGGTAGTAGTCACCTGCTCATCCAGTATGCAATCTATATGCTCGCGTTTTTGTAGTGGGGCTGGAGGAGGTGGACTCTCAGTAGGTGTATCACTCACAACAGGAGGGTCAGGCCCAAATAACTCGCTGGGTATCACCGCGGGATCCTGATAAGCTACCAGATCAGAGACATTGAATGTCGAACTGATCCCGTAGTCGTCTGGAAGCTCGATCTCATACGCGTTCGACCCAATACGCCTCAACACTCTGAATGGTCCTGCACCGCGATCCTGGAGTTTCTTGACGGCTCCCGAAGGAAACCGCTCCGGTCTAACCCGGACCAGGACGTACTCTCCCTCGCGGAACTCACGTGTGCGTCTGTGCACGTCGGCTAACTCCTTGTAACGAGTGTTGCTGGCCTCGAGATGGTGATGATGATGTAGACTCCGAACTAGCTGAGTGGATCGATGCCTGTATGAATGCAATGGTGGTCCTGGACATCCAAAAACAGACCTAGCATGGCTATGACACCTACTTGACTGAGCAACATAGGGAGGACCTGGGCAACCAAAGTTGTATCTATCGTGCATGGGTGCCCTACAGAATGTGGTAGACTCATGGGGACTAGATTGCCCAAACTCTCTCATGACATCCCCTATATGAGACCAACCCCTAAATGACCCTGAAGATGCATGAGACGAAGACCGATGATCCTTTCCTACCAAGCTCTGAGGTGTGAATGTAGGCTGGGTGAGACGTTGGCGAGCATGGGTGGAAGGGGTGTGATAAAGGACCTCCTCGATAAGGTGGGGGGGGGAAGAATACGAATCGGGAGGCTCACTAGGGAGGGGATCGAAAGGGTCAAAGAAATGATACCCCCTCCCGACAGGTCCCTTCACAATACTTGCCCAAGTGTGACATTCACCCTGGTGCAGATAGCCACCCTCAGGCAAAAGGATGGATGGGGCAAGGGGCTCACATGAAAGGTAAGGGAGGCACTGTTCCTTCCTCAAGATCGTATTGCCAAAAGAGGGGACGCAATCGAGTTCATCCAGGACGGGAAAGAATAAAAGAACCTCAGAGGTGATATGACCTATGGTGTAAACCGAGGTAATGGAGCCCAAGGCAGGGAATATAAAGCTATGACTATAAGGTTGGTCTGACCCTAAGGCCAACATGTAGGTCAACTCCCATTGGCAATCCAAGCTCCTAAGAAACTCCCTCACATCTTCTATAAACCTGAAGGACTGAAAAGTTGTGTGAAAGGAGTTAATGGGGACAATAGGAAGGGCTGGCTCTAAGGGTGGGTAGTAAGGAATCAAGACATCCAGATGAGGACTCTTCCTTAACCAGCTATCTAGAGGCTCTCCAATGACAAGTTCACCCTCGAGAGACAAGGATGGCTCCAGATGAGGGGCAAAAGCATTGTCCTCAAGTGAGGAAAATGAGTCCTCTATGAAGTGGGTGGGGCCTTGGCTCTCTATCAAGGGTGCTAGGCTGAAAGTGTCAGCCCCAACCTCCATAGGTATAGGCACGACTAGAAGCTCCATAGGCTCACTCCTTAACTCCTCAACGTCAGCTAGGTACTCCTCAACCAACTCCTGTCCTGCCTCATAAGTCACTGGAATAAACCCAGGTGGGGCCCCCTCCGAATGTGTGTCCTCCAAGATAGGGGAATGTGAAGGACGTCGGTCAGAGAACCGAGCATTCCCACTATAGGGGGTCACAGGGGTGGACTCCGGGGGTGGTGGTAGGCGTGAGCTCGGAGGCGGAGCGGACTGTGGGCTAGAGGGCCACAGTGAGTTAAGATAAGCATCCCTCCTATCCAACCGATCCGAAATCATTTGCACAAGCTGGGCAATGGTGTGGGTTGGAGTAGGAAGATCATGATGGACTTTCCCGTAGTCATTTGGTTTGGGCTTGGGTCTAGGCTCTTCTATGTGTGGGGCTCGTTGCCTCCGACTAGGACCCACTTGTTCGTATGTAATTGGGTGGGGTCGGTTGGAGGTGATCGATTGGGGAACATAGACCCTCCTAAGCTCTTTCTTCATATCCCACCACGATTCGATGGGCTTTTGCCACCTAATGCCTCTCAAACCCTCAATATGTCTCCACTTATCCTTGGCCTTATGCAGAAGCTTCTCTCTAGCAAAAGAGACTTGTGTGGCTCCGGACATAGGATAACAGTCAAAATATCTATCCATGGCGGCTTCCCAAGTTTGGTAGACACTCGGGTCATGGGAGCCGTCAAATGTAGGCGCTTCGGGCCTACGGAATGGGATGGGGTGGTACCCATGCCCCTGAGAGATATGCCACAAATCAGCTGGGCTAAACAATTGAGAATCCATGGGACTCTTTGAGGGGTTCCTATGGGATGGACATGCGGGGCAACTATGGGGATTAGACACGACCCTTTTGAAGTGGAAATGCGAAGGGCAGAATGGACTCAAATGTGCCCTAGACAACCTAAAGATGCAAATGACCTAAGACCCCAATTTGTTAGAACAAACTGGTTCCCTAAGCTCTGATACCACTTTGATGGGGGACGGGGACCGACACGGACTAAGACTCACAAGGACTCTAACTGAGGCAAGCAGTAGCACGCTCAAGGGTCGCCAAGTGGCTGACCACCGTGATATCCCACAGAGTGAAGGACGTCTCTCAACAGAAACTCCGACCTCGGCCGTCCCAAGGAGGGAAGCGCACGTGTCTAGGCGTAAAGTCGATTTCCAAAGACAAGGGGAGTCGCGTTCTAGCTCGATGCTCTAATGGTGCTAAGGGATGGGTGCTCTCACTCACGATCCGTGGTGATGGTAACAAAGTAGCTAGGCGCCTACTCTCTCTCACGCGGCATAATCAAAAGCATACTAAAAGAGCAAGCACAAGAGAGGAGTCGGAACGCGTACCTCCACGCCTAGGCGTGGGGAAGGAACCCCGGCCGTGGGCCAACAACCCGATACACTGAAGACCAATAAAATACAACCCAATAACGGCCCACTCCTCGCAGGGAGGTAACAGGCTACAAACAAAGCATTCGGGTTGCCGGGCACGGGTTGACGGGCCGCACTCGGTGACGGCACGATGCTGCAGAATCGGTATCGCGCGCGCCTGGACGAAGATGGGTCCCACGGACTGAGGCGACGTCCGAATGAGGTGCCGTCAGGGAGGACGTGCCACTGACTGCTGCAGGTACGCTCCGGTCAGAGGGGACGCGCTGGTTCCGCCGGTGGTGGCCGTGAGCGCTGCTGCAACTCAGGTCTGGTTCTGGGGTCGCAGAACAGCGCACGCCGACGGTAAAATCCGGAAAACGGCCTTCTGGTATCCGAACAGGTCCAGGCCGGTTGGAGGTGGAAGCTGACTGGTAGAAGTCGTCCTCGGTCAAACGGCGCGGGCAGATGACGCCGGTACTAGTCGCAGGAGCCGCTGGAAGTTGGTGTTAGTTCGCTGGCCGGACTGTGCAGGCCCGCCGGCGCAAGCCCACTAGAACGACTGCCACGGACGGTGACGACGTCGAAACGTGACGCCGTCGGCGGCGTCGGACAGAGGACCTGGAGATCTACGAACCCTGAAGAAACCAGGGTAAAAGGCGCAGCGTGGAGGCCTGGGGAAAATTCGCAAGAAGGGCCTCCCTGCTGGGCGAGCAGAGAAGGGGGTGCTGGCGCAGGTCGACGGAGAAAATCGGTACGGGCGGTGCCGACCTCCGATTGACGCGAAACCAGCGCCAACGCGAAGCTGATCCGCCAACGTATCTCCAGAAAATAGGAGGGAGCCAAACTCGTCCAAGAGAGGGGGCGAGATCTGCTGCAAGTCGGTGTAGAAATCTGATCTTCCGCACACGAACCGTAGACGAAGAAGAAGAGGGTAAAGGGGAACCCCGGAGTCCACCGGGGGCTGAGGCGTCGCACCTCGCCGATCTCCCGTCGCAGGAGAAGAGAGAAAGAGAGAGGGGGGCGCAGCCACCTTCAAGCACAATCTTCAAAATTCATTCATTCATTAATTCTCACAAAAGGAAATTACATGCCTTATATATCGGGGGAGGGGAATTAGGGTTTCACCCAGCCAAGGGAGGAGGGGTGCGACCAGGACCTTCCCCATTCAAGGGGGGGGGGCGGCCAAGCCTCCTCCAATCAAGGAGGGATCAAGGGGAGGGGGGCGCCCAAAGAAGAAAGGTGAGGGAGGTGGAATGGGAAAGGGGTGTGCCCAAAAAGGAAAGAAGAGGAGGCAAGGTGGGGAAGGTGGCGCAGCCACCTTGGATGGGGAAGGGGGAATGCGCCCCAAACCCTAACCCTAATCCAAACACTATGGGCCAAGGCCAAGCCCAATAGTAAAAGAAAAAAAAAGGACCCATTATCCCTACACATAGTCTGATAGCAATAAAACTAGATAACATGTCCACGCAGGGACTAATCCAAGGCCCACATGGCCTGAGCAAGCAGAGAAGATAGCTAGAAGATGCCGCCATCGCCGAGCCACAAGGAAGTAGCGGTGTGCCGGGTGCTCCGTCGAGGATAGCGCCGTGTGTCCTCACCACCCAGTCTTCAAAAGCCAAGCATCGTCGGATGCTCGTCAAAGTTATCCTCTATCAGGTTGTACCTTTCCTTCACAAAATTTCCCGACTACATTGTTCTACTGTTTTATATTTTCTATGTCATTAAGGACAATGTCATTTAAGTTGGGGGGGGAGAGAAATTCATGCCGCATTTAATACAACCCATCCGGCATTTTGTCTTGCATTTGCATCAAAATGTTGAAAAAATAATAATGAGGAAATCCCCGACTGAGTTTGCTTGATTCATGCTCTCATTGAAAGTAATTATAGAATAGAAAAGACTAGGGAGAAGGATAAAGAAAAAATTATTCTAACCATGGAAAACTAATTTAAGAATCTCTTTAAAGTTCAATAGCACTTTAAAAAAAATCACTTTGCATACTAATAAAATAAGCATGACAAGCCTTCTGTTATTTTGGAGTGGTGCCTGATACTCTACATTTCTTGGAGATGAGATCTTTTTAATAAAGCTATCTGCCAAAGTTATCCATTAAATACGTGCAAAAGCACATTGTTGAAAAAAAAATACCATGAAAAATGCCCCTGATCCTAGTAACCGGGCCTGCTTCTCCTAAGACAAGAGTTGAGGTTCGCGTCAAATAGTGAAGGGTTGTGCAGCATCATATGTGTATTGAAAAAAAAGAGAGTGAGAGGCAGACAAAAGGCTATTGTACTTAATGCTCTGATTTAGGAGGTGCAGAGTTGAAGAATACCTATCTAGAATGACAAATGAGGGATGCAATTGTTCATGCTGTGGATTTAGTATTACACTAGCACAACTGCTATTGAACTTTGGATTGTATTCTTAGTCATGTACCAAAATTTCCAATCTAAGGCTATTATACATTAATGATTCTGGATTCCTGATCTTTGGCTGATTCTATGAAGGAAAAGCTGGATATGGGGGTATGAGCTTTGCAAATTCCTGTTGGTCCTAAATTTTAATTTAATTACATTACTGAGGGACTAGCAATGAGTAAGTTAGGGGGTGTGATGAGTGTATATTTTCACATGTTAATTTTTGTTACATACACTGTTTAGGAACTTTAATCTCAATAAATATGCACTTATCACACTTAATCATAATTTCTGATCAAAATGTGTAGTGTGATGGAATTAATTAAAATTTGAGAAATACACTATTTTGCAGGAGAAGAGGAAGATGGCAAGTGACCTAGACAAGTCTGAGGCCAAAGAATGAACCGTTAGCATAAAAAAATGCTGGAAAATTAAATAAATGGGCCAAGGGCCCATGCTAGATTAAAAGAACAACATCTGTGGACGTCAAAAAAAAATGATGACGATCGTATGGCATGTACGTCCCGGCACCCGAGAGCAAGTCGAGGACTGAGAAGTCATGTCTCGTCCGATCAGGATGAAAACAGACCTCGTGGTCCGCTTCCTAATAAAGAAGCTTCTTAAGCTGAAGAAACAACCCTGGCCCCTCAAAATAAAATGCTGAAGGCCAAATCAGGAAGAAACCCGAGTAATCTGGCACGGGTTCGTCACGTGTCGAAAATCACTCGAAATTGTAAACCGAAGCCCGGGAACTTCGGAATAAACACTCCGAGAGCGGTGCAGAGAAACTAAAGCAACGTCGGATGTCAAACATTCATCCGGGTCGGCACGGGGTCGACGAAGCCACTAAACCGGTGCCATCCCGCTTAAACCGGCGCGCCCCTCTCTTGATCTTAAACCGGTGCGCCCATGGGAGGCTCTTAAACCGGCCGCCCCTCTCTTGATCTTAAACCGGCGCACCCATGGGAGGCCCTTAAACCGGCGCGCCCCTCTCTTGGTGCTGAACCGGCGCACCCTCTGGTTCAATCGAACCAGCGCGCTAATGATATAGAGTCTAAACCAAAGCGCCCCCTACCGCACCGGTTTAACCCATGGCCATCCCATCCGAACCGTGACAGTCTATCTTCATACAAGTTCATGCGCAGAGGTGAAGAACAAAGCATTCAATGCCCGTTCCATAGCCATTAAAGGAGCGTGGAGCTGTGTACACCCCAAGTCAACAGCGCGACGATAGTAATGGCGAAGGTGAGTAGCAACGATGGCAACAACAGTAGAGCTCCTGACAAAGACGCAAACATCCTATCCTCAGACGGGTGCCAGCGTATTGTGTGAATCACCGGATGCGACCATAACAGGTCAACTCCACTCATCTGGCAGACAAAGAGAAGTGGCGGAAGTTCCTTCCGTTCAAAGAAAAGGCAACCCGTCCTATATATATGCTGCCTGTTCGACGGGGCTGAGTGGTTTGGTTAGCTAGATGGTGGAGAGAGAAGAGAGGCAAGCCGAAGAAAAAGAAAGCTCCATTCCCCCTGCGCCTGTGAGGTGAAGAGAAAGGGAGAAAGTGTGAGAGAAGAGAGATGAGACTGGGGAAGGGGCTTGTGCTCTGATCCCCTCCCACCGGTGTAGCTTTCTTCCTTTCATGCTGTTTCTTTTTTAGTCTTGCAGTAGATTCCCCTCCTGTATTTGATCCTTCCTTCTCTCAAGAGTGAATGAAAAGAAAGGCTCTTATGAAGGCATATATTGTGTCCTATTTCATTGGTCTCTTCTACCTTCCTTCCTACCTTCTAGTCACCCGGGGCCCTCGGAAGCTTGCCTCTCTATGGCATGACCTTTGAGGGAACCCGTCTGAAGGGTGAAGAGTGATAGCCGTTCACGGCGAACATCCGTCCCTGCAGAACTCCTGTGGAGCTACGGCCCGTGAGTTGTTAGAATCCCCTGAAGGTTGGTCCTCGGGCTTCTCCACTCACCTCTGTGTCATCGGACAGCCGTCCCCGGCACCTCCGAATTTTGGGGGTCGTCCCAGAATACTCTGTTTGACGATTCCCTATTTCACCTTGCAAACCCCAATCCGGGGGAGGTGCTGCCCAATTTTCGCCAGGAATGCAAGCGATAAGAACAAAGAACAGATACACACAAGCGTGAATGAACGAACAAAACTCTCTGAGGACAAGAACCGTGTGTGCTCGAACCCCTCTGAACTAGACATAAACTAAACTTCTGAGTTCCAGAACCCTTGCACGATGAACCTTCGAATAAAACACTCAAATCTTCATGTTAATTCCTCTTGACAAATGAATAAGACATTCAAGCCTTCTCACTGAATCAACGAAAAAGAGAACAAAATATTTAAACCCTCTCATTAACCTAACTTGCTAAATGAACAAACAATGTAACCACCTGGTTAATCTGCAAGTGAATAAAAATAAGAACAGAATAAAACTGAAACAAACTCTCCCCAAACTCGGCGCGGCCTAATCCGGCACCTCGGGGTACCGCACCAATTTAGTTCCCCTCTCAAAACAAATTTCCACAATCTCTGCTGAAACTGGGGCGTCCCCCATTAGCCCATTGAGCCAGCACGCTCTGCCTAACTTCTGAACGGGCGCGCCCTCCTGTGTTACCATAAACCGGTGCACCCCTTTCCTTCCTCTGAACCGGAACGCCCTGCACCTCCTTGAACCGGCGCGCCCTCCTCCATCCTTAAACCGGCGTGACTCCTACAAACAAAATAATTAACCAGAAAAAGAAAGAAAGTGGTGAAAACAAATAAACAGATTAAACCACCCGCGCGTGAATAAACATTAAAATTTAACAACCAATGGCGTACCGAAGAATCGTTTCAAAACTTCCGCTCTCTCAGACTCGGTGTGAAAAGAATATTAATGACGCCCTGTTAAGTCAGATGTGGACCTTGGGAACCATCCCGTTATGGCCATGATCTGGCGTCGCGTCGGGCCGATAGTTCATCGAATTTGACCCGTCTTTATCGGGATCCAATCCCGCACCCTCATTAAACTTGCCGCATTCATGGCAGGCATCTACACGGTTTTATCGCCATCTTTCACGCTATAAATGCGGACTTCCATCCGAACACGAAATGGTCCCCGAGTGACCGACATGTATCTGTGAAAGTTTACACCCCGATGCGGGGTTTGTTTAAAAGCAATTCAGGGTTTCATCCTCTCCTTCCGTTAATTTGAATTTCAGGCCGTAGGGCCCCTTTTCCTGGAAATCAATAAAGGGTTTTCTCCTCTCCGAGGGGATGTAATTAACATCGTGACCTTTATGGCACGGCGGGTTCTCTGTCCCGACATGACAAACACAATCGTCTGACTAGTCAGATCGAGCGCACCCAGGGCTTCCTTGAAGCCCGAATAAATTGTCACCTAGGGACTAGCATGCCCTCGCACAAATAAACCGAATTAGTGAATGAATAAACGAATAACAAATCAAATAAAAAAAGAAGTATCCCAAAAGTGCGTCTACAAGTTTGGCACACCCGGTGGGACGAGACTTCCCTTCATCTCCTCGCCGGGACTAGGGGCCCTATGGCCTCCTTATGAAATTCTAAACTTTTTTACTTGCAATTGCAGGGATTATTATCTGACGATCACAATGGCCATCAGCTTCGAACTGTTAGTCGTCACAAGCCATGCCAACCATGGCTACCAAGCAATGTTGGTGAAGTTCGACGACTTCCCCCCGGTGGTGGGCTTCCCCAACTTATTGGGGGTGGCCTTCGTCAACCTACTGGAGATAGAGGGCCCCAAGCCTATCGAAGTCCATATACCCGCCACGAGGATTTCTGCCACCCGACCCGCTGCTGTCGGGTCGCCAACAACTACTGCCGACAGCAAGTCAGTCAACACCGTGGGCTGTTTTGTCCACCACGTCTGTTTCGACACGGGCTCGACTACTAAGAAAATGACATCCCGCCAAAGAAGGAGCCGAAGAAATGTTGTTGCTGCTACCCCCAAGGGCCAGCCATCTAATACTGGCAAGTCTGTTCTGGTCGGAGGCGTCAGAGTCTACCTGAATGGCCGTAGCGCCGGAGTGATCCCTAAGCAGATCATTCCAAACATCCATGTGCGCAACTCCTTTCAAGTGCTAGGGAGAATAGAGAAGAAGGACGGCGGGGTAGCCCGCCGACTGAAGAATGAACCGGCCCCAAGGCCATGCAAGACCAAGCAAATTTGGGTGCCCAGGCCAAATAAGGGCCCAACAATAACTCAGCCGGAGGCTGTCAAGGTTGACAAGCCCAGGAAGGAGGAGAAGGAAAACATGAAAAAGAATGAGATGTCAACAAGGGCGTCTCGCCAGTAACTTGCCCGAGCCCATGGGTGACATGCGAACACCTCTTTACATGTCGAAAGTCATGGCAGGACTCTTAGAGAGGGTCAGGCGGGCCCGCAACATAAGCAAGGGTACCGCCACCCACTGTTTGCCCTGATTATGAAGAAGAAGACACCACCCAGGCCGTGTGTGGATATCTCCGTGGGGTCAGGAGCACCTCCCTATGGAGGCAACGGCTAGTACAAGCCATCACCACTGCTGAAGAAGGTCAAGAATATCCAACCGACCCGGATGAAATAGAAGATGCAGAATCGGGGTGCTATGGGCCACCCTGCCATGAAGAAGATGCACCGAGCATCTCGGTGTTTGAAAGATTGACCTTCCCTGGTCAGTTGACCAGACGTGCAAGGAGAAGAAGTGAAAACATACAGGTCTATACCTGTCATATGGCCAGAGTGGCTGGTCACTATGGGACTCTGCCTATTGAGCCTAAAGAAGTTGCCAAGATCGCTAAGAGGCTGGGCCGTCTCACAATAAGAGGAAAGGCCGCCAGTGAGGCATTGCAAACTCTTGCCGGAACAACAAATTCAGAGGAGACTCTGGAAGCCTTAGTTGCCAATGTAATTACAACTAAAGATGACAGTGGGGTGCCATCCACCTCGTCTAAAGAGACGCCATCTGAGGAGCGGGTAAGCCTCCCCAGCCCTTCTGTCAACGATCCGACCTTGCTGATGTTACTACAAAGATATCAATAAGAAATCGAAGCATTAAAGAAGCAACTGAGCGAGAGGGATACTCATACCTCCATGCCCAGGCAGCTCGAAGTCCCCCCTGGGACATTAGGGGGTAGTGGCCAGGCATTGGAAGCCTCACCACAGGCGACTGTCTCGCAACCACTGCCCAACTACGCTGGGGGCATTCCTCCCCTGCAACAACAAATTACGGCTATGCCGCTACCACCAATCTTCATATTTCAAGGGGGGCCTTCCACGCCCCACGCGGTCGTGTTAACAATGCCGCACATGCAACAAGCTCATTTTTACCCAAGCCCGGTTGACCCAGCGGTGATGAATAAGCTCATGGTCGAGCAGATGATAGAAATGAAGCTAGCGGAAAGGAGCGATGGCGACTCCACCTCATTTGATGTGTACAGGGTACCATACCCATCTCATCATGCTGCCAAGAGGCTACCCCCTGGCATCACTAAGCCTCCGAAGTTTGAAAAGTTCACCGGGCAAGGGTCTCCGCGTAAGCACATTGCCTACTACACTAATGTGATGGGCGACATAGCTACAGATGAGTCATACCTACTGAAGTTCTTCGGGTCCACATTAACGGGGCTTGCCTTCGAGTGGTACTCAAGCTTGCAGCCCGGGTCTATCATTGATTGGCCCGACATGCAGAGAAAATTCAAAGAAAGGTTCCAAATCACCGAAAAGGAGGTGACAGAGGCATAATTATATGAAACAAGGCAAAGGAATGATGAGTCTGCCCTGGAATATATCAAAAGATGGAGGAACCTCAGCATTAGATGTAGGCGCCCGCCGCATCAGGAGGACGCCGTCCAAATATGCAAGCAAAACTTGAAAAGAGAGGTGCTGAAAAGAATGATAGGCACCGAAATGAAGTCATTTGACCGATTGAATAATGTTATGGCAGAAGTCGAGGCATTCCTCTTAAAGTACTCCACCGCTCCCGCCACTTCAAGCCAGATGGCCAGGTCGACTGACAAACGACCGGCATCTCAAGAAGTGAACACGGTCGACTTCAAGACCTTTGAACAACAGAAGGAAAAAGATAGAGGGGTAGCTGAGTCTCCCCAGTCCAAGCCCGCCGATCGGCGAGAAGGTCAATCCCTACGGGATAAAATGAAGAAGCTATGTTTGTTCCCTAGAGATAAGACTCGACTCTTGTTCGAATGGGCTACGAAATTCCACAAGATCACCCTCCCAGAACCAAAGAGGCCAGGTGATCTCAGAAGAAAAGACGATCCTCGTTTCTGCCCGTATCATCAAATGATCGGGCACCCTATCGAGGACTGCTATATCTTTAAAGACACTATTGAGTCATTGATCAAGAAGGGAGAATTACAAATGGGGGAGCACGAAGTCGATCCTCCGCGCCCGCATGAAATGCCCACTCTAGGGGTAACCATCAATATGATATCTCTATATCAACAACTACCTAAAGAAGTGGCAGAAGCCTGCACTCAACATACCTATGAGACATATATCCTAGCGCCAGCAGAAGATGAAGGAAATTGGTACACCGTGCCGTCTAAAACAAGAAGAAGGGCAGCGCTTCGTCATGGCTCAAGAATTCATATACAAGGCATCACACCTCAGTCAGAACTACTGGCCGTGACCCCCGTCTGGCATGAGACAGCTCCTCAGCTGGTCATCAGAAGATTCACCAACAATAAGAAGAAACACACCCCCATGCGGGTGCACAAAGAAGCCACTCCGGCAGTGAAATGGCTTCAAGAAATCATTAATGGGCTTGATGAATATGAACAACCCGAAATTCAGCCCGTCCAGCTAAAGGAATATGTCCCTGGGGAACAGTTTGAGTCCCTGGAATTAACGGAAGAGGCTGAAGCTGAAGCTGAAGAACCTGGCATATGGGATAAACCTCCAAAGGAGCAGCCGTTGACTATGAAGAAAAGGAAGAAGAAATGCAAGAACAAAAGAAAACGCCTTGCCGTATCTTGCAACACCCTTGCAGCCCTATTTGAAACGGTCCGAATCTCTGAAGAAGAGGATGAAGAGATATGCCTCGCACCAGCGGAGGCAAACCATGCTGAAGCTTCCACCTCCTAGCATGTCACTAGGTCCGGAAGAAAATGGGGGCATCTCCCTCAGGCTAACTACAACATCATGTTACGTGGTGAACAACCATACCAGGTTCCCCAGCCTGAAGTCAAAGGTGCAGAAATTCCTTCTCTCCCAGGGCTATACCCGGAGTGTGCAAGCAGCCAGGGGGTCCCCTCCTTTGTCGAATTTCTATCCTCTCGAGAGGGTAAGCGGCCATGTCCGCAGCAACAACGGAGGGTCAAGGGTGCTCCTACCATACCTTCAGTAGCCTCTCCTCCACCAAATAAAGACTACGTGGGCATTCCAAGCTTCGTCAAATTTATATAAGGGAAGGAGCCGGTCGGACTCGCGCAACAAGTCTGGGTGGCACCTGAAGAAAAAGATGAACTACCTCCTGAGCCAGCTCCTCAAGAGCCCTCTGAGGGCAGGCACAAAATGTCCAAAGAACTGAGGTTGACCAACGTCAGAACAACCAGTAGAATAGTGAAGCAGCTGAAGAGAATCCCTGCAAGTTTCTATGTCTAGGACATACTCTCCCTCAGTGAAGAAACAAGACAAGCCGTTATCATGGCCCTACAAACCCCGACATACTTTGAGACCTATTTTGCCGAGGTAAAGTCAGGGGTGGCTATGACATTGACGGAGGACGGCATGCTTCTGCCCTCCGTCAACCACAATAGACCGCTCTACATGAGGGGGTAGCTGAATGGCAAGCCATTAGGCAGAATCTTGATTGACCCAGGGGCTGCAGTAAACATACTCCCCTATCGGGTATATTAGAAGTACTACTTTGATGTGCACCTGATCGAGGTCAGGGATATGAGAATTGCTGGCTTCAACTAGAAATTTGAAGTCCCCATGGGCGTGGCAGAGTTTGAACTCTCACTTGGCGACTTCACTACCAAAGTGTAATTCCATGTGATAAACTCGGATACGTCATACAAGGCACTATTGGGCCGGCCATGGCTACATAAAAATCAGGTGGTGGCCTCCACCCTCCACCAATGCATAAAGTACCCTCAGAAAAGGAAAGAAGAAAGAGTGTTCGCCGACTTACACCCTTTCGAGGTGTTCGAGTGCCACTTGTCAGACACATCTCTGTATCTGGAGAAACCGAAGAAGCCCAACCCTCCAGCTCAGGATAAGGGGAAGAAGAAAATAGAATCCGTCGGCTGGTTTCCTTCATCGTCGCCTAACTACGTGACTCCCCCAGAGGTGTCACTCATATCTGAGGAAGAAGGAGACCCTAGAGCACTCCAACTCAACATTTACCCTGAACCGGGGGCACTAGAACTCGAAGAGATACTTGGGGATGTCAAGGTCCCACCAGGGGTCACCAAACCCGTAGCTGATGCAGACTGTCAAACAGTCGAAGTATTGAGGACCCTAGAGCTCTCTAATCCTGATGGCCAACCCACCATGTTCTATGTGGCCAAGGAGCATCCCGCAAAGGGGGACGATGATTGCCAATTCCCCGAAGAGAAGCTTGATCCACCTGTCCTAATTATAGGACTCCCCTACATCACTGGTCGTGCGATCAAGCTAGGCAGAAAATAGCAAATCTCCCTCTGTCAACCCCTCAGTCAAAACAAGATGTTCAAAGGATTGTGGGATCCGCCGAACATGGAAAGAGGATTGCTACAAATTACTCAGCACTCGGGGCTGGGTTTCTCAATAGAAGACTATCAAGAAATCAATATGATTTCTACCTACACTGTAACGAGTGAAGACCCCCCCGGGACAGTTTATGATGAATACATAGGAGACTATGAAATAGCCGAGCCATCGGCTAAATTGAAGGGCTCGGGCCCGCCTCGGCCACGAGCGCATAATGATCACGGAGCTGCTACTCCATGCAAACGCTGGGAGTCCATCTCTATGGAGGCAACTATAATTCCGAAAAATGACTCGCAAGAATCAAAAGCTGAAGAAAGTCAGCCCATCCTTGAGGGCGCTCCACCCATGAGTTGACATCGAAGCTGCACAGAATTTACACCATCAATACCAGGGCTACTTATCCAGTCCAATCAGCAGCCAAATGGCTCAGAACAAGGCAAAACAGAAGTCCCGCCGTTAGGCGAAATAAGACAAGAACATATCTACGAGGCCCTCGAAGTTGAAGAAGATGATGAAGGCCTCATCGACCTACAGCCGGCTCCTTCGGAAATAGAAGATGGCGGCCAAGCCACTATTGATGAATTGGTCGAAATAAACCTCGGCATGAAGGATGATCCTAGGCCGACCTTCCTCAGTGCCCTCCTGCTACCCGAAGAGAGGGGGGAATACATAAAGCTGCTTCAGAAATTCTAAGATTGCTTTGCTTGGAATTACAAATAAATGCCAGGCCTTAGCCCTGCAGTTCTCCAAAATATTCTGGCCATTGACCCTAAAGCTGAGCCAGTGAAACAATCACCCCGGCGAATGAGGCCCGAATTGATAAATGAAATCTGCAAGGAGGTCGACAAGCTGATAGATGTTGACTTCATGGCAGGGAATCAATATAGTACCTAGCTAGCCAACATCGTGCCTGTCAAGAAGAAAAGCTACCAGATCTAGATTTGAGTGGATTTTCAAGATCTGAATAAAGCTTGTCCGAAGGATGATTTCCCGGTGCCAATTACCGAAGTAATGATCGACGCCACTACCAGCCATGAGGCCTTGTCATTCATGGACGGATCGTTTGGCTACAATCAAATCTGGATAGCGGAGCATGACCGAATCCACATAGCTTTTCGATCGCCCAAAGGGATATTCCACTACAAACGGATGCCCTTCGGCCTTAAGAATGCTAGCGCCACATACCAAATGGCGATGACAAAAATATTCGACGAGTTGCTCTACAACAAAGTCAAGTGCTATATCGATGACTTGGTCATCAAGATAAAGAAGAGGAAGGACCACCTGGCTGACCTCAGAATATATTTGAAAGGCTGCGGCTGCATGAACTGAAAATGAATCTGATGAAGTGCGCTTTTGGTGTCTCCAATGGAAAATTCCTGGGCTTCATCATCAGATACCGGGGAATTGAGATAGACCCAACAAAAATCAAAGCTATTCAGGAGCTACCTCCTCCTAGGAGCCTGACAGAATTACGATCATTACAAGGTCGGCTGGCCTACATCCGTAGGTTCATCTCCAACTTGTTTGGGCGGTGCCAGTCATTCCATAAATTAATGACGAAGGATACCCCATTTCACTGGGGCGAAGAATGTCAAAATGCTTTCAGTCAATTGAAAGAATACCTGAACACCCCACCAGTCCTGGGGGCACCTGTCAGAGGGCGGCCGTTGATCCTGTACATAGTTGCCACTGAATATTCTCTTGGGGCAATGCTCTCCCAAAGTAATGAAGAAGGAAAAGAACAAGCCCTCTACTACCTTAGCCGAAGACTGGTCGGGGTTGAAGCAAAATATACACCTATTGAAAAGGTCTGCCTCGCTCTTGTGTTCGCAGCCAAGATGATGAGGCATGACATGCTGTTGCATGAAGTCCAGCTAATATCTAGGGTCGACCCGGTCAAACATATACTCTCTCAGCCGGTCTTGAAAGGGCGACTGGGCAAATGGACTGTCATTCTCATGCAATTCGACATCGCCTATGTGCCACAAAAGGCCATCAAAGGCCAGGCCATTGCTGATTTCTTTGCGGCACACTCCATGCCTAAAAATTTTCTACTGATCACGGAGCTCCCCGAAGATGAAGCTTTAGAAGTGGACCAAGTCCAGCAAGCCACCTGGCAGCTACACTTTGACGGTGCTTCAAGAACAAAAACTTCCCCGCAAGGGCGAACAAGAATAAGAGCAGGGGCGGGCATCGTCCTCAAATCCCCCGAAGGAGAGGTGCTACACACCTCTTGCTCAATCAACAAAGCCTGCACAAATAATGAAGCAAAATATGAAGCCCTAATTATCGGTCTCTAGGTGGCTCTCTAGTTGGATATCCGCATGCTGCAAGTGTTTGGGGATTCAATGCTAATTGTCAAACAAATCCAAGGACAATTTAAAGTCTGAAAAGCTGAATTACTCCCCTACCACGCTAAGGCGAACCAACTCATGGGGAAGTTTCACTTTATTGAAATAAACCACATCAGTCGAGGTCAAAATGCACAGGCCGATGCATTAGCAAAGCTTGCAAGCTCACTGGCAATCCTGCCTGATGAATCACTCAACATATGGGTGATCAACTGACGGCAGGTCCCCAACATGATAGAAGAAGAGCCAGGTGGAGAAGAGCCTGAAGTAGCAACCGCAGAAATGGTCAGATCACCTGACTTGCATGAGCCCCTCATGCAATGGTTTAAACACCAGCAGCTACCCAAGCAAAGGGAAGAAAAGATCAGGTTGATCCGAATAAAAGACTCCTATGAAGTCAGAAACGGAATTTTATTCCGAATCATGGCAGACGCCAAGAAGAAAATACTCCTTCGATGGCTCTCTTTGGAAGAAGCCTGGAAAGTCATGAAAGAAATTCATGCCAGGTCGGCTGGAGCACACCAGGCCGTGCCGAAGATAAAAATTAAAATTAAAAAGATGGGCTACTATTGGCCGATAATGTTCGACGACTGTTGCAAGTATGCCAAGTCGTGTCAAAAGTGCCAAGAGCATGCAACGATCCCTAGGCAACCTCCAATACAGCTACATCCAACAACACCCAGCTGGCCATTGGCCCAATGGGGAATAGATGTCGTGGGCCCACTGCCTTCATCCTCTTCAGGATGCAAATACATTCTGGCAATAACAGACTACTTCTCCCGCTGGGCGAAGGCTGTAGCCCTGAAACAAGTCACAGGAGAAATCGTGGCCCTATTTCTCTGATGAAATGTAATATTCCGGTTCAGCATCCCCAACTGGTCATCTCAGATAACGGAAGCCATTTCTGAAATTAAAAGTGTTGAGTTATGGTTTTGATGATCGCTGTGATAGTTAAGTTATGGTTTTGATGATAACAAAACTTAATGTGTGATTACGTGATGATAACTAAACTTATGGTTGATTGCACATGTTCTTGTTGACTGTGTACATTCATGAACTTTTTATCTATGTATGGTTGAGATGGCAAATGACAACGGTTACATGGTCTTGATCCTTAGTTTGTATATGTTGGTTTTACAAGAGGCAAGAGGTTTCATAATCTCTTTAATGTGAACAAGTATGGTATTAACCTTAACTATCTTGCTTGCAGGATCAAACTTATAATCTCATGGCAGTCACCTGGTGAACCTAACGTGTGGATAAGCACCTTGCTATTCTATAATCCAAAACAGGTGGTATATGTCATTTACTGTCAAGAACCATCGGTGAGACTCTTACCTTGTCTTAGCATCGATCACACCATGTGTATCTCATATAACTCTCTTTAATACACCTCATTCATGCACATTAAACATGAAACCCTTCTGGCCATCGTGCTCCCTCGCCCGCGGATTGACCTGCGCGGTCAGGTCGTGGGGGTCAAGGGGGCAGTGCCCCTTGCGGGGGTTTTCGGGGGCGGAGCCCCCGGAAAAAAATTTAGAAATGCTCAAATGGTCTAATGCATTCCCTAGAACTCAAATGAACTTGAAATAAATAATAACTTACATTCAATTCATGCATCGATCATGCGGATATATTTCATTGGGCTAAACTCTTGATTTTTCAGGTTTATCAAAGTCCGGTCGACCGCCGGCCTGATCCCGGTCGACCGAAAATTCCAGGGGCCAACTCTCAAGCTGGTTCTTAGTGGCGATCGACCGCTGGCCCAGGGGCGGTCGATCGAAAATAACAGATCTCCAAATTCTACAATTTTTCTCAGTCCGGTCGATCGCCAGCCTCTACCGTTCGACCGCCAGTCCCGAGCCCCCTTTTGTTGACTTTGATTTCAAGCTCGTGGATAATCCCACTGCCCCCAATCTAGGAGGGATTTGTGGATCTGGTCTGAGGGTTGTCCATGGACCATTCAAAGGTTATAAAACATCTCATTGGAGCCAATAACCCTAACCAACCAAGAGGGCTTCAAGGGAGATCAAAGGGGAGGCTGTCCAAGGTGAAAGGAGATGGTACTGTACCTCCGTGAACAGTACTTCGTGCAGCAAGATCTTCATCCATCTCCAAGGTGTTCAAGTCAAATCTGAAACAAGTAACCTTCAAGGAAGTGAAGAAGCAAGCAAGCATTCAAGGGAGATCAAGGGGAAGCTGTCTAAGGAAGAAGAAGAGAAGAAGCAAGTTAAAAAGCAAGAGATCAAGGGAAGATTGCCAAAGTGTGAAAGAACAAGGTTTTCACAATCCATCTCCAAGCCATTTAAGTGAAGCAGGAAGCATTATTCCAAGTTCTACATCATACATTCAGGGGGAAACCAAATCAGGAGATTTCTAAACTCTGCTCTATTCATCTTCATGTTTTGAATTTCAAGTCTTGTTCTTTGTAATCTGAAGATATATGTGTGGGTGTGGATCAAGTTAGATCTGTGGTTGTGTATGGTTATCGTGTTCCATTCGTGTGTGCGTAGGTCTTCTTAGATCTGCGTGTGTGTGGATTTATCCAGATCTTAGTGTTTGTGTGTGTGGAGTGCTGCACTTGTCGCAGCGTGTGTGTGCCTTGTTGATCCGCTTGTTGGATCATGTTGGAGACCTCGTCTCCGTGTGTGTGTGTGTTGGGGTGCGTCCCCATGTGTGTGTGGGCAGGCGTCGTCCGGCATTTTTGGTTGGAGCGTCGTCTCCGTTTGAGGATTTATCCCCGAGTGAAGTCTTACCGGGTTTGGTGAGGGGTGGACGTAGGATTGCTGTCGTTGCATCCGAACCACCTTAAAAATCGTTGTGCTTTGTGTTTTAAATTGTGTGGTTTGGTCCTTTCTTCTACCTTCATTCTACGTGAGTGTTAGTATAATTACGATTCCGGATTTATCCACGTATCTCTTGCATAATCTATATCATCTTCTAATTAAGTTTGATAAATCCAATTTGTGTACAAACAGTTTTGAACCTCTTGATTAGCATTGTAGCACATATTTTATAAAAGGCCAAAAGTTTCCTTAAAATTGGTAAACACCCAATTCACCCCCCTCTTGGGTGTCATTGATCGCGGGACTTCAAAAAGGTCTACTGATTGGCCGAAAAATACAAAATTGACTGGAGGACATCCACTCCATACAACCCACAGGCAAACGGGTTGGCTGAAGCATTCAATAAAACACTCTGCACCCTCCTGGCAAAGACTGTCAGTTCTAACAAAAGGGACTGGGAGGATAAGATGTGCAAAGCGTTGTGGGCGTACCGTACAATCTATAAAACTCCAACGGGCTGTTCGCCCTTCTCTTTGGTGTACGGCTCGGAAGCAGTCGTCCCCATTGAACTGGAAGTACCCTCACTTTGGATCGCCATCCAATATGAATTGGTCAAAGATGACCGAACAAACGCAGAGCAAAGGCTGGAAGCGCTCTCCGACCTAGAAGGGAAGCGACTCAAGGCTCAGCAGAACACACAGGTCTACCAGGCCCGCATAGCCCGCGCCTTCGACAAGCTTGTCAAAGGACGTGAATTCAAGAAAGGCGACCTCATGATGGTCAAAAGAAGAGAGGTCATGGCTACCAACCATAAAGGCAAGGTGAATGAAAACTGGCTTAGGCCCTATGTTGTCCAGAAAGTCTACGAAGGAGGTGCGTCTGTTGTTGTCAACCATAGGTTGAAAACTCAATTACCACCCCTTAATGGAAGACATTTGAAACTGTATCACGCATCACTTCCCCAGTTCGATGAACAATTAAACCCAGCGTCTCACGCGGAACAAGAATGTTTCTTGGACCTCCCTTGAGGCCATGCAATGTCCATTCAAAAATGATGAAAAAAGAAAAAAAAGAAAAAAAGGGGGAAGAAGGAAGAGAAAAAAGAAAAAAAGAGGGATAAAGAAAAAATAAAAAAACTCATCAAAGTCACCGGGGGGATGTCGATTCATCAAGTCCCAGTGGAATTTAAAATTCCTTCATCTGTCTCAAACCATCTCGTCTTGGCCGAATAACCAAATAGCTGCATTCCATGCAATGGCAAAAAACCTCATATGTAGCTCGACACTACTTTCTCCTGTCCCACCGACGCATAGAAGTTCTGGCTTGGGTCTTCCATCCAAGCTAGTAACCAAAGACTCTTGCTTTGACTTGGACCTTTCGTCCTGGTCAAAGAACAAAAAAACCTCTTTCCTTCGACCCGGATCCTCCATCTGGGTTCGGTGAACAAAAAGACCCCCTTTCTTGCTTTGGTATTAACCCCGTGTCAATGAATCAACCACCTCAATATCACAATTTCCAGTCCCACTGACAAATAAATCTGCGGCTCGGACCTTTCGTCCAAGTCTGTAAACAAAAAGACGCTTCCACTCTAGATCGGACCTTTCGTCCGGTTAGGGAACAAAAAGACCCCTCATACAGTCGGCAACCCCGGTGCAGTAAAGAATGAAAAGACCCTCCTTGCTTTGGCTCGGACCTTCTGCCCAAGTCACTGAATAAAAAGTACCCCCTTGATTTGGTTTGGACCTTCCGTCCAAGTCGATGTACAAAAAGGCCCTCTTCGCTCGGCTCGGACCTTCCGTCCAAGTCAATGAACAAAAAGACCCATCCACCCTGGATAGGACCTTTCGTCCGACTAGAGAACAAAAGGACCCCTCATACAGTCGGCAACCCCGGCGCAGCAAAGAATAAAAAGAACCCTCCTTGCTTTGGCTCGGACCTTCTGTCCAAGTCGATGAACAAAAAGAACCCTCTTTGCTCGGCTTAGACCTTCCGTACAGGTCGATGAAGAAAAAGAACCCTCTTTGCTCGGCACGGACCTTCCGTCTAGGTCGATGAATAAAAAGAATCCCTTTTGCTCGGCACGGACCTCCCGTCGACGTCCATGAACAAAAAGACCCCATTTCTTGCTTTGGCACTAACCCCATGTCAATGAATAAACCATGTCAATACCTGGCACCTTGTCGGCACTGGCGAATAAACCCTTTACTTCGAACGTTCCACCCGAATACATCAATTAGCACATAAGTTCCTCCCGTTCCATCGGGTCCCTCTCAAAAGCCTTCGGCTTGGACATCCCCGTCTGAGTCGATGAATAAACAACTTCCCTTAACCCAGCATGAGTCACCAACTCCCCCTCGGGATTGGCCTCATCGAAGTCATTTTAGGCCTTTCGCCTGAGACGACGCATAAACCTATCTCTTTACTTCGGTATTAACCCCATACCGATGACTAAACCCCCACTCAGGCTAGACATGTCAATCCGCATGCCCACACGGTGAAGTGGTCCCCTCATCCCTTCACTGAAGGAGTGAGCACTTTCCCACGAATTCACACCGGACCACCGGTCTACAGGCTCGAAAGAGAAGATATCCTATCAAATAACTCTACACCCGCGGGCCCCGCGTACTCGTCCCTTGCTTGCGCCACCCGCGGGCGGGGGGCATTTGTGGACGTCAAAAAAATGATGATTATCATACGGCATGTATGTCCCAGCACCCGAGAGCAAGTCAAGGATGGAGAAGCTGAATAAACCCCATGTCTCATCCGATCAGGACAAAAACACACCTGGTGGTCCGCTACCTAATAAAGAAGCTTCTCAAGCTGAAGAAACAACCCTGGCCCCTTAAAACAACGTGCCAAAGGCCAAATTAGGAAGAAACTCGAGTAATCTGACACGGGTTCATCATGTGTCGAAAATCACTCGAAATTGTAAACCGAAGCCTGGGAACTTCGGAATAAACAATACGAGAGTGGCACAGAAAACTAAAGCAACGTCGGATGTTAAACATTCATCTAGGTCGGCACGGGGTCGACGAAGCCATTAAACTGGTACCATCCCGCTTAAACTGGCACGCCCCTCTCTTGATCTTAAACCGGCGCGCCCATGGGAGGCTCTTAAACTGGCGCCATCTCGCTTAAACCGGCGCGCCCCTCTCTTGATCTTAAACCGGCACGCCCATGGGAGGCTCTTAAACCGGCGCACCCCTCTCTCGATCTTAAATTGGCACGCCCATGGGAGGCCCTTAAACTGGCGCGCCCCTCTCTTGGTGCTAAACCGGCGCGCCCTCTGGTAAACCGGCGCGCCCCCTACCGCGCCAGTTTAACCCATGGCCATCCCATCCGAACCATGACACTCTATATTCCTACAAGTTCATGCGTAGAGGCAAAGAACAGAGCGTTCAATGCCCGCCCCGTAGGCACTTAAGGAGAGTGGAGCTGTGTACACCCCAAGTCGACAGAGCGACGGCAGCAACAACGAAGGCGAGCAGCGACGGTGGCAGCAACAGTAGAGCTCCTAACAAAGATGCAAACATCCTATCCTCGGATGGGTGCCAGCGTACTGCGTGAATCACCGGATGCCACCATAATAGGTCAACTCCACTCATCTGGCAGACAAAGAGAAGTGGCGAGAGATTCTTCCGTTCAAAGAAAAGGTAACCCATCCTATATATATGCTGCGTGTTCGATGGGGCTGAGAGGTTCGGTTAGCTGGATGGTGGAGAGAGAAGAGAGGCCAGTCGAAGAAAAAGAAAGCTCCATTCCCCCTGCGCCTGTGAGGTGAAGAGAAAGGGTGAGAGTGTGAGAGAAGAGAGGTGAGCCTGGGGAAGGAGGTTGTGCTCTGATCCCCTCCCACCGGTGTAGCTTTCTTCCCATCCTGCTGTTTCTTTTTTAGTCTTGGGGTAGATTCCCCTCTTGTATTTGATCCTTCCTTCTCTCATGAGTGAATGAAAAGAAAGGCACTTATGAAGGCATATACCGTGTCCTATTTCATTGGTCTCTTCTCCCTTCCTTCCTACCTTCTAGTCACCCGGGGCCCTCGGAAGCTTGCCTCTCTATGGCATGACCTTTGAGCGAACCCGTCTAAAGGGTGAAGAGTGATAGCCGTCCACGGTGAACATCCGTCCCTGTAGAACTCCTGTGGAGCTACGGCCCGTGAGTTGTTAGAATCCCTTGAAGGTTGGTCCTCGGGCTTCTCCACTCACCTCTGGGTCATCGGACAGACATCCCCGGCTCTCCCGAATTTTGGGGTCGTCCCAGAATACTTCGTTTAACGATTCCCTATTTCACCTCGCAAACCCCAGTCCGGGGGAGGTGCTGCCTAATTTCTACCAGGAATGCAAGCAATAAGAACAAAGAATAGATACACACAAGCATGAATGAACAAACAAAACTCTCTGAGGTCAAGAACCGTGTGTGCTCGAACCCCTCTGAACTAGACATAAACTAAACTTCCGAGTTCCAGAACCCTTGCACGATGAACCTTCGAATAAAACACTCAAATCTTCATGTTAATTCCTCTTGACAAATGAATAAGACA
This sequence comes from Amorphophallus konjac, assembly GCA_022559845.1. Taxonomy (NCBI): domain Eukaryota; kingdom Viridiplantae; phylum Streptophyta; class Magnoliopsida; order Alismatales; family Araceae; genus Amorphophallus; species Amorphophallus konjac. The sequence continues at coordinate 85,087,990 of CM040129.1, read as the reverse complement.
TTCAAGCCTTCTCACTGAATCAACGAACAAGAGAACAGAATATTTAAACCCTCTTATTAACCTAACTTGCTAAATGAACAAACAATGTAACCACCTGGTTAATCTGCAAGTCAATAAAAAGAAGAACAGAATAAAACTGAAACAAACTCTCTCCAAACCCGGTGCGGCCTAATCCGGCGCCCCGAGGTACCGCGCCGATTTAGCTCCCCTCTCAAAACCAATTTCCACAATCTCTACTAAAACTGGGGTGCCCCCATCAGCCCATTTAGCCGGAGCACCCTACCTAGCTTCTTAACTGATGCGCCCTCCTATGTTATCGTAAACCGGCATGCCCCTCGCCTTCCTCTGAACCCGCGCGCCCTGCCTCTCCTTGAATCAACACGCCCTCCTCCATCCTTAAATCGGCGTGCCTCCTACAAAAAAACAATTAACCAGAAAAAGAAAGAAAGGGGTGAAAACAAATAAACAGAATAAACCACCCGTGCGTTAATAAACAATAAATTTTAACAACCAATGGCATAACGAAGAATCGTTTCGGAACTTCTGCTCTCCCGGACTCGGTGTGAAAAGAATATTAATGACACCATGTTAAGTCGGATGTGGACCCTGGGAACCATCCCGTTATGGCCACCATATGGCGCCGCCTCGAGCTGATAGTTCCTTGAATTTGACCCGTCTCTATCGGGATCCAATCCCGCACCCTCTTTAAACTTGCCGCATGCATGGTAGACATCTACACGGTTTTATCGTCGTCTTTCAAGCTATAAATGCGGACTTCCGTCCGAACATGAAATGGTCCCCGAGTGACCGACATGTATCCATGAACGTTTACAACCCAAGGTGGGGTTTGTTTAAACGTAATTCGAGGTTTCATCCTCTCGTTCTGTTAATATGAATTTCTGGCCGTAGGGCCCCTTTTCCTGGAAATCTATCAAGGGTTTTCCCCTCTCCGAGGGGATATAATTAACGTCGTGACCTTTATGGCATGGCGGGTTATCTGTCCCGGCACGACACACACAATCGTCTGACTAGTCAGATCGAGCACACCCAGGGCTTCCTTGAAGCCTGAATAAATCGTCACCTAGGGACTGGCACGCCCTCGCACAAATAAATCGAATAAGTGAATGAATAAACGAATAACAAATCAAATAAAAAAAACTATCCCAAAAGTGCGTCCACAAGTCTGGCACACCCGGTGGGATGAGACTTCCCTTCATCTCCTCGCTGGGACTAGGGGCCCTACGGCCTCCTTATGAAATTCTAAACTTTTTAACTTGCAATTGTAGGGATTATTTTCTGACGATCACAATGGCCGTCAGCTTTAGACTGTTAGTCGTCGCAAGCCATGCCAACCATGGCTACCTCGCGATGCCGGTGAAGTTCGGCGACTTCCCCCCGGTGGTGGGCTTTCCCAACTTCTTGGGGGTGGCCTTCATCATCCTACTGGAGATGAGGGGCCCAAGCCCGTCGAAGTCCATATACCCGCCACGAGGATTTCTGCCACCCGACCCGCTGCTGTTGGGTCACCAACAACTACCGCCGACAGCACGTCAGTCAACATCGTGGGCTGTTTTGTCCACCACGTCTGTTTCGACACAGGCTCGACTACTAAGAAAACAGCATCCCACCAAAAAAGGAGCCGAAGAAATGTTGTTGCTGCTACCCCCAAGGGCCGGCCATCGAATACCGGCAAGTGTGTTCTAGTCGGAGGCGTCAGAGTCTACCTGAATGGCCGTAACGCCGAAGTGATCCCTGAGCGGATCGTTCCAAACATCCATGTGCGCAACTCCTTTCAAGCGCTAGGGAGAATAGAGAAGAAGGACGGCGGGGCAGCCCGCCGATTGAAGAATGAAACACCTTGCATTGAAACACCTTGTTTGAACATTGGTTGTCGCATTTCATTTCAAAATACTTTTAAGGGCAATACCCCTTAAGCAAGATAAGGGAGGGATTTCATCACCCTTCCTTAGCCCAAAACAACCATCTTTGCATTTTGCATTACACCTACCCTAATAAAAGCAAGTAGACTCAGCCCTAAGATTACATTGGGATTTTGATACCACTTGAGTCTGTTCTCAGTTTTGAAATTGGTGTCTAAGGGTAGAGGTCAACAGCAAACGCTATAAGAGGGCAAGTGATTTTTAATTAGGACCTTGCGAAAGCAGGGGGAGCCTCCCACTACCCCACCTCTTACCTGGCCAGTGAATGAAATTGAGGGTGGGCTTTAGTGGTGCCATAGTCACTTTGTGAAACCCAACTTGTAGACCTCGGTTGCCCTTAAGTGTCTCAGGTTAATTTGGTTGTCACTTGTTTGTGTTTAGTAAAAATAAATATAAAAAATAAAAAAATTAAAAATTAAAAATATAAAAATATAAAAAATAAACATGAGATCAATAAAGGGAGAGAAAATAAAAACTAAAATAATTAAAAAATCTTTAAAAAATTAGATAAAAAGTTGGTGAAAGATTAATTCTCATCTATGGATTGGGCACACAAATTAGATAGGTTTGACTCATTGGCTCATAAATTTGATCAATTTCTAGCCATGGATCAAAACCCATTCATACCACCTAGTCACCATGACATTGATCACATGTGGGCTAGCCCGGCCCATTATGTAGGTGGTTGCCCAAATCAAATCTCATCTCTCACCCCACATGGCCTGACTTATTGTGAAAATCTATACTCCTGGTCGGCCTACAATGAGAGCCCTCTATCTATGGCGGCCGACTCTTCATTCTTTACCCAAGACCAGGCCCAAACCTCTCAATTCTTTGACAATGGGGCCCACGATCCATTTGTTACCCAAGGGCAAGCCCAAACTTCTCAAGGCCTCCCCTCACCTGATTATGAATCATGTCTATATGCCTTCAACTCCGGGTGGAGAGACCAACAAAATTTCTCTTGGGAATCTTACAAAAGCCCGTCTCAAAGTCCTCCGGACTGAAATTTTCCAAATTGGGCTCAATGCCCAAACGATTACTATGATCAAGCCCAATGTGGAGGACAGTTCAGATACTCTCCTCCATCTCAATATCAGACTGATTACCCATTAAATTGCTATCTATCACAGTCTGATCCGCAACCCACTTATCCATGTCCTCCACCAACAAATCTTAAGGAGGACAAATTCAATGAATTGCATCAACTCATCATGGCCAACCAACATACTTTTGCCAAAATGGAGGCCCATCTAACCTAGCTTAACGAAATCATCATGGGTATGAAAATGGACCAACTGTCTATATATCCCACTATAAGTCCTGAATGTCAACTTTCTAAGTTTGACCATAAGAAAAGTTTATATGATCAACCCATGATTCCCCAATCCACAGATCATATCATTCTCGATTTAAATAATAAGGGGATTATGGAGGAGTCATACCAGGAGAACGAATTAGAGGGAGGTGATAGGAGTCTTTGCATTAGTCTTGAGGAGCAGCCCAAGGAGCCCAATTCCATTTGTGAGGAGGGTAATGATGAGTTTGTTGATCTTAAGTTGGGGGGAGAAGAAAAAGGAAGTGGATGCGCTTGTTGATGATCAAATCCCTTTAATTTCCCTCCCTATATTTGAGAAGCCCTTGTTCCAAGTGATGGACAAGGAAGATGATGTGAGATTGGAGAGTGAATTGAGTGTTTGCATAAACCAATCTTCTTGTGTGAGGGAGGAGCCAGACCTTCTGCTTGAAATTCGCTCTAGCCGGGCATCTCCTGATTTAGGGGAGGATGTGGATCTTTTACCCATCCCTGACCTTGGTGAATCCAAAATCATCCCGAATATTCTGCAACTCGCCAACTAGTCAGATCCATCTGAGCCTTATGAGAATCCTTATGTTGAGGAGCGCACTTATTTCATTCCCGATCCTCCAAGTCTCCTTAACATTGGCCATATGGTGGAATCCCCAAAAATCCATGACACCCTCATCCTTTCTTACCTCAACAATATGCAAGTAAATCTTAAAAGTGAGGATGAAGAAGAAAAGTTGGGTGAAATTAAGGTCTGCATTGATGTGTTTTATACTTATAAAGACCTTAAAAATACAGAGGAATATTTTATACTTGAAGATATGATAATTCCTCTGTCAATCTCTGACTGAGGGGGTCCGTCTGGATTACTAGACCCACCTTGGCGTGCTTCTAGCCCACATGCGTCGAGGCATAATCATTTCCTCCAGTGGCACAAGGGCTGAAATTTAACGGAGGATAAGATCACTTGGTGGCTCATTATGAATGTCACCTGTTGGTTAGTGAGCCACTTTGTGTATGGCTGAAGACGTTAAACTTAACGCTTCTTGGGAGGTAATCCAAATTTTTTGTAATTTCCGTGTGATAATAAATGGCTTCTTGGGAGGCAACCCAAGTTTTTTTTATGGTTTTGGTTTTATTTTGCAGGTGTGAATAATTGATAAGTTAGGGGGAAAGAGAAATGATGGCTTGCACCTCTGCCCAGTCTTCAAAAGCCAAGCATCATCGGATGCTTGTCAAAGTTCTCCTCTATCAGGTTGTACCTTTCCTTCACAAAATTTCATGACTACATTGTTCAATTGTTTTATATTGTCTATGTCATTAAGGACAATGTCATTTAAGCTGGGGGGGAGAGAAATTCATGCTGCATTTAATACAACCTGTCTGACATTTTGTCTTGCATTTGCATCAAAATGTTGGAAATTTTTTTTGAGGAAATCCCCGACTGAGTTTGCTTGATTCATGCTCTCATTGAAAGTAATTATAGAATAGAAAAGACTATGGAGAAGGATGAAGAAAAAATTATTCTAGCCATGGTAAACTGATTTAATAATCTCTTTAAAGTTCAATGGAACTTTAAAATAAAATCACTTCGCACGCTAATAAAACAAGCAGGACAAGCCTTTTGTTATTTTAGAGTGGTGTCTGATACTCTACATTTCTTGGAGATGAGATCTTTTTAATAAAGCTATCTGTGAACGTGTCACATAGACATTTTTAAAGAAGAAAAAAAGATTTAAAATGTAAATGCTAAAATAGTGGGAAATAAGGAAAAAGGGTGAGCATGAGATGCTCTAAGGAGGGTGATCGCCAGAGGGGTTACCTCAAAATAACAAAGGAGTGATCGCATGTACCTTGTGTGAAAGCGGGTGAGGTTGCAAGTTCTTCCTTCCTCCTTCTACCGGTCGGTCGATAAAGGGGGTTTCTACTTTGATTACCCTTGCAAGAAAGACAAACAAAAACAAGCAAAGAGATGGATTAGCCAAAGATGTGTAGTATCAATGCTTTAATAATATGAAATCAAGCAAATTGGGCATGAACACACCTTGTGTGTTTTGGTTTTAAACCACTAAGAGGAGTAACACGGTATGGAATATGTGAATGCTATGATATGCAAAGCAATATATGATGATATCTCTAGCAAAGAGCTAGCAGGAAAGATGTGTGTGATGATGATATGAGAAATAGTAAACAAAAGCTAAAAGAGAAGTGCCCTTCTACTGTGTGTGCAGCAGTAAAGGGAGAGGGAAAGCAACACAGCAGTTGCGGATGAAGAATGTGCTTGAAGAAGAACCGCCATCGTGGAAGAAGAAATGCCCGTGGAGGAAGAGTCACCACCGGAGGAAGAAGCTTGGAAGAAGTATATGCAAAAGAAACAAACTCTCTCTCCCTATTCCGAAGGCAAAAACTCTCTTGTTCTTCTTCTCGTTGCCTTGTTAGCTCTCGCACGTGAGGAATACCATGGGATATTTATAGGCCCAAAAATCCTTATTTCAATAGGATTCAAACTAGGATATTGATCCTTCAGCAAGATCTCCCTTCCCAATCGAATACAATGTTAAAAATGGGGAAAGGATCATCACTGGAAGGTAGCAGGCGAAACGGAGATGGAAGTGAAAATGACGACACTGAGAGGGGCGTTATTTGAAATGACGCCCACGCACATAGTCACGGATTCCTAGATTTAATTATAGAAATAAAATACTTTCCATATTTAAAAATAATAAATGATGCCTTCATAAATGTCATCAAATAATCAACGCCTCAAAGATGGACGTCAATTCTTGAGTTTTATTTTGATTAGGATTTGTAAAAACCAGGAAACAGCGCCTGCGTGCGCAGTCGTTTATCTATAAAACCACGACCCCCATCAAGTCGTCAGTTAAATGACGCCCTTCCTTCAGGCGTTAATTTACAATTATTATGAAAAAAGACCAAGCAAATTAGAAAAAACTTCATATTAAGCCAACATTGAAGTCCACTTTGGGGCATCACGTAGTGACATGAAATTTACTCATCATAGCGTCAATTTTGGCGTGTGTACAGCTGCCCCGCCTTGGCGTCTGCTTTGCAAGGGAGTGAGACGGAATGAAGCGAAAGTGTAACAAGCGGAATGAAGTGGGAATGAACTGATAAGTAGATGCCAAGGTGTGATGTGACATGCCTCCGACACTAAGCATTGGGAATCTTTTCATGATTCTGAATGAAACAACTTCGGATGATCACGAGAAAGTAATGATCGCTGGATGGAGGAACTAAACTAATGAAACGAACTGTGCGCACGGGCACGAAAGGAAAGACACCATTGGAGAGCGGTTACTAACCAATGTGGACGTGCTACAACTAAGGTGGGTTTACAGGAAAATATAAAGTGAAATGAGATAAAGACCCAGTGAATGAATGCTTTCAAAGAACCAGCCAGAACGGCTTCAAGGAGAATATAGTACTCGATTTGGAATGGAATTTCTCATGTCAACTCAAATCAAGAGCAAGCGGCCCTCATTATTAGCTTAATATGATGATTTTCTTTATTAAAGCTCAAAGTCCTACATGATGCATGCTGGGCTAAAAGAAAAATTAAAACAAACAAAAAATAGAAAATAATCAAGGATAATATTGCTAAACCATCCAGACTTGGTCAAGAATCCAGATCTCTAAGCTGACACTAAGCCGAAGCCCGTTTATTCACGCACCAACTCAGGAAGTGGAACCGTCGTCCCAAATCTTAGATGACCCAACGGCCTATCCGTGTGATCAAGACTCCCCTTGAACTATCACTATTTTTGATGAAGGGGAACTCAAATTCCAGGTTTATCAGAATCACAAGGTCCTTGACATACTAATAGCGTAGTTATCATATAGTAACAATGCATACAGAGGAATACAAAGGAGGAATGATGTTACCAGACCCGAGTGCCTCGAGACCTGCATAGCCTATTCTTTTCTGCACTCAAAATCATCTGCTCGGACAAAGATATCATCAGCTAAATAAAGTTCAGAGTATGCTTAAAAGTGCATGATATAATCCATTTCATTGAGATATAAGCACATCAATAATTATAATGCTGTAAAACAGTTCAAAAACATAAGCTCGTGAAATGACGACTCCGTATAGAGGCGTTATAAGGATAAATGACAACAGCCATGATGCCGCTAATTATTTTCACTATTCGACTAGGAATCGGACTACAAATGACGCCTGCGCGAGAGGGCATTGGATAAATGATGACAGTCACAATGTCACGATTTAACGAAATGACGCCACGATCTATGTCGTCAATTAACTACAAACTCCGGTGTTCCATTCCCTGCTCGGAAACAAATCGCCTAAGGCTGAATCTCACTTGAACACAAACTCGCGCTCGTTCTAATAGCTAACAGAGCTTCAAATTGTTATAAAAAGGGCAACCGCCTCTGCTAACCCATCATCAGAACGACTGAGTGCTGCAGCAACCAAGCCTTCAACAGAGAACCGAAGAACAACAGAAGCAGCTACTTGTTCTCAAACAGAAAAGATGGACAGGATACTGCAGAAGCCTTCAATTTGTGAACGTGTCACATAGACATTTTTAAAGAAGAAAAAAAGATTTAAAATGTAAATGCTAAAATAGTGGGAAATAAAGAAAAAGGGTGAGCATGAGATGCTCTAAGGAGGGTGATCGCCAGAGGGGTTACCTCAAAATAACAAAGGAGTGATCGCATGTACCTTGTGTGAAAGCGGGTGAGATTGCAAGTTCTTCGTTCCTCCTTCTACCGGCCGGCCGATGAAGGGGGTTTCTACTTTGATTACCCTTGCAAGAAAGACAAACAAAAACACGCAAAGAGATAGATTAGCCAAAGATGTGTAGTATCAATGCTCTAATAATATGAAATCAATCAAATTGGGCATGAACACACCTTGTGTGTTTATGTTTTAAACCCCTAAGAGGAGTTGTTGTGACTACTTTGTGTTGATGATGTTGACAATTGCTTTATTTCATTGGCAACACCTTGTTTTGATTGATTGGCAACTGTTTATGTTTTGATGAAATTGTTTTATCAGATTGTCTGTGTGTTCTATGCATTTCACAAGTCTACACACTGCACACACACACAAGTCTTCACGCTCAGCATAGTCTATACATCGTGTTGTGTTTGTGTTGTGTTTGTGCATCATTGAGAACGTAAGTCTATACATCCATGCATCATCACTCTCAGCATAGTCTGGACAGAAGTGGGTCGACCCCCTTCTTAGATGGGTCGACTCACCCAGAACACAAGTCTATACACTGTCCGTCTTATTCAGTGTCTCATGCAGCGTCAGCTCAGTAAGTCTATACATTGCATTGGCTAAGTCTATACACTGTCCGTCTCACATAGCATCTTATGCATTGGGCAAAGTCCATACACTGCAGCTCACATAACTAGCAAGTCTATACATTGCATTGTGGTGTTTGTGCTCAAAGTCTATATAGTGCTGGCACTATCATTCAAAGTCCATACATTAGACTGTAGCATGCATGAAGCTAAGTCCATACATTAGTAAAGTCTGTACAGCGTTATGCATCATTCTTCAAGTCCATACACTGCACTGTAGCTTGCTCGAGGTGAAGTCTGTACATCCATCAGTGAACTTCCAAGTCTATACATTGGTGAAGTTTGTACATTAACCAGTTGAACCTTCAAAGTCTGTACATTCGCTAGATGAATTTTGAAGTCTATACATTGGGATCTTTACCTACGTTCAGTCTTGCAAGTCTGTACATTGGGCTTTCACATAAAGTCTATACATCCTAGAACTGTGCAAGTCTGTACATCGCTGCTTTGTCAAAGTCTGTACATTGCAGCTGAGTTGAAGTCTGTACAGCCATTCCCTTGCCAAAGTCTATACATTGTGATCTTTCAAGTCTGTACAGACTTTACTTCGCTCAAGTCTGTACATCGTCCAGTTGTCTTTGACAAGTCTACACATCGTGAAGTCTATACATTCAACTACTTTGCTTTGCTCAAGTCTGTACAGTCGTTCTCTTGGCAAAGTCTGTACATCGCTTATGATGTCTGAACAACGAGCAAGTATGTACATCGGACTAGTCTGCATCGGCTAAGTCCATACATCGTCCAGTGCATTGCATGCATCATTCATGAAGTCTGTACATTGAGTTGAAGGCTGGCTAAGTCTATACATCGTCTGTCTTCTTAGAGTCTCATGCATCATTCATGAAGTCTGTACATCGCACAACATTCAAGTCTGCACATTGTGCATCAAGTTAGTTGAAGTCTGTACATCGTGCATCTAGTGTTTCAAGTCTATACATTGTTGCACGTTGTGTCTGTCAAAGTCTACACATTGCTTCTTCATGCATTGAAGTCTGCACATTGCTGAATGCTCATCAAGTCCATACACTGGAAAGTCTTTACATTGCCTTAGTCTAAACATTGGCTGCTGAATGTTCTTCAAAGTCCACACATCTATTGTCAGCATGTCTATGCATTCGTATTCAATGTACACACTTCACTGCATTGCACATTGCATCTCCAAGTCTGTACATCACTGATTGTATGCATTGGGTTAGCGTCTCATTTAGCGTCTTAACAAAGTCTAGACATCGGTTGGGTTCATAACGCTAAGTCTGTACACACTTCAGTCTCGCATACACGAAGTCTGTACATGCCTTACAATGCCACTGCCCTGCATGCGTGAAGTATGTACAAGGCCAAAGCACTGCATATATGTAGTCTGTACATGGCATTGTTCTGCATTCACCAAGTCTATACAATGCCATAGCCACGCATTCACAAATTCTATACATTACATTCGCATTCACAAAGTCTACACATAGTGAAGTCTATACAATGCATTGCATCCTACAAAGTCTGTGCAGGGTCTATACTTAAACCGATAAATTCTAATTCAACTATCTGACAGGGATTCTTTACTGAGATTGATGACTTGGCTCGTGATCCAAGAAGGACGAGGTGCTATGATGGTGACACGTGGAAGCAGCCCATCTAGGATGCTGCCATGTGGATGAAATGTCCTCGGATCTGGCGAATTCTTTGGGCGGGAAATGTGGAAGCCACACGCCCCTATCCAATCTGCTGCTGGTATAAAAGAGAGTCTTCTTCTTCAGATGAAGGTAGATCGAACAGTGACAAAGTATATACAGAGAGAGTAAAAGTCTGAAGCAGCAGAGAGCCACCAATCCACAGAGAGAAGAAAAATAGAGAAGAAGAAAAAGAGAGAAGAGAAGATTGAGAAAGATGTGTTGAGAGAGTGAGATTGAGAGAGTTTTGTTTGAGAGCTTTTCTGATTGTTACTCAGACTCTTGGTTGAGATACCAGAGCTGAGCTTTGCTCATTCCGAGCTACATTCCCAGTTGGGTTTTCTATTTTCGTTTGCTTCTATCTTTTATTTCCGAAATTGTTTCTTCAAGCTGTGAGTCAGCTGTTAGCAGAGGTGCTGCCTCTGGACGAGTAAGCTGTAAACCCCAGCGGTTGCAGTGGAGGTCTCCACTGGACAGGTGAAGCTGTAATCCTCAGCAGGCGAGACTTGTCTCGGATAGCAAGCTGTGTTGCTCAGTGATTTGTAGGCCAAGCTGTATTGCCCAGGGGACGCAAGCTGTACTGCGCAGCAGTAAGCCATACTCGGTTGAGTGTGGGGTGGACGTAGGTCTCCTGACCGAACCACCTAAAAATCTTGTGTGCCTTGTGTTTGCTTGTTTGTCTATGAACTGTGTGCGATTGGTTTTCCTATTCATCTTCACAGTTTGATTCGCCTCTGTTCAAATATAGTACTCGAGATCGTGATTCAGTAGATTTGCCTATATTCCGCTTTAGAGCCTTATACTAGTTTTAAATTAGGCAGTAGATCTATTCACCCCCCTCTAGATCTACACTTCGTGGAGATAGACTGCGTCCATCTAACATAACACTTGGTATCAGAGCCATACTCTTCTACAGGGACTCATCGCCCAAAGAGGAAAGGCCAAGATGGATGCTCGAGGGATGATAGCTGAAGGACACTCAACCACAAAGCCCCCATTCTTCGATGGATCTAACTATGCATACTGGAAGAATCGTATGCAAGTATTTTTGAGGGCTAAGGATTACGAGATCTGGAAGGTAGTCAGCAAGGGACCTTATGAGCTGTCCCCTAATGAGGAGGTCTGGACCAAGGAGGAGATCAGGAGGTCTACACTAAATTGGAGTGCAATAAACGCCATTCAATGCTCTCTGCACCCTACAGAATTCTCCCGCGTACCAGCCTGCAGTTCAGCTAAGGAGATGTGGGATGCACTGGAAGTCATTCATGAAGGGATTTCTCAAGTTAGAGAGACGAAGGCCAATTTCCTTGTGTCCGAATATGAAGCCTTCAAGATGAAGCCCAACGAGACCATCAAGGAGATGTATGCTCGATTGACAACCATTACTAATGGTCTTAGAGGTCTCGGGAAGGCTCAGACAGAATATGATGTATTGAGGAAGATATTGCGCTCCCTGACTCATGCTTGGCATACTAAAGCTACAGTGATGGAGGAGTCAAGGGATTTGCGAAATACGAGGGCTGATGAGCTAATTGGCTCGCTGATGGCATATGAAATTAATATGCCAAGGAAAGAAGAAGCTGAGAGGAAGAAGAAGCCAATCGCTCTAAAGCTGGTGCCAGCAAATCCAGCAAGTCCAGCAGATCAAGCTCTAGCAGTTCATCATCCGAGGAGAGCCTGAATGAAGAAGATATAACTCGTACTGAGATGGCAATGATGACCAGTGAGTTCAGGCGGTTCCTCAGGAAAGGAGCAGGACGATTCAGCCAAAAGAAGTACAATGGCGGCCGAAGGGATAAAAGGTATAAACATAACCCTGCAAAGAAAATTGAAACTAATACTTGTTATCAATGCAGGAAGGCAGGCCATATGAAAGCTGACTATCCAGAGAATCAGAAATACAAGGACAAGTCAAAGAAGAAGAACACGAAAGGGAGAGCTATGGTTAGCACCTGGAGTGATGAAGATGAAGGCTCCCTGAGCAATACTTCTGACAGTGAAGCCGAATCTGAGAAGCCCATTTGTCTTATGGCAACAAGCTCTGAAGACAGGGAGGAGGACTCCGATGAGGTAATCACTAGATTCGAAAATTTCACTATTGCTGATTGGGTAGATGCCTACCATGACATAGCTGATAGAGCTAATGATATTAGAAAGGAAAATAGGCATCTAAGAAGAAAGATTAACTCCATGCAAAATGATACAACTCTAACTGATAAAATTGCATGTCTAGAATCTGAGAATGAAAAATTGAAACTCACATGTTCTGAATTAGAAGAAATCAAGAATGAGTTAAAAGCCTCTAAAGAAGATAATGAGAGGTTAGAAAAAGAAGCTGATGAATGGAAGCTGAAAATCCAGAAATATGAAAGTGAGATAAAAATTGTGAATGAAAAATATCGGGCTGTCCTAAGTGTGAATACAGAACTGAAAAAATCCATTGAAGACATTCAAAAGGATAATGAGGACAAGCTTAAAACCATTGAGAAAATGACCCAAGGTATAGATAATCTAAATGCTTTGTTAGGGTCAAAAGTCAACTTCAGAAAAGAGGGCCTTGGATTTAATTCTAGTGCAACAAAAACCTTTGGAATGAAAACAATTTCATTTGTTGCACAAAAAGAGAAAGGACCTCTAATTAGCATGAATTCAAACATTTCAATGAATAAAACTGCTAATCTGAAAAAGCCCAGTGCTGAGGAGAAGGGCAAACAAAAATTTAATGAGACTAGTAGAGCTAGCACATCCAAACAAAATCCCAAAGCTCAGTCTCAGGTTAGGGGTCAACCTACACAGTCTTATAAACCCCATGTTAAGGTCACCAAGTCTCCACCATCACCACCACCTATGAAAAAGACCCAATACACACCTATGAATAGGTCAGCAGGGTCCAAGGTGCAGGGGAGGCAGAATGTTTTTAGAGCTCAACCGAAACACTTCTACCAACCTAGAGCCCAGTCCCATTTCTTTGCACAGTCAACCTATCCAAATAGGTCAGGATGGACTAGGACTCAAGGAAGGTTTACAGGTCATGGACATCAGGCTACACAGTCTTATAGACCTTACACCAGAAATTGGGTTAGTGGGTATGGCAATTGGACACCAAGGAACCAACATTTCTACAGCCAGTCCAATGATTAATATGGCCAAAATTTCGTGAACACATCCTGGCCAAGGCACTGGCACAGAAATAATCAATCTGTAAATAATCATGCTAGTGTCAACAAGAAAAAGCAAAACAAAAAGAAATCTGGAAAATCCACTGAACAGAACTGTTTTAAACAAATGTGGATTCCGAAAAGTCTGCTTTCTTGCTTTGCTTCTATTTCATCTGCTCTGGAGCCCAATCAGTCTTGGGTTCCAAACCTCTCTACCTGATTGTGTGTGCAGGTATGCCTGGCAGCCAAGAACAATTTGTGGTACTTGGATAGTGACTGCTCCAGGCATATGACAGGGGATAAGGCCAAGTTCTGCATGCTGACAGAGAAACAAGGAGGCCTTGTCACCCTTGGTAGCAACACAAAGGGTAAGATTGTTGGAACAGGTAAGGTAGGTAAGTGTACTACTTGTTGCATTGAGGATGTCATGCTGGTTGAAGGATTAGCTTATAACTTACTTAGCATCAGCCAGCTATGTGATAAAGGATGCAAAGTGCTTTTCGACTCTCAATGTTGCAAAGTTTTTGAACCTGATTCCGAAACTGTTAAATTTTATGGTAAGAGGATAAATAACACTTACATGATAGATTTAGATGATATTCAACATTCTAACCTATGCCTTACTGCTAGTAGAGAGGACTTAGCATTTTTATGGCATCGTAGGTTAGGCCATGCTAGTTTCACTGTTTTGCATAAACTGAATAAGCATAGCATGGTTAGAGGACTTCCTGAAGTTTCCTTTAAGAAAGAAAATAAAATCTGTGATGCATGCACTCAATCAAAGATAACTAGAAAGTCATTTAAATCTAGAACAGAAAATCTGTCTTCTAAACCCTATGAGCTGATACACATGGACCTTTTGGGCCAACCAGGTCTGTCAGTTTATCAGGGAGGAAGTATGGGTTTGTCATGGTAGATGACTTCTCTACGTATACTTGGGTATATTTCTTATCACATAAAAGTGATGCATTCTCAGAATTTCAGGAGTTCCATGTTAAAATAAATCAGAAAATTAAAAATATTTTGACTGATCATGGAGGTGAGTTTGAAAACTCACAGTTTGATGAATTCTGCAGGTCAAATGGAATTAATCACAGGTTCTCCTCACCTAGGACACCTGAGCAGAATGGAGTTGTGGAGAGAAGGAACAGAACCCTAGTGGAGATGGGTCGTACACTCTTGGTTGAAGGTGGTCTACCAAGGAAGTTTTGGGCTAAAGCAGTAAATACTGCCTGTTATGTAATTAACAGAGCCATGGTAAGACCTTCTACTCAGAAAACACCATATGAGATCTTAAAGGGTAAGAAACCGTCTATTGCTCATTTCAAGGTTTTTGGTTGCAAATGTTTCATTCATATAAATGATAAAAGAGACCTTGATAAATTTGAACCTAAAGGTGAATCAGGAGTATTTCTTGGTTATTCTGAAAACACCCGAGCATATAGAGTGTATAATCTGAATTCCAAAACTGTTGAAGAATCTCCACATATAGTTTTTGATGAATCCTTATTAAATACTAATGTTGGTCAATGCAGGAATGAAGACAATGGTGATATTTTGAAGGAAGGAAATCCTGCAGACAAATCCGAGGATGAGGAAGGAAATGAAGAGCTTAATGAAGAAGAGCCTACAGTTCAGGGGGAGGTAAATGAAACTCATGGTGATGAAATTTTCAACATTAGATATCTAAAAGATCATCCTGTAGATAATGTAATTGGCAATCTGCATGACCCCCCTAGGACTAGAGGTCACTTAAGAATTCAAAATGAATTGAATGCATATGCATTTGTTTCAAATGTAGAACCCAAGTCCATTGACTGTGCTCTCAAAGATGTGCATTGGATTAATGCCATGCATGAGGAGCTCAATCAATTTGACAGGAATAAGGTGTGGCATTTGGTTCCACCTCCTGATCATGAAACAGTCATAGGGACTGAATGGGTGTTCAGAAATAAAACTGATGAATCAGGGAATGTCATTAAAAATAAGGCCAGACTTGTAGCTCAGGGGTATAATCAGGAATTTGGAATAGACTTTGAAGAGTCTTTTGCCCCTGTAGCAAGGTTAGAAGCAATCAGAATATTATTGGCTTATGCATGTTCCCTAGGAATAAATCTTCAGCAGATGGATGTAAAATCTGCATTTCTAAATGGGGAAATCAGTGAAGATGTCTATGTGAGACAGCCTCCTGGATTTGAATGTTTAGATTTCCCTAATCATGTCTATAACTCAAAAAGGCTCTCTATGGTTTAAAGCAAGCTCCTAGAGCTTGGTATGACAGGTTGAGCAAATTCCTCACTGAAAAGAACTTCACAAGAGGTGTAGTTGATCAAACATTGTTCACCAAGGTGAGTCATTCAGATATTCTTATCATTCAAATTTATGTGGATGACATTATCTTTGGGTCAACTAACCCCAAATTGTGTGAGGAATTCTCTCAAATTATGACTAATGAGTTTGAAATGAGCTCAATGGGTGAGTTCAAACTATTTCTTGGACTGCAGGTTACACAATCAAAGGATGGTACTTTCATCTCTCAGTCCAAGTACATAAGGGATCTATTGAAGAAGTACAAAATGGACAACCTCAAGGAAATAGCTACTCCAATGGGTACTTCAACCAGTTTGGATGAAGATCCTTAAGGTAAACTAGTGGACCAAAGGCTATATAGAGGTATGATCGGATCCCTTCTATATCTTACAGCATCTAGGCCTGACATTCAATTTTCAGTGTGTTTATGCTCTAGATTTCAGGCTAGTCCTAAAGAAACACATCTTACGGCTGTGAAAAGGATTTTTAGGTATTTACTAGGCACCCAAGAGCTAGGTCTATGGTATCCTGCTAAGTGTGAGTTAGAACTTCTAGCCTACACTGATGCAGACTATGCTGGGTGTCGAGTAGATAGAAAAAGCACTAGTGGCTATTGTCAATTCCTTGGTGGCTGTCTAGTATCTTGGGCATCTAAGAAGTAACACACTGTAGCCTTGTCTACAGCTGAGGCTAAATATGTTGCAGCAGGTAATTGTGCTGCCCAAGTACTTTGGATCAAGCACCAACTAGATGATTATCATATAAAATTGGAATGTATTCCAATCTTGTGTGATAATACTAGTGCTATATGCCTTGTTAAAAATCCTATTCATCATTCTAGGACTAAGCATATAGAGATAAAATACCATTTTCTTAGAGATGTTGTAAATAAAAAGGAAATTGAAATGAACTTCATTGAAATTGAAAAACAAATTGCTGATATCTTTACTAAGCCTCTTGGGAATGAAAGGTTTAAATTTCTTAGAAGAGAACTTGGCTTGTGTAAATTTCAGCATAATGAATAAATTCTCTGATGGCTTGAATAAAATATGTGAATGTTGAATGTAGCAACAGACTCATGATCATGCATGTCACTCATATTTTTTTACACTCATGATCATCACTGCATATCATTTAGTCATGAATGTGTCTAAAACCACATGCATATCATTCATAATTTTTTATGACATAGTTTTCATTGCATATCATTCATCCATGACCTATGTCGAAGCTCTCTCTCATTTAATTCTTACCATTCATTTGCAAAAATGCATGCATATAGACAGGGGGAGTCTTGTCAGAAATTCAGGGTGAACTGCTGCGTCGATGCTATCACGCTGTAGCGTTGACGCACTGGGGTATTCCAGTGAACCATTAACTCTGCCTTTTTTAATTGCTGCGTCGACGCTGCTCTACTATGGCGTTGACGCAGTGAACTAGATCTGTGAATGCCTCTGCTCCTTATTCTGATGAGTTGACGCTGCAATAGCGTGGAGTCGACGCACTGATATTATCTCAGTGTTTTATATTGTTGCCTCTTTAACTGATGCGTGGACGCCTTGAACTCTCAGCGTTGACCCTGTTCATTCATCCTTTGACTCTAAATGATTGAGTCTGACAATATGGCAATCTGTTAGTCAGTTCTGATTCCTAAGCAATAGAAAATAGACTTCTTCTCTTATAAGAATTTTAATTACTTATAGACTGACTTAATGGTTTGAATTTTTAATTTTTGGAGTTTAAAGATTGCAATCAGTACATAAGAAAGCTGAAAATTGATAAAGCTTTCAACCCTTATCTTATTTCATGTCAGACAAAGCTAATCATATCTGAAATCTGAAAAACTCATCTGAAATCATGTTAGAGAATCTAAGTATGTGTATTGTCCTTAATCAAATTATTCTGAAACATATAAAGGACAGCTAGGAAAGATATTGAAAAATATTAAAAATCCTTGAAAAATAATGTTGGCAGAGCAATGACTGGTAAATCACTGAGAAACTAAGTGATCCATCAAAGAAATGGATAATACTTAAGTCATGAGGTGTATCAGTTATCTCTGCATAAAATGATCAAAACAGTAAGGTGGTTTCACTGAGTACCTGGGGGTAACTGGCGTCTGATAAACGTGTACCCTCACACAAAATGTGTAAATCAGTTCTATTGAATTTGATCATGGCAGAATGGTCCATCATGTTGAATATCTAGGGGTATTGGCGTCTGATAAACGTATACCCTTATGCAAAAAGACAAATGGCACCTGAATGCCCTTAATGAACTAATATTGAAAATGCTGTTCCTTCAAAAGAAATTTCATGGATGTCCACTTGTTTAATTTCAATACATGACCTGGTAACTCTAAACATTTTTTTTTGAGTCTATGAAAGTAAGATATTTTAAAACTGAATCTCTCATGCAAATGTGACTCTGGTTTATTGTTTTATCATGCACAGAAAACTTATCCATTGATTGTAGTCCATGAACTCAAAATTTTATAGTCTTTAAACCAGAATTCTATCTGAAAGTAGTTTCTAAATTCATATGACTGAAGACTCTGTGCTTTAGAATGCTTATTCCTGAACTACTTGTTCAGAATGCCAGTCAGATGATCTCTTGTTCCTTCCCTTGTAATCACTTTCCCTCCTCTTTGTTGATGGCAAAGGGGGGAATATTGTCTGTTTGATGAATTCTGAATTCATTCCAGGGGGAGTGTATGAATCATGGCAAAGGGGGAGATCTTGTGAGCAGGGAGTTAGTTTTTATTTCGTAGCATGCATTCATAGCATCTGCATGACAATCTGAATAACAAATCATGTCTTTCATCAAAAATTCATCTGAATGACAGGTTGTTGCTCTTTTACATGATAAGGGGGTTGCCATCATCAAAAAGGGGGAGATTGTTGTGACTCATTTGTGTTGATAATGTTGACAATTGCTTTATTTCATTGGCAACACTTTATTTTGATTGATTGGCAACTGTTTATGTTTTGATGAAATTGTTTTATCAGATTGTCTGTGTGTTCTATGCATTTCACAAGTCTACACACTGCACACACAAACAAGTCTTCACACTCAGCATAGTCTATACATCGTGTTGTGTTTGTGTTGTGTTTGTGCATCGTTGAGAACGTAAGTCTATACATCCATGCATCATCACTCTCAGCATAGTCTGGACAGAAGTGGGTCGACCCCCTTCTTAGATGGGTCGACTCACCCAGAACACAAGTCTATACACTGTCCGTCTTATTCAGTGTCTCATGCAGCGTCAGCTCAGTAAGTCTATACATTGAATTGGCTAAGTCTATACACTGTCTGTCTCACTTAGCATCTTATGCATTTGGCAAAGTCCATACTCTGCAGCTCACATAACTAGCAAGTCTATACATTACATTGTGGTGTTTGTGCTCAAAGTCTATACAGTGCTTGCACTGTCATTCAAAGTCCATACATTAGACTGTAGCATGCACGAAGCTAAGTCCATACATTAGTAAAGTCTGTATAGCGTCATGCATCATTCTTCAAGTCCATACACTGCACTGTAGCTTGCTCAAGGTGAAGTCTATACATCCATCAGTGAACTTCCAAGTCTATACATTGGTGAAGTTTGTACATTCACCAGTTGAACCTTCAAAGTCTGTACATTCACCAGATGAATTTCGAAGTCTATACATTGGGATCTTTACCTACGTTCAGTCTTGCAAGTCTGTACATTGGGCTTTCACATAAAGTTTATACATCCTAGAACTGTGCAAGTCTGTACATCGCTGCTTTGTCAAAGTCTGTACATTGCAGCTGAGTTGAAGTCTGTACAGCCATTCCCTT
This sequence comes from Amorphophallus konjac, assembly GCA_022559845.1. Taxonomy (NCBI): domain Eukaryota; kingdom Viridiplantae; phylum Streptophyta; class Magnoliopsida; order Alismatales; family Araceae; genus Amorphophallus; species Amorphophallus konjac. Next base: position 85,068,432 of record CM040129.1, on the reverse strand, counting down.
GCCAAAGTCTATACATTGTGATCTTTCAAGTCTGTACAGACTTTGCTTCGCTCAAGTCTGTACATCGTCCAGTTGTCTTTGGCAAGTCTACACATCGTGAAGTCTATACATTCAACTGCTTTGCTTTGCTCAAGTCTGTACAGTCGTTCTCTTGGCAAAGTCTGTACATCGCTCATGATGTCTGAACAACGAGCAAGTATGTACATCGGACTAGTCTACATCGGCTAAGTCCATACATCGTCCAGTGCATTGCATGCATCATTCATGAAGTCTGTACATCGAGCTGAAGGCTGGCTAAGTCTATACATCGTATGTCTTCTTAGAGTCTCATGCATCATTCATGAAGTCTGTACATCGCACAACATTCAAGTCTGCACATTGTGCATCAAGTTAGTTGAAGTCTGTACATCGTGCATCTAGTGTTTCAAGTCTATACATTGTTGCACGTTGTGTCTGTCAAAGTCTACACATTGCTTCTTCATGCATTGAAGTCTGCACATTGCTGAATGCTTATCAAGTCCATACACTGGAAAGTCTTTACATTGCCTTAGTCTATACATTGGCTGCTGAATGTTCTTCAAAGTCCACACATCTGTTGTCAGCATGTCTATGCATTCGTATTCAATGTACACACTTCACTGCATTACACATTGCATCTCCAAGTCTATACATCACTGATTGCATGCATTGGGTTAGCGTCTCATTCAGCGTCTTAACAAAGTCTAGACATCGGTTGGGTTCATAACGCTAAGTTTGTACACGCTTCAGTCTCGCATACACGAAGTATGTACACGCCTTACAATGCCACTGTCCTGCATGCGTGAAGTATGTACAAGGCCAAAGCACTGCATATATGTAGTCTATACATGGCATTGTTCTGCATTCACTAAGTCTATACAATGCCATAGCCACGCATTCACAAAGTCTATACATTGCATTCGCATTCACAAAGTCTACACATAGTGAAGTCCATACAATGCATTGCATCCTACAAAGTCTGTGCAGCATCTATACTTAAACTGATAAATTCTAATTCGACTATCTGACAGGGATTCTTTACTCAGATTGATGACTTGGCTCGTGATCCAAGAAGGACGAGGTGCTATGATGGTGACACATGGAAGCAGCCCATCCAGGATGCTGCCATGTGGATGAAATGTCCTCGGATCTGGCAAATTCTTTGGGCGGGAAATGTGGAAGCCACACGCCCCTATCCAATCTGCTGCTAGTATAAAAGAGAGTCTTCTTCTTCGGATGAAGGTAGATCGAACAGTGGCAAAGTATATACAGAGAGAGTAAAAGTCTGAAGCAGCAGAGAGCCACCGATCCACAGAGAGAAGAAAAATATAGAAGAAGAAAAAAAGAGAAGAGAAGATTGAGAAAGATGTGTTGAGAGAGTGAGATTGAGAGAGTTTTGTTTGAGAGCTTTTCTGATTGTTACTCAGACTCTTGGTTCAGATACCAGAGCTGAGCTTTGCTCATTCCGAGCTACATTCCCAGTTGGGTTTTCTATTTTTGTTTGCTTCTGTCTTTTATTTCCGAAATTATTTCTTCAAGCTGTGAGTCAGCTGTTAGCAGAGGTGCTGCCTCTGGACAGGTAAGCTGTAAACCCCAGCGGTTGTAGTGGAGGTCTCCACTGGACAGGTGAAGCTGTAATCCTCAGCAGGCGAGACTTGTCTCGGACAGCAAGCTATGTTCCTCAGCGGTTTGTAGGCCAAGCTGTATTACCCAGCGGACGCAAGCTGTACTGTGCAGTAGTAAGCCATACTCGGTTGAGTGTGGGGTGGACGTAGGTCTCCTGACCGAACCACCTAAAAATCTTGTGTGCCTTGTGTTTGCTTATTTGTCTATGAACTGTGTGCGATTGGTTTTCCTATTCATCTTCACAGTTTGATTCGCCTCTGTTCAAATCTAGTACTCGAGATAGTGATTCAGTAGATTTGCCTATATTCCGCTTTAGAGCCTTATACTGGTTTTAAATTAGGCAGTAGATCTATTCACCCCCCTCTAGATCCACACTTCGTGGAGATAGACTGCGTCCATCTAACATAACAGGAGTAACAAGGTGGGGGAATATAGATGCTATGATATGCAAACAAACAGGTGATATCTCTAGCAAAGAGCTAGCATGAATGATGTGTGTGATGATGGTATAAGAAATAGTAAGCAAATGCTAAAAGAGAAGTGCCCTTCTGCTGTGTGTGTAGCAGTAAAGGGAGAGGGAAATCAACACAGCAACTGCGGATGAAGAATGTGCTGGAAGAAGAACCACCGTCGTGGAAGAAGAAACGCCCGTGGAGGAAGAGTCACCGCCGGAGGAAGAAGCTTGGAAGAAGTATCTGTAAAAGAAACAAACTCTCTCTCTCTCTATTCCGATGGCAAAAGCTCTCTTGTTCTTCTTCTCGTTGTCTCGTTAGCTCTTGCGCGTGAGGAATACCATGAGGTATTTATAGGGCCCAAAAATCCTTATTTCAATAGGATTAAAACAAGGATATTGATCCTCCAGCAAGATCTCCCTTCCCAATCGAATACAATGTTAAAAATGGGGAAATGATCATCACTGGAAGGTAGCAGATGAAACGGAGATGGAAGTGAAAATGACGACACTGAGAGGGGCATTATTTGAAATGACGCCAGCAACACAGTCGTTATTTCCTGGATTTAATTATAGAAATAAAAGACCTTCCTTATTTAAAAATAATAAATGATGCCTTCGAAAATGTCATCAAATAATCAACGCCTCAAAGATGGACGTCAATTCTTTGCATTTTATTTCGATTAGGATTTGTGAAAACCAGGAAACAACGCCTATGTGTGCAGTCGTTTATCTATGAAACCATGACCCCCATCAAGTCGTAAGTTAAATGACGCCCTTCCTTCAGGCGTTAATTTATAATTATTATGGAAAAAGACCAAGTAAATTAGAAAAAACTTTATATTATGCCAATATTGAAGTCCACTTTGGGGCATCACGTAGTGACATGAGATTTACTCAACATAGCATTGATTTTGGCGTGTCTACAGCAGCCCCGCCTTGGCGTCTGCTTTGCAAGGGAGTGAGACGGAATGAAGTGAAAGTTCAACAAGTGGAATGAAGTGGGAACGAACTGATAAGTAGATGCCAAGGTGTGATGTGACACGCCTCCGACACTAAGTATTGGAAATCTTTCTAGGACTCTGAATGAAACAACCTCGGATGATCATGAGAAAGCAATGATTGACTGGGTGAAAGAACTAAGCTAATGAAACGAAACGTGCACGCGGGCACGAAAGGAAAGACACCATTGGAGAGCGGTTACCAGCCAATGTGGACGTGCTACAACCAAAGTGGGTTCGTAGAAAAATAAAGTGAAATGAGATTAAGACCCAGCGAACGAATGTTTTCAAGGAACCAGCCTGAGCGGCTTCAAGGAGAACATAGTACTCGATTTGGAATGAAATTTCTCATGTCAACTCAAATCAAGAGCAAGCGACCCTCATTATTAGTTTAATATGAGGATTTTCTTCATTAAAGCTCAAAGTCTTACATGATGCATGTTGGGCTAAAAGAAAAATTAAAACAAACTAAAAATAGAAAATAATCAGGGATAATATTGCTAAACCATCCAGACTTGGTCAAGAATCTATATTTATAAGTTGACACTAAGCCGAAGTCCGTTTATCCACGCATCAACTTAAAAAGTGGAACCGTCGTCCCAAACCTTAAATGACCTAACGACCTATCCGTGTGATCAAGACTCCCCTGGAACTATCACTAGTTTTGATGAAGGGGAACTCAAATTTCAAGTTCATCAGAACCACAAGGTCTTTGACATGCTATAATAAGGTAGATATCTTATAGTAACAATGCATACAAATGAATACAAAGGAGGAATGATGTTACCAGACCCGAGTGCCTCGAGACCTGCATAGCCTGTTCTTTTCTGCACTCAAAATCATTAGCTCCACAAAGATATCATTAGCTAATTAAAGTTCAGAGTATGATTAAAAGTGCATGATATAATCCATTTCATTGAGATATAAGCACATAAGTTCATCAATAATCTTAATGCTGTAAAATAGTTCAAAAACATAAGCTCATGAAATGACGACTCTGTATAGAGGTGTTATAAGGATAAATGACGACAGCCGCGATGCCGCTAATTATTTTCACTATTCGACTTGGAATCGGACTATAAATGACGCCTGCGCGAGAGGGCGTTGGATAAATGACGACTCCCACAATGTCGCTATTCAACGAAATGACGCCACGATCTATGTCGTCAATTAACTACAAACTCCGGTGTTCCGTTCCCTGCTCGGAAACAAATCGCCAGAGGCTGAATCTCACTCGAACACAAACTCGCGCTCATTCTAATAGCTAATAAAGCTTCAAATTGTTATAAAAAGGGCAATTGCCACTAATAACCCATCATCAGAATCGACTGAGTGCTGCAGCAACCAAGCTTTCAACAGAGAACCGAAGTACAACAGAAGCAGCTACTTGTTCTCAAACGGAAAAGATGGACATGATACTGCAGAAGTCTTCAAAGAAAGCTAGGATGGGGTTTCCTAGGATCTCTGAGATCACAAGCCACATTAGCGGGAGAATAACCATGGGCCAGGTAAGTATTTGATCTTATTTTAAGCATTTGTTCTACCCTTTCTCTTCTCTCAAAATCTGATCATACTATCTCTTCTCTTCTCTTCCTCTTTTATTTTTTCCAGGATTATCCAAATATATCGGGGCCTAGACGGTTTTTGAAGATGAAGTGGCTACCACTCCTCCTTGCTAAATTGTCATTAGACATGCGATCCTTCCTTTCTAGATGACACCTTCTTGGCCTAGTTACCCATGCTACCCATTACAATGACACCCACCTTGATTGGGCCTCCATTGGAGCTTTAGTGGAGTTATGGCATCCAAATACACATACCTTCCTATTTCCTACCTTTGAGGCTACCATTCTCCTAGAAGAAGTGGAATTGCTCCTTGGGTTAAAAAGGATGAAGCAAGGGGATGAGACCATGATGGCTATCTTAGCAAAGAAAGTAAGTGCCCATGAGATGTTATCTAGCCTTATACCAAGTCCCAACTTAGTGAACCAAATCAAGGCCAATAAGGGGATCAATCTCTTAAAACTTGCATCATGGGTTTACAAAAGGATGGACCAAGCCCAAGAGGATGAAGAATTGGAGAGAGTGATGAAGGGCTTTGTCATATGCTTGGTAGGAGCTCTTCTCTTCCCTTCAATGGAGGATTACTTAGAAGAGTGCCACTTGAGTGCAATTGCTAGTATATGTGAGAGCAAAAGGATTGGGCCGGCGGTATTAGCCTACCTCTACAACGGGCTCACCTCCGCCTCCTTGGGGCATCCTCTCTACGGGTCAATGCTCCTTCTCTCTAGTTGGGTGGACCTCCACCTAAAATTTGACCCATGTAGTGAAACCCAAAAGGCTTCAAAGATCTTCTCTAAAAGCCCCCTCCGGTATACGACGGGTTCTTTAGGCTTATGCGAGAGGATGACAAATCGGGTCCCAATGCTCAAGAAGAGGGTGGATTGGAGGGATTACTTCAAGACCATGCCAAAGGATGGTTTCACATGCACACCGGGGTTTCTCAAGACCCAAGAGCTCCGTTCAAGACTCTCCTCTGGCATAGAGCTAAGATTGATCGGCGGGACCGACTTCGTGCTATACAACGCTCAGCGGTGCCTCCCACAACTCGGTCTTCCTCGGCACACATTTGAAGAAGCTTCTCACCTTCCACCACTCAAAAGGAGAGAACTAGGCTCAAGTGGTGATCAAGAAGAGATCAAGACAATCATGGCACAATGGAGAGTTGGACTTCTTCATCGGCCCAAGCAACATGTTGAAGAAGAAGAAGAAAAATGCAAATCATATGTAATAGCTCTTAAGAAATTGAGGCCCATGGTGGCCCATTAGCCATGTAATAATGCTTTTCTTTAATGAAATAAAGGATTTTTCCTTAATTTAGCCAAAAGCATTTAATAATGATCAAATCTTCCAAGTTTAACCAATTTCTGTCTAAATTAACCGAGTTCGGTCCCTCTGTACTGAGCCATGACTTCCTTCATGGCGTCAATTCATAGAACATCGCCTTAGATAATGTCGTTAATCTCTTTAAATCAAATTCCTGGAAAATGATAAATCCACTACAAATCCCATGATTGACGCCTTTGCATGCATGCGTTTATTAAATGATGCCCCAACCAAAGGCGTGGTTCGCTTTAAATTCTTCTTCAAAAATTCTCATAATATCCTTAAATGACGCCTTAACCTGAGTCGTGCCTTAACCAACCGACGCCTCCTACATTATCGTCAATTCAAAATAGTAATCATGACTTCCAATCACGTCAATCACTCTCCCATTAATGCCTCTGACGACAGTTACGAGTTCCCATGCAATGTTAAATGACGACCGAGCGCGTGTCGTTGGATCCTGAAACAGCACCTTGATCCAAAGCGTCAATTAAATGTGCGACGACAGCCATTAGGGCGTCAATTCTTTTCTAACTTTAAACTCTATTTCCCCTCTTTTCTTCTCCTTCCTTCGTTTCACTTTCCCTTCTTCTTCTTCCTCTCTACGAACCCTAACCGAGCCCCCAACCGTTGCATCTCCATCTCTCTCTCATTCTCATCCTATCTCTCTCGTCCCCGAACCCATGTCGGACCCTCACAAGCGACAGAGGGTTACAGCCCCTAAGGTGGTGGTCCTCGGCGATGATGAAACCACCGTGGAGGAGGCTCCCCCCGCGGCGGCCGAAGTTGCTCCGGCAGCTGAGCAAGGCGAAGAAGGTGAAGAAGCGGAAGAACAAGGAGGAGAACAGGGAGACAGAGAAGGAAACGATGGAGATGAAGATGAGGAAGATGGCGATGAAGAGGCAGACGATGAGGACGAAGACGAAGATGAAGATGAGGAAGAAGAGAACGAGGGGGAAGAAGAGATCGAAGAAGAAGAAGAAAGGGCACCGGCGACGGTGGCCCCTCAACCTCGGTGACCACGTCAACCACGGGAGCCACTCCGTGGAGGACTCCTCACACCCGAGCGAAGCAAGGTAGGTCCCCCTACCCCAGCCCTTCTATTTTCAATTTATTTTTATTTTTATCAAATTTTCCATAGCCCTCGGTGAAGGGAGAAATGTCGAACCAGTGACACAGTGAAATGACGCCCCCAGTGGTGTCGCCAATTAAAACAACGACCTACTTTAGGTCGACAATTCATTATATTTTTATTTTTCTAAAAATAATTAATTCATGAAACCACGCCCTGCACCATGTCGTTATTTTAAAATCATCATGTTTAATATCATCTACTATTATTTTTCATGCCATTTCTTTTTGATTTTGATATATCTTTTCATTTCGCATCATGTTGTTTTAAAACACTTCAGAAAACAACGCCCCCCACCGGGGCGTTAATTCATTAAACAACGACCACATGGTGGTTGTTAATTAAAATCATAATTTTGGGGAAGAAAATTACCTTTAAAACAGCGCCCCCCACAGGGGTGTCATTTCAACAAACAATGACCAGGTGTTGGTCGTCAATTCAGATTACGCATAAAATCACCAACAACATATTCTGAAGTAGCGCCCCCTATAGGGGCGTCAATTCTTTTAAGTAACGACCGTAGGCAGGTCGTCAATTAAGACAAAGAACAAATTTTAAACATCAAACGTATACCCATGAAACTCATATTAAACTCATATCAAAATGTTCTTTTGTTGGCAGGGTTTGATGAGGACTCGGATCTCCTGGGTCCAGGTTCGAGCTGCATACTAAGGACTTCTAGATTTCCAGAGGGATATTATAGATGCCATGGGGTTTGGTCCCTTCCTTAGTATAGAGCCTGTCCGCCCCGACCTTCCCCTGATCCACGTTCTTAGGGAGAGATGGGATAGGACTAGCCGGGCATTCTTGATGCCGTGGGGTCATATTGTTCCGACTTTGGAGGATGTCACCCGGATCACCGGGTTGAGAGTGGATGGGGAGGCAGTGAGCGGGATCACCCTTCCTGACTATAGCGAGTTGGCACAGAGGCTGCTAGGGTTAGAGACCATAGCAGAGACGCCTAGTGAGTGTAGGACCATCTATCGTACCGACCTGACCATAGCTATGGGGTTGGGAGACGCTAGGTAGCGACCGAAGGAGCCTGTGCAGTAGTTTTCACAGAGGTTGATAGGGAGAGCTAGGGCTGTCTACTGCCAGGACCCGGCTCAGAGGGATCGAGTTGACCGAGATCTGAGGTGATTTCTATTCCTGATACTGGGGAGACTATTGCTCGGCACGAATGGTGACATCATCAATTGCCGATTCCTGGGGATACTCGAGGACTTAGAGAGCGTTGGTAGATACGCGTGGGGAGCCACCCTGCTGGCGCACTTGGTGGCCGATCTGTCCACAGGGACAGGTCGAGAGACGACTGTCAGTGGCTTCTCACCTTTCCTTCAGGTATGCATTTTTTCTTTTCTTTTCTTATTATGAATGTGATTATGCATATGAATGTTTACTAATGTAATTGATGGATGCAGGTGTGTAGCCACTTATACATGCCAATGGGCCGTGCCGATACACGACCCAGAGATGAGGGGTCGTTTCCTCTAGCACGACGCTTGCTACCTCTCGTGACCGGGGCGCCACTCGCTTACGAGTTGCGAGTGCTACGACGGGAGTTCCGCGACTACCCCACCTCACTGGTACGTATGTTAAATATGATGCAATTTCCTTTAATTTCCTGCTTTATGAAATGCATATGAATGATACATGATGATATGAATGATACGAATGATGCAAATGATGTGAATGATATGAATGCAGGTGGTGTGGAGACCCTACGAGGGCATGACAGATGAGGGCCAGCCGTGGGTCGTGGCGGGTGGACCTCATTTTGGGCATGAGCTTTGGGTTCATTACCTGAACGAGATCGAGCCACTATGGCTCAGACTGGTCATGAGGACCCTCGACCTACACCAGGAGTGGGTCGAGGTTGGAGAGCCCCGTGGGATTGGGAAGAAGACTCACGGTCGTACGAAGTCGACCGACTGGAGGATCCGGTTCCCTGATTAGTACGTTGACTCGCAGCGCGGTGGGACACGGGTTACCTCGCAGGCGGCAGACAGCTCCGAGTACCTCTGACGCTACTGGGAGGTTTACGCCGGTCGACCCCAGATGAGGGTCACAGGGGTATGTATGCATGCACTTTCTTTTAATTCCTGTAAATGTTATATGCCTATTATGCGACTGATATGTGTAATGAATGCAGGATGCACGGGACATAGCGGCGATGGACATGCAGGTCCATCTCCACAGCTTGGAGGCCTAGCTGGCTGCCACACGGGCAGACCTACAGACCCTGGTGAGTGTTTAATTATCTATATGCAAATGATTTCTCGAATTATTAATGATTAGCCACTGACAATTTTAATGAATGCAGCGTGCCTAGCAGGGAGCGCTGGGGATAGAGACCGGAGGAGCTTCCAGCTCGAGGGGACCAAGCACAGAGACCACTGCACTAGCGGAGCAGCTAGCGGGAGCGGTTGCTCGGGCAGAGGCAGCGGAGCACGACCTCGCCACACGGGTAAGCTCAAACTCAAACTGGTAAATGCATTTGATTATATCATTATGTTTTGTTCATAAAAACTTGTGTTTTACAGACGGAGGAGCTCCGAGCCTCACTCGCTTGCATCGAGGCAGGACAGCGCGCGATGGATGCACGGGTTAGTCAACTTATTTCCAATGCTTATGAAGTTTAATATGAAGCTAATACCTGATTGAAATGATGCAGACCACAGAGCTACAGAATGCGCTTACCCAGGCTGCTCTAGCTGGGACCAAGCTCGCGATCTGCGAGCAACGAGTAGCGGAGCTTCAGGAGGAGCTGAGGCGGCGAGAGGAGCTGCCCCGGGACCTGACCGAGCTGAGGGTTGCCCTCGACATGGAGTGTAGGGAGCGTGCCCGGGAGAGAGAGGAGCGCACGGCGGAGCGATCTTGAGAGAAAGAGGAGCGGAAGGAGGAGCAGGCAGCGCGTGAGCGGGAGCTCACGGATCAGAGAGCACAGCTGGCCGTCATATTGGAGCGGCTACGGGCGGCAGAGGAGCGCCTGCTGCGTGGCCAAGAGCGAGCGCGGGCTACGGGATACTCGTTCACCAGCACTACCTACGTGGCGGGTTCCTCTCTCCGGTAGAGGAGTGAGGCAGAGGAGCATGCTCGAGCTCCAGCTACTTCTCGGGGGTCCATGCCCCCTCCACGGGCGCCTCGTCGAGACGACGAGGGTAGAGAGTAGGAGAGAGGAGGGTGAAGGCGAGAGCTGAGAGAGAGAGACTTGTACTCCTCCACCTTCACACTTGTACTCATATATTCATTGATATATATATATATATACATGCGGTTTTTGCTACCTGCGTTTAAGCACTTGTGTACTTGTGTTGCCTTTCCTTTCCTTTTGTTCCTTTTCGCTCTTACCGTGCACCTGTAGTTCATACTTAAACAAACAGATTAATTCATCTGTCCGGCTTGGCCCCTTGCTCAATAAGCAAGGGGTTGTCACTACTTTGACCTTGTTGATGGGTCAAGGGGCCAAGCCTCTAATTAATGAAGGCAAATAACAAAATATATAAGGAAGATGCAACATGCAAGTAAGCAATTGCAAACTTGAAATAAAAGATGCCCACACAAGATGCATCCAAGCGTATGAAGCGATAACAGCACTGGGCTTAATTAATTTTTTTTATTTACAAAATGACGCCCTATTCAAAGTCGTTAATTATGGAATTGACGGCCGTATGTATGGGCATTCATTAAAAAACCATTTTTTTAATTTTCTTTTATTTAAAATGACGACGAAGACAGTGACATTAATTAATGAAATGACGCCCCCTCGTGCGGGCGTGAATTAAAAAAAAACACATTTTTATGTTTTTTATGTTTATTTTATTTTTATTATTTTTTCTTTATGAAGTTGATCATAACACAAGGGTCTTAAGCCTTTCACAATCACCATCTTAAATTCATTAATCTTTCTTAAGTGACTTAACAACGGGTCAACGTGCTTAATAACTTGTGCCTTTACTCATATCTTCTCGCGGCCCATCCTTCTTAGTCGGTCTTTGCCGTTCCTTGAGCTTATAACCTACTCTCGAGGGAGAAGTGAAGAATAACTTGAGGAAGCTCACGAGAGGTTTTCGAGAACAGGGTAACTTTCTTCCCCTGGCCCTAATGCCTGTTGAGGTTCGGTCTTCGGCTTAGGAAAATTTTGTTGCTCTTTTGCCCTTATTCATGCATGCTTACGATCAAGGTTTTCCCTACGAGGACTTTGCCCTCTTGTCATGCTTTCTTTTGTTGTAATTTTCTTTTCTTTTATCTTTACAAATAAATGAAGACCTAATTGTACTTGGGCTTTAAGTATTTCATTCCCTTTTGAGCCCTGACTTCCACCTACTAGGGCGGCGGGCAAGTTTGGTTAGCATTCCTTGGCTCGTACTCCCTTCTCGTGAGCCGAAGGGAAGAGAATAGGTAAGGTTTTTACACTCTTAGTTTGGTTCTGACTTTCCTCGAATTTTGGACCGCTTGAGTTTAAGAGTAAAGCGTGTAGTGTGTGCGGGTGTTGACCCCAAGATTAAACCATTAAGACTGAAGAATGAATTAAGGATTTTGATTTTTCGGGTCTTGCAGCCTATGCACCATGCCAGCCTTCATTTTCTTTTTTCTTTTTTTTTCTTTTTTTTTCAAAGACTCAAGGGCAGTATTTCTTCAAATAAAGTCCATTCCATGGGTGAGACAGCTCTTCCCCTTCGGCGTTAACCAATTTATAAGCATTGCCAGGATGGACGTCTTTTATTACGTAAGGCCCTTCCCAGTTTGGTTGGAGTTTCGAACGAGGTCAACCTGGTTTTACAAAGATTCTTTTAATTACCATCTCGCCAATTTTGAATTTTCTTTCAATCACTTTCTTTTGGTAAAAATGTGAAAGCCTATTTTGGTAAACACGTGCATGCTCGGCGGCGGCCAAACACTTCTCATCTAGGAGTTCCAACTGAGCAAGGAGGGATTCACGGCGCTCATCAATAGGGAGCTCCTTGTCCAATTGTACTCTAAGAGAAGGGATAAGAATCTCATACGGGACTACCGCCTCCATTCCATAAGTGAGGGCGAAAGGGGTTTGCCCAGTAGGAGTACGGATGGAAGTGCGATAGGCCCAAAGAGCTTCAACCAGCTTTTCTGGCCAATCCGCAAATTTATTAGCCTCACACGTTTTCTTGATAATTTTGATCAAAGTTTTATTGGTTGCCTCTGCTTGGCCATTGCCCTGCGGATAATAAGGAGATGAATGATGCAATGCAATATTATACCAGTTGCAGAGGTTCTGAAGCTCTTGAGAGATGAATTGCGGTCCATTGTCGGTGATGATGATACTCGGGATGCTGAACCTTGCGATGATGTTCTTCATTATAAACTTGCAGACGGTTGACGCTTTAATCTTCGCGTACGCTTTCGCTTCCGCCCACTTGGTGAAGTACTCCGTGGCTGTGAGTATAAATGATTTTGGTTTTGTGAGGAGGTTTGAATCACCAAGAGGTCCGATGATATCGAAAGCCCACATGGAGAAAGGCCATGGGGAGGACATAGGGTGGAGTGAAGAAGTAGGAGAATGGATTTTATCGGCTTACAGTAGGCACTTAACACACCTTCGAACATAGATGGAACAATCCTCTTCTAGAGTGGGCCAATAGAAGCCTAATCTAAGGATTTTCTTAGCTAGCATCTAGCTATTGACATGACCACCACACACTCCTGAATGTGCCTCTTCTACAACCTTCCAAGATTCTTCATCGTCAAGGCACCTGAGTAAAACTCCAGTGAGACCTCTTCTATAAAGCATGCCTCCAACCAAGGTGTATCTCTGAGCAACTCATCGAATGGCTTTCTTCTCTTCAGCCGTCGCCTCCTCAGGATAAGATTGATTCTCGCAATACTTGGCAATTTCATAATACCACGGCTTCTCTTCACCGTCCAACTCTTCCTCTAGATCCATCAACATGATCTCCTTGTTCTCGATGATTCCACCTTCCTTAAACTTCTTGAGCACCTCCTCCTTAATACTAAGGAACGTTGGATCCTTAACAGCGGGAGTGAGATGCCTATGAACAATAATCGAGTAGAAATCCCTTTCGGGAAGGAAAACCAAGGAAGAAGCAAGAGAAGCAAGGGCATAAGCCAGAATATTCTGATCACGAGGAACATGGACGAAGATTAATTTGGTGAAAAGCTTAGCATAAGCAGAAGCCAGTTCCTGGTGGGGTTTGAGTTTAGGATCGAGCGTGCGACACTTGGTGAGCACTTGGCGAAGAATAAGCTGACTATCACCTACAATTCGTAATTGGGTAACACCGAATTGATGAGCGGCCTGTAGACCGACCAGAAGAGCCTCGTACTCAGCTATGTTATTTTTTGTTGTCTCCGGTAGATGGCAATCAAGAGGGGAGGGGTGAATTGATTGGCAATAAAAAATTCAACAATGAACTTTTTGAAAAGATTAACTGGAAGGATAATAAATGAAGCACACTCTTCTCACCCGATGAAGCAAACACACGAACAGCGGAAATATAGAGAAATCTGAACAGACGAGATTTGAACAACACTCCGCTAGATAAGAAGCCCACTCGTGAAAGAACGTAGAAGCAAACCACAATGAACAAGAGAATTTTTGGTGGTTCGGGTTCACAATAGTGTCCCCTACGTCCACCCCTCACAGAGTGAGGATTGCTTCCACTATATAGTTAAACCCACACACACACACGCTGTGAAGCACACAGCCATACACGCACACGTGCGCTGCGACCGGCAAACGCACACACACACACACATTATTTCGTTCAAGAAAAATATTCAGATATACAATGATCCTTCAGAACTGAAATAGAATGAACGGAATATATGCAATAAAGATCTTGAGGTCTCCAGAAATCCCCCTTTCAAACGATGACACAGCTGAAGTTCTCCATTTCTTGGTCGGTGATGCAGGATGTAGACAGATCTTCAAGAGGAAGCCCGGATGATGATGTGCAGCTCAAGATCCATGTTGCCCAGCTTCATATAAGGAGAATAAGCTTCAATCCTTGCTCAGGATGCATCTAATCAGCAAGGGGATCGGCCTATTCTCGAAGTAGACTTCTTCTATTCGCACATGGAAAGGCTCCCCATGAACTTTCTTCTCCTGCAAGACAAAAAGGGATGAGTTCGAATATGCCTCTTTCCTCACCGTATATGGTCGCCCTAATCATTGGTTTTATAGTCCCAAGGACAGGGGGGCACGTGTGACAAGATGGGAGCCTCGATCTCCCAACTTTAGGGCAAAATAGGATCAAAAATGGCGGCCACGAAACGGATCTCGAACCGGACTGGCGGTCCAAAACTCCAGGGGTCAACCCATTGGGTCGACCCTCGAAGACACTACAACACGGGACAAGGGTGCCCTAGAATGGGAATTTCCAGGGGTCGACCCATGGGGTCGACCCATTGCGCACACCCTACAAAAATTGAGAAACCCGAGGGGCTCGGGTACCAAAAAGGGTCGACCTATGGGGTCGACCCACGCACCGAATTGCTGAAAACTAACACCCGAGGGCTCGGGAGCACCTAGGGGTCGACCCATTGGGTCGACCCATGAACTACTTCACAATAAAAAGAAAATAAAGAGTAATCAGCCACCAAGGGGTCGACCCTTGGGGTCTGTTAGGGTGCTAGGCCCGGATACAGAGGGGGGTGAATGTATCCCTCTATGAATTATGGCCAAATAAAAACTAGGATGCAAGAGATAAACCACAGAGTAGAACCAATTCAATTCAACTCAAATACAAGCACTTGGCGCGCACCTATTCAAGCATCTAGCGGAAGCTAATCAAACAATCAGATCACTGCACAAGATATTTTTAGGTGGTTCGGTCCACAGACCTACATCCACCCCTTACTCCCAACCGGAGTGAGGCTTCCACTAGCTCAAGCTAGA
Organism: Amorphophallus konjac; assembly: GCA_022559845.1. Lineage (NCBI taxonomy): Eukaryota > Viridiplantae > Streptophyta > Magnoliopsida > Alismatales > Araceae > Amorphophallus > Amorphophallus konjac. The sequence goes on along the minus strand of CM040129.1, from coordinate 85,053,424 downwards.
ATGCAGACTCAGTCTGCAAACAGTTGCTGCCACACAGCTTGACCAGGGGAACAGCCTCCCCTCTTCCTCCCAACCGGAGGGACACCCAAGTGACTCCCAGCCACTTGGAAACTAGAGGTCGAAGACCTCTCTTCCTCCAGACCAGGAGGGACCACTGGACTTGCAACTACAAGCCCAGAACCGGAGGACTAGCCTCCCTTCCTCTAACCAGAGGGCAACCCACAAGTGACAACCTGTCACTTGCAACCCGGAGATCAGATCTCCCTTCTCCTGAACCAACAGGAGGAACCCGATCCCCAACAGAGCAATCGGAAGAACAAGATAGCCAGATGAAAACGGAAAAACAAAAACACGAAATGAAAATAACTTCAGCAAACAGAAAGCTGAAAAATGAAATGCACAATGTGGCTCAACGGAGCTGACTGGCCTGGATCTGATCCACGGTCCAGTGAAGATAGATCTTCAAGCAGCTTCTTCCTTCTTCTCCACGAGCTCTCTCGCTCACTCTCTATCTCTCTTTCTTTCTCTTCTGCTCTCTTCCTCTTTCACTCTCTGCTGCACTTCTTCTTCTTCACTCTTTCTTCTCTCTTCACACGAGCACTATCTCTCTCTCTCTTTTTCTTCTTCTGCTCTCCAAATCTCTCACTCTCTATCTCTCTTTCTTTCTCTTCTACTCTCTTCTTCCTCTCTTTTCCTTCTTTTTCTCTTTTTCTGGATCGAAGGGCTTTCTGCTCTTCAGGCTTCTGCTTTGATCACTCTTCATCTGAAGACGGAGGCTCCATTTTATATCAGCAGCAGCAGCACACTGGCGTGTGTGGCTTCCATGTTTCCAGCCCTAGAAATTCGGAGCACGTGGCAGCTTCCTGGTTCACGAGCCAGGCACTTCGGATCACGTGCCCTACAATTCAAGGACATTCGTTCAGAAACACTCAAGACTGCTGCGTTGACTCTATCAGCCCATGGCGTTGACGCATCGATGATCCATTGATCAAGTCTTTAGCAGATGGGCGTGCTGCGTCGACGCTGCTAGCCCATAGCGTTGACGCAGTGGTGTTCCAGCAACTAAGTGTTCAGTTGGTTTGCATGCTGCGTAGACGTTATGATCATCCTGGGTTAACCCTTCTGAGCTGTCTCCGAGCTAGATGCCTATCAGGCTCAATGGCTGCGTTGACGCAGTCTAGCAATGGCGTTGACGCATGGATACGTCCCAGCAGCTAATACTTCTACTAGTATACTTGCTGCGTGGACGCTGTGGTCATTCTGCGTTAACCCTGCACACACAAAAATCTTATAGTCATATCATAGAACAAGTGGTTGTTTAAATCATATAACACTGAGTGTATATATTCTGAAACAGCAAATGGGCAAGTATGTACACTGAGAGAGTGTAGAGACTTGGAAGTCTTCTTGTGAGCTCAGTGTATATACTTCCCAATGACTAGACTTCAGGAGATGAAGACCAAAGTGCAGACATCACGCTAGTACAGACTTGATCAAGAAACTGGCTGTACAGACTTCAACATAGCTGCGATGTACAGGCTTTGACAAAGCAGCATTGTACATACTTGAAAGTTCAAGGCCACGACGTATAGACTTTCAATGAGGAAGCATTGTGTAGACTTGAGAAGTCTGAGCCAGAGTACAGACTCTGCCTCAACAATGAAAGGGCAACACGGATGTACAGAGTTGGCCAAACACTTGAAGATAGGCTGTACAGACTTGAAACTTAATGGAAAGGCCAATGTACAGACTTCTAAATGCTGAAGCGTTGTATAGACGTGACCTAACAGTCCAGTGTATAGACTTGAATAGCTGAAAGCTACAGTGAGAGAGTGTATACACTTGACCAGATCAAGGGCAATTTGAGTGTACAGACCTCATGCCATGAGACGCTGAGAGAGACAGTCCATTGTACAGACTTATGAAGACTGATGCATGAGCAGTAATGCATAGACTTAGGAGCATGGAGGCCAATGTATAGACATCAACTATCAAGACGCTAAGGAAGACGGACAATGTACAGACTTCCTGTAACAGTCTGATGTACAGACTTTATGAAGCTAGACCAGTGGCTGTACAGACTTTGAAGGAGGACGAATGTATGGACTTGGTGACGTGAAAGTGATGTACACACTTATAGCGTTGACACTAATGTCTTTAGAATGCTCACAGCGTTGACGCTGGATGAGACGTAGGCTGTACAGACTTAGCATGTGAAGACCGATGTGCATACTTGCTGAGTTGACGCTGCAGCCCAATGAGTTGACGCTACAACGTATATTCTTGATGATCAACTGATGATGTATAGACTTCATCAAATGAAGAAACTGAACTGAAGCATCGACGCATCAGCTCAAGGAGTTGACGTACTACTGTGACAACTGTGCAGACAGAGTGTAGCAATGAATGCTTTATGCATCAGTTAACATGACTGAACATCAAGATATATTAAACTAAACTGAGCAGCAAGATGACTGAACATTTGATAAACTCACATCAACAACCAATCATCAAAACCATCATCAAAACCTCAACAACCATCATCAAACCAATCATCAAAATCACAAGGTCACAATAATCTCCCCCTTTTTGATGATGGCAACACTTTCAATACATTAAGTCATTCTGATGATGTGAGGCATTCTGAAGACTCAAATTATTCTCCCCCTTTGACTTCATCAAAAAGAAACGAATTTGAGAAATTAAGGCATGTATAAAAGTTCAGTCAAGTTCTCCATCTTTGGCAAACAAACTCCCCCTTTGGTATAATCAAAATAAACCATGGTAGATGCAGATGCAGCAAGAAATGCAATACTTCCCCCTGAGTATATGAATGCAAGGTCACAAATGATATGAACATGATTCATTACGACAAGGAATGCTCCCCCTGAATAAGTGGAGTCTTATGAGATAGATGAGAAGGAGACCACAGGGGCAAACCAGGAGAAGTTTAGGTTAATGAACCAATAACATGAGCAGAAGAAATTCAGCCAGATTTTTAAGGAGGCTTCAATCTCAGAAAATTCAGTCAGATTTTCAAAGAGATATCAATCTCATAAATCTAAAACATAAGTTTTCAAAGCCTTCCATTATAAGGGCTTATGAATGAGTTTTATTGAACAGCATGGTTTAAACATGATGTATGTAGAGTTTATCAATAAAATTCTATATTGATATCTAAAACCATGGTTTAATAAAAATGAACCAAGCCCTCATATTTATCTTGATAAATCTCCCTTTCTCTTACACAATCAAAATTATTGACTTCTTTCAGAATTACATGCATCTGTATTGAAATCAAGCAATTATGAAGTCATATGAATTTGTCTAGGGTTGTAGCAATTTGATTTTAGCATCAATATTCAGGTATTTCAATTTGTTCAACAATTTTCTTGCTACAATTTTACGAGCACTCTAGTTCAGTTCACACCTTGTAACTAGAGGATATACCTTGATCAGAGGTCAATATCCCTAAGCACTTAGTGTGACTAACAGTCATGCTTTGTATGAACAAAGTTAGCATTTACACATCATGACACATTGCAAATCATTTCTTGATGAGTGAGTTGTATTTCTCAGTGTGCATGCCATTGCTCTGCCTGAATTTCAATTAATCATACTCAGAGTTAACTATGGTACCTCATGACACAGTCCTTTGGACATGTGTTTCTCAGTGACCAAGGTCATTGCTCTGACAGAAAATACCTTTTAGACATTTTTAGAAAAATTCATTTGCTTCAAAACAATAACAATTTCATGTACTTAACCAAATAAAGTCATGTATTCAATAATGTAGATTTCAGAAGATTTTACAAGACACATCATGAAACAGATGGTTAAGGTTTATTAAACATGCTTCAGATAATTTTAAGAGATTTTAAAGCCAAACTCATTGAATACATTGAACTTAAACCACATGAGTTATTTCAGTCATTCATAAAAAAAACGTATAATAGAAGATTTCCAGTTCAAAAGTTTTCAGATTTATGATTGAGATAGCCCATTGAAATCTTCATGAAGGATTGATGGAATTCTGAACCCAAATGATACCAATTGATAGGAGAAATACCAATTGTTAAGAGAGAGATTGTGAAGCTCAAAGTTTTCAGAATATTATTAAGGTTTGTTAACAAAATCAGTAAGAGAGGATATGCAATGAGTTCTGACCCATGTATGCATTTGACAACCTATATGGAATGCAATGACTCCCCCTCACAATATGCATTCAAACTCTCTTTTTGGCATTTTCAATATAGGGAGATGCAATGCACTATATGTATGCAGGGACATGCAAAGTCTTAACATTGAATGCTATGCAAGGAAATGCAACTAACTCCCCCTGAAAACATGCAATGCTTGCACTGAAAACTGAACATATGATACCAAATGATTCATGTACATTCAGACTGCCCTATCAAGCAACATGACCCATGGTATTAGGCGGAGCACTTGGTCTAAAAGACTAGCTCTCACATAGTAAGGACCTCCGGACAGATTTCCCTGTCTTTTGGTAGCTTACCATTTGATATACCATCGAGGTCATGAATAACAAGGTAAAATCAACAGTCCTATATGCAATTCAGGTTTTCAATAAACTATGCAACAGACAGATTTCAACAACATTCATGTGTAGTTCAGATTTAAACAGACAAAACAGTATGAGCATTGAGAGATGTGAATACTCATAGTGTCCAAAGCATAAATTTCAGTTGTGGAGAGTTCAGAAGCTTCAATTTAGACAATGCAGATGAAGAGTGAATATGCTATGCAGAAAAAAAATAGCAATTATGCATGGACACATCAACCAAGATATGTAATGAGTTTCAAAACAGGAAATGCAGAGAATTTACCTGAGCAGTTCAGAAGGGGTTTTCATTCTTGAGTGCCTTGGATTAATACCCCTTTTTATTCCATTCCAAGGCACACCTGCAAGACAAAGTTATTTTGCATAAACAGGCACCCAAGAAGTCTTGGGTCCTGACATGACAATATTACTTCTAGCAGGTTTTCTCAGCACATTTTTAACTTGATGATCATTAAATTTCATCAGAGGATGACCATCCATCAAATGTCCAGATTTGCCATAATGATGGCAAGAGGCAGCAGTTTTCAAATCTGATTTATGCACATTCTTGTTAGCAGAATAAAAATTCTGTTTGTCAAAACCAGTTTGGTTTTGATATCCTGCCAGCCAACAGGTTGCAGCCCTGTGACCTGGCTTCCCACAATGATGGCATGAGAAAATAGAATTTAGGTTCTTTTTATGCACATCATTATGAACATGAATTGTATGTGCATTAGCATGGAAATTTCTATTATTTGCATGACCAGACTGTTTTCCATAATCAACACATTCAAAGTTTTCCTTTTTGAAAACTACTTTGTTCTTTCTGAGAGCATTTGTACTAGCAGGGAATTTAAACTTTCCAGAAATGAAAATTTTCCCTTGAGCATGCCAACAGTCTTTGACTGTGTGGCCATACTTCCCACAGTGATAGCATGCAGAAGACTTTATGTTAATGGCAGGGAATTTAACAGTTTTAGAATTGAATTTTCTACCCTGAGCATGCCAACAATCAATGGCCCTATGGCCGTGCTTTCCACATTCAAAGCATGAAATAGAATTTCTTTTAAAAAAGCCTGACCAGCATTCAGAGGTCTTGTGACCAATTTTGTTGCAGTTAAAACAGATGATATGCTGGTTCATTGAAACAGATCTGTTTTTATTAAAAACATATTGGTTTGCAGGGAATTTAGCATGATATGAATAAAAGGTTTTCTTATCTCTAACAAACCAGCAATGAGCAATTGAGTGTCCTAATTTGCCACAATTAGAACATGTGACACTCCTTTCTGAGGTGAAGGATTTTTATCATGAGATCTCCTAGCATTCTTATCATCCTTCTCCATCAACTTGCACTCATGCATCAGATGTCCAACTTTATGACAGTAATGACAGATAATCTTCTTTTTAGATGCATGTGAGTGTGTGTGAGGATTGTGATCAGCATGCACTGATGAACCCTTTTCATTTATTTTCTGATTTACAGTCCTTTTTTGATTTTTATCCTGTTTTCCTATTTTCTTAGCCTTGTACTGAGTTGGAGATGAAGTAGAAGGCTTTTCCTGTTCAGAAGATTTAATGAAAACAGTTTTCAGCTTAGGTCCATCAACATTTTTCAACTTTTCAGTTTGTTTCTGATTCTTCTGAACATTTGGTTGTTTATTTTCTGAGGTGGTGGCTACATCAGATGCTTTGATAAAGGATGTTGTCAGCTTGTTTTCAAAAGCCTTTTTATTGACATTGTTGTAGCCTAACCCTTCCCTTTGAGTATTGACCTTAACTCCTAACAACCTGTCCAGATTTTCTTGTCCTTTCACAAATTTTGACAGGGATTTATTCAAATCTTCAATTTCATTTTCCAGATAAACGATGTGTATTTCATAACTGGCAATTTCTTGTTCATTGCAATTTACACATTCACTTAGCACTTTGTTTACAATTTTGCAATCCTCAACTTCTTGTTCCAGATTTTTCATTTTTTCAGATTCTTCAAAGTAAACAGATTTTCCTTTTTCTAAAGCTAAAAGCCTCTCAGACATAGTGGAGTTCAGCACTTTTAACTTCTCATTTACTTCCTTAAGGTTGTCATTCTGAATTAACTCATTTATTAAAATCTGGTCTTCTGAGTTAGTTTCAAGTTTTCTTCCAGCCATAAATTTCTTCAAATCTTTTTCCTTCTCTTCAATATCTTTCTGTAATTCCACATTCACAAATTTTATGGCTTCAATTTTCTCAATCATCAGAGTGTTCTCCTTTTTTAGTTTCTCTAAACTTTCTTCATTTTCTTTGGAGAACTTTCTAAGAGAATTATCTTAAGATTTCAGCTTATTTAGATCAGATTTTAGACATTCACATTCCTTCATCAAGTTTTCGTTCTGATTTTTATACCTATGAATATCAGATAGACAGGTATCATGAAGTTGCTTCGTACTTGAACAATTTTCACATGGAGAGCTAGAACTATCTACCCGAGTACCTTTCTTCAACTTTTTATACTGTTTTCTTAAGCTCTCATGTGACTCTAACAATTCAGCATATGCATTCTCCCAATCATCAAGAGAAAAATTCTCGAAGAGATTTATCTCATCATCATCATCTTCATTTTGGCTGCTGCTTTGATTGCTTCTGTCAGCCATCATGCAGCTAGTTTGATTTCCTTTCCCGGCTCTCTTCATCATTTCCAACATATCCCTTGCAGATCTGCAATCAAGGAAACATGAGTGAAAGGCTTTGTCAGTGGCTGCTTTCATTAGATTTATAGCTGTCTGATTCTCCTCATACATTGATTCGTGACTGTCAGTCCATTTGGACCTTTTCTTTGGTAATTTATGAGGACCATGTGAAATCACTTTCCACAGATCTGGATCAACAGATTTAGTATAAGCACGTAAAGCACCGTGCCACTGGTTGAAATCAAAACCACTGAAGATGGGTGGACAAGCCATTGAAGCAGATAGCAGATAAATTCAATGCAACAGGAATATTGATGCACTAAAAGCAAATAAGCACCTAACACCGCAAGATCGAATCTACAGGTCGCTGGACCTTGTATGCAGACACCCGCTCTGATACCAACTGTTAGGGTGCTAGGCCCGGATACAGAGGGGGGTGAATGTATCCCTCTATGAATTATGGCCAAATAAAAACTAGGATGCAAGAGATAAACCACAGAGTAGAACCAATTCAATTCAACTCAAATACAAGCACTTGGCGCGCACCTATTCAAGCATCTAGCGGAAGCTAATCAAACAATCAGATCACTGCACAAGATATTTTTAGGTGGTTCGGTCCACAGACCTACATCCACCCCTCACTCCCAACCGGAGTGAGGCTTCCACTAGCTCAAGCTAGAACGCAGACTCAGTCTGCAAACAGTTGCTGCCACACAGCTTGACCAGGGGAACAGCCTCCCCTCTTCCTCCCAACCGGAGGGACACCCAAGTGACTCCCAGCCACTTGGAAACTAGAGGTCGAAGACCTCTCTTCCTCCAGACCAGGAGGGACCACTGGACTTGCAACCACAAGCCCAGAACCGGAGGACTAGCCTCCCTTCCTCTAACCAGAGGGCAACCCACAAGTGACAACCTGTCACTTACAACCCGGAGATCAGATCTCCCTTCTCCTGAACCAACAGGAGGAACCCGATCCCCAACAGGGCAATCGGAAGAACAAGATAGCCAGATGAAAACGAAAAAACAAAAACACGAAATGAAAATAACTTCAGTAAACAGAAAGCTGAAAAATGAAATGCACAATGTGGCTCAACGGAGCTGACTGGCCTGGATCTGATCCACGGTCCAGTGAAGATAGATCTTCAAGCAGCTTCTTCCTTCTTCTCCACGAGCTCTCTCGCTCACTCTCTATCTCTCTTTCTTTCTCTTCTGCTCTCTTCCTCTTTCACTCTCTGCTGCACTTCTTCTTCTTCACTCTTTCTTCTCTCTTCACACGAGCACTATCTCTCTCTCTCTTTTTCTTCTTCTGCTCTCCAAATCTCTCACTCTCTATCTCTCTTTCTTTCTCTTCTACTCTCTTCTTCCTCTCTTTTCCTTGTTTTTCTCTTTTTCTGGATCGAAGGGCTTTCTGCTCTTCAGGCTTCTGCTTCGATCACTCTTCATCTGAAGACGGAGGCTCCATTTTATATCAGCAGCAGCAGCACACTGGCGTGTGTGGCTTCCACGTTTCCAGCCCTAGAAATTCGGACCACGTGGTAGCTTCCTGGTTCACGAGCCAGGCACTTCGGATCACGTGCCCTACAATTCAAGGACATTCGTTCAGAAACACTCAAGACTGCTGCGTTGACTCTATCAGCCCATGGCGTTGACGCATCGATGATCCATTGATCAAGTCTTTAGCAGATGGGCGTGCTGCGTCGACGCTGCTAGCCCATAGCGTTGACGCAGTGGTGTTCCAGCAACTAAGTGTTCAGTTGGTTTGCATGCTGCGTAGACGTTATGATCATCCTGCGTTAACCCTTCTGAGCTGTCTCCGAGCTAGATGCCTATCAGGCTCAATGGCTGCGTTGACGCAGTCTAGCAATGGCGTTGACGCATGGATACGTCCTAGCAGCTAATACTTCTACTAGTATACTTGCTGCGTGGACGCTGTGGTCATTCTGCCTTAACCCTGCACACACAAAAATCTTATAGTCATATCATAGAACAAGTGGTTGTTTAAATCATATAACACTGAGTGTATATATTCTGAAACAACAAATGGGCAAGTATGTACACTGAGAGAGTGTAGAGACTTGAAGTCTTCTTGTGAGCTCAGTGTATATACTTCCCAATGACTAGACTTCAGGAGATGAAGACCAAAGTGCAGACATCACGCTAGTACAGACTTGATCAAGAAACTGGCTGTACAGACTTCAACATAGCTGCGATGTACAGGCTTTGACAAAGCAGCATTGTACATACTTGAAAGTTCAAGGCCATGACGTATAGACTTTCAATGAGGAAGCATTGTGTAGACTTGAGAAGTCTGAGCTAGAGTACAGACTCTGCCTCAACAATGAAAGGGCAACACGGATGTACAGAGTTGGCCAAACACTTGAAGATAGGCTGTACAGACTTGAAACTTAATGGAAAGGCCAATGTACAGACTTCTAAATGCTGAAGCGTTGTATAGACGTGACCTAACAGTCCAGTGTATAGACTTGAATAGCTGAAAGCTACAGTGAGAGAGTGTATACACTTGACCAGATCAAGGGCAATTTGAGTGTACAGACCTCATGCCATGAGACGCTGAGAGAGACAGTCCATTGTACAGACTTATGAAGACTGATGCATGAGCAGTAATGCATAGACTTAGGAGCATGGAGGCCAATGTATAGACATCAACTATCAAGACGCTAAGGAAGACGGACAATGTACAGACTTCCTGTAACAGTCTGATGTACAGACTTTATGAAGCTAGACCAGCGGCTGTACAGACTTTGAAGGAGGACGAATGTATGGACTTGGTGACGTGAAAGTGATGTACACACTTATAGCGTTGACGCTAATGTCTTTAGAATGCTCACAGCGTTGACGCTGGATGAGACGTAGGCTGTACAGACTTAGCATGTGAAGACCGATGTGCATACTTGCTGAGTTGACGCTGCAGCCCAATGAGTTGACGCTGCAACGTATATTCTTGATGATCAACTGATGATGTATAGCCTTCATCAAATGAAGAAACTGAACTGAAGCGTCGACGCATCAGCTCAAGGAGTTGACGCACTACTGTGACAACTGTGCAGACAGAGTGTAGCAATGAATGCTTTATGCATCAGTTAACATGACTGAACATCAAGATATATTAAACTAAACTGAGCAGCAAGATGACTGAACATTTGATAAACTCACATCAACGACCAATCCTCAAAACCATCATCAAAACCTCAACAACCATCATCAAAACCATCATCAAAACCACAGGGGCACAACAAGGTCCACCCCATGAAATCAAACATGTTAAACATATCTATGTGCTGGTTATAAACAGGGATCAACCCTTGGGGTCAACCCATGGCTTCTATAAAGGAAAACAACTAACCAAAGGGTAAGGTTTTGTTTGGATCTCACCTAGCATCCTTGAATGAGTTAGGAAGTGAGCTTCATTCCTGAGTACTGTAAAAACACATAATTGGAGTTAGATTGAAACTTTGACAAACATAACTCAAAGCACTTACTCAAAGAGAGATGATCTTGATCCTGTAAAAATACCTCCTCCGACATCATTAGTAGATCATGATCTAAGAAGAAAAAGGTAATTACATAGTACAACAGTTCAAAATGAGTTTGATCAAATTTATTCATCCAACAATAGTTCTAGTCTAATATAGTGTTTGGTCATCATCAAAATCCAACAAATAGAACATTCACGCAGGGGTTCAACAGTCCCCCCCTTTTTGATGCTGACAAAATACTATGCTAGATTTATGGATTGACAAGAAAACTTTTATTTACAAAATTTCGGATCAACACCTCAACTAACAAAAAAAAATTAACATGAAAGCCTCCATATACATAACCATGTGAACTCAAAAGGATTTAACAAGCTGAATGAAATCAAGGCCACGGACCAAAGGTAGGGGAACCCCAACATTACATCAAACCACAACCACAATGTTGAATGCACATTCTTTCCATGCACCAAGCTGAAACATTATAGAAGCATCACAACATAAAACACAAGGCTTCATCCAAGCACTGTAAGATTGACCAGTCAAAGGCATCATCCATTGTTTTAGCCGAAAATAGAGTTTTTAAGACTTACAAAGTCTAAGTTCATGAGTTACAAAAATGCATACCTGAGCAATGCCATGAGATGCAACATTTCTAACTTGAACATTTCTAACTGACAGACTAATGAAAGCAAACATGCAAGCAAGCACACACCACACATACTATAATCTAATAGTAGCACCCACATATCTGAATTTCTCCCCCTTTGTCATCATCAAAAAGAAGAGGGAGAACAGGTTAATAGTAGTGATGTATCATTGGAGCTTCATAATCTAGTCTGAGGGTGGAGAGTGTGGAGCATGAGATCCTCTAAGTAAATTCATCATTTCTTCAAACATCCTGGTTTGGGCGTCCAGAGCAGTAGTGTTTGCATCAAGAAAGGAGGTGACCCTTTGGAAGGACTGAGTGTGGGCAACATGGGAAATCCTCAAGTCAGTTACTTCATTGATAAGGGCATCCATTCTCTCCCCATACTTGTCTAGTTGGCCATCTATGGAATCCAATCTATTAGTGATCATCTGAGAAAACCCACCAGGCAGTGCCTCATCAGGAAGTTCTTGTTGTTGAGGTTGATCTGCTTCAGCTTCTTCACTTTCCTCTTCTTCCTCTGAGATGACTTGTACTTGTCTAGATTTGATCTTACGAACCAGAACACCATTTTTTAACTCATAGTTCATGTTCTTGTAAATTATGGGGATGGAGTAAATGTCATTCTCATGCATTGTGTGATATCGTTCTTTGGACAAATCAATACCGGCTGATTCAAAGACTGCTGTCAAGACTGCTGCATATGGTAGAGTGCGGTTTGTATGCTGCAAGCATGCAGATATGTGAAGTAGTATAGTGGAAGGGAAATTGATAGGGAGACCCTTCATCAGATAGAAAAATAGGAACATATGGAATTCAATAACTTTGTCTCTTTCGCCACCCTTTGGTATCAAAATGGTCGTCATCATGTGGTGTAGAATGCGCTGTAGGGAGGGAAAGCGATTTGCATTCAGACCGGTGGTGGACCTGTCTCCCATTTCCTCAAAGGTCATGATTTGAAAGACCTCTTCTTCATCAAAATCAAGATCACCAAAAGTGTAACCTTCATGACATGGTAAACCAAGAGCATTACCCAGAAATTCGGGTGTCAAGGTAATCAGTTCTCCATTTACAACAGTAAACTGCTTGTTAGCTTTGATTGTCATATTGCCATAGAACTGGTTCACTAACTTGTAATAAACACGATGGTGTGCAGACATGAAATGATCAAGGTTTGGTTGACTACAAATAATATCACTAAGCCTGGCAAGTATTCAACTAAATTCACAAAATCTATCGCACGAGGGCGGAGAACTTTTTTGTGTGCAACTTTGTTACCGGAGGCCAAGGCTTGCGATTTCATTGCTTCTAGCTCCTTTTCTTTGGATCGTATCTCTCTTGTGCGGCTGGAACTCTCTCGCTGACGAGCAGTGCGGTTGGATTCCTCCCCCTGACGAGAAGACCGCCGTTTGGGTGCCATCAGAACTATCGGACAAATCAGAATCTGTAGAGGCTTCCTAGATCTTGTTGGTTCGAAAAGAGGAGCCCCTCACGTAGAAATAAAGACTCTCCAAACACCATGGCCTTACCTCAGAGGATCTGGGAGGAAGAAGGATGCTTATGGACGCAGCAAGGAGAGAAACATCGAGTAGCCACCGGTTATAGCTCGCCTTTAGGGATGGAGCGGCATTGGGTTGCAAGAGAGGGTTTCAGGGCATCCAAGAGGTGGTGGCTGGTCAAACTAGGGAGCTGCGTCTATAATATAGCGTTAGGGTTAAAGAATAGGGCGTTCACGCCCTTTCCAAACTGGAATGGTTCACATTTTACCGCGATCGCCCGTAACGGGTTGACCCGATGGGTCGACCCACGAGATAGCCCGAACCCCGTTTTGAGCAAACTGACAGGGGTCGACCCCATGGGTCGACCCATCCCCTGTTCAGATGGAGATTTTCTTTTATATGAAAATTTGGAGTTCCAAGAAGGATATGCTCGATTCCCCAATGATTAAAACACATGAAGGTCAAGGAAAAAAGATATTTTTGAGGTTTGAATCATTTGGGGAGGATATTTCAAGGAAATGATAGATTGCCTTAGAAGTTTATTTACCATGCTCTCTATTACTCAGATTTCGATTGATCAGTTCCATTGAGATGCACTTATTGAACTCAAAATAGTGTGGCCATAGAAGAGTGCAATGAAAGGGTTCATACATATTTAATAGAAGAAATGCAATTCATACAAAGGTGGAAATTTCACACAATTCAATTTATTGCAATTCAAGCAACATGGTGCATATGCATGAAAAAGGAGACCCATCTAATGCAACTGTATGAATGACACAAATGCAAAATATGCATGCTAGCAACACTAAGTATGATGCAAAGTGCGGAGGCTCATAAATCAGACTCCTCTATTCTACAAACCCCTAACTCTCTCCTAAAAGATGTAAATTTTTCTTCATTTAGTGGTTTGGTAAATATGTCGGCAATTTGATTATTTGTTTCAATGAAATTTATTTCAACATCACCCTTACTAACATGATCTCGAATAAAATGATGTCTAATTTCGATATGCTTCGTTCTAGAGTGATGAACCACATTTTTTGACAAGTTTATAGCAGAAGTGTTATCACACAAAATTAAGGTGTTTTTGAAGGAGATGCTATAGTGAATCATTTGTTGTTGGATCCAAAGCACATGGGCAATGAAACTACCAAGCGCCACATATTCGGCTTCGGTGGTTGACAAAGCCACTGACTTTTTGATGCGGGACGGACACGGGAGAAGACACCATAAGGTGCCACCCTCGGACTCTAGATGAAGACGCGACCAGCAATACACACCAGGGAGACACTAAGTCCGACACTATGAGCTCCTAGTGGCAAAATGTCGCTAACAGAAGTAGAAGCTCACTCGTCGTCCCAAGCGAGGGAAAGCGCGGACCGTGCGCGGTTAAGAAACCGGCGGAGGTCAAGGGCAGTCCGACTCAACTTCCGGACTCGGATCGAGTCACGGGACGGGTCACTCTCACTCTCACAGCGGTGACATGGACACACGGGCTAGTACCTACACTCTCGGCAGCGGCCTAAGATCGTATACTAGCTAAGCAATGTAACGCCAAGGAGTTAAGACTTTACCTCCACGCACCCGGCGTGGCGAAGACAACCCCGGCCGAATCACGGACTCCCGGTTAAATAATATCACAGCAATACAAAGATTTGACCCACTCCACGCAGGGAGGTAAACAGTCACATGTGGCGCCCGGGAATCACGCAACTCGGGTTGACGGGCAGCATCTTGATGTCGCCCGGTGGTGCCGAACTCCGCATTTTCGTGCTTTCCGAACGGCAGGTTCTGCGGGCCCGCGGGGCCCACGGATGGCGCTGTCCTCCGAATCTGCGGGGGTGGGACCCACTATGATGGGGACCCCTGGTGGCGCGCCTCCACGGACGGCGGTCGGTCGGGAACACCGATCGGGGGTCGATCGGTCCCGATTCCCAAGCTTTGAAGTTGCTGCCCACGGATTTTTAGTTGCTGTTTTCAGGCGCGCGCTCCGGCGAAAACGGCCGCTGTGATCAATCCCGACGTCGGATCGGGACGCATGAGCTATCGTTGGAAATCTCTCTTCAAATGCTTCAATCTAGACCCAGAGAGATCTGCTGGATCTGGTCGGATCAGAACTTTAATGAATTTACAAGCCCCTGTTGTACAGTAACCAAAACCTCAGGTTTGCAGGGTACTTGTCTGAGAACCATCGTTGACCGCCTAGTAAACCTCCGATTCAACTCTTGAGCTCTTCTGAAAAGTTGTAGGAGATCAAACCACGGAACGGGAATATTTTTGGAATTTGATTTGGAGGTGGTGGTGATTTACTATGATTTTTGGGGTGACTAGTGGTCGGATCTGGGAATAGGGGGACAGAACTATAGCTGGGACTGAGAACGATTTTTAGAAAATATGAAATGGACGAACCAAAAATTGAGAAAAATTTTGGATGAAGGGGTGGATGGGTGAAACCTTCAGTAAAATTGGGCGAACCAAAATAAATCACAAAGTGGACCTAAGACATGAAACTCAGGGCGGGAATGAATCTGGACAAAACTCTGGCAGAACCAAAATGGAAGAGTGGACGAAAATCAAAAAATATGAAACGAGATCTGAATGGCAAACCAAAATTTGTGGGATGTCCTTGACACCTCTGGAACATCCACTAAAATTCCCAGATCTATCTGAGCTCGTGGCTGAGACAAGAAATTCGTGGAAGCGTCTGTGGTACTGTGCGGGAAGAACTCCGTTGATGGCGGTGGCGGTGCAAGTGCGGCTCGTGCCGACGGCGGCGACGACCGGAACTGATAGGGTGGAGTCTCACCACCAGAAAGAAGCCTTCACAGCTTCAAGGGGAAGAGGGAGAGGAGGAGGGGGCGCACCAAGGCTGGAGCTTCAAGCTTTTTCACAATTCTTATGGCATTAATTCTCATCAAATGAAAATACAAGGTATATGTATGAATTGGCAAAAGACATAAACTACCCATGGACCTAGGATTTGTGGGAATATAAAAATGGAGTAGAACTAATTAGTTCTACTCACATTTTTCAAAAATTAAAACCTTGATGGTGAGAGGGGGGCGCCCCCTTGACTAGGGGTGGGGTTAGGTGGAAGGTTGGTGGCCAACCTTGACAAATTAGTCTAATTGTCCCCCATGTGGACAATTGACTAGTCAAGGCTTCTAGATGTCCACCTTGGATGTTGACCAACCCCACAAGGCTGATATGGACCAATGGGAGGGGTCCAGGGGGTCCCATGGGGCCCAGGGGTCCCATTTTACAAATAAGCCCCTCGTACACTCATAATTGCAAACCGTATAAAATGAAATAAACACACCTTACACACAAATAAAGTCTAATTAAATATGATAAATGGGGAGGCTCAAGGCGGAGTCTCCAGGCTGTCTCCGAGCCAGATGGACGCTGAGGTGGCTCGAGTCGTGCTCCGTGTGCGGTACCGGTGGCTCGGCGTGTCGCGCCGCTCAACTGCTCGGGTGTCCGCACCAATTCTCCCCGGGTGGGAGAAACTCGACCCTGTCGTGTAAGGGTCTGCATCGCTCCTATATCGCTCCAGAAGGTCCGGATCGATCTGCTGCAACTCGCCATGTGTGATCCATGTGTCCTCAGTAGCGGGCCGTCCTCTCCATCGCACTAGGTAGCGCGGGTAAGATCCACTCCTGGTAACTGTCACCTGCTCGTCCAGTATACGATCTATATGCTCACGCTGCCGTGAAAAAGGGGCTGGAGGTGGAAGTGGACACTCAGGTGTGGGATCACTCTCAAGGGGAGGAGATGGCTCAAAAGGCTCACTAGGGATCACCGCTGGGTCCCTATATGCAACAAGATCCGATACATTGAAAGTAGAGCTTATACCATATTCCTCGGGCAAGTCCACAACGTACGCATTGGATCCAACGCGTTTCAACACTCTGAATGGACCGGCTCCGCGAGCTTGCAACTTCTTAACGGTTCCAGAGGGAAATCGTTCAGGTCTTACCCTGATCATGACGTATTCGCCCACGTGGAACTCTCGGTGGTGTCGGTGGGCATCGGCTAACTCCTTGTACCGTGCATTGCTGGCCTTACTATGACGACAGACGTCATCATGCAGACTCCTAACATGCTTAACAAAAAGAAAAACACACAGATGCACACACGACCCTACACAAACCTAATGCTAGTACGACCCAATCATATGCAAGGTGGTCCAGGACATCCGAATGTGTGCCATGCATGCATTTGACATAACCGGAGACATCCTACGATGCACCAATCATGGACATTGGGTTTGGATGTGGGAAGTCCGGGAGTTTTGGGTGGTTTAGGTGGGCCGGGGAAACCAAAGTCTTCATTACCCCCAAATGACGGTTCAGACCTACTACCATGTGAAGGTTGCCAGGCCCGAGTAGGAGGGGTGTGATAGTGGACTTCCTTAAAGAGGTGGAGTGGAGGTTGTGGGCCAAAGGGCCCATGAAGAAAGGGATTGAAGGGATCAAAGAATGTGTGACCCCTCGATATGGATTCCCTCATCTCAAGATCCCATGTGTGGAAGTCTAGAAGGTGCTGTTGATCTCCTTCATTCATGAAAGGAGATAAGACGGTGGGGGTATGATGGTGGACCCTCTCAAAAAGGTGGAGTAAATATGGTGGGTCACGGGGTCCCGGAGAGAATGGGTCGAAGGGATCAAAGAAGGTATGACCCCTCAGACTAGGCTTCCACAAATCACTGTCCCACATTTGGAAATCTTGGAGGTGTAAATGATCACCTTCATTCATTGTGAGAGATGGGACGGCAGTCATAGGTAGAAAGTAAGATTCCTCCCTTGGGCAAATGGGAATGAAGTCGGGCTCGGCCGGCATAGGGAGGAGTAGAAGAACCTCCGTGGTAACATGACCCACGGTGTACACGGAGGTGATGGACCCTAAAGCTGGATGAGTGAAACTACGACCTGTGGGTCGGTCGAAGCATGGAGCCAACAAGTGCGTAAGTGTCCACTGCCGGTCTAACCCTTTAAGAAGGTCATCCAATGTATCCACATAGTGACTAGACCGAAAAGTGGTGTGAAATGAATTGATTGGCACCAGAGGTAGGATAGGGTCCATAGATGGGAGGGGAGATGGGGCCAGGCCACTCTTAAGCCCGCTAAGGAGTGGCTTGGCTATAAGTAGCTTTCCCGTTAGAAACACGGGTAGCTGTGGCTGAGGTGGCTCCGAATAAAGATCGGAGAGCGAGGCTTCTCCAACCCTTTTGTCCCCTTGGGCTAGAGATGTCCGAGTGGGGCACTGTCCGGCAAAGTGGCCGAACCCCTGGCAGCGATAACACTGCTATCGTGACCCACTACGCTCCTCGATAAGTGCGTCCTTACCCTTATCCTCCTGACGAACAGGGGGTATAGGCAAAGGGGCTCTCGTGGGTGGGGAACGAGGATCCACTATGATGGGGAGGGGACCGTGGGATGGAACCATAGATGGCACCGGAGTGGGACTACCGGCTGTTACCTCCTTAGGTTCGTGTTTGGTTCCTCCCTGGCTAGGAGGTAGGCAAGGGGGAAGCAGGGACTCGATATAAGCACATTTCCTATCCACTTTATCCAAAATGAGTTGGAAGAGTTCGGCAATGGTGGGGTTTGGAGTAGGAGTAATGTGGTGGACTCTCCCATATGAACTCGGCTTAGTCGTGGACCTAGGCTCTTCTACATGCGCGGCGCGTTGCCTCCGATTATGGCCCACTTGGGTGGATGTGATTGGGTGGGGTCGGTTGGAGGTGACCGGGCTGGGTAGGTAGACCTTCCTAAGTTCGTCCTTCATCTCATGCCACGACTCGATGGGCCTTTGCCTCCTAACCTCTCTCATGCGCTCAATGCTCTCCCATTTCCAGGCGGCTTTGTGGACAAGCCTCTCTCGGGCAAAACTAACTTGCATGGCATCAGACATGGTGTAACATTCAAAATATTTGTCCATCGCGGCCTCCCAATTGAGGTAGTCGCCCGGATCATTAGAGCCATAAAAATTAGAGGCTTCGGGCCTACGGAAGGGGAGAGGATGGTTGCCAAGCCCATGGGTGGACCAACGGCCATATTGCCCGGGTGATAGGGATTCCATGTGAAATTGGGGGGGGGGGGGAACTACATGTTGGACATGCCAACACTTGGACACTACACTAGACCGGCTATGCAAGGTTAAAATGCACTAACTAATGCAAACACTGACTAATGCACCTAGACCTAAACCAGTATCCGGTACATGGCGGAGTTAAGCGATCTGAAGATCACTCGCGCAAGTGTGCGGTCTTCCCGATAGGCATAACCTAACGTTCGGACAACACCTTTTGATATACCGGGTAAAGGGTGCAAATGCAATTTGAAAACACTCTCCTTTTTTTTTTGAAAATGATGATCCTAGACTTGACTTAGACCATGATGCATGCAAGACATATGCAAAGACTACCCTAGACTAGACTCGCTCTGATACCAAACTGATGCGGGACGGACACGGGAGACGACACCATAAGGTGCCACCCTCGGACTCTAGATGAAGACGCGACCAGCAATACACACCAGGGAGACACTAAGTCCGACACTACGAGCTCCTAGTGGAAAAACGTCGCTAACAGAAGTAGAAGCTCACTCGTCGTCCCAAGCGAGGGAAAGCGCGGACCGTGCACGGTTAAGAAACCGGCGGAGGTCAAGGGTAGTCCGACTCAACTTCCGGACTCGGATCGAGTCACGGGACGGGTCACTCTCACTCTCACAGCGGTGACATGGACACACGGGCTAGTACCTACACTCTCGGCAGCGGCCTAAGATCGTATACTAGCTAAGCAATGTAACGCCAAGGAGTTAAGACTTTACCTTCACGCACCCGGCGTGGCGAAGACAACCCCGGCCGAATCACGGACTCCCGGTTAAACAATATCACAGCAATACAAAGATTTTACCCACTCCACGCAGGGAGGTAAACGGTCACATGTGGCGCCTGGGAATCACGCAACTCAGGTTGACGGGCAGCATCTTGATGTCTCCCGGCGGTGCCGAACTCCGCATTTTCGTGCTTTCCGAACGGCAGGTTCTGCGGGCCCACGGGGCCCACGGATGGCGCTGTCCTCCGGATCTGCGGGGGTGGGACCCACTATGATGGGGACCCCTGGTGGCGCGCCTCACGGACGGCGGTCGGTCGGGAACACCGATCGGGGGTCGATCGGTCCCGATTCCCAAGCTTTGAAGTTGCTGCCCACGGATTTTTAGTTGCTGTTTTCAGGCGCACGCTCCGGCGAAAACGACCGCTGTGATCAATCCCGACGTCGGATCGGGACGCATGAGCTATCGTTGGAAAGCTCTCTTCAAATGCTTCAATCTAGACCCAGAGAGATCTGCTGGATCTGGTCGGATCAGAACTTTAATGAATTTACAAGTCCCTGTTGTACAATAACCGAAACCTCAGGTTTGCAGGGTACGTGTCTGAGAACCACCGTTGACCGCCTAGTAAACCTCCGATTCAGCTCTTGAGCTCTTCTGCAAAGTTGTAGGGGATCAAACCACGGAACTGGGACTCATTTTGGAATTTGATTTGGAGGTGGTGGTGATTTACTATGATTTTTGGGGTGACTGGTGGTCGGATCTGGGAACAGGGGGAAAGAACTATAGCTGTGACTGAGAACGATTTTTAGAAAATATGAAATGGACGAACCAAAAATTGAGAAAAAGTGTGGATGAAGGGGTGGATGGGTGAAACCTCCATTAAAATTGGGCGAACCAAAATAAATCACAAAGTGGACCTAAGACATGAAACTCAGGGCGGGAATGAATCTGGAAAGAACTCTGGCAGAACCAAAATGGAAGAGTGGACGAAAATCAAAAAATATGAAACGAGATCTGAATGGCAAACCAAAATTTTTGGGATGTCCTTGACACCTCTGGAACATCCACTAAAATTCCTAGATCTATCTGAGCTCGTGGCTGAGACAAGAAATTCATGGAAGCTTCTATGGTACTACGCGGGTAGAACTCCGTTGATGGCGGTGGCGGTGCGGTGGCGGCTCGTGGCGGCGGCGGCGGCGACCGGAACTGATAGGGTGGAGTCTCACCACCAGAAGGAAGCCTTCACAGCTTCAAGGGGAAGAGGGAGAGGAGGAGGGGGCGCACCAAGGCTGGAGCTTCAAGCTTTTTCACAATTCTTATGGCATTAATTCTCATCAAATGAAAATACAAGGTATATGTATGAATTGGCAAAAGACATAAACTACCCTTGGACCTAGGATTTGTGGGAATATAAAAGTGGAGTAGAACTAATTTGTTCTACTCACATTTTTCAAAAATTAAAACCTTGATGGTGAGAGGGGGGCGCCCCCTTGACTAGGGGTGGGGGTAGGTGGAAGGTTGGTGGCCAACCTTGACAAATCAGTCTAATTGTCCCCCATGTGGACAATTGACTAGTCAAGGCTTCTAGATGTCCACCTTGGATGTTGACCAACCCCACAAGGCTGATATGGACCAATGGGAGGGGTCCTGGGGGTCCCATGGGGCCCAGGGGTCCCATTTTACAAATAAGCCCCTCGTACACTCATAATTGCAAACCGTATAAAATGAAATAAACACACCTTACACACAAATAAAGTCTAATTAAATATGATAAATGGGGAGGCTCAAGGCGGAGTCTCCAGGCTGTCTCCGAGCCAGATGGACGCTGAGGTGGCTCGAGTCGTGCTCCGTGTGCGGTACCGGTGGCTCGGCGTGTCGCGCCGCTCAACTGCTCGGGTGTCCGCACCAATTCTCCCCGGGTGGGAGAAACTCGACCCTGTCGAGTAAGGGTCTACATCGCTCCTATATCGCTCCAGAAGGTCCGGATCGATCTGCTGCAACTCGCCATGTGTGATCCATGTGTCCTCAGTAGCGGGCCGTCCTCTCCATCGCACTAGGTAGCGCGGGTAAGATCCACTCCTGGTAACTGTCACCTGCTCGTCCAGTATACGATCTATATGCTCACGCTGCCGTGAAAAAGGGGCTGGAGGTGGAAGTGGACACTCAGGTGTGGGATCACTCTCAAGGGGAGGAGATGGCTCAAAAGGCTCACTAGGGATCACCGCTGGGTCCCTATATGCAACAAGATCTGATACATTGAAAGTAGAGCTTATACCATATTCCTCGGGCAAGTCCACAACGTACGCATTGGATCCAACGTGTTTCAACACTCTGAATGGACCGGCTCCGTGAGCTTGCAACTTCTTAACGGTTCCAGAGGGAAACCGTTCAGGTCTTACCCTGATCATGACGTATTCGCCCTCGTGGAACTCTCGGTGGTGTCGGTGGGCATCGGCTAACTCCTTGTACTGTGCATTGCAGGCCTTACTGTGACGACGGACGTCGTCATGCAGACTCCTAACATGCTTAACAAAAAGAAAAACACACAGATGCACACACGACCCTACACAAACCTAATGCTAGTACGACCTAATCATATGCAAGGTGGTCCAGGACATCCGAATGTGTGCCATGCATGCATTTGACATAACCGGAGACATCCTACGATGCACCAATCATGGACATTGGGTTTGGATGTGGGAAGTCCGGGAGTTTTGGGTGGTTTAGGTGGGCCGGGGAAACCAAAGTCTTCATTACCCCCAAATGATGGTTCAGACCTGTTACCATGTGAAGGTTGCCAGGCCCGAGTAGGAGGGGTGTGATAGTGGACTTCCTTAAAGAGGTGGAGTGGAGGTTGTGGGCCAAAGGGCCCATGAAGAAAGGGATCGAAGGGATCAAAGAATGTGTGACCCCTCGATATGGATTCTCTCATCTCAAGATCCCATGTGTGGAAGTCTAGAAGGTGCTGTTGATCTCCTTCATTCATGAAGGGAGATGAGACGGTGGGGGTATGATGGTGGACCCTCTCAAAAAGGTGGAGTAAATATGGTGGGTCACGGGGTCCACAAGAGAATGGGTCGAAGGGATCAAAGAAGGTATGACCCCTCGGACTAGGCTTCCACAAATCACTGTCCCACATTTGGAAATCTTGGAGGTGTAAATGATCACCTTCATTCATTGTGAGAGATGGGACGGCAGTCATAGGTAGAAAGTAAGATTCCTCCCTTGGGCAAATGGGAATGAAGTCGGGCTCAGCCGGCATAGGGAGGAGTAGAAGAACCTCCGTGGTAACATGACCCACGGTGTACACGGAGGTGATGGACCCTAAAGCGGGATGAGTGAAACTACGACCTGTGGGTCGGTCGAAGCATGGAGCCAACAAGTGCGTAAGTGTCCACTGCCGGTCTAACACTTTAAGAAGGTCATCCAATGTATCCACATAGTGACTAGACCGGAAAGTGGTGTGAAATGAATTGATTGGCACCAGAGGTAGGATAGGGTCCATAGATGGGAGGGGAGATGGGGCCAGGCCACTCTTAAGCCCGCTAAGGAGTGGCTCGGCTATAAGTAGCTTTCCCGTTAGAAACACGGGTAGCTGTGGCTGAGGTGGATCCGAATAAAGATCGGAGAGCGAGGCTTCTCCAACCCTTTTGTCCCCTTGGGCTAGAGATGTCCAAGTGGGGCACTGTCCGGCAAAGTGGCCGAACCCCTGGCAGTGATAACACTGCTGTCGTGACCCAGTACGCTCCTCGATAAGTGCGTCCTTACCCTTATCCTCCTGACGAACAGGGGGTATAGGCAAAGGGGCTCTCGTGGGTGGGGAACGAGGATCCACTATGATGGGGAGGGGACCGTGGGATGGAACCATAGATGGCACCGGAGTGGGACTACCGGCTGTTACCTCCTTAGGTTCGTGTTTGGTTCCTCCTTGGCTAGGAGGTAGGCAAGGGGGAAGCAGGGACTCGATATAAGCACATTTCCTATCCACTTTATCCAAAATGAGTTGGAAGAGTTCGGCAATGGTGGGGTTTGGAGTAGGAGTAATGTGGTGGACTCTCCCATATGAACTCGGCTTAGTCGTGGACCTAGGCTCTTCTACATGCGCGGCGCGTTGCCTCCGATTATGGCCCACTTGGGTGGATGTGATTGGGTGGGGTCGGTTGGAGGTGACCGGGCCGGGTAGGTAGACCTTCCTAAGTTCGTCCTTCATCTCATGCCACGACTCGATGGGCCTTTGCCTCCTAACCTCTCTCATGCGCTCAATGCTCTCCCATTTCCAGGCGGCTTTGTGGACAAGCCTCTCTCGGGCAAAACTAACTTGCATGGCATCGGACATGGTGTAACATTCAAAATATTTGTCCATCGCGGCCTCCCAATTGAGGTAGTCGCCCGGATCATTAGAGCCATAAAAATCAGAGGCTTCGGGCCTACGGAAGGGGAGAGGATGGTTGCCAAGCCCATGGGTGGACCAACGGCCATATTGCCCGGGTGATAGGGATTCCATGTGAAATTGGGGGGGGGGGGGGAACTACATGTTGGACATGCCGACACTTGGACACTACACTAGACCGGCTATGCAAGGTTGGAATGCACTAACTAATGCAAACACCGACTAATGCACCTAGACCTAAACCAGTATCCGGTACATGGCGGAGTTAAGCGATCTGAAGATCACTCGCGCAAGTGTGCGGTCTTCCCGATAGGCATAACCTAACGTTCGGACAACACCTTTTGATATACCGGGTAAAGGGTGCAAATGCAATTTGAAAACACTCTCCTTTTTTTTTTTTTGAAAATGATGATCCTAGACTTGACTTAGACCATGATGCATGCAAGACATATGCAAAGACTACCCTAGACTCGACTCACTCTGATACCAAATTGATGCGGGACGGACACGGGAGACGACACCATAAGGTGCCACCCTCGGACTCTAGATGAAGACGCGACTAGCAATACACACCAGGGAGACACTAAGTCCGACACTACGAGCTCCTAGTGGCAAAACGTCGCTAACAGAAGTAGAAGCTCACTCGTCGTCCCAAGCGAGGGAAAGCGCGGACCGTGCACGGTTAAGAAACCGGCGGAGGTCAAGGGTAGTCCGACTCAACTTCCGGACTCGGATCGAGTCACGGGACGGGTCACTCTCACTCTCACAGCGGTGACATGGACACACGGGCTAGTACCTACACTCTCGACAGCGGCCTACGATCGTATACTAGCTAAGCAATGTAACGCCAAGGAGTTAAGACTTTACCTCCACGCACCCGGCGTGGCGAAGACAACCCCGGCCGAATCACGGACTCCCGGTTAAACAATATCACAGCAATACAAAGATTTGACCCACTCCACGCAGGGAGGTAAACGGTCACATGTGGCGCCCGAGAATCACGCAACTCGGGTTGACGGGCAGCATCTCGATGTCGCCCGGCGGTGCCGAACTCCGCGTTTTCGTACTTTCCGAACGGCAGGTTCTGCGGGCCCGCGGGGCCCACGGATGGCGCTGTCCTCCGGATCTGCGGGAATGGGACCCACTATGATGGGGACCCCTGGTGGCGCGCCTCCACGGACGGCGGTCGGTCGGGATCACCGATCGGGGGTCGATCGGTCCCGATTCCCAAGCTTTGAAGTTGCTGCCCACGGATTTTTAGTTGCTATTTTCAGGTGCGCGCTCCGGCGAAAACGGCCGCTGTGATCAATCCCGACGTCGGATCGGGACGCATGAGCTATTGTTGGAAAGCTCTCTTCAAATGCTTCAATCTAAACCCAGAGAGATCTGCTGGATTTGGTCGGATCAGAACTTTAATGAATTTACAAGCCCCTGTTGTATAGTAACCGAAACCTCAGGTTTATAGGGTACTTGTCTGAGAACCACCGTTGACCGCCTAGTAAACCTCCGATTCAGCTCTTGAGCTCTTCTGCAAAGTTGTAGGAGATCCAACCACGGAGCTGGGACTATTTTTGGAATTTGATTTGGAGGTGGTGGTGATTTACTATGATTTTTGGGGTGACTGGTGGTCGGATCTGGGAACAGGGGGACAGAACTATAGCTGGGACTGAGAATGATTTTTAGAAAATATGAAATGGACGAACCAAAAATTGAGAGAACTTGTGGATGAAGGGGTGGATGGGTGAAACCTCCAGTAAAATTGGGCGAACCAAAATAAATCACAAAGTGGACCTAAGACATGAAACTCAGGGCGGGAATGAATCTGGACAGAACTCTGGCAGAACCAAAATGGAAGAGTAGACGAAAATCAAAAAATATGAAACAAGATCTGAATGGCAAACCAAAATTTGTGGGATGTCCTTGACACCTCTGGAACATCCACTAAAATTCCCAGAGCTATCTGAGCTCATGGCTGAGACAAGAAATTCGTGGAAGCTTCTGTGGTACTGCGCGGGCAGAACTCCGTTGATGGCGGTGGCGGTGCGGTAGCGGCTCGTGGCGGCGGCGGCGGCGGCGACCGGAACTGATAGGGTGGAGTCTCACCACCAGAAGGAAGCCTTCACAGCTTCAAGGGGAAGAGGGAGAGGAGGAGGGGGTGCACCAAGGCTGGAGCTTCAAGCTTTTTCACAATTCTTATGGCATTAATTCTCATCAAATGAAAATACAAGGTATATGTATGAATTGGCAAAAGACATAAACTACCCTTGGACCTAGGATTTGTGGGAATATAAAAATGGAGTAGAACTAATTAGTTCTACTCACATTTTTCAAAAATTAAAACCTTGATGGTGAGAGGGGGGCGCCCCCTTGACTAGGGGTGGGGGTAGGTGGAAGGTTGGTGGCCAACCTTGACAAATTAGTCTAATTGTCCCCCATGTGGACAATTGACTAGTCAAGGCTTCTAGATGTCCACCTTGGATGTTGACCAACCCCACAAGGCTGATATGGACCAATGGGAGAGGTCCTGGGGGTCCCATGGGGCCCAGGGGTCCCATTTTACAAATAAGCCCCTTGTACACTCATAATTGCAAACCGTATAAAATGAAATAAACACACCTTACACACAAATAAAGTCTAATTAAATATGATAAATGGGGAGGCTCAAGGCGGAGTCTCCAGGCTGTCTCCGAGCTAGATGGACGCTGAGGTGGCTCGAGTCGTGCTCCGTGTGCGGTACCGGTGGCTCGGCGTGTCGCGCCGCTCAACTGCTCGGGTGTCCGCACCACTTTTGCTTCTTGGAGGCCCATGAGACCATGCATCCCCCAAGAAACTGGTAATACCCACTGGTACTTTTCCGATCCACTTTACAACCCGCATAATCGACGTCAGAATAAGCAATCAGTTCAAAGCTCGAATTACGCGAAAACCATAAGCCCAAATGTACTGAACCAGCAATATATCTAAAAATACGTTTCACAGCCGACATGTGTATTTCTTTCAGATTGGACTAAAATCTCGTACACAAGCAAACTGCAAACTGAATGTCGGGCTGACTGGCAGTTAAATACAACAATGGTCCTATCATGCTTCTAACAAGTTTTTGATCCACGGATTTACCTTTCTCATCTTAATCGAGTTTGATTGAGGTTGACAGGGGTGTGGGTTGAGGTTTCACCTTGCTGAAATTGTACTTTGTGAGCAAGTCTCGAGCATACTTCTTTTGGCATATGAAAATGCCATCCACCATTTGTTTGACCTGCAAACCCAAGAAGAAGGTCAATTCTCCCATCATACTCATTTCAAACTCACCTTGCATAAGTTTGGCAAATTTTTCACTCAAGGTGATATCAGTAGAACCAAAAATTATGTCGTCGACATATACTTGAACAATTGAAACTTTCTTACCATTTACTTTGGTAAACAAGGTTTGATCAATGTTACCACGTTTGAACCCATTATCGACAAGGAAAGAACTCAGCCTCTCGTACCAAGCGCGGGGAGCTTGTTTCAAACTGTAAAGCGCCTTGTCCAATTTGTAAACATAATCTGGATATGCGTGATCTTCAAATCCTGGAGGCTACTCCACATACACATCCTCCTGTATGAAACCATTCAAAAACGTACTTTTCACATCCATTTGAAAAAGATTAATATCATGATGGCATGCAAATGTTAAAAGAATTCTCACTCCCTCAAGTCTTGCCACAAGGGCAAAAGACTTATCAAAGTCAATTCCTATCTCTTGGCTATAGCCTTTGGCTACTAGCCTGGCCTTATTCCTAATTACCACTCCTTGATCATTTAACTTGTTTCAAAAAATCCATTTGGTTCCGATCACGAAGTGACTTTTAGGACGTGGCACAAGGAACCACACTTTGTTCCTTTGGAACTAGTGTAGTTCATCCTGCATATCTAAGATCCAAGAATTGTCCTTTAAGGCTTCATCAATAGAGTGCGGTTCAAATTGAGAGAACAATGCAAGATAATCCAAATTGTCAACTTCCCTTGATGAAGATCAAGTTTTCACTTTATCTTCTACATTACCAATCACATTCTCAGGAGGATGGCTTTTGTGGAAAGTCCACTGCCGAGGAAGTTGCTGTCCTTGTTGATTTTCATCATCCTTGCTTTCTGATCCTTCTCCTAGAGTTGCTTGACCTTGCGCTGCCTTTGGTGGGATCTCTTCACTGGTTTCTTCTTCTTCATCCTGCAATTTTGAGCTTTTATCAACATTCACATTGCATGACTCATCTACAATAACATGAGGGCTCTCCTCTACTACAAGAGTTCTCAGGTTATAAACCCGATATGCTCTAGAAGCAAGAGAGTACCCAAGAAAAATTCGACGATCACTTTTTGCATCGAATTTGCCCAAATCAATTTTTCCATTATTAAGAATATAGCAAATTTATTCAAATGGTTTCAAGTGAGAGATATTGGGCTTCTTACCTTTGAAGAGTTCATATGGGGTTTTTCTCAAGATTAGTCTTACCATAGCTCGGTTTATGATGTAGCATGCCGTGCTAACGGCTTCTGCCCAAAAATACCTAGGAAGGTTGTTATCGCTTAGCATCGTCCGAGCCATCTCAATGAGGGTTCTGTTCTTTCTCTCCACGATGCCGTTTTGTTCTGGAGTTCTTGGTACTGAAAATGTATGCGAGTATCCGTCCTTCCTACAAAATTCATCAAAATCAGTGTTCTCGAACTCCTTACCATGATCACTTTGAATTATCTTGATGGAACATCCTTTCTCAATCTCCACTTTCCTACAGAAACCTTCAAACTCCTTCAAAGCATCATTTTTATGTGACAAAAAGTACACCCAACAGAATCGTGAGAAGTCATCTACAATAACAAACCCATATAACTTTCCACCTAGACTGTGAGTTCTACTAGGTCCAAACAAATCAATATGAAGAACTTCAAGGGGCCTAGTGGTAGTCACATCATTCTTGCTTTTGAAAGAGGCTCTTGTTTGCTTACCTTTGCTGCATGCCTCACATACTTTGTCTGGTTCAAACTTCAGCTTTGGCAACCCAACAACTAAATCATTTCTGGACAACTTTGTAAGAACATTAAAACTGGCATGCCCAAGATGGCGATGCCACAACCAAGCATTGTCAGAGTTATTTGCAACTAAGAAAAGATTATTGTGTGATGTATCATCTAAGTCTATCATATATACATTATTTTGTCTAACCCCTATAAACAGTATTTCCTGTGTGGTTTTATTTAGAATAGTGCAGTGCGTGGAGTCAAAAATCACATTGTACCCTTTATCACAAAGTTGACTTATACTAAGTAAGTTATGATTGAGACCTTTAACCAACAAAACATTTTCCACACTATGAGGAGATCCCTTACCAATCTTACCTTCTCCAACGATTTTGCCTTTGTCCTTGCCCCCGAAGGCAACAAGTCCACCATCCTTTTCCTTGAGGTCTGCAAAGATTTCTTTGTTCTCGGACATGTGTCGCGAGCATCCACTATCGAGGTACCATTTATTTCTTTGAGCCTTCATGCAGACCTACAAAACATCAAAACAAGAAGACTTCTATGATTTTGGTACCCAAGCTTGCTTGGGTCCATATCGGTTAGAAGCTCTTGATCTATTCAACCACATTGATTTTCTTGCAAATTGTTCCTCATCAGCCAACATTAACCTACATGTATACATGGTGTGACCATACATTCCACAGTAGAAGCATGAAACAACCTTTTTGTTAAGATTTCTTTTCTTGTAATCATTCACGTATGGTTTGTGAATCGGAATGTATTTCTCACTCTTTTTAAGTGAAGACCATGATGAAGATGAAGAATTAGCATTCACAAAGGAAGTTTGAGTTTTATTTTCAAAAGCTTTCTGGTTGCATGGCTCATATCCTAGCCCTTCCTTTCTAAAATTCACTCTCATTCCTAGCATGGTGTCTAGATTTTTCTTTCCTTTGACAAATCTAGCTAGTGATTCGTTCAGATCTTCCACCTCAGCCATCAAAACCCCTTTTGCTTCTTCAAGTTCCATTTTATCCTTTTCCAAGGCTTGCACTTTAGCATTCACTTCTTCAATGGCTTTCATATATTTTTCATCATTTTGTTGTTCTTCTTTTAAACATGTTAGTTCTTCTTCAAACAAAATGACTTTGGAATTGAGCATTTCATTGTCATAAGATAGTGTTTCAAGCTTGGATGATAATTCAGCACATTTCAGACATGGAGATTCATTTAATATACTTTGGTTAATCTTTTTCTTTAACATTCTATTTTCAGTCTTCAACTTTTTACATTTTTCATACAAAACTTCATAAGCAATTTCCCATTGTTCACATGAGAGATCTTCAGTTTTAGAATGTACCTCATTGAAGTCTTCATCATTCGCCATTAGACACAATGTTTGGACAAGCTCATCCAATTCATCTTCCGATTTATCTTCGGTGTCATCCTCATCGCTCCAAGTCGCCACCATTGCCTTAGGCTTCTTGAACTTCCCTTTCTTAAGTTTTTTCTAAAGTTCGGGACACTCTCCACGCATGTGCCTTGGTTTTTTACATTCGTAACAAATGATCTCTTCTTTCTTGCTGCTTTCTCCCTTCCTTTGAATCATCTTCCTTGGCGCTCTTCTGAATGGAGCTCCTGCTCTTCTAGACCTTCTAATGAATTTTCTGGCCCTTTGTGTTATCATGGCCACCAGCTCTTCATCCTCACGGTTTGAACTAGATCCATCTTCACTGTCATCCGATCTTTGGAGGTTGGTCTTCAAAGCCATGCTTGAGATCAGCTTCTTTTTCTTGACATCTTCCTCATTCCTTTTTATGTTCAGCTCATAGGTCATTAATGACCCAATTAGCTCATCAAGCGTCAGAGTACTGAGGTCCTTTGAGTCTTCAATGACCATGGCCTTAGTATGCCACTGTGGTGAGAGAGACCTTAATACCTTCCTCACAAGATCTTGGTTGGAGTATTCCTTCCCAAGTGCCTTCAGCCCGTTGGTGATCTCCAACAATCTAGCAAACATCTTTGAAATGTTTTCATCCGACTTCATCATGAATAATTCGTAGTCCCGGACGAGCAAATTCGCTTTAGTCTCCTTCACTTCTGATGTTCCTTCATACATTAAATGAAGTTTGTTCCACATTTCCTACGCGGAAGCACACATCGAAATTCGTGAGTACTCGTTTGGATGAATTGCACATTGAATTATATTCATAGCTTTGAAATTAGCTATGCACTTCTTGATATGTTCTTCTCCCCACTCTTCCTCTTTAGGAGGCAATTGATATGGACCATTACTAATAACATGCCAAATTTCTAATTTCTGAGCCCTCAGGAATACATACATCCAATTCTTCCAATATGAGTAATTCGACCCATTGAAGAACGCAGGTCTATGTATAGAGTGCCCTTCGGGCATCAGCCCCTTGTTTGCCATTTACTGGATCTTACTCTTAGATCGTGAGATCAGTAAAAAATTAGAGACTGGGCTCTGATACCAATTGTTGTCCCCGGTAGATGGCAATCAAGAGGGGAGGGGTGAATTGATTGGCAATAAAAAATTCAACAATGAACTTTTTGAAAAAATTAACTAAAAAGATAATAAATGAAGCACACTCTTCTCACCCGATGAAGCAAACACACGAACAGCGGAAATATAGAGAAATCTGAACATACGAGATTTGAACAACACTCCGCTAGATAAGAAGCCCACTCGTGAAAGAACGTAGAAGCAAACCACAATGAACAAGAGGATTTTAGGTGGTTCGGGTTCACAACAGTGTCCCCTACGTCCACCCCTCACAGAGTGAGGATTGCTTCCATTATATAGTGAAAACCCACACACACATACGCTGTGAAGCACACAGCCATACACACACACGTGCGCTGCGACCGGCAAACGCATACACACACACACACACACCGTATTTTGTTCAAGAAAAATATTTAGATATACAATGATCCTTCAGAACTGAAATAGAATGAACAAAATATATGCAATAAAGATCTTGAGGTCGCCAGAAATCCCCCTTTCAAATGATGACCCAGCTGAAGTTCTTCATTTCTTGGTCGGTGATGCAGGATGTAGACAGATCTTCAAGAGGAAGCCCAGATGATGATGTGCAGCTCGAGATCCATGTTGCCCAGCTTCATATAAGGAGGAGAAGCTTCAATCCTTGCTCAGGATGCATCTAATCAGCAAGGGGATCGGCCTATTCTCGAAGTAGACTTCTTCTATTCGCACATGGAAAGGCTCCCCACGAACTTTCTTCTCCTGCAAGACAAAAAGGGATGAGTTCGAATATGCCTCTTTCCTCATCGTATATGGTCGCCCTAATCATTGGTTTTATAGTCCCAAGGACGGGGGGACACGTGTGACAAGATGGGAGCCTCGGATCTCCCAACTTTAGGGTAAAACAAGATCAAAAATGGCGGCCACGAAACGGATCTCGAACCGGACTGGCGGTCCGAAACTCCAGGGGTCGACCCATTGGGTCGACCCTCGAAGACACTACAACACGGGACAAGGGTGCCCTAGAATGGGAATTTCCAGGGGTCGACCCATGGGGTCGACCCATTGCGCACACCCTGTAAAAATTGAGAAACCCGAGGGGCTCGGGTACCAAAAAGGGTCGACTCATGGGGTCGACCCACGCACCGAATTGCTGAAAACTAACACCCGAGGGCTCAGGAGCACCTAGGGGTCGACCCATGGGGGAGACCCATGAACTACTTCACAACAAAAAGAAAATAAAGAGTTATCAGCCACCAAGGGGTCGACCCTTGGGGTCCACCCCATGAAATCAAACATGTTAAACATATCTATGTGCTGGTTATAAACAGGGATCAACCCTTGGGGTCAACCCATGGCTTCTATAAAGGAAAACAACTAATCAAAGGGTAAGGTTTTGTTTGGATCTCACCTAGCATTCTTAAATGAGTTAGGAAGTGAGCTTCATTCCTGAGTACTGTAAAAACACAAAATTGGAGTTAGATTGAAACTTTGACAAACATAACTCAAAGCACTTACTCAAAGAGAGATGATCTTGATCCTGCAAAAATACCGCCTCCGACATCATTAGTAGATCATGATCTAAGAAGAAAAAGGTAAGTACATAGTAAAGCAGTTCAAAATGAGTTTGATCAAATTTATTCATCCAACAATAGTTCTAGTCTAATATAGTGTTTGGTCATCATCAAAATCCAACAAATAGAACATTCACGCAGGGGTTCAACATTTGTAACTGAAAATGCGAGCTGAGAGGTGAGTGGAATAGTAATACCCTCATGTGATAGAAGAACAATGCCAATTTCCTTCCCTTTTGAATTCAGAGCTCCATCAAAATGTAACGTCCACATCGAATCGGACTGATTGACGGACATTAGTTCCTCGTCTAGAAACTCCAAGCGAACGGGGTCAAATCTAGGGAGAGGGTGATGAGCGAGATGTTCTACTATGGCATAGCCTTTAATCCCTTTTTGCTGAATGTAGATGATGTCGAACTGAGATAGGAAGCTTTGCCATCGTGCTAATCGATCAGTGAGAAAAGATTTTTCAAGGAGAAACTTGATAGGGTTCATGCGAGCCATGAGATGAACCTCGTGAGCTAGGAAATAATGCTTCAACTTCTGCACTACCCAGACTAAAGTAGCACAAGTCTTCTCCATAGCTCAGTATCTCTGCTCATAAGGGTTGAGAAGCTTGGACAAATAGTAGGCTGCCCTCTCCTTTCCTTCTTCATCAACCTGTGCAAGGACAACACCTACAGAGTCATCTAGAACAGAAATGTAAAGAACAAGCGCTTTGTCTGGAATTGGTGGCCTCAGGATAGGAGGATTAGCCAAATAATCTTTTAGTCCGTCAAAGGCTACCTGACACTTGTCATCCCAATTAAATTTGACTCCCAACTTAGTAAGCTCGTAGAACGGCCTACATCTTTGTGAATGCTGGGAGACAAACCGGTGAATAAATTGTAACCTCCCGATCAATCCTCAAACTTCCTTCAAATTCCTGGGAGGAGGCATATCCGTTATTGCCTTTACCTTGTTGGGATCGATCTCAATGCCCCTTTTACTGACGATGAATCCAAGCAGTTTCCCTGGCGAAACACCAAACACGCACTTCTTGGGGTTCATCTTTAACTGATACTCCCGTGCTCTTTGCAAGACTTTGGCCAAAACCCCAGGATGCTCAATCCTCGTTCTTGACTTTACTACCAAGTCATCCATGTACACCTCTATAAAAATGTGGATCATATCATGAAAAATAGCCATCATGGCTCTTTGGTAAGTAGCTTCGGCGTTCTTGAGCCCGAACGGCATGACCACATAACAATAAGTTCCCCAAGGTGTAGTGAATGAAGTTTTATCCTGATCCTCCTCAGCCAAGCGGATCTGATTATACCCAGAAAAGTCATCCATAAAAGAGAGGGTCTCGAACCCTACCGTATTATCAATCAGCACATCTATGTGAGGGAGGGGGAAATCATATTTAGGACACGCGCGGTAAAGGTCCCAGAAATCTATACAAATCATGACTCTTCCATCCTTTTTCATAACCGGGACAATGTTAGCCACCCAATTAGGATAGAGGATGACTCTAATAAATCTGTCCTTATGAAGTTTATCGACCTCTTCTTTCATTTTTAATGCCATATGAGGGTGGAAACGTCTTAACCGTTGTTTGATCGGGACGGATCCTGTCTTAAGAGTAAGATGGTGTTCAACGAGCGCAGGGTCCAGACCCGGCATGTCTTCATAGCTCCATGCAAATGCGTCCTTATATTTTTGAAGAACTTGAATAAGCGCCTCTTCTTCAGAAGGTGGCAAGTTTTTACTGATGAGGATGATCCTAGGGTTTTCCTCGGTACCCAAATTAATTTCTTTGGTGGGTTCTTCTACTGAGGCTGACGGTTCATCAAATCTTCTCATACCACTAGCAAAAGCGTCAGCCTCGTCCTCATATTCTTCATAATCTTCATCCCCCTCTTCAACATGGTCTTCATCATTCATAATCTCATAGACACCAAACCCTTCATCTATAAAGCACACATCCTCACATTCCATGTCTGGTAGGAGAATCGGATCCTCTAAAAACTCGGGAAGAGCTAAGCATGCCTGGCATCTTCTAGCTAGTTCTAGCAAGAACCTACGGGGAATCTGCCTACCCTTGGATTTCTTATGAGAAGCTATCCCAAGACTCTTAGAAGTGGAGGGAGAAGAACAAGATGACAAATTAGACAAACTACCTTGTCCTAAAGGTGGAGGAGCAGAAGAAGACGCAATGGATATAGGAGGGGATACAGGGAGAGCATCCTCGTCAGAGGAGCAAAGAAGGTCCACTAACGAACCTTGGAAGAGCGGCCCTTGGATCGGGGCACACTCCGGAACAAAATAGGAGGTCTCTTCAATAGAGATGGAAGATTGAAAAGTTAGTATTTTGGCATTTTTTTTTCATTTTCAAGAATGAAGCAATGGGAGGAAGGAACAGGAGGTGGTGCTGAAATTGAGAGATTAGAAGAAGATTGTATAAGTGATTGCCTATGCGGGAGCGTGATGGAAAGTTGCTCGAGGAGCAACGGAGGAGTTAGAGAAGTTTGGAGTAAATCAGGAGAGAAGGTTACCAAGACCGCAGGCGGTCTGGGAATACTGGGAGTAATCATTTTATCAAACAAATGAATAACAACTGTTGGATGGATGGATGGATTTGAGATAGAAAAGGCCGGCCCATAGCCTATCCACGGTGAAGCCTACTTCAAACAGCACATCTGGCTCCCCAGTGTCTGTGTAGTTGCTTAGGAGTTGCCTCTTGTCGATAATCACCACTGGCTTTTCAATCAATTCATGAATGAGTGGTGGCCACTCCGGATCAGTCGGCATGAACAGACGGCTTAGAGCAATGGTGATCTCATTCATATCAAACCATCTGTACCAGTCACACTCCGGATCATCCATCTTTCTTCTTTTGTCGGGCCTTAAAGACTCCAAAGCTTTGTATGTAGCCAGTGGGGCTATATGGCGAGCAAACTACCGTGCATGTACATCTTGACAGTATAGCATGGAGGTGACCAATGTGGTTTGCTTGTCATGTTGGGTATCCCCTTTCACAAAATGTGTCTGTAAGGTCCATGTGAGAGGCTGCCGATCTATCTTGAGAGTGGAGGTCATAACAGCACATGGCTCATCTTTGTCTTTACTCGGCCCTTTGTACCCCAGGTAACCTCGGGGAATCAGCTTCTGATGCCTGACGGGCTTGACTCGGCCCTGGAAATTCATGCCTAAGCCTTTACCGGTTTTATACCCCATTTTCATCAAAATGTTCCATCCCGGGGTGTTCATTGTGCTTTTCTTCTTCTTCAGCAATGGCGACATCGGAACAGTTGGAGGGGTTGAAACTGGAGACCTTGCCAGGTTTTGCCACAGGTCGGCAACATCCAAGACTGACAATAAAGGCTTCTTAGCTGGCCATATGGAGGGCACCGAGGTGGTAGAGTGTATGTCATCCGTCGGCAAGATGGGCATGCTAGTGACTTTAATGATGCGCCCCTTATATAGAAATTTTATTCATTGATGATTTTTAGAGGGCACGGCATCAAGCTCCTGAATATAAGGACGGCCCAAAATACCGTTAAATGTTGGGTCCATATCCAAAATATGAAAATCTACTGTAACTGAGACCGGACCCAGTCCCACTTTCAAAGTAATCATCCCTAGTGGAGGCTTCTTGGTATTATCATAGGCTATAACAGTAATGGCCGATGGCCGGATTTGACTTTTCGGAATGCCGCACATCTTGAGGGTACTTGGTGGCAAAACGTTGATTGATGCTCCAGTGTCTACTAAACATTGCTTGACTGCCACCTTGTTAATGTTGACTGTGATGCACAATGCATATTTCCTGGCCGGCTGGGGAGCCAATTCATGTTCATGGAAAGTAATAGCTGGCTGTCACTTGCTGGAGTTAAAACTGATGTAATCTGTTTAGTCGGAATATCTTCATTAACCATCACCGTTTGCAGATACTCTTTCAAAACTTGCTGGTGAACAGTGGATCTCTTTATCAGTTCCAAAATAGAAATCCTTGCCGGGGTCTTATCTAAGTGCTTCAGCAAATCATAGTGTGTCCCTGGTATGGATTCATGTTCCGACTCTTGCTCCTCTTGCCCCTGCGTGGGCTCTAGCTCTCTTTGAGGGAAGACGCGGTGGAACATCCGTCCACTGCGGAGCACCATGATTCGCGATGATCGCGCCTCTATCAGGTTGTGGGTAGGTGGAGGGTTTGTGGAAGAAGATGGGATATTGGGGTTAGTGGAGGCTGGAGGAATAATCAAAGAAGGAGCCTTTATGAGGGGTCTTGTTGGTTGGGTGATGGTGGTGACTGGTGAAGTAATAGTAGGAGGGGTAAGAGGCGCTTGAACGGCTGGAAGAGGTGTAGGCCGAACAAGAAGAGGCCTAGGCAAAAATGAAGGATTTGTGGGAGGCGGAAGAGTAATAATGGTTATGGGGGGGTTAGGTGTTGGCGAGGGGTGAATGAGGAGCGGCCTGGATGGCAACAGGTTCGTGGGCGGAAAAGTTTGTTGTGGTGCGGGGGTTGGCAATGGTTGGATGAGGAGAGGCCTAGTTGGCGAGGGGTTAATAGTGGGGGTGGTGGAGGGTATTTGACTGGTGGGGCGTAGGAGAGGACGAGATGGTTGGGGGGAAGACATTGAAGGAGGCATCCTTAACAGACGCGGTGGTTGAATTGGTTGTTGGTTTAGGGCCCCGACAGAGGCGTTCTCATAGTGCCACCTTTGTCCCCTCTCCACTTCATAGAAGGAGGTGACAGGGCTTACCTGTTGGTTTGGTGGATGCTCTGGCAGTGGGTTATGGACAATCCCCATGTCCGGTTGTGGCGCGGGAGCTTGCTGCTGTTGAGGAGGAGGTACTGCTTGTTGTTGAGCAAGCTGCTGAGCCTGTTGTTGCCAAGGAGGTCTTCGTGCCTTTAGAGTGGCAATAAACCATCTCATCTCATCCCAATCAATACCACCTTGATCGTTCATGTCATATATATAATCTTTGAAGTGAAAATAATGATCAATATTATGCCCCGGCTGCTGGTGAAAGACGTAATACCAAGAAGTGTCTACATTAGCAGGCCACACCATTCTTTCTTTAGGTAGAGTGAGCGCATTGGCGGCCATGAGGGCGTTGAAGATATCGGGTAGACTCTCGGGCAATGGGGGGTATTGGGCCCTTTTGGGACCCAGTGGTCTTCTTTGCTGTTGCGGCTGTTGTTGTGCATAATTGGTTGGCGGGGGCACTTGGTGGTATTGTGGGGGTTGATTTTGTGGCATGAGATGAGGTTGTTGTTGTTGTTGAGGTATAAGAGGCTGGAAAGTCTGAGGAGGATTATTAATTGGTTGGTGGGCTTGGTTTTGGAAGGTAGGTTGTTGTGGTGGCGGCCTTTGGTTTGGAAGATGGCGAAAGGGTGTGGAATTGCCAAATGCGCCCCCCTGCTCTTTAGTGACGGTGCCTTCGGTGGTTCCACCAGTATTGCCAACAATAACATTCTTTCTCATTACTTTTGGTCTTTGCTCAAGCATGCCCATGATGGGCGAGTCTTTCATTTGTGTTTGTATATATCTGGCTCTCTCATAGAGCTCTTCCATTATACTCAACTTATTCATAGCCAAAATGTGTCAGAACTGCGGAGTGGAGTTTGATATAACCATCTTTACCTGCTCTGTTTCCGACAGTGTATCTTTCAATCTCTAGGCCATGGCCCTCCATCTATCGATAAACGAAATGAAGTCCTCCTCGGGATTCATCTTCTCGGCAACTAAATCAGTAACTGACAAAGACGGACCCACACGGTCCTTGTATTTCTGTAGAAATTTCCGCTGAACCACATCAAAATCTCCAGCGTCAGCTGGCTCCAAAGAGTAGAACCACTCGAGTGCCGGACCATCTAGTGACCGCCTAAAAAGATAGGCTAGGGAAGTTTTATTGTCCTGCCAGAATGATGCCTCGTACAAGAAGTCTTTTAAGTGAATGAACGGGTTGCTCGTTCCATTGTATCGTCGAAAGTTGTGCATCTCGGATGGAAGTAGATGAAAAATTGGCAGAGTAGGAAGAGTAACTTCTGGAGCGGTCTTCGGTGTCGTGACCTTTTTCAACTGTTCCTCCATGCTAGCAATTTTCTGGAGGAGTATGGTGGTGTCGAACTCGGCTGGGGCCGAATTAGAAGAGTATGGATTTGGCATAGGCCTCCTCAAGAACTGCGGAACTGGGGGTTGTTGGGGCCTAGCAACGGAATGACTTACCGGTTGAGCCGGCGTAGCCATAATGGGAGTTGGTGGGCACGAAGGCACCCTATGTGCGACCGCCTGGTCATTGGGAGTGTTAAAAGAATGGCCACCCGCGGCCTACAGAGGATTGGACAATGACGGGATAGACTTCCCTTTTAAAGCGGCCTGGACCGCTTGACGTTGGGAGTCATCTAACTGAGTCAAAGCTTTCAGAAAATCATTAAAGTTGAAGGAAGGGGAGGCATCCCCAGAAGTATTTTGGGTGGTAGGTTAAGCTTGGGAAGAAGGCTCAACCTCCTGAGAAGTAGTGTCAACCATATGAACTTGGGGATAATGAGTGGGAGAGGGAGCATAGTTTCCCTCATAGTAAATGGGATCCTGAGGTGGAACCTCATAAGATGGGCGAACTGACCCTCCTCATAACCATAATAGGTGTACCCGTAGTTGGCCATATTGATGATTTTACCTGAACGGAGTTTCATGTTTAAGGAGGAGAAAATATTTCCAATAAGTAAGTATAATCAAGAGATATCACTCAATCAAACAAGTTGTACACTCAAGTTGTAATGAACCCAAGATTTTAAAGTTTTCTTTGGAGATTAAGGTGAGCTTTGAAGTATAATGAATTCTCTTCTTTGAATATGAATCCTAGTTGGGAGTTTGGGTGTAATCTCCAGGTCAACTAGGTTCCTTCTCTCTCCTTACCAACGCATGGGTCAACTAAACTCCGGGTGCTTCAATTGGTACAACTGGCCCGGCGTCTGTGAGGGAATCCACGGGTGTGGAGACTTACGGAGGCTTGGTTTAAGAATTTCCGATCTAATGAGACGGAATGCTCAATGGAGGGTCCTTCCTTCACCAAGGGGGGGTGTGGGAGAGGAGGTCTCTCAACCAAATGCCCTAGAATGCACTCTAATGCGGGCAAATCAATCTGATAATAATCAAGTAAACAATAAGAGCAACCAACAGATGAAGGCACAGTAGGAAGCAAGGTTCTGTGGGTACAGAACCAAATGACGACCTTAGAGGGGTCGCGATATCAGCAAATAGTGACTGAGTATTGTTGACATGTTTTTCCTTCTTTCCCCTTTTTAGTTACCCTTCCAACCCCTTCTTTACTATGCTAATGTAAAGAATTAAGCGATACGTAAATAATAGGGGGAAGGGTGTGGAATGTTTGTGATCACCACCAAGGTGCCGAATGTAAGCAAGTACACCGTACCTTGGAAAGAAAGGGGAGACACTCGCCTGGAATAGCACTGTAGTAATACACGGCTCTGGAGGAACCGCTCTGAAGATTGCGCGGTCTCTCGACAGACCGCCCGGCAGCGCTGGGGACGAATGAGGGACGAAAAGCAGCTGGATGACGGAACGGTTCTGAAACAACCGCTTGAGGAACCGGACGGGCGATGGGCAGCCACCCTGTCTCTCGAACGGACCGCTGAAGACCACGCTGTACCACCAACTTCCAAAACATGGGATCTTGACCTCACCCTTCTCAGTCGGCCAGGAGGAGTGGGCCTCGTGTTTGGACGCTACTGACTTGCAAAACAAAGTGTAGACCACAAAAGAGACCCAATATTAGAACTAAAATGCGTAGTAAATACCGAAAGAGAATGAAACAAACATAACCAAATGAAGCGGGGGATACATGGAGGTTTTTAAACTCCTAGGGGCACAAAAAAACATAGGAGGATGTATGTAATGTGACGAGAGAATAAAGAAAAGCATATGGAAGAAAAGAGAACGATGCATGCAATGAGAGAACAAACGGGGGGCTAGTGAGCTAATGACTCAAACGAATGGTGTACTCCCTGAACCGGAGGCCTATGTGGATGTAGAAGGCCTGCCTCCCTGTCCTGGGTCGCTTGACAATCCGGTAGAGCTTTGCCGTCGACCAGAAATCCCCCCTCCTTTTCAAAGCTTGCCCTTAGGGTCTATTTATAGAGCCTAAGAAGCCAGCCCCGAAACCAGATAATTAGATAATTATCCTAATAACCAACGACTCTGGGATTCTGAGAACTGAACGGTCACAAGAATACCGTTCCATGTGTCTGGACGGCCATCTATGAACCGTGCAAAAGCTTCATCGGTGGAAATTCAGAAAAATCACCTTAATATCCAAAAATAGACAAACGGTCCATTGTCAACTGCTCATTGATGGAACGGTCACGCGACAGGCCGCGCAATGGCTGGATGCTTTGAAAATTAATAAAACGTGATAAATCAAGCAAAACCAAGGCCCATTAAGCCCTGAA
Organism: Amorphophallus konjac; assembly: GCA_022559845.1. Classification (NCBI taxonomy): domain Eukaryota; kingdom Viridiplantae; phylum Streptophyta; class Magnoliopsida; order Alismatales; family Araceae; genus Amorphophallus; species Amorphophallus konjac. The sequence goes on along the minus strand of CM040129.1, from coordinate 85,011,781 downwards.
TTGAAGCAGTCCGAGTCAGGGAGGGAGGTGCCCATAAAATAGGCCCAATAAACTACCTGAAAATAGCCCACTGAGCCATGGACAACTTGAGGCATCAACAAACGGTGGTAAGAGGAATGACTCAACTTATCGGTAAAAAATGGGTGTCAACAGATGCCCCTCCTTAACGTCCTCTTTGCAGGGGAGGGAGCGGAGGTGAAGCGAAAGTGAAATGGAACATGGAGATGAAGCGGAGAATGACACGAAGTGAACCGAAAAGCGGGTGTTAAGGTAAAATGACACCCATTTTGCCAACAAGCGAAGGGAATCTTCCGGAAAACCCTGAACCATTCACAAGGAACGATTAGACCAAAAGCGACACCAGTCTGGAGGAACTAACGAACTAAACGGAAACACACGATCAACCTCATGGGGGACATAATCCCTCGGACCAATGAGGAGATCGAAATAAGCAGAAATAAAGAAAACAGACTAAAACTCCAGACGGGGACCTCTTAATCAACCAAACCAAGTGAACAAACCAGAGAGAACCTTCCAACTCAGAGTGGAACTGCTCCTCTTACTCAAACACTGAACACATAGCTATCCATCACTGGTGGGACATTAGTAGGCAAACCATGGGTCATGAATGCTCAAAAAAGATGCGTATGATGCATGCTGGGCTAAAATGAAAGAAATCATTAAAATAAATGCAAAGAAAAAATCAAAATAGAAAATACTCGAGAATAATATTGCTAAGCTGGGAGAATAAGAGTCAAGACACTATCCGCAACCACAGCGTGCAGGATAGAATCATCCTCCCCGGGCTTTCCCAACCTAACGGCCTATCCGGAGATTAAACACATGAACCTGAATCCTCATCATTTTTATTAAAGGGGAACATCAGATCTTAGAACACATAGATAACCAACTAGTTCTCAAGATAATATAGCATAATACCATATAGTAATGCAATAAGAATTGTAGGGATAGAAAGCCATACCTGACTTACGTGTGCAGGCGTAACGGCAAAATGAAGGTGATGATGCAAAAGAATCATGAGCAGGACTCGCAATATATATCATTAAATCACATTTATCAATGAATTACAGCATCAAGGAGATCATGTTAGGGTGCTAGGCTCGGATACAGAGGGGGGTGAATGTATCCTTCTATGAATAATGCCCAGATAAAAACTCAGATGCTAGGCAAATTCTGGAATTAAGCTAATTCAATTAAGCAAAATAACAAGCAGGTGGAGCGAGCCTATCCAAGCATCTAGCGGAAGCAAATCAAGCAATCAAACCACTGCTCAATAGATTTTTTAGGTGGTTCGGTCCTCCAGACCTCCATCCACCCCTCACTCCCAACCGGAGTGAGGCTTCACTAGCAAATGCTAGAACCAAGCAGACTCAGTCTGCGAACAAGGTGCTGCCACACAGCTTGACCAGGGGAACAGCCTCCCCTCTTCCTCCCAACCGGAGGGACACCCAAGTGACTCCCAGTCACTTGGAAACCAGAGGTCGTAGACCTCTCTTCCTCGAGACCAAGAGGGACCCCTGGACTTGCAACCCGCAAGCCCAGAACCGGAGGACCAATCCTCCCTTCCTCAAACCACAAGTAGCTCCCAGCTACTTGCAACCGGAGATCAGATCTCCCTTCTCCTGACCCACCAGGAGGAACCCGACCTCAGTCCAGAGGATCGGAAGTACAAAGATGGAAAGATAAAAAGGAAAATAAGAAAGGATGAAAAATCACAGTGCCAAAAGCTGGAAACGAAATACAAGTAATGTAGCTCTCAAGGGAGCAGGTCTGGCTTGGATTTGATCCAAACGCCAGAGGATAGATCTTCAAGCTTTTCCTATTTCTTCTCTACGAACTCCTTCTCTCTCTCTCTCTCTCTTTCTCTTCTGCTTCTTCACTCTTTTTCTTCTTCTTTCGCAGGCTCTCTCTGTCTCTTCTCTTCTCTTCTCTTCTCTTCTCTACAACTCTTCTCTTCTGTTGGATCGAACCCTCACCACTTCTGTACTTCTGCTATTTCTGCTTCTCTATTTTCGATCATTCTTCTTCAGACAACCGAGACTCCCCTTTATAGCAGCTCGAGCAGAGGCAGCACTGGGCGCGTGTGTCCTCCACATTTCCCGCCCAGATATTTGGCCACGTGTCAGCATTTCAGCTCCTTGGATCACGTGCCAGACACCTGCATGATTAAAGAAGTGTTCAGTCGATGAACAAAACTAACATAGGCTGTGCATAGTTAAGCAATGTATAGACTTATAGAAATCAATATAGCAAGTGTATACAGTGTGAGGGAGTGTATCGACTTAGAAGTCTTCATGCGTGCTCAGTGTATATACTTGCTGAAGAATGCATTATCATCACAGGGAAGTGTGTAGACTTCAGTGTAAATCATGAAGGAATCGAGTGTATAGACTTAATGTAGAAATGCATGTTAAAATGCAGTGTACAGACTTGTGATGATCAACGCATAAGCAAGACTGACCAATGAATGGACTTCGAACAGTTAACACATGGACAGTGTATAGACTTAGCCTTTGATGAACGAAGGTTCAGTGTAATCCATAGCAATGTATAGACTTAGGCGTTCTGTTCAAGACAAAACTAATGTACAGACTTCATGCTGTACAGACTTGATGTTGATCAAAAGACCTTTGGACATCAGCCCAAGGCGTCAACGCTTCCATCGTGTAGCGTCGCCTCAGCTCCTCAGGCGAGATGCTCACGCCCTTGGCAACTGGCCAATGCGTCAACGCATCCAGTGTCAGCGTCGACACAGTGAACAAGACAGAAAGAGAAAGACGCACAATTGCATCTACGCAGTCAGCCAAGTGCGTCAACGCACTAAAAGCACAGAACCCATGAAGACAGACAGGCTGTACAGACTTTGATGCTCAAAGATGATTGTATAGACTTTGCCTTAGAAACGAGTGTATGGACTTTGAACCAGCAAATGAATAAGTATGTACACTGATGGAGTGTATAGACTTGGAACCCAAAGACAGTGTACAGACTTGGTAAGTCTGAGCCAATGTACAGACATCAAGTGAAGACCAGTGTATAGACTTCTCGTGAAAACCAGTGTACAGACTTTGAGGCGTTTGACGGATGTATATACTTAGCCTTTGAGGAACGATGTATAGAGTCTGAACGTGAAGGCAGGCTGTATAGACTTGAATCGCTTGAAGCGATGTACAGACTTGGTGAGGCACAAGCAGTGTATAGACTTGTGAAGGCTTCAGCGTTGTACAGACATGGAAGTACCACTGTGGATGTATGGACTTGATGATCCACTGTGGATGTATGGACTTGAGTGAGTGAAGCCGATGTACAGACTTGCCTATGCGAAGCCACTGTACAGACATTGAAAACGTGAAGCCAGTGTACAGACTTGAAGAACAGTTCAATGTATTGACTTAGCGTTGTATAGACTTGGCTTTGAACGCTTGAGCTGAAGACAATGTGCAGACTTAGCGAAGTATAGACTTGGTGAATCACTGCAACATCAATCGGTTGTATAGAGTTGGGGCTGCACATACTTTGGCAATGTGTAGACTTAGAAGACATATGAATGTGTAGACTTCGAAGGATTGAGGCGAACTGTTCACGCTATACAGACTTGGTGAAAGCTGAAGGAGCGAGCGATGTACAGACTTCACCAACAAGCATGAACACGAACAGGCTGCACAGTGCACTGTATAGACTTGGACCAAGGCATGAACAGTTAACGCTATAGTCCAATGTATGGACTTTGAAGGATTTGAGCGTGAGACTGTATAGACTTGGCCCCTTTCCGGATGTATAGACCTTGAGTCAAGAAGACCAATGTGTGGGCTTACTATAAAGAACAATGTTCAGATGGGTCGACGCATCATCAAGGGTGGGTCGACGCACTGCTGTGTAGACAGAGACAAGTATGACTGAAGGGTCGACGCATCAGCACAATGAGTTGACGCACTGCTGTGTAGACTGTGCAGATAGAGTGTAGACAGAATTGAATAGAGCATGTTATCTGACAGCCATATGAACTCCATTCACTTACATGATAAAACAGCATTATGATTAGAGAATGACTGAATAATAGCATGAAGACACACACAGCAAGATGACTCACAGTGAATAACTCACTTCAAAGGCCAATCATCAAAACCACCATTAAAACCATCATCAAAACCACAGGGGCACAACAATCTCCCCCTTTTTGATGATGGCAACACTACCCCTTTTTGATGATGGCAACACTGCACAGTGAGTCAGTCTGATAACTCAAACTATTCTCCCCCTTTGACTTCATCAAAAAGAAAATAGTTTGAGAAATTAAGGCATGAAAAAAGATCAGTCAATTCCTCCCCCTTGCAAGAACAACATTCTCCCCTTTTAAGAGTTGCAGCAAAAACATGAGTTAGAAATGATCAAAAGGAGCCTGCATGCACTGATTGAATGATATTCTCCCTCTTTGGCAAACAATCTCCCTCATTTGGTATAATCAAGATGAACCATGGGAAGGGGTATGAATGTAGATGCAGATACCAGAAATATGAATGTCAGAGCACAATTCTTCTCCTTCTATGCAGCATGATGCATATGACAAGGAGGCTCCCCCTCAATAAATGGAACCTTATGAAATGAATGAGAAGGAGACCACAGGGGCAAACAAGGAGAAGTTCAGGTCAATGAGCAGAAGAGGTTCAATTAGCAGATTTTTAAAGAAGCTCCAATCTCAGAAAATTCAGTCAGATTTTCAGAGAGATATCAATCTCATAAATCCAAAACATAAGTTTTCAAAGTCTTCCATTATAAGGGCTTATGAATGAGCTTTATTGAACAATATGGTTTAAACATGATGTATGTAGAGTTTATCAATAAAATTCTATATTGATATCTAAAACCATGGTTTAATAAAAATGAAACAAGCCCTCATATTTATCTTGATAAAACTCCCTTTCTCTTACACAATCAAATTTATTGACTTCTTTCGGAATTACATGCATCAGTATTGAAATCAAGCAATTATGAAGTCATATGATTTTGTCTAGGGTTGTAGCAATTTGATTTTAGCATCAATATTCAGATATTTCAATTCGTTCAACAAATTTTTTTTTATGCTACAAATTTTACGAGCACTCTAGTTCAGTGCACACCTTGTAACTAGAGGATATACCTTGATCAGAGGCCAATATCCCTAAGCACTTAGTGTGACTAACTGTCATGCTTTATATGAACAGAGATAGCATTTACACATCATGACACACTGTAAATCATTTCTTGATGAGTGAGTTGTATTTCTCAGTGTGCATGCCATTGCTCTGCCTGAAATTCAATTATTCTTAATCAGAGTTAACTATGGTACCTCATGACACAGTCCTTTGGACATGTGTTTCTCAGTGACCAAGGTCATTGCTCTGACAGAAAATACCCTTTAGACATTTCAGAAAAATTCATTTACTTCAAATCAATAACAATTTCATGTACTTAACCAAATAAAGTCATGTATTCAATAATGCAGATTTCAGAGGATTTTACAAGACACATCATGAAACAGATGGTTAAGGTTTATTAAACATGCTTCAGATATTTTTAAGAGATTTTAAAGCCAAACTCATTGAATACATTAAACTTAAACCACATGAGTTATTTCAGTCATTCATAAAAATGTATAATAGAAGATTTCTAGTTCAAAAGTTTTCAGATTTATGATCTAGATAGTCCCATTGAAATCTTCATGACAGACTGATAGAGTTCTGAAGCCAAAAGATACCAATTGATAGGAGAGATTTTGAAGCTCAGTGTTTTCCGAATAATGTTGACACCGGAAATGTAACCAAGGATAGAGATGAGACAAAAGATGAGATTGAATCAGAAACGAAGATCCAAGGAACTCTTGCAAAGCCAGGATTGCGAAAGTCCGTTACTAAAGCTGTCACCCGGCTGAAGCCCTCCCCGGCCAAGCTGATGTCCGGTATTGTCGTCGTTCAGACGGCATTACTGATGAAGAATTACGGTCCACTGACCGATGAAAACCCCCAGAGATATTATGATGAAACCATGCTAGCTCACCAATTAATGGGATTTAGCAGCTACTAAGATAAGAAAAATGAAATACCAAAAGGCCTAAATGGGCCCATCCGTGTGTGGTGCCGAAAGCCCGACAATGGCCATGCTGAGAAGTGATGCGCCGAGAGCCCATTACTTCCGAACAAGGCGCGCCGGGAGATCATAAGCAGCCCGCCGAGATGCCCATGCCGATAGGGGGAGAAGGGGTGGTATAAAAACTCTTGGTCTCTCGATCAAAAAAAGAGGAGGGAGGAGAGATAGCAAGAAAGAAAGAAATCCATCCAGAAAAGGAGATAGGAAAGGAGAGAGAGAGCTCCTCCGCTGAAAGGAAAGAGAAGAAGTCTAAGAGAAGAAGAAGAAGAAAAACCCCAGGTGGGCTGCTCGGGGAGGGAGAGGAGTCAATGCTCCACCCTCCCCCCCCATGTTTGCTATTTTCTTGATCTGCCTCCGTATGTAATAGTCCATATCTTCGTGTTTGATTATTCATACGATGTCGAGAGTTATCTTGTCGCTTCCCCCTGTTCCCCTCCTCTTCTGTTCTTTGGCTTTTGCCTTGCAGATGATGTAAACAATGCTTATGAGATGAAATGAAGTGGGCATTTGAAAGCCCTTCCCTTCGTCCCTCCATGTATATATATATGTCTTCTATCTGAAATGTCCGATAGTTTATACGCTCCCGGTTTCAGAGTCTCCCTACGAATCTGTTCTTCAGAGGAGCGTAGATAGGACCCCTATCCCTATCCAATGGGCTACTGGGTTCTGTCTTCCCCCCCCCCCCCATTTCTGTATTTTCATCTTCTTGTAATTTCGATGGATGATACTTCTTCTTCTTCTGATGTATTCTGCGTTTTCTTTCTCGAAGAGGCTTTCATGCGCTTGTTCCAGGGCCAGGGACAGGCCATCCCTTGGCCTTCAGAACAAAGCCAAGCCATATGATGATTCACGTCTGTGAGATTCGGAGTTTCTGATGCCGATTGGTTTACCGACATCATCAGAGTCATTTCTGGACCAGGGACAGATATCCCTTGGTTCCCAGGACGACGAATGATAACATCAAGCCATCCTCCTGGAAGTCTATCCAAGTAACGGTGACAGAGGATCCTTATGTTCAGTTCCCCTTTTCCATTTCCCTCTGCCCTCGGATTTCCTTCTAAACCTATTTCAAAGCTGTTTGATACCCAATAAATGCATCCATCTTTGACTCCTCAGGGCCCGTCAATCTCAGCCTTAACCACCAGAAAAAACCCCCCTCGATCATCCATAAATCAGAAAACAGAGTGCCGTAAAACCCTGAATTCACCTCGGCGCCCTCGTCTGTCTCACCTCCATAAACAGTAAAGCGTATGAACAGCCCTCGGCGCAAGCCTTCTTGCGCCGAGACCCCATCTCCTTACCGTGCCGGGAGCCTCCCTGTTGTTTTACCCCACGCCGGGAGCCTCCTCCCTGGCCTGCTCTTCTTCGCGCCGGGAAGACCCCACGCCGGGAGCCTCCTCCCTGGCCTGCTCCTCTTCGCGCCGGGAAGACCCCGCGCCGAGAGCCCCTGCCTCCATACCATTTGGCGCTGGGTGCCTCCTCCCTGGCCTGCTCTTCTTCGTGCCGGGAAGACCCCACGCCGGGAGCCTCCTCCCTGGCCTGCTCCTCTTCACGCCGGGAAGACCCCGCGCGAGAGCCCCTGCCTCCATACCATTTGGCGCCAGGAGCTCCCCTTGGCCTCTTCCCTTTGGCGCCGGGAGCCCCTCCTTGGCTTCCTTGTCTCGGCGCCGAGAACTCAGACACATGCCTGAAGTGCGCGAGAACTTGCTCTGCCATCCGATTGAACCCCTGGCACCTTGACCGAGCCAATCCACGGACGCCCATGAGTCATCGGAACTGCCCCGAGGATAAAATTGAAGGGAGTCAAAATCCCTATGTTCCACCTCACTGCATCGGATTTACGAATAACCCCTTTTGCTCGGGGGAATTCTGCCACTGCATGAGTTCCGCTAGCTTTCCAAAGGGAAAATCATACATGGCCCTGTGGCCCATACATGCGGGTTGAGAGGTTTTGACCTCTCTCTTTTTCTCGGCTTTCATCCCGGCACTCCGTGGGTGATAGCCTATTTCCCTCTGGGCATAATCCAGATTAAAGGGAAATGCTGTCGAAATATTGATCGATGCTTTAAACCTACATCATGGTCATGGCTCAGCCCATCCGTGATTGTCATCTTCTACCTCCCTCCCCCCCCTTAAGCATGATTGTTTTGCACCGCCAATTCAACGATATAGTCTATTTCTGTGGCTGATGTTTTTATCTCACCCGCCTTCCTGGCCCTGGTATGAAGTTTAAAATTAAGCATGTGAACATCTGTTCGCCTTATGAGGCCTCCTATTTTGGCGTTTAATCAAGGGTTGTCCTTCCTTGGGGGGACGTAATTAACGTCATAGCCTTTATGGTATGACGGACTTCTGGTCCAGACACGATCACTCACAATCGACTGACCAAGTCAGATCGAGCGCACAATAAAATCGTCACTCCGGTGACTGGCACGCCAATAAATCAACAAATAATAAATCAATCAATTAAATAAATAAAGATAAAAATCCGCGTCCACAAGTCTGGCACGCCCGGTGGGACCGAGTCTCCCTTCATCTCTACGCCAAAATAGGAGGCCCAGCGGGCCCCCCTCAAAATTCTGATTCTGTGTACTTTCCTTATTTTCAGGAATCTACAATGACAGCCGGAATCATGTCCGTTTGCTTCGACCAGCAGCCGATTGACATGCATGTGCGAGAAGGCTACCTGGCGGTACCTCTCGCGTTCGGATCGATGCCGCCTGCCGTTGGGCTGCCCAACTGCTTGGGCGTCGTCTTCACTGACCTTCTGCAAGTCGATGACAATGAGCAAGGCACTGCTGCAAGTGCCCCGGTGAAGATCACTGACCAGAAGAATATCTTACCAGAGAAAACGGTCCCCACGGCCGTCGCCTGCTACGTCCATCATGTCCAAAAAAGGGACATGGTCCCTGCTGCTGCTCAGAAGGGGAGAAGAACCAACCGGAGGAGCCGGTATGTTGCTGTTGACCGTCGTCTTTCCAACTCCGAAAGACCATGATGATTGGAGCTGTCCGGGCAAACATGAATGGTTGCCCAAGGGAGGTCAAGCCGGACGTGATCGTCCCGATGGTGCCCACTACCAACAGATTCCAGACTCTGGCCGCCAGGCAGGCCAACTGGGAGGCTGATGAGAGGAAGCCGCTGACGCCCAAGCCAGCAAAATACAAACAGGTCTGGCGACCGAAGACGATCCAGAGCTGGGCTCCAGCTCGAGATGAGGAGAAGGCTGCTGAAGATGCTGTTGCCCGCTTCAGGGCAGGAAGCCGAAGAAGAGAGGGAAAAGAGACAAGAAATGCTGTTGCTGCTCGCCCCAAGGCCTGGGGCAGAAGAGATGAGAGAAATGATGAAGAAAGAAATTTGACTGCTGCTCGCCCTATGATGAGGGGCAGAAGGGATGAGAAGAAAGAAGACCTTACTGTCACCCGTCCCAGGGCTGGGGGCAGAAGATGGCAAAGAAAGAAATATGATGCTGCTGTCGACTGCTGCCGAAACGGCAATGTGGGAATGAGCGAACCAGTCACGGTCGCCATCCCAAGAAGACCGAGGGCCTGTGCCAGACAGGCCGACTTGCTCAAATATTCCAAAGCCGAGCATTTGAATGCTCAGATAACAAGACTGGCCTATCAGCAGAGAAGCCAGGAAAGACTAATGCTCCAGCCTGAGCCACAGAGGCGCAATTCTGAAGAGATGAAGCAGATAGTCCAAGACTACTTCCACTACCTGGGGAGCTCTGCCCTCGGTCAACAAAGACTATCCCGTGCCTTGGGCACCAGAGGTGAAGAAAAAGAAGAAACACTTCAAGAAACGATGATCGGAGCCTCTTCCTCCGATTCAAATCACTATGAAGAAGGTCTCAGGGCCGGATATGACAAAGAAGACCTGTACCGGGAAGGAGCCAAAGAAAGAATATCGGTCTTTGACCGGCTCAGATATCCTGACCAGGTGAAAAGAAAGGTCTACAGGCGGAAGGAAAAAATGCAAATCTTCGCCTGCAACATGGCTGGACTTGCCAGGGGGCAAGATATACTACCAACTCGGCCAGATGAACTGCTCAGGTTGGCTACTAGACCTGGTCCTGTCACAAGAAGAGGCCAGGCCGCAAAAGATACGATGAAGAAATATGATGAAGCCCGCAAGATCACCACCATGACAGTCAATGTGGTGACGGCAGAGGATGAAGACAATCCCCTTATTGATGATGCTAAAGGGACTTCTGAAGATATGCAAATCCCATCAGCCTTGGATCCCATGATCCAGATGATGTTCAGAAGATACCAGCAGGAGATCAGTGCTCTCCGAAGGCAGCTCAATGAGAGACATGAAGCTACATCAGTCTCAAAGCAAGCTGAACCTGCGGGGCAGACATCCAGCTCAGCAGAGACGGCTATCCCAGCTAACCCTCTCCTAGCTGATAAGGGCAAGACACCGAGCCAACCTGTTCCACAGCAAACAGCAGCTCAGCCCTCTGTGTCTCAGACACAGCCTACCGCGCCCATCTTGCGCGCCACTGTGATGACAACTCCTCACAGCCAGCAACAAGCTCACTTCTTTCCAGAAGACATAGATCCAGCTGTAGCCCACAAGCAGATGATTGAAAGAATTGTGGAAATGAAGCTGTCAGAAAAGACTGGTGGTGATGCTGGTACCTATGATGTGTACAAGGTACCGTATCCTCCCCAGTATGCTGCCAAGAGACTACCCCCAGGCGTCAGTAAGCCGCCGAAGTTCGAGAAATTTAATGGCCAAGGCTCCCCTAGGGAGCATATAGCCTACTACACTACAATCATGGGCGACCTAGCAGTCGATGAAGCTTATCTGCTCAAGTTCTTTGGCTCATCCCTCACTGGGTTGGCCTTTGAATGGTACTCAAGCCTGCCAGCTGGGTCAGTGGTTGATTGGCCTGATATGCAGAGAAAATTCCGCGACAGATTTCATGTCACGGAAAGGGAAATCACGATAGCAGAGCTATATGCAACCAGGCAGAAGCAAGATGAAACTGCACTGGACTACATCAAAAGGTGGAGGAACTTAGCCATGAGATGCCGAAGACCTCCTCATCAAGAAGATGCGGTGCAGATATGCAAGCAGAGCCTCAGGAGGGAGGTGCTAGAAAAAATGATCGGTGCAGATGTCAGAACATTTGACCGACTGAACAATATAGTGGCAGAAGTCGAGACGTTCTTGTCCAAACGTCCGACCGCCAATGTCCCCACCATGCCGAAGGGAAAATCCAATGAGCGACGGCCATCACACTCTGAGGCCAACACCGTCGATTTCAGAACCTTCGAGCAACAGAAGGGGAAGAAAGGGGCAGATGAAGCTCCCCCGCTGGCAGATACAGCAGAAAGAAAAGATAAAGTCTCTCTGAGAGACAAGATGAGAAAAGCATATTCCTTCCCAAAAGATAAGACGGCCGCACTGTTCAACTGGGCATACAAGTTCAATAAGGTAACATTGCCTGAACCCAAAAGACCAGCAGATGCAGCAAAGAAAGATGATCCGCTGTTCTGTCCATTTCACCGTGCGCTGGGGCACGCAATTGAAGATTGTTATGTCTTCAAAGATATCATGGAAGGAATGGTCAAGAAAGGTGAGCTGCAGCTGGGAGATTACCAGGTAAAGCCGCCCCATCCACATGAGCCTCCACCCTGGAGAATGGCTGCCAATATGATCTCAGTCTACCAACAGCTGCCCAAGGAAGCCGTTGAAGAATGCACCAAGCATACCTATGAAGCTTGCTTCCTCGCCCCACAGAAGGATCAGGAAGGATGGCAGATGATACCCATAAAAAGCAGAAAGAAGACTCCTGCAGCCAGTACCAGCGGAGCAGTTATCCGGGGTGTTACCCCAAGGCCCGAGCCGCCTCCAATAAAGCCAATATGGCATACAGCTGAGACCGGACCAGTCATCCGGATCCCTACTCACAACCGGAGGAGACAAACTCCCCTCCCTACACATAAAGAAGTAAGCCCTGCAGCCAGGCGTCTGCAGCAATATATTAATGAGCTCGATGAGTACGAGCAGAAGAAGCCCAAGCATCTGCTAATGAAGGACTGTATACTCTGGGAACAGCTCGAAGAATTGAAAATCAAAGAGCAGCCAGAAGCAGAACAAGAAAAAGCTGAGAATGAACCCTTCTGGGGGCAGGAGCTAGCAAAGCCAAATTCCCAGAAGAAGAGGAGACGACCCAAGTCCAAGAAAGGAAAGAAGGTCACGACAGTACAATGTAACACTCTATCGGTACTCTTTTCCTTGCCCGGGGAGGATGATGAGCCAGAAGCATCCAACGCTCCGCTAGAAGCTAACCATGCCGAAGCCTCTACCTCGGCCCATGCAACACGTTCTGGGAGAAGATGGGGGCGCCCACCACCAGCCAACCATAATATTATGTTCAGAGGGGAGCAACCCTATCAGATCCCGGAACCAGAGATACGAGGTGTCCAGGTTCCTCCCCCTGCCAGTCTGTACCAAGACAAAAAGAAGGCAGATGAAGTCCCTTCATTCCTGGAGTTCCTGTCCAGCTTAGAAAACGAGCAACCGGCTCATACTGCTCCAGCTAAAAGCAATAAATGCCAGCAGACAGCAGCTAGAAAGCAGAAACAGCATGAAGAAAATGAAGAAAGTAACCCTCTAGCAAAACCAGGGGCAGTCGCTACAGAAGAAGCCTTCCGGGAGACCGATGAAGAAGATGAAATTGGGACTGGGCAGCAAAGGCCACAGGCACCACATGAACCTCCAAGACCCCGATGGGCAGAGGAGATGAGACTATCTAATGTCCGGGTGGGCAGTCGAGTCATGAAAATGCTGAAGAAGCTCCCTACTAGATTCTCCATCTGGGAAATTCTCTCTCTGAGCGAAGAAGCTCGCCAAGCAATCGTGGATGCCCTGCAGTCCCCGGCACAATGTGAAGCACTCCTGGCAGAAGTGAATGCTGGGCCATCGGTCACCTTCACAGAAGATGATATGCTAATCCCAAATGCCGGTCATAACAGACCGCTGTATATGAGGGGCTCCCTGAACTGTCAGTTGCTAAGCAGGATACTGATAGATCCCGGGGCTGCTGTAAATATTCTCCCGTATCGCATCTATCAGAAGTACTACTTTGATCTGCAGCTTACCAAGGTCAGAGATATGAAGATTGCAGGGTTCAACCAGAAATGTGAAACACCTCTCGGGGTGGCTGATTTCAACCTCACGCTGGGCGACCTCACTACCGTGGTACGATTCTATGTAATCGACTCCAACACCACGTATAAGGCCCTGCTGGGAAGACCGTGGCTGCACGAATATCAGATAGTGCCATCCACGCTACACCAATGCATAAAATACTGCCATGAAGGAAAAGAAGAAAGGGTGTTTGCAGACCTACATCCCTTCGAAGTGTTCGAGTGCCATATGCTCGATGCATCCTACTACACCGAGGTATCACAAAGGGATAAAGAAAAAGAAGCTGTGGTCAGCCAGAAAAAGCCGGCGACAAAAACAAGAAATTGGTCTCCGCCGCCGCCAAAGGGCTACATAAAAAAGCATGGGGTATCTCACATCTCTTATGCTGGTGATTTTGCTCGGATCACTCCTCCTGGCATACACCCAGATGATACTGAAGAAAAAATGAAAGAAAAATACACACAGGTGGAAGTTCCTCAGGGTCTAGTCAAGCCCATAGCCAGCATAGAATACCAGACGGTGCTGCCACTGAAGACTATGGAAATCCCTCGCTTCTGCGAGCCTCCTATCATATTCTACACCGGGGAGGCAGTCGAAGAAGATGATCAAGATTGCATGGTCCCTGAAGAAGCCGCAAACCGGATGGTGCCAATTACAGGCCTGGAGTACACTACCCAACGGGTTTCGCAGATGTTCTCCAAGATGCAAATGCCATCGATACAGTCTGCAGCCCAGAAGAAAGCATTCAAGGAGCTATGGGATCCACCTCAAGATAATAAAGAACTGAGGAAGATCACACAGCACCCGGGACTGGGTTATACCCTGCAAGAATACTATGAAGCTGAGGTAGATGTCATCTCTGCCTTCTACCAGCACGAAGATTCCCCTGGGATGGACTATGACCAATACCCTTCGGAAGATGAAGAAATCATTTATCAGTCCGTAGTGGACAATGAAGTCCCAGACAATCAGCCGGGGACGGGGACACCTGACGAGACAAAGAGAGATTGGTACTGGGAGGATCTATCTTGCAAGGAGGATCTGTTCCAGGATGAAGCGAAATTTGATACGGGAACCCCGGATGAAGATCAAGTAGCCAGAGAGCTGCAAGAGTGCCTGGAGTTTGGGCGCATTCTAGAAGAATTCCGAGCTCTACATAATGATGACCTCTCAGGGGAGCCCACATCAGAAGAGCCTCTAAGCACGGAAGACTCCACTTCGAAGTTTTCCGCTGAGCCAGTCACGTCCTCGGGGCAGACTGAACAGAATCCGGCCATATTGGCCTTATACGATGCACCAGCATCTGCCGATGATCAGTATGATGAAACAGAAAATCATGAGAATGAAGAAGATTATATCCCGGGAGGCTTTATTGATTTGCAAGAAGCCCCACCCGAAGTTGAAGACGGAGGCCAAGCCACCGTCGATGAGCTGATAGAAATAAATCTGGGGTCAGCAGATGAGCCAAGGCCGACGTTCCTCAGTGCACTGCTAGAGCCAGCTGTCAAAGAACAGTATATTCAGTTTTTGAAAGAATTCCGAGACTGCTTCGCATGGACATATGATGAAATGCCAGGACTGAGTTCCGATGTGGCACAGCACCGATTGGCGATAAACCCAGAGGCAAGCCCTGTGAAGCAGCCTTCCAGGAGAATGCGTCCCGAACTGATAAATCAGATCAACAAAGAGGTCGACAAGCTGATCGATGTGGGCTTTGTTGAAGAGAACCAGTATACTACATGGCTGGCCAATATAGTGCCCGTGAAGAAGAAAAATGGGCAGATCAGAATATGTGTAGATTTCAGGGACCTGAATAAGGCTTGCCCGAAAGATGATTTCCCAGTGCCAATCACTGAAGTAATGATCGATGCAACCACTGGCCATGAAGCCCTGTCATTCATGGATGGGTCATCCGGATACAACCAGATCTGGATTGCTGAAGAAGACAGAGTGCACACTGCATTCCGCACCCCGAAGGGGATATTTCATTATAAAAGAATGCCGTTCGGCCTTAAGAATGCCGGCGCTACCTATCAAAGAGCTATGACAAAAATCTTTGATGATTTGCTCTTCAAGAAAGTGGAGTGCTACATTGATGACCTGGTGGTGAAAACCAGCAGAAGAGAAGATCATCTGCAAGACCTGAGGATAGTGTTCCAGAGGCTGCGCAAATATGAACTCAAGATGAATCCTATGAAATGTGCCTTCGGCGTGTCCAGTGGAAAATTCCTTGGGTTCATTGTCCGTCATAGGGGCATTGAGATCGACCCATCCAAGATTAAAGCTATCCAGGAGCTCCCTCCACCAAGGAATCTCCACGAGCTGAGATCTCTACAAGGGCGTTTGGCCTATATCCGACGATTCATATCAAATCTGTCGGGGAGATGCCACCCTTTCCACAAGCTCATGATGAAAGATGTACCGTTCCTCTGGGACGATGGCTGTCAGGAAGCCTTTGAGAAGCTGAAAGAATATCTCAAGACCCCTCCAGTGCTGGGGGCACCTATTAAGGGCAAACCCCTGATACTGTACATTGCAGCCACACACTGTTCCCTGGGGGCAATGCTAGCACAGATAAATGAAGAAGGCAAAGAGCAGGCTCTATACTACCTGAGTCGGAGGCTGATTAGAACTGAAGAAAGCTACACCTATATAGAAAAGACATGCTTGGCACTAGTCTTTGCCGTTAAAAAGCTCCGGCACTATATGCTGTCACATGAAATCAGATTGATATCTGCAGCAGATCCACTCAAATACATATTGACTCAGCCAGTACTGAAAGGCCGGTTGGGCAAATGGGCAGTAATTCTGATGGAATTCGATATCACATATATACCCCAGAGGGCAATAAAAGGACAGGCCGTGGCCGATTTCTTCGCAGAGCATCCTGTGCCAGAGAATGATATGTTGGGGACTGAGTTACCCGATGATGAGACACTAGAAGCCTGCCAGACTCAGTCAACTATGTGGCAGCTATTCTTTGATGGAGCATCTAGAACAGAGACGGACTCCGATGGAAAAACCAGAATACGGGCCGGAGCCGGTATTGTGCTAAGATCACCAGAAGGGGAGGTTGTGCATACTTCCTGTTCTATAAATAAGCCCTGCACTAATAATGAAGCCGAGTATGAAGCTCTGATAATCGGATTGCACATCAGCCTCAACATGGATATCCAGATGCTTCAGGTATTCGGGGATTCAATGTTAATAATAAAGCAAATCCAAGGGGAGTTCGAAGTGCGAAAGCCGGAGTTGAACCCCTACCACCAAAAAGCTGTGCGCCTCATGGCGAAATTCTATCATATTGAGCTCAAGCATGTGGGCCGTGCACATAATGCCCAGGCTGATGCATTGGCAAAGCTAGCCAGCTCAATAGCAGTCCCACCAGATGAGACACTGAACATTGTTGTTATAAATCGGCGGCAAGTCCCCAGCATGCTAGAAGGCTGCCCCGAAGAAAATGAAGTCGCCACGATCAGTACAGAACAGGCATCTGATTGGAGACAACACCTGCTACAATGGTTTTTACACCAACAGCTGCCGCAGAAAAGAGAAGAAAAGATGAAACTTCTAAGGATCAAAGATTCTTATGAATTCAGAAATGGAACTCTGTTCCGAATAATGGCAGATGCACGCAAGAAGATTTTGCTCCGCTGCCTGTCTACTGAGGAAGCTTGGCAAGCAATGAAAGAAATACATGCTGGGACGGCAGGTGCTCATCAAGCTGGCCCTAAGATGAAAATAGAAATCAAAAAGCTGGGCTACTATTGGCCCACTATGTTTGAAGACTGTTGCAAGTTTGCAAAGTCATGCCAGAAATGTCAGGAGCATGCTGTTGTGCCTAGAAGGTCACCTGCCGTTCTGCACCCTACAGTCCCTAGCTGGCCGTTTGCACAATGGGGAACTGATGTAGTCGGCCCACTACCGACCTCCTCAGCCGGACATAAGTACATACTGGCAATAACAGATTACTTCTCCCGATGGGCGGAAGCTATAGCATTACGAGAAGTAACTGGTGAACTGGTCGCCAGATTCATCAAGCAGAACATTATCTTCCGGTTTGGGATCCCCAGCCGGATAATATCTGATAATGGAAGTCATTTCAGAAATCAAAAGATCTATCGGCTTGCCGAAAAATATAAGATCGAATGGAGGACTTCCACTCCTTACAATCCACAGGCAAATGGATTGGCAGAAGCCTTCAATAAGACTTTATGCACCTTGCTGGCTAAAGTCGTCAGTTCTAATAAGAAGGACTGGGAAGAAAAGATGTATGAAGCTCTGTGGGCATACCGCACTGTCTTCAAGACACCTACAGGGTGCTCGCCATACTCACTGGTATACGGCTCAGAGGCAGTAGTTCCACTAGAGCTGGAAGTCCCGTCACTCAGAGTGGCAGTCCAATATGACCTGGCCCATGGCGAAAAAACCAATGCAGAAAGAAGATTACAAGAATTGGCTGAATTGGAAGGGAAGCGCCTCCAAGCTCAGAAGAATATCCAGATGTATCAGGCCCGCATGGCCACTGCATTCAACAAACTCGTGAAAGGACGAGAATTTAAGAAAGGTGACCTTGTCATGGTCAAGAAAAGAGAAGTCATGGCGTCCAACCCAAAAGGAAAGCTAAATCCTAATTGGGAAGGTCCTTATGTGATACATAGGGTCTACGAAGGAGGGGCCTACATGGTTGTTAACCATCGAGGGGAAATCCAATTCTCACCACTCAACGGTAGACACCTAAAGCTGTATCATGCTGCCCAACCAATATTCCCCGAGTAATCGGGCCAAGAGCTACCTCTTCCTTGGTCTAGTGGCACTCCGCCCTAACCAAGCTACCCTTTTCCTTGGTCTAGCGGCACTCCGCCCTAACCAAGCTACCCTTTTCCTTGGTCTAGCGGCCCTTCGTCCTAACCAAGCTACCCTTTTCCTTGGTCTAGCGGCACTCCGCCCTAACCAAGCTACCCTTTTCCTCGGTCTAGCGGCACTCCGTCCTAACCAGGCTACCTCTTCCTTGGTCTAGCGACATTCCGTCCTAACCGAGCTACCTCTTCCTTGGTCTAGTGGCACTCTGCCCTAACCGAGCTACCCTCCTCCTTGGTCTAGCAGGCACTTCGCCCTATCCAAGCTACCACTCGTCTTGATCTTATGGCATTACGGTCTAACGCCCCCTTAATAAAAAAAGAGAGTGAGAAGAAATGAAAGAGAATATAAAAAATGGGGGTTAAAAAATAAAGATACCCCGCCAGGCTTGTTCAGGCATTCTGGGCAAGAGCAAAAATGGCTAAAACCCGGCTGTGGTGAAAACTCGAAAGGGCACTTCAGGCAAAATCGGGTACCCCGCCACGTGAAAACCCGAAAGGGCACGTGGGCAAAAGTAAGAGGGGGCTGGCTCCGGTGAAAACCCGAAAGGGCACTTCGGTCAGTAATGTGGTAATCCCAAAGAGAAAAGCCTCATCTCCCACCATGGTGAAGCTCACTGTTGATCGATTGGCACACTGCCCGATCAATGATGAAACTTATCCGGCTTAGACCTTACGTCTGTCCCGATGAGACCTATGAAATCTTTGCATTGGTATAAACCCAATACCGATGATGAAACCTGCTGTTGATCGATTGGCACACTGCCCGATCAATGATGAAACCTATCCAGATTAGACCTTACGTCTATCCTGATGAAACCTCTTAAATCTTTGCATTGGTACGAACCCGGTACCGATGATGAAACCTGCTATTGATCGATTGGCACACTGCCCGATCAATGATGAAACTTGTCTGGTTTAGACCTTACGTCTATCCCGATGAAACCTATGAACGCCTTTGCATTGGTATCAACCCAGTACCGATGATAAAACCTGCCGCTGATTGTTTGGCACACTGCCTGACCAGCGATGAAACCTATCCGGCTTAGACCTTACGTCTATCCCGATGAAACCTATGAAATCTTTGCATTGGTATAAATCCAATACCGATGATGAAACCTGCTATTGATCGATTGGCACACTGCCCGATCAATGATGAAACTTGTCCGGGCTAGACCCTACGTCTATCCTGATGAAACCTATGACATCCTTGCATTGGTATAAACCCAATACCGATGATGAAACCTGCTATTGATCGATTGGCACACTGCCCGATCAATGATGAAACTTATCCGGCTTAGACCTTACGTCTATCCCGATGAAACCTATAAAATCTTTGCATTGGTATAAACCCAATACCGATGATGAAACCTGCTTTGATCGATTGGCACACTGCCCGATCAGCGATAAAACCAGCCCAGTGTAGACCTTACGTCTATTCTGATGAGATTCATGAGATCCTTGCATTGGTATAAACCCAATACCGATGATGAAACCCCCCTGTGATCGATGGGGCACCCTACCCGATCGACAAAGAAACCCGTCCTATTAAACTTGCATCTCTTCCTGTCCCACCGTGATGAAGCCTGCTGCTGATTAACGGGCACACGGCCCGATCAGCAATGAAACCTATCCAGCTTAGACCCTACGTCTATCCTGATGAAACCTACGAAATCTTTGCATTGGTATAAATCCAATACCGATGATGAAACCTGCTGTTGATCGATTGGCACCCTGTCCGATCAATGATGAAACCCTACCCAGTTTAGACCTTTCGTCTATTCTGATGAGACTTATAAATCCCTTTGCATCGATATAAACCCAATATCGATGATGAAACCTACCATTGATTGATCGGCGCCTTGCCCGATCAATGATAAAACCTACCCAGTCTAGACCTTACGTCTATCCTGATGAAGCCTATGAAATCCTTGCATCGGTATAAACCCAATACCGATGATAAGAGCAGTCACTAATGGAGCAGCACATCGCCTGATCCGTGCTGAAGTCCCAATTCAAGGAATATATTTACGTATACATAAATAAAAAAATGGGGTTAAAAATAGAGATACCCCGCCAGGCTTGTTCGGATATCCCGGACAAGGGCAAAAATGGCCAAAACCCAGCTGTGGTGAAAACCCGAAAGGGCACTGCAGGCAAAATCGGGTACCCCGCCACGTGAAAACCCGAAAGGGCGCGTGGGCAAAAGCAAGAGGGGGCTGGCTCCGGTGAAAACCCGAAAGGGCACTTGGGTCAGTAAAATGGTAATTCAAAAGTTCATGCCGACCAGCACGCTATCTTTACCTCTCCTTCATTGATGAAGCCATCCGTCGGTCATCTGGTTCCATGCCCCACCGATGATAAAGCCTTTCCGGGATAGACCTTACGTTTACCCTGATGAAATCTACATACCCTTTTTTAACGTCCCACCGACAATGAAACCCATCACCACTCTAATAGACCCTACCCAGGCTAGACCCTACGTCTATCCTGATAAAACCTGCATATTTCTTGGCAAAGTCCCACCCGCGATAAAGCCTGCCGGAATAGATGAAACCCTACCCAGTTTAGACCTTTCGTCTATCCTGATGAAACTTAAACTCTTCCTTGCGTCGATATAAACCCAATATCAATGATGAAACCAGCCATTGATCGACTGGCACATCGCCTGATCAATGATGAAACCCTACCCAGTTTAGACCTTTCGCCTTTTCTGATGAAACTTGAACCCTTTGTTTGCATCGATATCAACCCAGTATCGATGATGAAACCGACTATTGATCGACTGGCATTTCGCCCGATCAATGATGAAACCCTATCCAGTTCAGACCCTACGTCTGTCCTGATGAAAACCACATATCCTTTAATTGTCCCACCTACTATAACCTCTACCCAGTCTAGACCTCACGTCTATTCTGATGGAACCTCTCCTTTCACACTCCTGCAAATTGTCTCCTTTACGGCACACATGGCCAGAAGGATTTTTGCTGCCACTCACAAAATCCGGTTTAAGCACCTCTTCGGATGCCGTCACGCGGTGGAGCGAGTCCCCCATCCTTTCTCTGAAGGGGTGGACGCTCTTCTGCCAAGTACGAGCCGTTCGCGTGAGGGATCGCTAAAACCACTATCCCGCTTCCCGAAGCAATGAAACCACATGGAAAAGAAGATGGATACATATGAAGCCGGATATTCCTTTTCATTAAAAAAGGGGAGTACATAGAGGGCCCCGAGGGGACATTGTATCACAAAAGAAAAGAAAAGAAAGAGAAGATAATTCATGGCCGCCGAAAGATATCTTCAAAGGCCAGAAGACCTACATAGGGGGCGGCTCCTAGCTCATGAAGGCGCGCTTCCTCCTCCTGAAGCCTCATGGACATGTCCTGGAAAGACATCACCCGTCCCTCCAGCAAAGCCACCTCCTCGGCGGACTCTGGCCGAATAGAAGATAATTGCTGAAGCACGGCCCTAAGTTCGGTGAGTTTCGCCTCCAGAATGGCTACCCGATTCTGGACGGCCTCCTCCCGCTGAACAACGCTCTGTAGCTCGGCCTGGCGTTCGTCGAGTGTCAGCATCAGCTTCCCCAGTTCAGATCTGCATTCTGACCTCTGCAACTTCAATGCCGTCAGCTTGTCAACCATGGTCCGTGCTAGGAAATCTCTCCGATGCACGAATTTCAACAGAAGCAAGACCCGCTGAGTCCATAAGTCCAAAGGGCAACCCATGGCTTGCAGGCCAGCGGTGAAGCGATTGGCAATCTCCTTCAGTTGCAGATATGTCAAGCCAGGTTGGGATTCTACTAACTGGCGTAACATGTCCAGATGCTGCCAGACGAAGCTGTCAGGAGAAGTAAAGCCAAAAGAAGCAGACGTGACGACCTCAAAAGTCACCTCTCCGTCAATATCTGCCCACAATCCAATGTCTGCTTGGGAGGACGAAGAGGGCAAATCTGCTGAAAGAGCTAGCCGGTCCCTCTCTGTACTCTCCTGTTGGGTTGAAGACCCCTCCTCGGTTGCTGCCTCGGGAGCTACGGCTTGAACATCCACGGGAGGAGAATCAATAAATAAAGGAGTTATCTCTTCAATGGAGGCCGCACCTTCAGCTACTCTTTCTGATGATGGAGACAAAGGTGCCCTAGACTGTGAAGGCAGAAATCCAGTCTCCATAGCCACTGTGGCAGGGACTGCTGACTCGGGCGCAATTGACATTATGGCAGCCGGTATAAAAGCGGAGCTTCTGGCTGGGTCTACTTCGGCTCTAAACTCTGAGGCCCTGACAGGGATGGAAATATCTCCTGATGAGCCCAAGTCCAGTGATGTTAAGTCAGTTGAAGATTGTATTCTCACTGGCACGGGGCGAATAACCTCAGAAATTTCCATGCAAGTTGAAGGTAAAGCAGGGATGATGATCGAATCTGCAGATGAGACATCCATGGAGACTGCGGCCGCATCAGAGCTGATAGTGACAGGGTCCTGAGGACAAGGCAGAATGATCCCCATTAATGGATGGAAGAAAATAAATAGAACAGCAAGCAAAAAAAGAAAGAAAGAAGCTTACCTTTAAAGTGAGGTCTGTACCCTCAAGATGAGACAAAAGAGGAGCAAGCTCCGTAGTTGAAGCAACAAATGGAGGGGTTATGTCGACCTCAGTGTCAAGCCCAGCAAACTCCTCTTGCAATTCCTCCTCAGAAGATAGCATCAACAGTTTAGGAGGCTGAAAGGGCGGAAGGCCTTTCGCTGGCACAGGCAGGGCTTCTGATTTTTGGACTTCCTCCTCGCTGCCACTGAAGGTCACTTCCTCCTCATTATCAGGCACGGTCTCGGAGCTGCCCGAGGATATCTCCACTCTAGCTATGTGCTGCGAGGCCGCTTCTAGAGCATGCCGCGATGCAGACCGGGTGATTATGCGTCTGGCCGGAATGGGGCTCTCTTTTGTTTGAGTCCTTTCACTTTCCTGCGGCTGAGACGGCTCTCCCACTGCTAGTGTAGCCCCAGTCGGCTCCCTGACTGCCACCTCAACAAAAGGGGAACTCTGAGGGATATAATGAAAAAGAATAGCAGCAAAAGTATGAAGAGAGGAGATGAGAGAGCGCAATTACCCTCCGCCTCGCCAGTCGGGGTAGGAGAAGGCAGCCTCGTGCCCCTCTCTGCAGGCACTGTAACCTGCTCCGGGGCTGTGTCAGATGAAGAGAAGCTCAGTCTCGAAAGGCGCCTTAAAAGAACAGTCAAGAAAATAGTGAAGACTGCATCTGCAAGATATTTACCGCCACTTTCGGCGGGTTCTTGAGCAGCCTCCCTCTGAGACCTGAACTCGTCAAAAGAGGGGATGTCTGGAACAGGGGTCCCGGCATCCGTCGCAACTGGAGCTGACTGCTGGACCCGAGCAACTTTGGCCCTCTTGGCCTTGACAACTACAGTTTTCACCGCAGAAGGCTTCCACTTCTTGCCCGGAGGCAGGGGAGTGGTCGTGGGTGCTGCTGTAGTAATTTCAAAGTAAGCAGGCTTTTCAGCCTATGCAATAATCTTCATGTAAAGTCCCTGCCGTTTTATGTCCGGTCTATCTGTGCAAGACACAAGAAAGGCAGTCATAGTCGACAGATGCATAACAAGACAATAAAAGAAAGACGCCATGAGCGCACAGGAAGGGTCATACCTGCTGGGCCGTCATAGAAGGTAGAAAGCGGCCAATACAGATAAGCCACCTCCTTCGAGCGGGAAGCAGCCTCCTTCACGAGCCAGCACACGTCACCTATGGTCTGGCATTTCTCTGTCAAGGCAGCTAAATCTTGGTGGCCGTGGAAGTCAAGGCAATGAAACAGGCCGAGGTAATCCATGCACCAGCCGTCCACATAATGAAAAGAGATAAAAAGCGGCTTATTCAGAATACCGGCTATCGGGTTCTCTATAGACAGCCCGTGAACATTCAGCAGCACGAAAAGCCAAGAAGTGTGCTGATAATATGTGTTGGTGCGGTCCTCCCTCCGCACAAATGTCCGATAAGGGTGAAATCTGTCTATCGGGCCCCTCCAGGGGGCTGCTGTCGAGAGAGGCTCCTCCGGGGGAAATGGATACTGCACCTCCACCTGAATGCCCCCTATGTGGCCCAGCTGCCTCAGGTCCTTTGTAAAAGCATCTTCATTGATCTCAGAAAATACAGGCATGGGTATTTCGGAGCCTTCCTCTTTTAAGGACCGACGTTTGGCGATGTATGAGTCCACCTCCCTCGGATGCTGTGAATAGAGCCTTTTCAGGTGAACCTCATCAATCTCAAATACAGGCCCTGATTGTCGTTTTAAGAAAGAGCGCTCGGCCACGTCCCAGAAGGCGCCTCTGCCATCCTTGTAGAAATTGGTGTGGGTATTCCACCACTTGATGTATTCTGATGTGACCCAGGGAATACGATTAGAAACGGTCGGGATCCTGAAGGTTACGCCCTCTCGGCGATGAAAGAAATCCCACCATATCCGACCGTCACTGGCAATGGAGGACCCATGCTTGGCACGGCTGTCCAAAGGGAACTGAGCGGCTGATGAAGGAATATGCTGATCGTAGCCGAAGTTTCTGCTAAAACGGAATGGGTAATAGGGCTCCAAGATGAGCAAGCCTCCCTTCCTGAAGACCAATATACTGGGTCGGATAGCCATAGCCCACCTTACCAGTTCTGGTTCTAATATGGGCCGGGTGGCATTGGCCCCCGAAACCGGATAGACATAAACTTCTACCTCTTCCATTTTGCATTCCCTCTGAGGGTCTACTAAAGGAGCCGAACCTGCTGCCAAGCTCCAGAAATGAATGCTGCCAGGAGCATCTACTGGCACTCTTGTCAACCTGCCCCTCATCTTAAACAGCTGCTCTGAGAAAAGGCCGGGTTCGGCGCTAGCAAACTCAATCATCCGAGGGAGCAGTGTGTCTGACTGCAAAGTTCTCGGGGCCAGCTCGGGCAAAATGCTGCAAACCCAAGCATTGAAGAAATGAAATGGGCCTACAGTCCGTAAGGAACGGGGAACCCGATGTCTATGCAAATCTCTCAGCGATTTGTAAATTAAACACAAAGCCACCGGGCACAGAGACAGTCTCATCCCCCAGGCCATCTGACAGGCCGGATATATAGCCTCCGGTCTGATAATCGTCTCGTCCCCTTGGGGGAGAGCGAAAGTGCACAGCCAAAAGGTTTGATAAGCTGCACAATGAGTAACGGGGTCAACCCCTGCTCGGTTCGGGCCATCTACACCTGCTCGGCGCAGTGAAGCCGGCAATGCTGATTTATAACGAGGGGCCCTGATCTGCTTACTGGGAGTCGGTCCCACGGAAGGGAAGTCTATATACTTCAAGGGACCCCCGAAGAAGTACTGTACCCACTGTCCTACACGGACCCTCAACTTGCTGCTCTTTTCTCGGGGTTGATATCCTTTGGAAGATCCCCTGCTATAGGACAGACAAATGGTCCGATAAGCCTTCATCAAGTACCGATATGCGTAGCCAAAAGAATATCTGCCCTCTCCATCAGAGGCGTCCTTCACAGAGTCGTCTAGACAGACGTCTTCATATGGCTCCCCATCTATAGGCAGGCCTGAAAGCTGCGCAAGACTCCAAAGATCGAGAGAAGTCTCGCCTTCTGCTGTATAGAACGTATTGAACTGTGGGCAGAACACTTCAAGCATGCCGCAACATAATCCCCGGGAGATGGGATAGCGGAACTTGGAGGCAAATACACTATGATATACCCCAGCTCTAATCAGTAAAGGGGCGTATTCCTTCAAGACAAATTCTGTAAACTCCACTGCTCCTACCTTGAAGAGATGGGCGTCCGTCACTTTAGCGTCCCCAAATTCTGTAAACGCCAGCTGATATTTGAATTGAACGTCTAGACAGTTCAGAATGAATGGCTCATCCCTATAACCCCACTTCACAGGGGCTAGAAAAAGTCCAAAGTTGGGCTTCTCCCGATGGACACGACCGGCTGCATGGTCCCACCTTGCCGGGGTAAACTCTGGAGCCCGGGTCAGCATCTTCTTCTCCGGCTCTAATTCGGAAATGCCCAGCACGGCATTCCAGTCCCTCTGCTCGCCTGGGAGATATATAGCTCGGGCTCGATAAACAGAACCCTTCATGCTGTCCCTGTCAGCAAGTATTGCCGCCTCCACAGACTGAGCAAGCAGGAAATCCCTCATTCCGCCTATGGTGAAGGTCCGGATAAATGGCAGCAGATGACGATCCTTCGGCAGGTCCGGACGGTAGTCAGCAGCCCTTCTGAAATCAATACCCTCTGTGGAAGAATAGACTCCGGAAGACGGCACTGTGTCAGTCTCGGAATCAGAAGATTCATCGACACTAGCAATCTGGTCATAGCCGAAGCTCAGGGTGTACACATTCAGCCAGTTGACTTTAGCCCGAGATATATCCGGCTGAGCCGATGAACTCGCCCCCGCAGTCATGGAAGCCGCAGTAGAAGCACCGGAAGCCATGTTAGCACCTGTGGTCAGGGAAAGATGAGAATATAAGCATCAGAAGGATGAATGGGCATATAACAATGAGGCAAACAATTTTCAATAAATTTCGGCAGCATCTCCCCTTGTCCGGGGTCTGCCCAAAGAAAGATAGGGAGTCACCCACCAAGAGGGAGTGATCCCGAACATAAAATGGGATTCAATCCCATATAATAAACCTACCCCGAAAAATCGGTCGAAAAGGGGGGAAGATGAAACGGAGCTCTCGGAGCGGGGAAGATCACCACCGCCGCCGAGATGAAGAGAGAGAAGAGGGATGTGAAAAATGAGGGTAAAAGCCCTCTCGGGAGGGTTAAAAAGAAAGGAGGGAGGGGCTTCTCGGCGCGAAGGAAAGCGCGCCGAGAACCCCCCCGTCGGCCAGAAGAAAGGGGGGCGCGCCGAGACCGCCGCGCCGAGAACCCTGCGGAAGACCGCTGCGCCGAGAAGCCGGCTGAAGGCCCCCGTGCCGAGAATGCCGCCCCGAGACGGCCGCACCAATAACAGCCCGTGCCGAGAAAGGTCATACCTCGCACCGAGAAGCCCAAGGCAAGGCCGAGAAGGCTCCAAAATGATGACAGTAAAAGCAGAAGATATGGAGATGAAAAACATGAAAATGAAAGATACATGTGCATAATATTGCTGCAGCAACATGATCAAGCTGAAGGACAATGTCAAAGATAAAACTGAGGAAGATACCCTCGAATGATGAAAGACACCTGCAGACCCCGTGTCGCTTATTCTGCACTTACGCCGTCCGCAGGTGGGGGGCATTTGTTGACACCGAAAATGTAACCAAGGATAGAGATGAGACAAAAGATGAGATTGAATCAGAAACGAAGATCCAAGGAACTCTTGCAAAGCCAGGATTGCGGAAAGTCTGTTACTGAAGCTGTCACCCGGCTGAAGCCCTCCCCGGCCAAGCTGATGTCCGGTATTGTCGTCGTTCAGACGGCATTACTGATGAAGAATTACGGTCCACTGACCGATGAAAACCCCCAGAGATATTATGATGAAACCATGCTAGCTCACCAATTAATGGGATTTAGCAGCTACTAAGATAAGAAGAATGAAATACCAAAAGGCCTAAATGGGCCCATCCGTGTGTGGTGCCGAAAGCCCGACAATGGCCATGCCGAGAAGTGATGCGCCGAGAGCCCATTACTTCCGAACAAGGCGCGCCGGGAGATCATAAGCAGCCCGCCGAGACGCCCATGCCGATAGGGGGAGAAGGGGTGGTATAAAAACTCTTGGTCTCTCGATCAAAAAAAGAGGAGGGAGGAGAGATAGCAAGAAAGAAAGAAATCCATCCAGAAAAGGAGATAGGAAAGGAGAGAGAGAGCTCCTCCGCTGAAAGGAAAGAGAAGAAGTCTAAGAGAAGAAGAAGAAGAAAAACCCCAGGTGGGCTGCTCGGGGGAGGGAGAAGAGTCAATGCTCCACCCTCCCCCCCCATGTTTGCTGTTTTCTTGATCTGCCTCCGTATGTAATAGTCCATATCTTCGTGTTTGATTATTCATACGATGTCGAGAGTTATCTTGTCGCTTCCCCCTATTCCCCTCCTCTTCTGTTCTTTGGCTTTTGCCTTGCAGATGATGTAAACAATGCTTATGAGATGAAATGAAGTGGGCATTTGAAAGCCCTTCCCTTCGTC
Organism: Amorphophallus konjac; assembly: GCA_022559845.1. Classification (NCBI taxonomy): domain Eukaryota; kingdom Viridiplantae; phylum Streptophyta; class Magnoliopsida; order Alismatales; family Araceae; genus Amorphophallus; species Amorphophallus konjac. Next base: position 84,983,481 of record CM040129.1, on the reverse strand, counting down.
CCTCCATGTATATATATATGTCTTCTATCTGAAATGTCCGATAGTTTATACGCTCCCGGTTTCAGAGTCTCCCTACGAATCTGTTCTTCAGAGGAGCGTAGATAGGACCCCTATCCCTATCCAATGGGCTACTGGGTTCTGTCTTCCCCCCCCCCCATTTTTGTATTTTCATCTTCTTGTAATTTCGATGGATGATACTTCTTCTTCTTCTGATGTATTCTGCGTTTTCTTTCTCGAAGAGGCTTTCATGCGCTTGTTCCAGGGCCAGGGACAGGCCATCCCTTGGCCTTCAGAACAAAGCCAAGCCATATGATGATTCACGTCTGTAAGATTCCGGAGTTTCTGATGCCCGATTGGTTTACTGACATCATCAGAGTCATTTCTGGACCAGGGACAGATATCCCTTGGTTCCCAGGATGACGAATGATAACATCAAGCCATCCTCCTGGAACTCTATCCAAGTAACGGTGACAGAGGCTCCTTATGTTCAGTTCCCCTTTTCCATTTCCCTCTGCCCTCGGATTTCCTTCTAAACCTATTTCAAAGCTGTTTGATACCCAATAAATGCATCCATCTTTGACTCCTCAGGGCCCGTCAATCTCAGCCTTAACCACCAGAAAAAACCCCCCTTGATCATCCATAAATCTGAAAACAGAGTGCCGTAAAACCCTGAATTCACCTCGGCGCCCTCGTCTGTCTCGGCTCCACAAACAGTAAAGCGTATGAACAGCCCTCGGCGCAAGCCTTCTTGCGCCGAGACCCCATCTCCTTACCACGCCGGGAGCCTCCCTGTTGTTTTACCCCACGCCGGAGCCTCCTCCCTGGCCTGCTCTTCTTCGCGCCGGGAAGACCCCACGCCGGGAGCCTCCTCCCTGGCCTGCTCCTCTTCGCGCCGGGAAGACCCCGCGCCGAGAGCCCCTGCCTCCATACCATTTGGCGCCGGGAGCCTCCTCCCTGGCCTGCTCTTCTTCACGCCGGGAAGACCCCACGCCGGGAGCCTCCTCCCTGGCCTGCTCCTCTTCACGCCGGGAAGACCCCGCGCCGAGAGCCTCTGCCTCCATACCATTTGGCGCCAGGAGCTCCCCTTGGCCTCTTCCCTTTGGCGCCGGGAGCCCCTCCTTGGCTTCCTTGTCTCGGCGCCGAGAACTCAGACACATGCCTGAAGTGCGCGAGAACTTGCTCTGCCATCCGATTGAACCCCTGGCACCTTGACCGAGCCAATCCACGGATGCCCATGAGTCATCGAAACTGCCCCGAGGATAAAATTGAAGGGAGTCAAAATCCCTATGTTCCACCTCACTGCATCGGATTTACGAATAACCCCTTTTGCTCGGGGGAATTCTGCCACTGCATGAGTTCCGCTAGCTTTCCAAAGGGAAAATCATACATGGCCCTGTGGCCCATACATGCGGGTTGAGAGGTTTTGACCTCTCTCTTTTTCTCGGCTTTCATCCAGGCACTCTGTGGGTGATATCCTATTTCCCTCTGGGCATAATCCAGATTAAAGGGAAATGCTGTCGAAATATTGATCGATGCTTTAAACCTACATCATGGTCATGGCTCAGCCCATCCGTGATTGTCATCTTCTACCTCCCTCCCCCCCTTAAGCATGATTGTTTTGCACCGCCAATTCAACGATATAGTCTATTTCTGTGGCTGATGTTTTTATCTCACCCGCCTTCCTGGCCCTAGTATGAAGTTTAAAATTAAGCATGTGAACATCTGTTCGCCTTATAAGGCCTCCTATTTTGGCGTTTAGTCAAGGGTTGTCCTTCCTTGGGGGGACGTAATTCACGTCATAGCCTTTATGGTATGACGGACTTCTGGTCCAGACACGATCACTCACAATCGACTGACCAAGTCAGATCGAGCGCACAATAAAATCGTCACTCCGGTGACTGGCACGCCAATAAATCAACAAATAATAAATCAATCAATTAAATAAATAAAGATAAAAATCCGCGTCCACAAATAAGATCAAGATTTGTCACTTAAAAATAATGAGGAAAATGTTATGCACAACAAGCAAGATATCAGGAGGTCTGGCAAGTTTCAGGATTTTCAAGGATAGCAAGCAGTGAATTCTGACAGAGATGTATGCACTTGACCTCCTGCATGCAATGCATTGACCCCCTGACACTATGCATTCAATTACCCTTTTTGGTATTTTCAATGCAGTAAAATGCAATGCAATTAACTACATGCATGCAAAGACTCAACACTGAATGCTATGCAAGGACATGCAATTAACTCCCCCTGAAAACATACAATGTTTGCCACGAGACACTGATGAGGTCATGCATGATAATTCAACATGCAGTCCTATATGTAATTCAGAATGTTCAGTGAGCTATTGCAACACACAAATTTCAAATAATATTCACATTCAGTTCAGATTTTCAGAAATTTCAGAGTGCATGATCAGAAAATAATGCAACTGGCAGATGATGAATGAATATGCAAGAACAGATTTAATATGTCATGCAGTAGAACTAAAAACAGGAAGTGCAAGAAATTTACCTGAAAGATTCAGGAAGGGGTTTTCATTCTTGAGTGCCTTGGTTTATTACCCCTTTTTATTTCAGTCCCAAGGCACACCTGCATAGCAATGTTATTTTGCACAAACAGGTACCCAAGAAGTCTTGGGTCCTGACATGACAGTATTACTCCTAGCAGGTTTTCTCAGCACATTTCTAGGAGCAGTTTTCAGATCTGATATATGCACATTCTTGTTGGCATGAATTCTATGTGCATATGCATGAGATTTTCTGTTAACAGAATAAAAATTCTGTTTACAAAAACCAGTTTGGTTTTGATATCCTGCCAGCCAACAGGTTTCAGTCCTGTGACTTGGCTTCCCACAATGATGGCATGAGAAAACAGAATTTAGGTTCTTTTTATGCACATCATTATGAACATGAATTGTATGTGCATTAGCATGGAAGTTTCTGTTATTTGCATGACCAACCTGTTTTCCATAATCAACACATTCAAAGTTTTTCTTTTTGAAAATAACTTTGTTCTTTCTGAGAGCATTTGTACTAGCAGGGAATTTAAATTTTCCAGAAATGAAATTTTTCCCTTGAGCATGCCAACAGTCTTTGACTATGTGGCCATGCTTTCCACAGTGATAACATGCAGAGACTTTCTGTTAATGGCAGGGAATTTAACAGTTTTAGAATTGAATTTTCTATCCTGAGCATGCCAACAATCAATGGCCATGTGGCCTGTCTTTTCACACTCAAAGCATGAAATAGAATTTCTTCTACAAGAACCTGACCAGCATTCAGAGTCCCTGTGACCCCTTTTGTTGCAATTAAAACAGATGATGTGCTGGTTCATAGAAACATATTTGTTTTTACTAAAAACATGTTAGTTTGCAGGGAATTTAGCATGATATGAATAAAAGGTTTTCTTACCACTAGAAAACCAACAATGAGCAATTGAGTGTCCTAATTTGCCACAATTAGAACATGTGACACTCCTTTTCTGAGGTGAAGGATTTTTATCATGAGATCTCCTAGCATTCTTATCATCCTTCTCCATCAACTTACACTCATGCATCAGATGTCCAACTTTATGACAGTAATGACAGATAATCTTCTTTTTAGATGCATGTGAGTGTGTGTGAGGACTGTGATCAGCAACCACTGATGGACCCTTTTTATTCATTTTCTGTTTTCCAATCATTTTCTGATTTTTATCCTGTTTTTCTATTTCCTTAGCCTTGTACTGAGGTGGAGATGAGGTAGAAGGCTTTTCCTGTTCAGAAGTTTTAATGAAAACAGTTTTCAGCTTGGATCCATCAACCTTTTTCAACTTTTCAGTTTGTTTTTGGGTTCTCTGAACAGTAGACTGAGAAACAGGTGACTTCTGAGAAGTGTGAGAAGTAGAGCTAGCAACAAAAGATGTACGAATTTTATTTTCAAAATTCTTTTTATTTACAGGATTATAACCTAACCCCTCCTTTTGAAAATTGACTTTTACTCCCAGCAGTTTGTTTAGATTATCTTGCCCACTAACAAACTTTGACAGAGAGTTCTTTAAGTCTTGGATTTCATTTTCTAAAGAGGTGATTTGTAACTCATAACTGGCAATCTTTTGCTCACTGCAACTCATAGCTTCATTCAAAACTTTGTTTGCAGTTTTATATTTCTCAATTTCATTTTCCAGATTGCTCAGTTTATCAGAATTTTCAATGCAAACACTTTTACCTCTTTCTAAAGCTAGAAGTCTCTTAGACATAGTGGAGTTCAGCATTTTCAATTTCTCATTTTCTTCCTTAAGTTTGTCATTCTGAACCAATTCATTTATTAGAAGCTGATCTTCTGAATTGACTTCATACTTTCTTCCATTTTCAATTTCCTTCATATCTTTTTGCTGTTTTTCAAGATCTTTCTGTAATTCTATGTTTACAGACTTTATGGCATTAAGTTTTTGAATCAGCAATTTGTTCTCCTGTTTAAGTTTCTCTGATTTTTCTTCATCTTCTTTGGAGAGTTTTCTGAGAGAGTCATCTTCAGATTTTAGCTTGTTTAGTTCAGAGTAATCACATTCAAGTTCCTTCTTCAGTTTTGCATTATGATGTTATTATCAGACAGACATGCATCATGAAATTGTTTCGTACTTGAACAGTTTTCACATGGAGAGTTAGAACTATCTATCCCAGTACCCTTCTTCAACTTTTTATACTATTTTCTTAAGCTCTCATGTGACGCTAACAATTCAGCATATGCATTCTCCCAATCATCAAGAGAAAAATTCTCGAAGAGATTTACCTCATCATCATCATCTTCATTTTGGTTGCTGCTTTGATTGCTTCTGTCAACCATCATGCAGCTGTCCTCGTTTACCCTGTGAAATTGCTTCAGCCTATCCAGGATGTCCTTTGCTGAGCTGTAATTATGAAGACAAGACCATAAGGCTCTGTCAGTAGCTGCTTTCATCAGGTTAAAGGCTTTCTGATTTTCTCCATCCTTTGATCTGTGTCTGTCGGTCTATTTGGACACTTTCGTTGGTAAGGTGTGAGGACCTTGTGAAATTAATTTTCAGAGATCAGGATTAGCAGAATTAACATAAGCATATAAAGCAGTGTACCACTGACTGAAATCAGAACCACTAAAGACGGGTGGAAGAGCCATTGAAAATAAATAGCGAGTAAATTCAAAGCAACATGAATATTTATGCACTAAAAACAAATTAGCACCGAAGACTGTAAGATCGAATCTGCAGGTCGCTGGACCTTGTATGCAGACACCACTCTGATACCAACTATTAGGGTGCTAGGCCCAGATACAGAGGGGGGTGAATGTATCCTTCTATGAATAATGCCCAAATAAAAACTCAGATGCTAGGCAAATTCCGGAATTAAGCTAATTTGATTAAGCAAAATAACAAGCAGGTGGAGCGAGCCTATCCAAGCATCTAGCGGAAGCAAATCAAGCAATCAAACCACTGCTCAATAGATTTTTTAGGTGGTTCGGTCCTCCAGACCTACATCCACCCCTCACTCCCAACCGGAGTGAGGCTTCACTAGCAAATGCTAGAACCAAGCAGACTCAGTCTGCGAACAAGGTGCTGCCACACAGCTTGACCAGGGGAACAGCCTCCCCTCTTCCTCCCAACCGGAGGGACACCCAAGTGACTCCCAGCCACTTGGAAACCAGAGGTCGCAGACCTCTCTTCCTCCAGACCAGGAGGGACCCCTGGACTTGCAACCCGCAAGCCCAGAACCGGAGGACCAATCCTCCCTTCCTCCAAACCGGAGGGAACCCACAAGTAGCTCCCAGCTACTTGCAACCGGAGATCAGATCTCCCTTTTCCTGACCCACCAGGAGGAACCCGACCTCAGTCCAGAGGATCGGAAGTACAAAGATGGAAAGATAAAAAGGAAAATAAGAAAGGATGAAAAATCACAGCGCCAAAAGCTGGAAACGAAATACAAGTAATGTAGCTCTCAAGGGAGCAGGTCTGGCTTGGATTTGATCCAAACGCCAGAGGACAGATCTTCAAGCTTTTCCCATTTCTTCTCTACGAACTCCTTCTCTCTCTCTCTCTTTCTCTTCTGCTTCTTCACTCTTTTTCTTCTTCTTTCCAGGCTCTCTCTGTCTCTTCTCTTCTCTTCTCTTCTCTTCTCATCTCTTCTCTGCAACTCTTCTCTTCTGCTGGATCGAACCCTCACCACTTCTGTACTTCTGCTATTTCTGCTTCTCTATTTTTGATCATTCTTCTTCAGACAACCGAGACTCCCCTTTATAGCAGCTCGAGCAGAGGCCGCACTGGGCGCGTGTGTCATCCACATTTCCCGCCCAGATATTTGGCCACGTGTCAGCATTTCAGCTCCTTGGATCACGTGCCAGACACCTGCATGATTAAAGAAGTGTTCAGTCGATGAACAAAACTAACACCGGCTGTGCATAGTTAAGCAATGTATAGACTTATAGAAATCAATATAGCAAGTGTATACAGTGTGACGGAGTGTATCGACTTAGAAGTCTTCATGCGTGCTCAGTGTATATACTTGCTGAAGAATGCATTATCATCACAGGGAAGTGTGTAGACTTCAGTGTAAATCATGAAGAAATCGAGTGCATAGACTTAATGTAGAAACGCATGTTAAAATGCAGTGTACAGACTTGTGATGATCAACGCATAAGCAAGACTGACCAATGAATGGACTTCGAACAGTTAACACATGGACAGTGTATAGACTTAGCCTTTGATGAACGAAGGTTCAGTGTAATCCATAGCAATGTATAGACTTAGGCGTTCTGTTCAAGACAAAACCAATGTACAGACTTCATGCTGTACAGACTTGATGTTGATCAAAAGACCTTTGGACATCAGCCCAAGGCGTCAACGCTTCCATCGTGCAGCATCACCTCAGCTCCTCAGGCGAGATGCTCACGCCCTTGGCAACTGGCCAATGCGTCAACGCATCCAGTGTCAACGTCGACGCAGTGAACAAGATAGAAAGCGAAAGACGCACAATTGCGTCTACGCAGTTAGGCAAGTGCGTCAACGCACTAAAAGCACAGAACCCATGAAGACAGACAGGCTGTACAGACTTTGATGCTCAAAGACGATTGTATAGACTTTACCTTAGAAACGAGTGTATGGACTTTGAACCAGCAAATGAATAAGTATGTACACTGATGGAGTGTATAGACTTGGAACCCAAAGGCAGTGTACAGACTTGGTAAGTCTGAGCCAATGTACAGACATCAAGTGAAGACCAGTGTATAGACTTCTCGTGAAAACCAGTGTACAGACTTTGAGGCGTTTGACGGATGTATATACTTAGCCTTTGAGGAACGATGTATAGAGTCTGAACGTGAAGGCAGGCTGTATAGACTTGAATCGCTTGAAGCGATGTACAGACTTGGTGAGGCTCAAGCAGTGTACAGACTTGTGAAGGCTTCAGCGTTGTACAGACATGGAAGTACCACTGTGGATGTATGGACTTGATGATCCACTGTGGATGTATGGACTTGAGTGAGTGAAGCCGATGTACAGACTTGCCTATGCGAAGCCACTGTACAGACATTGAAAACGTGAAGCCAGTGTACAGACTTGAAGAACAGTTCAATGTATTGACTTAGCGTTATATAGACTTGGCTTTGAACGCTTGAGCTGAAGACAATGTGCAGACTTAGCGATGTATAGACTTGGTGAATCACTGCAACATCAATCGGTTTTATAGAGTTGGGGCTGCACATACTTTGGCAATGTGTAGACTTAGAAGACATATGAATGTGTAGACTTCGAAGGATTGAGGCGAACTGTTCACGCTGTACAGACTTGGTGAAAGCTGAAGGAGCGAGCGATGTACAGACTTCACCAACAAGCTTGAACACGAACAGGCTACACAGTGCAGTGTATAGACTTGGACCAAGGCATGAACACTTGACGCTATAGTCTAATGTATGGACTTTGAAGGATTTGAGCGTGAGACTGTATAGACTTGGCCCCTTTCCGGATGTATAGACCTTGAGTCAAGAAGACCAATGTGTGGGCTTACTATAAAGAACAATGTTCTGATGGGTCGACGCATCATCAAGGGTGGGTCGACGCACTACTGTGTAGACAGAGACAAGTATGACTGAAGGGTCGACGCATCAGCACAATGAGTTGACACACTGCTGTGTAGACTGTGCAGACAGAGTGTAGACAGAATTGAATAGAGCATGTTATCTGACAGCCATATGAACTCCATTCACTTACATGATAAAACAGCATTATGATTAGAGAATGACTGAATAATAGCATGAAGACACACACAGCAAGATGACTCACAGTGAATAACTCACTTCAAAGGCCAATCATCAAAACCACCATTAAAACCATCATCAAAACCACAGGGGCACAACAGATCAAACATCATTCAAGCTTATGAATGGTCAAAAATAGACCGTTTGACACATGGGACGGTTTCCTAGAGACCATTCAATCATAAGTGTTTTGAACCTGACTGTGAAGATACACGGCCTCTATGTAGACCGTGTAAAAATAGTTAACGGCTAGAATCAACCGCTCGATGGAAAGTACCGTTGGTATATAAACGGTCAAACGCGGACCGCGCAAATTTTGGACGGTCTGACGATAGACCGTGCAATACTGGCGACGTTTAAAACACAAAATATTTCATCCCCCTCTCTCCCCACCGTAACCGACGGTGGGAGGAGGAAGAACGCCACCATTCCCCACTTCTCCTCTCATTCCCTTCTCAACCTACTCCCACTCTCCATCTCACTCTCGTCTATGCGTTAAAAGCACAAGGCAAAACACCCGTTCATGGCCGAAGAAAGAAGCAACCCACCGCCGCCAACGACTGCCACCGTCGAGGAGGTTCCGTCAGAGCTGGAGATGCCGGCACCGCCACGGCCGAAGGAGAGGCCCCTCTACCGTCATCCGAGGCCGAGGAAGAAGCTGGAGCTATCGTGCTTGGGGGTGGAGATGTCAATGAGGGAACGCCGGCGGAGAGGCCGGCCAAATGGCCATGCCCGACCGAGGTAGGTGCACTAAAAACCACCCCCATTTCATTTTTTTACTCCATGCATGTTAGTTTTTAGGGGTTGATAGGGGCACACGACCCATCAAGGATACCAAGTAAGGCCATTTAGGCTGTGAAGAGGTGGGAAGGGGATCTCCCGTCGTCGGAGATGACGGTAATAGGGCAGTTTAACAGTAACCGCCCAACAGAACAACGCGGTTTACATAGAACCGCTCAAAAAACACACGGCCCGTGGGTGGCCGTCCAAGTAATACCAACCGACATCACAGAACGGTTCCATGTAAACCGTTTAACATTAGGGTGGTCCATGATGGTCCGCGTAGGATGTGAAACGTTGAAAACAAAGTGGTCTCCATCAGACCATGGAATGTTGGACGGACCTACCTGGTCCGCTCAAAACCATGAATCATTTAAGAATAGAACGGCTAGACCCTAACCGCTGAAACCCAGATGGCCGGTCGACAGACCGCGCAAACCCAATAATTAACCACTAAAAATGGAAGGGCCACGGTCAGGTGGAGACCATGTAATTATTGAACGGCCAAGCGTGGTCCGTTCCAAGGCAAACATCAGATAGCAAGACGGCCCAAGGAGAGCCGTGGGTTTATTGAAGCGGTTAGAGCTCAACCATTGGATGGGAAAAATGGTTCATAAGGGACCGTTCAGTGAGCTGAGAGTGAATTATTGAATCAAATGCCAGAAATTCTCAACTAAAATGCAATTAATCTCAATGTATGCAAGGGAAGCGTAGAACCCGGATCTCATGGCTGCAGGTTCAGGCAGTGTACCTCGCGCTGCCCGACTTCTAGCGTGAGAGGCTGAGAGTCATAGGATTCTCAGAGTTCCTGAGCGTGGAGGTCAGCCGGTTTGACACACCGCTACTCTACGCTCTGCACGACCGCTGGGACCCAGTGAGTCGCACGTTCTTTTCCCGTGGGGGCACATGGTCCCCACGCTCGAGGACGTGGCCCAGCTCACTGGCCTACGTGTGCACGGGTCTCCAGTTAGCGGGATCACTTATCCCGACTACCGGGAGATGGCCCAGGAGCTTTTGGGACTGGACTTGTTGCACCCAGAGCGGCAGTCCACGACACTGACGCGGGCAAGGCTTCAGGACAGCCTCGGGCTGAGGAGAGCGGGGATTGCGATCGGAGAGCTACCCGAGCAGCACCTCGAGAGACTGATAGATCTGGCACGACCGAGAGTAGCAGCTGCAGCGGGACCAGAGGTGGATAGAGTACTACGGTGATTTTTGACTTTGTTGTTCGGCCGGCTGTTGTTTGCGACGTGAGGGGACGTCATCAGTTGTCATTTCTTGCCGTTACTTTAGGATATCGACCGTGCGGGTGACAATGCATGGGAAGCTACCGTCCTCGCGTTCCTTTTTGACACGTTGAGCTCGACGTCCCAGCAGACGATGCTTGGGGGCTTCTTCCCTCTACTCCAGGTATGATTGTGACTCTTACTATGCATTTAGCTATAGGACCCCTACGACTGCTACATGCTGACTCTTGGTGGAATGCAATGCAGGTGTGGGCCTATGTGTACCTACATGGGCTCGGACAAGGCAAGGAGACCCACCCGGACCGGGCACCCATTGCTAAGAGGTGGACCGCACCTCGAGAGAGTGGAGATCTCCGGAGACAGGTTCGGGAGCTCCAGGATGCTGTGGACACCCTACCGTACACCTCGGTACGTTTCTAAACTTAAACCCTTCAATTAAATGTAATTCTATATGATTATGATGCTGATGCGACTTTCTATCTTTGACAGGTAGGTGGACTCCTTACACGGAGGAGGGACACGAGGGTCAGCCCTGGGTGGCAGGGGCCCTCACCTTCTCCGGACGTGACGTGTTGTTTCACTGCATGAACGTAGTGGAGCCACTACACTACAGATTGGTGATGAGGACGACCGACGTCCCACAGCCAGCGGTGGACTTTCCTGCGCCGGGAGTGCGCGTCAGTCGACACCCGTGGGGAGCGGCGATGGTGGTAGACTGGTGAGAGAAAGCTACGGAGCAGATTTCTGACTGGACAGCACACGGGCGGGTGGTGACCGCCCGTGCCGAGAGCGATGCGGTATACTATATAGCGTACACCAGACACTATCGGGACCAGGTGTTCCATGGTGCCCGCCGATCGGTACGACTTCTAAACCCTAAATGGTCTTCCTATTATGCTTCCTATATGTCTATGCAATGATGTTTGAACTTTCTAAATGCATATCAACCCTGAGGGATGGATCGCGGAGCTACAGGGGCTCCTCCATGCGACGATGCGTGAGCGTGACGAGGCCCGCCAAGCCTTGACTCTACTGGTGAGTTTTCTAAACCCTAAACTCTTTAAATTATGCAAATGTTTATGATTATGCATGTGACTGTGAGGCCCGTGCCTTAATGGATCCTTAGTGGTTCGGACCTAGAACTCATTCTGGAATTTTCAGCTTTTTTCCTGGATTTTTAAGAATTTTTTTGGTATTTTTCCAGATTTAATTGGATTTATTTGAGGTTTTATGGAAATAATAAGGTTTTTATATATAATAAATATATTATATATATTAACTTTAATTTTTTCCTTTAATCCCTCACCCCCTCTCTCTCCCCTCGTAGATCTCTCACTCACCCTCACGCTCTCTCTCTCTTGTCCGATCGCCTCTCCCCCTCTCCTTGGGATCCAGGCGATTCGGCGACAGTTCGAGACGTGGAAGGTGCCGGTGGATTCCTCGTGTCGAGAGGAACGCGTGGACACCCACCTTGGTGCGGTTCGTGCCCCGTAGAGACGAGACGGAGCGTGGAGGCTCGGCGGTACCCTCTTCTTGCATGTGGCCTAAACGACCATTTCGGCTCGCACGAGGTAGGGGAATGGAATCCTGAACTCGCTAGGATCATTTTCTATAGCTTGGTTTCTTGTGTAAACCCATGTGGCATGCATATTGGTTATTTTCCATGTTTAGGGTTTAAGCTTCGTTCTTCATGTTTAAGCCATTGTAGGCATTGCATGTTGTTATTTTGTTGGTATTATGTTGTTTAAGACGTGTGGTTTGACAGGTTTTACAGGTTTTCATCGTTACCCGGTCATTCCGGTCGCCCGGGAGGGAACCCATTTTCAAACATAACCCGTCCGTAACCCAGACGGTGTGACGGTCCTTTCAGGAACTGTCACATCCGTAACGGTCCATAGGGGACGCGTTACGTCACTGTAACGGCCCTTTGGAGGCGCGTCACAGGGAGTGTAACGGTCAGGCTCCCGACTGTTACATTTCCGTTGAATTCCGTTGACCCGTTGAGGCTGTTGGCCTGACGGCCTGTCGGGCGGCCGTCAAGAGGCTGTAACGCGCCTGGGCGAGCGCGTTACACCATTTTCTGAGCGTTTAAAAACTGTTAACGTTAGTTTTGGTCTCGGGTGGACCTGACGGCCTATCGACCGGCCGTCAGGGTGATGTAATGCGCCACCGCGAGCGCGTTACATCCCGTTTGATCAGTTTGAGCTGGAGCTTCAGTGGCTGTAACGGCCAGGGACGGACGCGTCACAGCCGATGTAACGCGCCCTTCCCCGATCGTCACATACCTGTAACGCGGTGGCAGCAGACCGCCACACGCCTGTTAGTTTCAAAAAGCTGCCGGTCTATTCTTAATGCTTCCCGAAATGTTTATATGCCATGCTTATGTTATTCTATTATATAATGGCATGTTTGTAAATCCCAATAGAGTAGCTTTTATTTCCTTGTAATGGAACCACTGTTGTAGCCCTAAGGTCTTTGAGTACCGACCCGCTTGGGAATAGCGGAGGGGTGTTTCCCATCACACGGTTTTTAAGCTAGTACCGTGGGCTCCTCGCCAATGGTAGCGTCCTAGCAAGGGAGAAATCTAGCTAGAGGGCTTGGCTCTGGCGAGAGTCAGTGTGTGCACACGTGGTCAGAGGCTGTAGACTAACATTGACGAATGTCACTCTGACTGGTCACTTGGTTTGGTACTGTTTACGGGCTCAGCTTGTCGTGTTGCCGACTGCGAGTGCTTGAGACGTAGTGTAAGCTGTCAGTGGACGCATCTGGTTTCTATTCCCGGTGGTTGTCCTGTTCCCTGCTGCTTGGATTAGTTGAGGCATATTCTATTGGTAGATTTAGTTTCAGTCATTTAGACTTACTCGTTATTGGCATGTATTAGCTGTTATATCTGTTTAGTTAGATTTTACAGCTTTATTGTGATTAGTTATTCATGCCATTGCCTGTTAATTTGATTAAATGCATGCTCTAATTACCTTTATTATTGCATGTATGCTTGTTTAGTGCGAGGTAGGGATCCGCGTGACCCCTACTGAGTCTGGCTGTGACTCACCCTTCTTCTTTCAGGTGAGCCGCGCCCGTCGTCTCCCTGTATTTCCTGTGTGCCCGGAGACCGTGCCTAGCTGCAAGCAGTAGACGAGTTGCCTTGTTGGGCTCTCTTGTGTACTTTTGCCGGGGTATGCCCTGTGTAGTTGTACTTTTGGACTGCACTCTTGTGCCTCTGGACTAGTATATATATTTAGCACTTGTTTATTTTAAATTGCTTCCGCACTTCTGTTAAATTAATTCTAATATGCGTGCTTGTGATTGCAATTCATTATGCATCCCCTCGACAAACTTCACTAACCCTTCAGGGGCCTCATCAGCCTCTTGGGTGGCTTCCCCAGTTCCTGGTATCGGTGTATCGATGTTATCGGTATATCGGTATCCGGCGCTCTGGGTCATCACAGTTGGTATCAGAGAGGAGCTGAGGATTTGTATAAGGAATTGGAATTTACACTTGTCCAGAGCTAGTCCTTCGTATTGTCTATTGCTGGCTTAGGTTGTTTTCCGTGTGATTGATGGAATTGCTGTTGATTTCTATTTTTTGGTAGTGCAAGATGCCACCTCGTCGAGGAAGACCTCCTCGAGTTCCTAGGCATGCGCCTAGAGAGGAGAGTGGTTCTGCTCAACCTCCTACAGTTCCTGCAGTTCCTGCTGTTCCTGTAGTTCCTCCTCTAGTGCCAGTTGTTGCTCCTCAAGTTGAAGTGCCTGGTAGTCGAGGCAATGCTTTGAAAGAATTTCTCTTGTTCAATCCACCTGCTTTTGACGGACAGCCTGATCCAGAGGTAGCGAGATAGTGGCTGGATGCGATTGAGCGCGTGTTCCTGTCGATGGAGTGTGCAGAGGATGAGAAGGTTATGCTTGCCGCATTTCAGCTCCAAGGTGCAGCCATTACGTGGTGGAAAGCCGAGTGGCAGATTGCATTTCATTCCAGGCCCCTTTGGCAGATCACTTGGGCAGAGTTTGTTGCAGCTTTCGAGCGTGCCTATACTCCTGCCTGCTTGCAGATGGCAAAGATGTACCAGTTCATGGAATTATTCCAAGGCGATATGACCGTGCTTCAGTATCGGAATAAATTTATGGAATTGGGTCAGTATGCGCCCCATGTGCTAGCTAATGAAGCTTTGAAGACTCAGCAGTTCTTGCGAGGGTTAAGGCCAGAGTTGAAGTTACCCTTGATCGCGAGTCATGTTGCTGATCTAGATGGTGCGTGCTAGGCAGCTGTGGCACTTGAGCTGGAGATGGCAAGACCTAGAGGGTATCCACAAATGGGGTTGGTTCAACCGACGATGCAGTTTCAGCAGACTTACCGACCGCCAGTGGCAGGAGTCCCCTCAGTCGCGTCAGAGGTTAGCGGTGTTTCTTCCTCTTCTAAGCCCAAGTTTAAAAAGTTCAAGAAGAAGAAGAAGTTCTTTCAGCAAGAATCTCCTGGTACGGGTACTGTTCAGCAGCCGACAACGCCTTCTTCCCAGACTCATCAGAGTTCTGCTGTCAGTCAGCCGTGGACTTGTCGGAGATGCGGTGGTCACCATAAGGGTCAGCCGTGTTCTTTTCCAGTTGTTTATTTTTGCTGTGACCAGCCTGGTCACGTTGTTCGAGATTGCCCGCTGAGGCCAAAGCCGGTGCAAGCTCCTTTGTTTTCTCAGCCTTAGCAGTCGCAGTTTAGACCTCCTTCTGTACCTCAACCTCAACAACAATTTTATTCTCAAGCTTCAGTGTCTTCCCTGCAATCTTCAGCCGGATCTAAGAAGCAGAAGGGCAAGGTTTCCCATATTTCTGAAGCTGAAGTGGTTGCATCCCATCTGGTGGAAGGTACGATCATGCTTTATGGTCATTTAGCTCGTGTCTTATTTGATTCTGGTGCTTCTCACTCTTTTATCTCTGAGGATTTCATTGCATGTATTGAGGAGCCGACGTCAGAGATAACTTGTGAATTATATGTTGAGATGCCTTCTGGAGATTTTATGATCACGCCTCTGTGTTTGGAAGAATCTCTTGTCATGATTAATAATCATCAGTTGCCGGCGAGATTTTATGTGTTGCAGCTGGCAGGCTATGACATCATTCTGGGTATGGATTGGTTGGAGCAATATGGAGCTGTGGTTGATTGCAGATCAAAGAAGGTTTATTTTCAGCCACAGGGGAAATCCGCATTTTATTTCCAAGGTATTCGATGCCGTTCTTCTCGCATGATTATTTCTGCTATTCGAGCCTATAGGTTGCTTAGTGCAGGTTGCCAGGGATTCTTAGCTTCTGTGGTTGCTGTTGAGAAACCACGACAGGACGTCAGTGATATTCCTATTATTTGTGAGTTCGCTGATGTGTTTCCTGACGAGTTGCCAGGCTTGCCTCCAGAGCGAGAAATTGAAATGGTGATTGAACTGATTCCTGGTACAGCCCCGTTAGCAAAGGCACCGTACCGAATGGCTCCAACTGAACTAAAAGAAATGCGAGCACAGCTACTTGAATTGCTGGAAAAAGGCTATATTCGCCCCAGTTTTTCTCCGTGGAGTGCTCCAGTCCTATTTGTGAAAAAGAAAGATGGAAGCCTGAGACTTTGTATTGATTACAGACAGCTGAATCAGGTGACTATCAAGAAAAAATATCCGCTCCCCAGGATTGATGATTTGTTTGACCAGTTACAGTCTGCTACTGTCTTTTCACGGATTGACCTCCGGTCTGGCTATTTTCAATTACGGATTCGAGAATCTGATGTGGAGAAGACAGCTTTCAGTACTCGTTATGGTCATTATGAATTTCTGGTAATGCCGTTTGGTTTGACTAATGCCCCAGCATCTTTCATGGACCTAATGCAGTGTATCTTTCCTCCATTTCTGGATCAGTTCATGGTAATCTTTGTTGATGATATTCTGGTTTACTCTGCTTCTGAGGAAGATCATGTGCAGCATTTGAGGATCATTCTGCAGACTCTGAGAGATCACGAGCTTTATGCGAAGCTCAGTAAATGTGAATTCTGGCTTCGGGAGATTCATTTTCTTGGCCACGTGATTTCTGGTGACGGAGTAGCAGTGGACCCTGTAAAGATTGAAGCTGTCCTGAATTGGCAGAGACCGAGAACTGTAATAGAGATAAGAAACTTTTTAGGTTTGGCTGGGTATTATCGAAGATTCATCCAGGATTTTGCAAAGATTACAGCACCTATGACTAGACTGACTCGTAAAGATGTGATGTTTGTATGGTCAGATCAGTGTGAGGAGAGCTTTGTTGAATTGAAAAGGCTCTTGACTTCTTCTCCAGTGTTGATTTTGCCTTCCGGCTCGGGTGGATTTGTTGTTTGTACAGATGCTTCTCGAGTGGGTTTGGGTGTAGTGCTGATGCAACACGGTCAGGTTATTGCTTATGCATCTCGGCAATTGAAACAGCATGAAGAAAATTATCCCACGCATAATCTGGAGTTAGCTGCAGTTGTTTTTACCTTAAAGATCTGGAGACATTATCTGTATGGTGAAAAATTTTAGATTTTTACTGATCATCAGAGTTTACAGTATATATTCTCCCAGAAAGATCTGAATCTTAGGCAGAGGCGATGGATGGAATACATGAAAGATTATGACTTTGCACTCTCCTATCAGCCGGGTAAAATGAATGTTGTGGCTGATGCTCTGAGCAGGAAGGTGCAAGTCAGTCATTTGTTGCTTCATGAATGGAAACTTTGGGAACAGCTTCCGAGCGAGGTGATTAGCATGGATATTCCTGTCGACCCGAGGACAGCGATTTGTGCTACCTTGACTTTGGGTTCTTCTTTATATCAGCAGATTCAAGAAGCTCAGCAAGCTGATTCTGATTTGGCTCGTGTTATATCAAGATATGATGTTGAATTTGATGACGAGTTGATTGTGAGTTTCTGTGGTAGATTGTATATTCCCGCTGATGATTCTTTGAGATTTGCAATTATGAGTGAAGCCCATGGATCCCGCTTTGCTATTCACCCAGGTGTCACCAAGATGTATCAGAATTTGAAGAAGCAGTTCTGGTGGCCAGGTATGAAGAGAGATGTGGCTGTATTTGTTTCTAAGTGCTTGACTTGTCAGCAGGTTAAATCCGAACATTAAAAGCCAGGTGGATTGCTTCAGCCATTAGAGATTCCAATGTGGAAATGGGACCATGTTACTACATATTTTGTGGTGGGTTTGCCTCAGACTTCACAAGATTTTGATGGTATCTGGTTGCTTGTTGATAGATTGACAAAAACTTCCAGATTGTTGCCAATAAAGGTTGTTTGGATTGTGCAGAGGTTGGCCGAGCTTTATGTTCAGAAGATAGTGCCACTACATGGAATTCCAATTTCACTTGTGTCAGATCGTCATCCACGATTTACCTCCGACTTCTGGCGCAGTTTTCAGAAAGCCTTGGGCACTGAGTTAGCATTCAGTTCAGCGTATCATCCGCAGTCAAATGGGCAGTCGGAGAGGACTATTCAGACTCTGGAAGATATGCTGAGATCGTGTTGTCTTGACTGGCAGGGTTCGTGGAGTCAACATTTGCCACTTGTTGAATTTGCTTATAATAATAATTTTCACTCCAGTATTGGCATGGCTCCTTATGAGGCACTGTATGGTCGTCCTTGTCGTACCTCTCTGAACTGGTTTGATGTTGGGGACAGACTGTTGACGGGACCTGATATGGTACAGCAGTGTTCGGATGTGGTTCGTCTGATCAGGCAGAGATTGTTGACGGCTCAGAGTCGACAGAAAAGCTATGCATATCAGCGCAGACGTCCACTACATTTTGAGCCTGGAGATATGATTTTTGTCAAGGTATCTCCAATGAAAGGCGTTTCCAAATTTGGGAAGCGTGGAAAGCTTAGTCCGCGTTATGTTGGCCCGTTTCCTATTGTTAAAGCTGTGGGTCAGGTAGCTTATTGTCTGCAACTACCAGCGGCTATGCAAGCTATTCATGATGTGTTCCACGTCTCTCAGTTGAGGAAATATGTGCCAGATGCATCCCATGTTCTCGATGATTCAGTTTGGCCCGAAGTGACTGCTGATTTGTCTACGCCAGAGTTTCCTATTAGAATTGAAGACCGTCGTGAGCAGCGGTTGAGAAATAAGGTTATCCCTCTGGTAAGAGTTGCTTGGCAACGTCACTCTGGTAATGAGTCTACTTGGGAGGGCGAAGATGAGATGCGTCAGCTTTTTCCCTTCTTATTCCAGTAAGGTATAATTATGTTTCTCAGTTTCCTCCTTATCCTTTGTTGTAAATTTTGAGGGTGAAATTATTATTAGGAGGGAGGGACTGTGAGGCCTGTGCCTCGATGGATCCTTAGTGGTTCGGACCTAGAACTCATTCTAGAATTTTCGGCTTTTTTCCTGGATTTTTAGGAATTTTTCTGGTATTTTTTCAGATTTAATTGGATTTATTTGAGGTTTTATGGAAATAATAAGGTTTTTATATATAATAAATATGTTATATATATTAACTTTATTTTTTTTCCTTTAATCCCTCACCCCCTCTCTCTCCCCTCGTCGATCTCTCACTCACCCTCACGCTCTCTCTCTCTTGTCCGATCGCATGTCCCCCTCTCCTTGGGATCCAGGCGATTTGGCGATGGTTCGAGGCGTGGAGGGTGCCAGTGGATTCCTCGTGTCGAGAGGAACGCGTGGACGCCCACCTTGGCGCGGTTCGTGGCCCGTAGAGACGAGACGGAGCGTGGAGGCTCGGCGGTACCCTCCTCTTGCATGTGGCCTAAACGGCCATTTCGGCTCGCAGGAGGTAGGGGGATGGAATCCTGAACTCGCTAGGATCATTTCCTATAGCTTGGTTTCTTGTTTAAACCCATGTGGCATGCATATTGGTTATTTTCCATGTTTAGGGTTTAAGCTTCGTTCTTCATGTTTAAGCCATTGTAGGCGTTGCATGTTGTTATTTTGTTGGTATTATGTTGTTTAGGACGTGTGGTTTGACAGGTTTTACAGGTTTTCGTCGTTACCCGGCGATTCCGATCGCTCGGGAGGGAACCCGTTTTCAAACATAACCCGTCCGTAACCCAGATGGTGCGACGGTCCTTCCAGGAACCGTCACATCCGTAACGGTCCATTGGGAACGCGTTACGTCACTGTAACGGCCCTTTGGAGGCGCGTCACAGTGAGTGTAACGGTCAGGCTCCCGACCGTTACATTTTCGTTGAATTCTGTTGACCCGTTGAGGCGGTTGGCCTGACGGCCTGTCGGGCGGCCGTCAGGAGGCTGTAACGCGCCTGGGCGAGCGCGTTACACCATTTTCTGAGCGTTTAAAAATTGTCAACGTTAGTTTTGGGCTCGGGTGGACCTGACGGCCTGTCGGCCGGCCGTCAGGGTGATGTAACGCGCCACCGCGAGCGCGTTACATCCTGTTTGATAAGTTTGAGCTGGAGCTTCGGTGGCTGTAACGGCCAGGGGCGGACGCGTCACAGCCGATGTAACGCGCCCTTCCCTGACCGTCACATACCTGTAACGCGGTGGCAGCAGACCGCCACACACCTGTTAGCTTCAAAAAGCTGCCGACCTATTCTTAATGCTTCTCGAAATGTTTATATGCCATGCTTATGTTATTCTATTATATAATGGAATGTTTGTAAATCCCAATAGAGTAGCTTTTCTTTCCTTGCAATGGAACCATTGTTGTAGCCCTAAGGTCTTTGAGTACCGACCCGCTTGGGAATAGCGGAGGGGTGTTTCCCATCACACGGTTTTTAAGCTAGTACCGTGGGCTCCTCGCCAATGGTAGCGTCCTACCAAGAGAGAAATCTAGCTAGAGGGCCTGGCTCAGGCGAGAGTCAGTGTGTGCACACGTGTTCAGAGGCTGTGGACTGACATTGACGAATGTCACTCTGACTGGTCACTTGGTTTGGTACTGTTTACGCACTCAGCTTGTCGTATTGCCGACTGCGAGTGCTTGAGATGCAGTGTAAGCCGTCAGTGGACGCATCTGGTTTTTGTTCCCGGTGGTTGTCCTGGTCCCTGCTGCTTGGATTAGTTGAGGCATATTCTACTAGTAGATTTAGTTTCAGTCGTTTAGACTTACTCGTTATTGGCATGTATTAGCTGTTATATCTGTTTAGTTAATTTTACAGCGTTATTGTGATTAGTTATTCATGCCATTGCCTGTTAATTTGATTAAATGCATGCTCTAATTGCCTTTATTTTTGCATGTATGCTTGTTTAGTGCGAGGTAGGGATCCGCGTGACCCCTACTGAGTCTGGCTGTGACTCACCCTTCTTCTTTCAGGTGAGCCGCGCCCGTCGTCTCTCGGTATTTCCCGTGTGCCCGGAGACCGTGCCTAGCTGCCAGTAGTAGACGAGTTGCCTTGTTGGGCTCTCTTGTGTACTTTTGCCAGGGTATGCCCCGTGTAGTTATACTTTTGAACTGCACTCTTGTGCCTCTGGACTAGTATATATATTTAGCACTTGTTTATTTTAAATTGCTTCCACACTTCTGTTAAATTAATTCTAATATGCACGCTTGTGATTGCAATTCATTATGCATCCCCTCGACAAAGTTCACTAACCCTTCAGGGGCCTCATCAGCCTCTTGGGTGGCTTCCCCAGTTCCTGGTATCGGTGTATCGATGTTATCGGTATATTGGTATCTGGCGCTCTGGGTCGTCACAGTGACTGACCTAGAGTTTTGGATGCAGCATGCCGAGGGGACCCAACGTCAGGGGACAGACGATGCTTCTTCCTCCTCCGCCCAGACTCCCGGAGACCGAGCCGAGCGGGATGCCGACTTCACGCGGATGGTGTCCCGAGCTGAGGTAGCTAAGACCGCACTAGTCGAGAGGGTACGCTACTACTACACTTCCCTTTAATGCTTATGCTCATGATTATGAAATGATGTTGTCTGACTATGGATTGTGTATGCAGATGACCGAGCTGGCTGTGTCACTAGGCGAGATCGCCCGACTGCGGGAGGACGCCGAGCGCCTCCATGCCAAGACTACTGCCTTACGCGCAGACGTGGCAGAGGCTTCACGCCACTTTGCTGAGATGGAGCGTTCCCACGCGGGGATGGTGGAGACAGAGCTACTTCGAGCTCGGGCGGTAAAGGCGGAGCAGTACCGTGCTGAGGAGGAGAGGGCTCGGCTAGAGGTGGCCGAGCTGAGAGGCGAGGTCCGGGCATTTGAGAAGATGACCCGGAGGCCAGAGCGGAGCAGGACCCCGAGCGGCAGCACTCACGGCACGCATGGTTCCATTAGGTGCTACTTCACGAGTTCCTCTGGCCACCGGAGGAAAGAGGACGAGGAGCGGCGCTGACGACGTCGCAACGAGGTGACCTTAGCGATGCCTCCGCCAAAGAGGCACAAGGGAGGCGGAGACAGCGAGGGGGGTCACGGAGAGGGCCAGACATGACTTGTACTTGGGACCTGACCTTTTGTACATGATATGATATGATAGTGATATGCCCTTTTTTTGCTTTGATTTTATGGATATATGAATGTATGAATGAATGCAAATGACTAACACTGACTTACTGACTACGACTACGACACGAGTGAGACTAACACGCGCGCGAGAGAGTGAGAGACGACACGAGTGAGTGAGTGAGGAGAGAGACACGACAGAGTGAGAGAGAGACCCCGACTCGGAGTGAGGGAGAGACGCTGACTGAGTGAGAGAGAGACGCCAAACTGAGTGAGAGAGAGACGCCAAACTGAGAGACGCTAAACTGAGCGAGAAAGAGACGACCACAACTTGAGTGATACAAGTGAGAACAGGTTTAAAATAAGGCCTCAGCTTACTAAATGGTCGAAAAGAGATAGTTCAAAGCCCACACGGTCTTGTATTAGACCGTTCAAAGCCTCTCAGCCAGGGTGATCAAACGGATTAATGTTAGCCACTCAAAGAATAGGATGGTTCCTTCGTGACCATGTAACAAATGGAGCGGTTGATTCCAGACCGCTCTTCCTTCAGGATTCAAACAGTGTAAAAGCTTCTAAACGGTCGGAATATGACCGTCCACTGGATAGGGCGGTCTATCAATAGACCGCTCAATGCTACGACCTGAAGGCCAACCGAGACTCTCTTGGAGAGTCCCAACCCAAAGATAGACGTCCTAAACCAACCCTAACTCTATCCCAACTTGATCTAGGCCTATCCTAACTCAGTTCCAGTGGGTTTAGGCCTCTATCTAAGCCCTATAAATAGGAGGGGGTTCTAAATTCATACTTCACACCAAACCCCTCTTTCTAAGCCTCAAACCTTTGCTAATCTTTATCACATCACCATGAAAAGGTCCTTTGAGGGGAGTTCAATGGAGGGGGCAGCTTATGAAGGGCCAAAGCCGGCCAGGAAGGAGCGAGAAGTGCTCCAATGGCTGACTACAATCCCTCATCACTTGAGCTCGAGCCCTTTGAGAGAGGTATGTTAACCTGATTTCATTCAAGCCAAATTATTCCTTTACTTACACATTCTTTCTCTCTTTCTCCCTCTCTTTTCCCAGCTTCTTCCTGGCTCCCGACGTTATTCCACTCTAAAGTGGATGACTCCCATGGTTCGTGCATTGCCCCTAGGAGTGACATCCATCCTAAGATCCTGGCACCTACACCCACTCTTAGCACTAGGTCAAAACTACCCAAAGCTTTCTCTTGACTGACACAGCATCTCAGCCTTGGTAGAAATCTGGCATCCTCAGACCCATACATTCATTTTCCCACCATTCGAGGCCACTATCCTATTAGAGGAGGTAGAGACCTACTTCTCTTTACCTAGATCCCAGGTGGCAGAGGAAGACTCAGTGTGTCACAACGTTGCCCCTGTAGACCCTAGACTCATCTTGGGAGGGTTCATACCAGACAGCAGGGACGTCCACACCTTCATAGGCCCACGTCAGATCCATCTCATTCCTCTTAGCCAGTGGGTGGTTGAACATTGTAGGAATCGGTGTGAATGGGATGAGGCCATAGCCAAGGCCGCGTCCATTTGCTTGTGCGGGGCTATCTTGTTCCCCTCAGTTGACCATGTGCTAGAGACTCCCCTTCTTAGTACCAGAAGTGACTTATGGCAGGGTCTTTCTATCTCCCAGGCCATCCTTGCCTACTTGTACAAGGGTCTTACCTCAGCATCGCTAGGAGGTCTTCTCTTTGGTTCTATGATGCTCTTAGAGTGCTGGATGGGCGTCAGGATGAAATTCATTCAGAAGGAGGATGTCACTTCAGCTAGCAGGATCTTTGGGAGCCACCCCCTCTTCTTCACAGGTGGCTCGTTTGGGTTCTCCCCGCAGGTAGAGTGCAGGACAGTAGAGAAGAAGACCAGGGATGAGTGGCGACTACACATCAACAGGCTGCCCCTAGATTGGTTCGTGACGTGCCCGGACTTCCTCCGTGACACCACTGTCAGAGTTCCTAGGAGGTCAGGCTTGGATCTGAGGCTCGTGAGCGACACTACACTAGCGATGTACAGCACGCACCGGTGCTACCTACAGGTTGGACTACCCCGGACCGTTCTACCAGCACTCCTTCCCACACTACAGGCGAGGAGGATCGGTACAGAGGAGGATGAGCAGGTGGTCCGGAGTGCCCTGATCATGTGGGAGGTGAGCAGGGTGCTTACCTTACCAGCAAAGGTTGCAGAGATTCCGGCGAGGCGCCAAGCTTATGTTAGAGACCTGAGAGAGATACGTCCCCGCGGGGATGCCCAGCGGAGTACTGAGTGATTTTCCCTTTCTTCTCTTTCATGATGATATTGATGTAGAGACTTATGCTTAGAGATGTTTGATAGATGAATGAATAAAGCTGATGATTTGATTGGTTTGAGCTTGGGCTTTTCCTTGTGTGATTGAATGAGGCTATGACTTCAGCATTTACGCGGTCTCACATAGACCGTTCAGAGATTAGGACGGCTCTCTTGGAGCCGTGCATAAGATTTATAGCGGAGTCGATAGAAGGGAGTTGGGCAGCGCAGGGATAGACCGTGAGCCTGATTGAGCGGTCACGAACCCACCGTTCATAAAGTGGAACGGCCTAAAGGAGACCGTGTATATTTGGAGGAACTTAAGACTGGAATGGTCTAAATAAAACCGTGTGAATGGTTAGACGGTCTGACCAAGACCATTGAAATTAATAGAACGGTTGACAGTTAGCCGTTTGAAGACTGAAGTGCTGAACTTTGAGCTTCAACCTGCTCCTACACACACAAAAAATAAAAAAGATAGATTAAATCTGTTTTAGGCTTAAGCCCTTGCCTGTAGCAAGTTAGGGAATGACCAGTTCTTGATTTTTGGTCAAGGGGGTAAGCCTTATTAAATAGGCAAACAAAATGACAATGAATGCAATGGATGCTATGAATGTAAATCATAAAAAACCTTTTTGTTGAAAATATTTGATTTTTTTAAAGTTTGAAATATTTGATTGTTTTGGATTTTGAAATATATGATTTTTTTGGATTTTGAAATATTTGATTTTTTTGGGGTTTTGAAATATTTGATTTTTTAATTTTGAAATATTTGATTTTTTTTGGGTTTTGAAATATTTGATTTTGTGGTGTTTTAAAATATTTTTTTGGGTTTTGAAATATTTGATTTTTTTTGGATTTGAAATATTTAATTTTTTTTTGGTTTTAAAATATTTGAATTTTTTTTAGATTTGAAATATTTGATTTTTTTGGATTTTGAAATATTTGATTTTTTTTTTTTTGGATTTGAAACCAGCTCAAACCTGACGACGGGGGACCTCATATCTCACTAGGGGTCTCCTGGGTTCAACGTGCGTTATAAAGGGCCGCCTGTGGCCGGGGCCGATTTCGCTTAACGGTGTCTCTACCGCGACCATACCCGGGGTGGGATTCATTCCTTGGAAAATAAAAGAGAGTTTGATAGAAAAGCTGACAACATGTATAGAGGTTTTTAGGGCTTGAGTTCTTTTCACGACACCCCTTTTTTTTCAAAGAATTTGGTCTGTTGCACCGGGGCTTTGTGTCCATCATCGAACCTACATCCGGTCTAGGCACGCATATGACCAGGCTCATAACGTCCCGCGGGGAAACTGTACTGCCACTCTTGCCATGCCTAGTTTCATTATTTTGGGGACTTTCAGACTTTCGAGCTTCGAGCTTTGGGTGAGCTTTTAGCTTTGATCTTTGATTTTGCCCATTTTTCTCTATTTCTTTTCTTTTTCTTTTTTCTTGCTCTTTTAACCTGCGGAATCAGGTCATAACGGACTGCCCCTATTTGAGACCTCTTTTATCGGGGGGTCTAGATTAGTTCTCGCCCCCTTATTCACCACTTGCCCCTGTCTTCAGCCGAGAGAGGAGAAAAAATAAGGATTTTCACTTTCCCCAAAGCATGGCCAAGGGAGAGACGATGTTGCGCAAAAGAAGAGAATCGGACCACAGGGGTCGTGTAGTGTGTGAATGTTGAACCGGGGGTCCCCTTTCGTGATCAAGTGGAGGCACACCCCGCCGCCGGGCTATTGCTGGCTTGACTATTTGGATAAAAGCATTTTAAATATAGCCCATTCCACGGATTCGGCAGTTCTTCACCCTCGCGTTAACTAAACGATATGCGTTACCAGGATAGACTTCCTTAACTACAAACGGCCCTTCCCAGTTGGGTTGCAGCTTGGCCCTGGGACCTACTGATCTGATAAATTTACGTTTCAAAACCATGTTACCCTTTTGGAATTTTCTTTCAATAACCTTCTTTTGAAAATACCGCGAGACACGCTTTTGGTAAACCGAAACATGATTGGCCGCATTAAGCCTCTTCTCGTCTAAGAGTTCCAGTTGGACTAGCAACTCCTCTCGACGCTCGTCGAGATTAAGTTCTTTGTCTAGCTACACTCTTAGGGGAGGGATCAAGATCTCGTATAAGAGTACCACCTCCATCCCATAGGTAAGGGCGAAAGGAGTTTGCCTCGTGGGAGTACGGACGGAGGTGCGATAAGCCCATAGCGCTTCTACCAGTTTATCGGCCCAATCAACGAATTTGTGTGACTCGCATGTTTTCTTGATGATTTTTAGAAGGGTTTTGTTTGTGGCCTCAGCCTGGCCATTACCTTGGGGGTAGTATGGTGATGAATGATGCAATGAAATATTAAATCTCTTACAAAGGTCCCGAAGTTCCTGCGAAACAAATTGAGACCCATTGTCGGTGATGATATCACTTGGCACTCCAAACCGCAAGATGATATTCTTCAGGATGAAGCGGCATACCGTGGTGGCTTTGATTTCTGCATAAGCTTCAGCTTCTGCCCTCTTGGTGAAGTATTATGTAGCTGTCAGAATGAAGGATTTCTATTTAATCTGAGCATTAGGGTCACCAAGTGGTCCAATAATATCAAAGGCCCACATCGAGAATGGCCAAGGAGCGGAGAGAGGATGGAGAGAAGAAGCCGGAGCATGGATTTTATGTGCATGAAGCTGGCATTGAAGACACCTATGGACATAGGTGGAACAGTCTTCTTCTAGGGTTGGCCAGTAATAGCCCTGCCTAAGAATCTTCTTCGCCAACGCTTGCCCATTAACATGCCCTCCACACTCACTGGAGTGAGCGGCTTCTACTACCTTCTGAGCCTCATCGTCATCCAAACACATCATTAGAACTCCATTGAGAGCCCGCCTATACAACTCTCCAGCAACAATCGTATATCTGGAGGCGGCTCTTCCAATGGCCTTGCGTTGCTCGGCGTTCGTCATCTCGGGAAAGGAACCATCCCTGTAATACTGCTCAATCTCATAATACCACGGCAACTCTTCTTCTTTCGATGATCTCCTCAAGCTCAGTTAATGAAACTTCTTTCACATCTTCCCTCTCCGCCTTCCTTTCTACAGATTTCCTAAGATTGTCGAACCAGGGATCCTGAAGGGAAGGAGCATCTAACCGCTGGACTAGAATGGTCTTAGTGGCGCAACTAAGGGGGAATGAAAGAGAAGAAGTGAGCGATGTAAGAGCATCGGCCAGAATATTCTGAGAACGAGGAGTATGAATATAGATAAGCTTTCGGAATTGCCTGGCCAAGAGCGTGACCAAATCTTGATAAGGTTTAAGTTTAGGGTCACGGGTGCGGTAAGTTGACAGAACTTGACCCAGCACCAATTGAGAGTCTCCTATGATGTTAAGGTATCGCGCGCCCATGAGGTAGGCATGCTTCAGACCGGCAAGGAGAGCCTCGTACTCGGCTATATTATTTATGGCTGGAAAAGAGAGTTGATAAGCGATAGGGATGGTTACTCCTTCCAGAGTGAGGAGAACGGCGCCGATTCCACAGCGCTGGGAATTAAGAGCACCGTCGAAATGAAGAGACCAAAAGGGAAAATGAGTGATTACAACCAAGTTTTCATCAGGAAATTCGTCCTGGATCGAATCAGTGCGAGGGATAGGAGAATGAGCAAGATGCTCAGCAATGGCGTATCCCTTGATCGCTTTCTGGACAATGAAGGTGATATCGAACTGTGAAAGAAAGCTCTGCCAGCGAGCTAATCTGCTAGAAAGGATGGGTTTTTCTAAGAGATACCGAATGGGGTCCATTCTGGAGATCAGTTTAACCTCATGGGCAAGAAAATTGTGCTTGAGTTTCTGAGCTACCCAAACTAGCGCTACGCAGGTCTTCTCCATGGCAGTATACTTGGATTCATCGGGATTAAATAACCTCGAAAGGTAGTACGCTGCCCTTTCCCTTCCTTCATCATCCACCTGAGCCAGGACAGCTCCTAGGGAGTCCTCAATCACAGAAATGTATAGAATCAGGGGTTTCCCAGGGACGGGTGGTTGTAGAACCGGGGGATTAGAAAGATAGACCTTAAGATCCTCATAGGCCTTTTGGCATTGTTCATTCCATTCAAACTTAGCTCCCGCCTTTAACAATTCATAGAATGGGCGGCACCTTTCCGAATGTTGAGATATAAATCTCCTAATGAATTGTAAACGCCCAATCAAACCTCTGAGTTCGGTGATGTTCTTAGGCAGTGGCATTTCTGTTGAGTCCCAAAGGGCGGCAATCAAGAGGGGAGGGGTGAATTGATTGGCCAATAAAATTTACTTCTACGATAAAACTTGTAAATTAAGCATGCAAGCACTAGAACTTACCGAAACATGGATGCACTTGTTAATGCATGTGAGAAATGTAGATGTTTGACAATGAAATAGGTGTACGCTCAACTCACCGTGAAGCCCACACTATTACGGAAGCGGAAAGACAAACCACAAGAGACACACGGAATTTTTAGGTGGTTCAGGTACACTACCGTGTCCCCTACGTCCACCCCTCACTCGTGAGGATCAAGACTTCACTATGAAGTGAGCCACACACACACGCTGTGTATAACAGCAAACACTCACACACACGGCACCCGATCTGGGCTGCCAAACAAACACACACACACGTTCGTGGTTCCGAGCACGAACACCACACACAAGAATATGAATCAAGTTTTACAACATATGCTCATGCTCAAACTAAATGATTCAGAGAACAGGGAGTGAAGAAAGATTTATCGTGGTTGAAGCTCCCCCTTTCACTTCTTTGAAGGTAGTTGAATGCTTCTTCAGGAGGAACAGTTGATCTTGAAGGAAGATTGGAGGAGAATGGTGCAGAAATGAAGTTGTAGCTTGAAATCCCTTGCAGCTTCCAATTGCAGATGATATGGACACTTGTTTCTGACCTCTTCCCTTCACTTTCAGCTTCAGATCTCGGTGGAGGAAGGCATGGGAGCTGCAACTGCGACCCTGCACACAAAGAACAATATTTTTCTTCAAAAAAACTCTCTCCCTTTGATCTCACATCGCATCTATTTTATCATAGGCCACTTGGGCTTATTTAATTGCTTAAGACAGTCAAAAGAGGCTAGGAAACCAGATCCACAATTTGTGGAATGTTTTATGGAGGTTGGACTAGGATAGGAAGACTTTTAGTACAAGAAAATTGAAGTC
This sequence comes from Amorphophallus konjac, assembly GCA_022559845.1. Lineage (NCBI taxonomy): Eukaryota > Viridiplantae > Streptophyta > Magnoliopsida > Alismatales > Araceae > Amorphophallus > Amorphophallus konjac. Next base: position 84,954,281 of record CM040129.1, on the reverse strand, counting down.
AAAGATGGCGGCTGGAGGTCGGAACTGAAGGGGTCGACCCTCGAAGAGGGTAGCCTATGCCAAAAACAATGGGTCGACCCTTGGGGTCGACCCTCGTTCAAACAAGATATGTAACCAAAAATTTTTACAGGGGTCGACCCTCGCGATGGGATCATTCTGTATAAACAGAATTTTCCAGGGGTCGACCCTTGGGGTCGACCCTCGCACTGGTGGGTTCTGAAGAATGAATGTTTCTCCAGGGGTCGACCCTTGGGGTCGACCCAAGTGCCAGAACAAACAAAGATGTGGTAAAAACCACCAAGATAGGGTACCAACCTAGTGGGGTTAAGGAATAGAGTACACAACAATAAGATGCATGAATCTAAGGCATGAATAATGAGGAACCAATTAAATTACCTTAGATTCTGAAAAATACTCTATTACCTACTTAATGCAAGGCATGAATTTTAACAAGGATATTAAAAGAGCTAGGATTGATCTCACCAAATGTCCTTGTGTCATTCAAGTCCTTAACTGCCTCCTTGCCCCTGTCAAGACATGCATTCTGAGTTAGCTTTGGCGTTTGCAAATCAAGATTGAACGTCTTACCAACAGAGGTGATTCCTGTACTTCCAAATCTCCTTAACTCATTAAGTGGAAACGATTCCAAAGCTTATCATGGCATTCAAGTTAGAACAAAAGATATGTAGTGTTTTAATCATCATCAAAATTCATTACAAATAACCACATAGAGGGGGTTCAACAATATCCCCCCTTTTTGATGATGACAAAATACTTCATCCCAAGGATAACTTCATTCCACTAGAGCAAAGACTTATAAGATTGATAAAAAGGCGTATTCCATCAACCAACCGTTCTTGAATTGAAATAACAACCACAGTCCATAATCTGATTTCATTAACGAGGGGAAATGAGCAATGCAACAAAATGCACCAGATGCCATGCCATGATTAAGGAGACAAGACGACACTAAAGACAATACATGAATGCAAATACAATATGAGAATGCAACACACATGCATGCAAGCATACAGCACACATAGACTATAAGTAGCTGCGCCGAATAGCTAGCAGGGCACAAATATAGACAAAACTTCTCCCCCTTTGGCAACATCAAAAAGAGGGGGTGAAACGGGATAATAAGTGTGCCATGTGAATGAAGTGCAACGGCCTAATGATCATCCGGAGTGCGTGGACTGGGAGGACGCCGGATATGATCCAAAATTTTGTGGTACAGTTGGGTGTGATGAGCCAAGGCATCGGTGAATGATTGAGTGCATTCTTGGTGAGAAAGCTTCAGATCATGAAGTTCATTTTCAATAACTTTCAAGGTCTCTCCATACTTGTCCAACCGTTCATCAATGTGATCCAAACTATCTATGATTAGCCTGGCCGCCTCGGAGGGTATATTTGCCGCAGGAGCAAGGGGTGATCCCTCCCCATCTTGTTCTTCTTCAACCTCATCGTCCTCCTCAGAACTTGCAACTGGAATGGCACTTTTCAGCTGGTGAACTAATTCACCATCTTGCATAACATAGCCCATGTTGTGACAGATTGAGTGAATGGTAAAAATATCAGCATCTCGCATAGTCTGTGAAGATTCTGCTGAAAGATCTATCTCCTTGTATTGGAAAATGGCAGTTAATGCAGCAATATAAGGCAAAGTTCAATTCTTGTGTTTGATGCTCGAGCATATATGCTCCAAAATAAGTGCTGGAAAGTTGATTGGAATCCCATCCAAGAGGCAGTAAATAAGAAACATATGGATTTCTGTTACTTTGTCATGTCTTCCCCCTCTTGGAAGCAGAATGGTAGTAATCATTCTATGAAGAATGTGTTGAACAAGAGGGAAGCGATTGGCATTCAACCTAGCAACGGAACGGCCTGCTCGGTCTTTAGAAGTCATGTAAAGATAAATTGTGTCTTCTGGAACAAGAATATCACCAAAAGCATATCCCACATGAGGAAGCTTAAATGCTTCGCCTAGTAGCTGTGGGGAAAGAATAATCTGAACCCCATTGACCTTAGAGATCGGATTGTCATCGGCCATTGACAAGTTGCTATAGAACTGATGCACTAAGTTGGGATATAACCGTCGGTGGGCAGACATGAAAACGTCAAAGTTCGGCTGACTACAAATGACATCAACTAGACTTGGAATATGGTTGCTCAGATTATCGAAATCGACTGCCCGGGGACGGAGAACCTTCCGATCGAGCACCTTGCTGGACGACGGGTGACCACGTAGTGCTGCACATTGTTCGGCTCGTTTAGAGCGAAGCTCTCTTGCTGTGCTCGATTCTTCACCTCGGTGAGATGGACATCTCATTGGGGCCATCTAAACAAAAATCGAAAGGGCCTCATGATGTGGTATAGAGCGAGATGGTTCAACCGGATAGGAAAGCTATACACAAGAATTTATGATCCTCCACACACACCAAGAGCGTACCTCAAGAGATTTGAGGAGCAAGGAACGATCCTTGGACTCGGAAGCAAGAAATTCACGCGGGTAGCCACCGAGAGATCCGTTGCTAGGGTTGGAGGATTTTGGAACCAAGAATGTGTTTTTAGGGCTTGCAAGAGGTGGTGGCTGGCCTTGGAGGGGGTTATAGTATTTATGTAGGCATGGGAGGGGTTAACTTAGGGTTAGAACCCCATTCGCGGATGGCCCGGACGTGGACGAAACGCGCCGCCGGAATGGGTCGACCCCTGAAACTTAAACCCCGACATAAACTATTTTTGCGAGGGTCGACCCCAGGGGTCGACCCCTTTATTGAAATTTAGCAGAAGGATGGAAAAATAACCGGAGGGCCAAAATAAATGTTAGGCTCGAGTCCCCAATGAAAAAAATGTGGAATCAATGAAAATGAGAGTGTATTTAAGGTTTTAAACAATTGGGGAATTACCATATTAATTTTAAGATCATATTTTGGCGTGATTATAACCATTGCTCCGGAATTCAGAATTAGGACAGTTTTGCTCCATCGATGGCATGCAAACGTATTCAAGGTCATAATTGGCCATAGAAGTGACAACAGATATGTGGGAATATAATATAGATAGAAGAAATGCAAGAACACACGAAGATAATTGATCATGCAATGTTTTTGGTCTTTATGATTTTTCACACAACTTGATGCACATGTATGACAAGGAAAATATAAACTAGCATATGACTAATGCAAATGGATGTAATGAGGTGATCTATACACACACTGACACACATAATCATGATGTAGACTCTTCTATTCTACAGACCCCTAATTCTCTTCTAAAGGTTGTTAATTTCTCTTCACATAGGGGTTTTGTGAAAATGTCGACAATTTGATGATCTGTCTCAATGAAGCTGATATCTACATCACCCTTGCAAACATGATCTCTAATGAAATGATGTCTAATTTCAATATGCTTGGTGCGAGAATGATGGACAGGGTTCTTGGATAGATTTATGGCTGATGTGTTGTCACAAAGAATTGTAGTGTTTTTGAAGGATTCACCATAATCAATCATTTGTTCTTGGATCCATAGCACCTGGGCAACACAACTCCCGACAGCCACATATTCGGCTTCGGCGGTTGATAGAGCCACTGAGTTTTGTTTCTTTGAGGCCCATGAGACCACGTACCCCCCAAGAAATTGGCAATACCCGCTGGTGCTTTTCCGATCCACTTTACAACCCGCATAATCGGCGTCAGAATAAGCAACTAAATCAATGCTCGAATTACGCGGATACCACAATCCTAAATTACTTGAACCAGCGATATATCTGAAAATTCGTTTAACAGCCGACATGTGTGATTCTTTTGGATTGGACTGAAATCGTGCACATAAACACACATCAAATTGAATGTCAGGCCTGCTGGCAGTTAAATATAACAAGGAACCTTCATGCTTCTGAAAAGTTTTTGATCCATGGATTTACCTGATTCATCTTGATCAATTTTTATTGAGGTGGACATGGGAGTTGGTTGTGGTGTGGTAGAGGTCAAGTTAAACTTTTTTAGCAGCTCCAATGCATACTTCTTCTGATGTATGAACATATCGTCAGCCGTCTGTGTGACCTGCAATCCCAAGAAGAATGTCAGTTCTCCCATAAGACTCATTTCAAATTCACTTTGCATTAATTTGGCAAAGTCTTTGCTTAGAGCATCGTTGGTGGAGCCAAAAAAAATATCATCTACGTAAAATTGAACAATTAAGATTTCCTCACCATTCAACTTCGTGAAAAGGGTTTGATCAACATTACCTCGTTTGAATCCATTTTGAATGAGAAAATCACTTAACCGTTCATACCATGCCTGGGGTGCTTGTTTCAGACCGTAGAGTGCCTTGTCTAGCTTGTACACATGGTCTGGATGCTTTGTGTCCTCAAACCCCGGTGGTTGCTCCACGTACACGTCCTCCTATATGTAGCCATTAAAAAATGCACTCTTAACATCTATTTGAAACAATCTAATGTTGTTACAGCATGCAAATGCTAATAGGACTCTCACAACCTCGAGTCTTGCTACTGGAGCAAAAGACTCATCGAAATCAATTCCAAGCTCTTGTCTATAGCCTTTAGCTACTAGCCTGGCCTTATTCCCAGTTACCACTCCTTGATCGTTTATTTTGTTTCGAAAAACCCACTTTGTTCTGATCACTGAGTGGTTCCTAGGACATGGCACGAGGACCACACTTTGTTCCTTTGAAACTGGTGTAGTTCTTCTTGCATAGTCATGATCTAAGACTCATCCTTCAAAGCCTCTTCAAACGAGTGAGGTTCAAACTGGGAAAGTAAGGCAATATAGTCCTGATTTTCAACCTCCCTGAAAGAGGCTCGTGTTCTTGTTCTGTCTTCAACATTGCCGATCACATTCTCCGGCGGATGGTCCTTTTCAAAAGTCCATTGACTTGGAAGCTGTTGTTCCAACTGATCTTTCGGATTTGCATCATCTTCTTGTGGTTCTTTTACTTCTTGTTTTTCAATTTTTCTTTCCATCTTCTCGATATTACCGTCATTCAATACATCATCCTGCAATACAGAATTTTCATTAGTACTTTTAGAAGATGATTCATCAATGATGACATGGGGGCTTTCCTCAACTACAAGAGTTCTCAAGTTATACACTCGATAAGCTCTTGAGCTAAGAGAGTATCCAAGAAATATACCTTTATCACTTTTGGGGTCAAATTTAGCCAGGTCCACCTTACCATTATTATGAATGTAACAAACTGAGCCGAACGGTCTAAGATAGGAAATGTTTGGCTTCTTACCTCGGTACAACTCATAAGGGGTTTTCTTCAATAGTGGTCTTACCATGGCGCGATTGACAATGTAGCAAGCAGTGTTCACTACTTCAGCCCAAAAGTACCTCAGCAAATTATTCTCGTTTAGCATGGTTCTTGCCATCTCAATTAGCGTCCTGTTCTTCCTTTCAACAACACCATTCTGTTCAGGGGTTCTTGGTGCGGAGAAGTCATGCGTATAGCCTTGAGCCCTGCAAAAATTACTGAACTCATGGTTGTCAAATTCCTTACCGTGATCGCTCCGCACGGCCTTGATGCAACACCCCTTTTCATTTTGGACTACCCTGCATAATACTTCAAATTCTGTCAGGGCATCATTTTTATGTGAAAGGAAGTAAACCCAACAGAATCTAGAGTAATCATCCACAATGACAAACCCATACAGTTTACCGCCCAAGCTATGTGTTCTGTTTGGTCCAAATAGGTCAATGTGGATTAACTCAAGGGGCCTTAATGTAGTTACATCATTCTTGCACTTGAATGATGTCCTTGTTTGCTTACCCATGCTGCACGCCCCGCAGACTCCTCCATCAGTAACCTTCAGCTTAGGCAATCCAACAACCAAATCATTCCGAGACATATTTAGCAAAACATTAAAACTAGCATGCCCAAGTCGGCGATGCCAAAGCCAAACATCATCATTATTCCTTGCCACCAAACATAGATTTTTGTGAGAGGGTTCATCCAAATCAATCATATATACATTGTTATGCTTGAGACCAATGAACTTTATCTCATGAGTATTTTTATTTAAAACGATGCAATAGTTAGAATCAAAAATCACATTGCATCCTTTATCACAAAGTTGACTTATACTCAAAAGATTATGATGTAATCCTTTCACGAGCAAGACATTCTCAATGGCATGATTTTGATTCTTACCTATCTTACCTTCTCCGATGATTTTGCCTTTATCCTTACCACCAAATGCCACTGTTCCACCATCCTTTTCATGCAGGTCCGCAAACAATTCTTTGTTTCCCGTCATGTGCCGAGAGCATCCACTATCCAAATACCACCTATTCCATTGAGCTCTCAAGCAGACCTACAGTCACGACAACCGTACTTATGCAAATTTTGGTACCCAAGCAAGCTTGGGTCCATGATGGTTAGAAACATGAGATATGTATGATCTATTTCTCATTCTAGCAAAACTTTCATCATCAAATTTTAGAATTCTGCAATCATACATATCATGGCCTAACCTTCCACAATAAAAGCATGTAATGGCTCTGTCCTTGTTTCTTCTCCTTCCTTTATTCAAGGATGAATTATGCACATGTGTTTTTGACATGGATGGAGATGAACTTCTGGGAGGCATGTGAGTTAAATGTGTTTCAGATTGTAAAGTTTTCCCCTTTTTAAAAATGGCAATAGCATCATTCAACTCATGGTTTTCATGCATTAGAGAATGGACTTGATTTTCGGCCTTTTCTTTTGCTTGATTGCATGCCATGCTTTCAAGCCTTTCTTGTTCCATATTATTTTTTAAATCATGATGCATTTTACTTAGTGTGAATTGCTCTTCTCTCATGCATGAAATCTCTTCTTCAAGCAATTCATTTTTTGACACAAGAATTTCTTTCTCATTTATCAATTTCTCAGTTTCCGATATCAACACATGGCAATTTTCACATGAGTTTTCAGCATGCACTAGATGTTCAATTTTCTTTTTCAAATGTCTGTTTTCAGATCTGATTTTTTTTACATTTTTCCTATAACGACTCATATGCAATTGTCTATTATTCACAAGTAAGAGTTTCAGTTTCAGAATGTACCTCTTTTTCATCGTCGTCATTTGCCATGAAGCATAGGTTTTGGACCAGCTCATCTAGTCCATCTTCATTCCCGGACTCTTCCTCATCTTCATCGCTCCAAGTGGCCACCATGGCCTTGGGCTTCTTGAATTTTCCTTTCTTCAGCTTCTTCATCAGATCAGGGCATTCACCCCGCATGTGACCGGGTTACTTGCATTCGTAGCATATCACTTCTTCTTTCTTGCTACTTTCTCCTCTGTTCGGACCTTGCCTTCTTGGTCCCTTTCTGAATTGACCACCGAAATTTTTGGTCCTTCTGATGAATATTCTTGCCCTTCTTGTAATCATGGCAACCAGCTCTTCATCTTCAGTGTTGCCGGATGAATCATTGTCACTGCCCTCTGAATCTTGTGGATTCACTTTTAGAGCCAAAGGTGTGACTACCTTCTTCTTTTTATGGTCCTCCTCGCTCCTCTTGATGTTGATTTCGTATGTCATCAAGGAGCCAATTAGCTCGTCCGATTTCAAAGTGCTGAGATCCTTTGAGTCCTCGATTACAGTGGCCTTTGTGTGCCATTGTGATGACAAGGATCTCAGTACCTTTCTGACGAGTTCCTTGTTGGAATACTCTTTACCAAGACCCTTTAATCCATTCGTGATTTCTGTCAATCTTGCAAACATATCAGAAATGGACTCTTCTGGTTTCATCAGAAATAACTCATAATCCCAGACTAGCAGATTCGCCTTGGTTTCCTTTACTTCCGATATTCCTTCATAGATCAACCGCAGCTTGTTCCACATCTCCTGCGCGGAAGAACACATGGAAATACGTGAGTATTCATTAGGCTGAATGGCACATTGTATTATATTCATGGCTTTAAAATTTGCTGAACACTTCTTTATATCCTCATCATCCCACTCATCCTCATTTTGAGATAGAGTATACAGACCCTTGCTTATGACGCGCCACACGTCATAGTCTTGGGCTCGTAAGAAGACATACATTCTGTTCTTCCAATAAGGGTAATTTGATCCATCAAAGAACGGGGGTCTTTGGATCGAATGCCCTTCGGGCATCATCCCCATGTTTGCCATAAGGAGGGATCTACTCTACGACCGTGTGGTCGAGTGAAACAGAGACCAAAGCTCTGATACCAATTGTTGAGTCCCAAAGGGCGGCAATCAAGAGGGGAGGGGTGAATTGATTGGCCAATAAAATTTACTTATACGAGAAAACTTATAAATTAAGCATGCAAGCACTAGAACTCACCGAAACATGGATGCACTTGTTAATGCGTGTGAGAAATGTAGATGTTTGACAATGAAATAGGTGTACGCTCAACTCACTATGAAGCCCACTCGATTAAGGAAGCGGAAAGACAAACCACAAGATATACACAGAATTTTTAGGTGGTTCGGGTACACTGCCGTGTCCCCTACGTCCAAATCGTTCAGAAAGGCATGGGAGGGGGTTCAACAATTTCCATAATGGCCTTAGCTTTATTCGGATCAATCTGGATCCCCCATTTGCTAACTATAAACCCCAGCAATTTCCCTGATGTGACTCCGAACACACATTTCTTTGGATTCATTTTCAATTTGTACTCCCTAGCCCTTTGCAACACCTTGGCTAAAATGGCGGGGTGCTCTTCCTTGGACTTTGGCTTTACCAGGATATCATCCACGTAAGCTTCTAAGTACACATGCATCATGTCGTGGAAGATAGCCATCATTGCCTGTTGATATGTGGCACCTGCATTTTTTAATCCAAATGGCATAACGACATAGCAGTACGTGCCCCAAGGCGTGGTGAAAGAGGTCTTCTCTTGGTCCTCAGGAGCAAGACGAATTTGATTATAACCAGAATACCCATCCATGAATGAGAGGGCTGCATACCAAGCCGTGTTATCAACCAACACGTCGATGTGAGGAAGCGGGAAATCATCTTTCGGACATGCCTTATTCAAGTCCCTGAAATCGATACAAATCTAAAATTTTCCATCTTTCTTCATTACCGGGACTATGTTCGCCACCCATTGCGGATATAAAACAACTCTAATAAATCTGGCCTTGTGCAATTTATCGACCTCTTCCTTGCTTCTCAAGGCCATTTGCGGGTGAAATCTTCTTGCTTTTTGTTTAACGTGTGTCGCCCCGGGTTTAAGGATCAGTTAATGTTCAACCAACGCGTGGTCAAGACCCGACATGTGCTCATAGGACCAGGCAAAAGAATCGTTGTACTCCCTCAACACCTTGATTAGCTCCTCTTCAACTTGACGAGGGAGGTTAGCAGAAATGAGTATGGGCCTGGGATCCTCTTCTGTTCCAAGATTAATTTCTTTAGTGGGTTCATCCACTGCTGAGGACGGTTCATCAAACCTCTTCAAACCTTGTGCGTACAAATCGACAGTGTCATCCACATCACTTTCCTCATCATCGGCTGGGTCCTTCTCATCAATGATTTCATATACTCCTAATCCATCATTGCTCCACACCCCTTCTATGTCCTCATCATCTCCTAAAATAATGGCGGTCTCTACAACCTCAGGGCACGTAAAAAGGGCATGGCATCTCTAAGCTAAGTCTTGCAGAAACCTATCTGGAACGGATTTAGGATGACGCATCACAGGGTGCGCCGCAGACGTGGATGGGCCGACTGGACTCGAACTAGACTCTACCCCAGCTAACTCAACTATCCTAGGAGACTCTACACGCTGTACATCTACCCTAGGAGATAAGAAATCTATTGGGAAAGGAGTAGGGGTCTCGTGCCCCTGGGGAGAGGACGAACTGAAAATAGCATAATCTTCCACTGATATGAGCATTTCAAATTTGGCATTTTTTTTAGTCAACTCCAGTGGATAACACACAGCATGAGGAAGGATTGGTGGGGGGAGGAGGAAGAGCCCGAGGGCAAAGGGTTGGAAAAATCACATCAAAGAATGGGTCGAAAGATCGGAACCACATTCCTGACAAATCAGCAGGTGCGTCTGGCGACCACCTGGATACCAGATCAATGGGTGGGCACTGTCCACAAGGACAATCAACTATCAAGAATTCAATTGGCCTCTTAAGCCGAACGGAGAATCGAACATAGATGGATCAAATAATAACGGAGGAGGGCGTGGAACAAAGGTCAGCCACTGAAAAATAGAAATGAGGCGGGAAAGGGACCAAGTGACAGCTGAGCTCCCTACTTCCCGTAGCTGTTGGGCTGGCATCACCAGAGAAAGCTTCACTAGCTGCATCTCCTCCTTCTTCGGACGGTCTTCTGCTTCACTGAACAGCTTCTCAAAGCAACTACAGAAATCTTCCATGTCACCCACCAGGCCCTTCAGCGACAGCGGGTCAGAAACATTACGAGCGGCATCAATCTTCACATCAGCACATGGTGGCGCTTCTTCAAAGTGTCGAGCTGCAACGGGCCTTTCACGATGTGTTGACGGTAATCCCACGTCAGCAGCCCGGAGTCTCCCAGAATAGATAATGCTAAATCTCGGTAGCCAAGGCCTCTGCGTCCCATCTTTCTGCCTTTAGGTACGGGCTTAGTCCGCCCCTGCAATTGCATGCCGAGGCCCAGGCCCGGCTGATAGCCCAACTTCAGAATCATTTGCCACCCTTTCGAATCCCTAATCTTGGACTTAATCTTCACATCTACTGGCGCAGCGGTGGGCTTTCATGATGCATATACCCATGAATAATTTAAATCCATCACGGAAAGAACTGGCCTGTTACTCGGCCACAGAGTGGGGAGAATCTTGTTTGTAATTGCGTCCACTGATTGGATGGTGGAGATACTTTTCACCTTAACCACCCGGCCTTGGAATGGGAATTTCAGGCACTAGTGGGCGGTTGAAGGTACAACATTTAGACTGTCTATTCATGGACGACCCAGAATGGCTTTGAACATTGGGTCTATGTCCAACACGTAGAACTCTGCATCCATCACCAAAGGCCCTAGCTCGGCCTAGACTGTCACGACCCTGTGGCACGCTCGCCTGGAGTTGTCATATGCTGCAATTGTGGTCGGTGTTGGCTTAAGCATTTCTTCTGAAATGTTGCAGGCACATAGTGTACTCAGCAGACACACATTTATCGATGCTCCCGTGTCCACTAGGGCAGACTCAACAGCCACTTTGTTCAAAGAAATGGTAATGCACAGTGGCATCTGCCGTGCCTCTGGGGGTGCTAATTCTGACTCAAAAAATGAAATGGAAGGCCCCCAGGTAATAGTCGCCAACACTGAGGGCAAGATGTCTACTGCCACATCCTCGCTAAGCATAACCTTCTGTAGGGAAGCCCGGAGGGCGTCCTGGTGTAGCGTGGATCTTTTGATCAACTCCAAAACTGATATCTTGGCCGGCATCCGGTCCAAGTGTTGTAGCAGGTCATACTACGTTCCTGGCACGGGGTCTACTTCTATTTCGGCTGTAGAGAAAGGAACTTGGGGGTTGGGTGCAGACGCCCCGGAGGAAGGATAAACTCTGTGGAAGGGACACCCACTCCGGAGGGCGCAGTGTCGTGCCGGCACAGCTCTAGATGGGCCCCCGCTTGGCCCAGTGGGGTAGGTGGAAGGGGTAGAAATGGGAGTGAGGATGACGGAGGTTGGCCTGACAGGCCCTGGTGGAGGGATAACGGGTGAGGGGTTAAGTGGAGGGGCGATTATGGAGGGTGATGGCAGAAGGATTGGCAGAATGGTGGCAAATGTGGCGAATGAAAAAGGAGGTCGGGAAGGGGTAGTAGGTGGAGCGGTGGTGAATGTGGTGGGTCGGAGGATGGATGGAATAGAAGGCGTGGGGGAATTGGTATGGTGGAAGGCCAAAAGTTGAGCGGGGGTTTCATCATCAAAGGACCACCCAACGTTAGGGGCTGGGCGGTGGACTGCGTTCACCTGGGCCGGTGCCGGCGGCTGTTGTTGTTGTTGCTGCAGAGGAGCGGGCGGATGTACTGGCATGGGATTCTGATGAATCCCGAGGTCTTGCTGCTGTGGCTGCTGCTGTGGTTGTGGTTGTTGTTGTTGTTGGAGGGGTTGCTGGAACTGCTGCTACTGGGGTGCCGCCTGCTGCGGCCTGGCTTGTCTTCTTCTCTCTTTAATATCCTCAATTATCTTGTGCATTTGGGCCCAATCAATTCTCTGGCCCTCATGCAGATCATACACCAAATCTCTAAACTGAAAGCATCTCTCTATCATGTGCCCGGGCTGCCGATGGTAGATGCAATACCTTGACTGATCGGCGGCCGGATTCTAGTTCTGACGTTCCGACGGCAATTGGATGTCACCAGTGTACATTAGAGCTGAAAAGATGTCGGGGAGGGTCTCTGGCAATGGTGGATAGTTGACCCTCTTGGGTCCCGACCGAGCAGGCCCATAACCAGCGGGAGGAGGAACGTTGTGGTATTGGGGTGGCTATTGAGGCTGTTGAAGTAGTGGCGGTGGTTGTTGTTGATGCTAAGGAGCTTGGAAAGTGGGTCGGGGAGCTTGTGGAGCGGAGAACTGGGGGTTGTGTTAGGGTTGCTGGAAACGGGGTGGTGTAGACTGGTTGGGGAATTACACAGCCTGGGCCTGCTCGTTGACCTGGACTCCCTCAGTAACTGGGCCCTGGGACTTTCGGGTTGTTTTGGATTTCTAGGCTTCGAACAAGGAATGGATAGGGGAGTCTTTAAATTGGGTCTGGATAAACTGGGCCCGACTGTACAGCTGGTGCATATTTGAAATGTCGTTCATTGCCAAAATATTTCGAAACGTCGGAGTAGCATTAGAAATCAACAATTTTACCTTTTCTTCTTCCGGGATCTGCCCGGGCACACGGGAGGCCATCTGCCTCCATCTGTCTGCATATACATCAAAGTCTTCATCCGGCTTCATTTTTTCTGCAACCAGGTCGGTGAAAGAATATTCGAGACCGACCTGATCCTGGAATCTCTGAATGAACTTCTCCTTGACGGTCTTGAAACTTTCGGCCTCCTCCAGAGGCAAGGTGTAGAACCACTCCAGGGCGACCCCATCCAAGGATCGGCGGAATAGATACGCCATCAAGCGGTCATCGTGCTGGAACTACGCTGATTCATAGAGAAACTCCCTGACATGGATGAAAGGGTTGCCATTCCCGTCATATTTCCGGAACACGGGGATCTCGGACAGGGGTGGGAAACGAATGTCCCTGAAATTAGGAATGGGGACATCAGCCAAAGACTGCGGGCCGACCCGCTTGTGGAGGAGGTCAATCTACTGCTGCATGGCAACCCACTTGTCCAGAAGTTCTTGTTCCTGGGAAGGAGGAGATACAGCAGGAAGGATGGAACCGGAGTTCGGAGCCGAAGGGTGTACTGACTGGGAGGGGAGCCCATAAGATGGATAATGGGCCAAGGAAGGGCCCATATCCGCGTGAGCCAACTGGGCGGCCCCTGGTTGCAGACGGACAAAGCCGGTCGGGGCCACGAGGGCCTGTGGCACTGAAGAGAAGGTGGTGTATAGATCAACATAAGAACTGGAGAAGATTTGGGTCTTCCACTTATCAAGCGGCTGATGGGCCGAGGTAGAAGCCTAGCCCGCTTCCATAGTAGAGAATCGAAGAGCTTGAGGGCGAACAGGGGTGAGATCAATGGGGGCCGCAGAGGTGGCCCCTAACCCAATAATCAGAGATGTAGTGGTGGTGGCATCAGTCGTGGCAGAGGAAAGCACAGAAGGTGGGGCATCTGCCCCTTGCAGAGCTTGTTTCAATAGGTGGAGTTGAGTGGGATCCAGCTGGGCCATCATATGAAGAACCTGGCTGGCCGAGCCGTGAGTGGAAGAATCTGAGAGGGAGGGTTGGGCACCCTCAACAATAACAGTCGGGAGAGGAGGGGCAGTCCCCTCTCCTCCCAGCACATGAGCGACCCTAGACGGGTCCTCCAGAAGTCCCCGAGGGAGAGAATCCTCTTGGGAATGAGAGAAGTTGTAGGATGACATGGTGGGTGGTGAATCAAACAGGGGATTAAAGTAGGAGATGAAATGAGAGTTGCCCCTAGGAGATGGTCCTATGGGGAAGAAACAACTCCACATACACTGATGATAATGGGGGAGGAGCAAGCAAACAGCCCTAAGGAGGGATCTAAAACAAACAACTCAAATCAAATGCAACAACGGCAGGGGAGAGTTGAGATGAGAATCAACCAATGAATGTAAACAAGTTCCAAATGATGCGCGCAAGATTTTATAAATTCTCCCTTCTTGGATCTTGGTGAATTAATTAAGATTTATGTTCACTCCACCACAAGGTACCTAGCCAAGGTAGGGAATGGGCAACTGGCTGACACTAGGTGACTCTCTCTCATTCAGATGCAAAACCCTAGACTGAGGGGTGGTACGGTACAACCTGCCCGACGTCCGTGTGGGAATCCACGGCTCACGGGGGCTTACGGAGGTCCTCGGCAAGGTCCCCTAGTTGGCTCCAAGGAGTATAGAGACGAGAGCAAACCCTACCTCGGTAGGAATGCAACTACTAATGAAGGTGTGTATGATCCTATGTGCACCGGAGTGCATGTAAAGTCTAACCTAGATCTAGCAAGCAATGGCAATCAAGCAAATATAAGGAAATGAGATGAACACAACCATGCAGTAATTGAACAACAGCAGGGGGGAGATCAATAGCACCAAGTATATATGTAATGATATGAACCAATGATCAAGATGCTAGCCTTAGGTGCACTGTAGTAGTAAAGGACGGTCTAATGGAGACCGCTCAGCGTTTCACACGGTCTGAGATAGACCATTCAGGGACAGCAAACGGTCTGGCGTGGACCGTGCAGGAGCAGGGAGTAACACCGAAAATAAAGAAAAGACACGAAATGCTGAAAAGACTGGACAATGAGACTCTAAAGCGTACCTGGATGGGGCGGCCTTTCGACAGACCGCTCAAAGTCTGGGACGGACCTGAAACAACCGTCGAACATCAACAGCAATCACAGATGTAAAAAGTGCAACGTACCTGGGCCAGCAATGGTGAACGGTTTGTATCAGACCGTAGGAGGTTGTGAACGGTCGATGAAGGACCGCGGGATGATTGGCACGACAGCAACTAGGTGACGATCGCGTTGCGGCCAATATCTAGCCGTTCAAAATAGAGAGCGGCTCACAGAAGACCGCGTGAACCCCAGAGGGCAGAAACATGAGATGGGCCAACGAACAATCTGCAACACTCAAAGAAGGAGACTAACAAAACGCACAAACAGGTCAGCAAAACACTAACACGATGGGCACTAGGTGTCCCACCATGATCGCCAAAAAAGAGGGTGTTGACATGTTTTTCCTTCTTTCCCCTTTTTAGTTACCCTTCCAACCCCTTCTTTACTATGCTAATGTAAAGAATTAAGCGATACGTAAATAACAGGGGGAAGGGTGTGGAATGTGTGTGATTGCCACCAAGGTGCCGAATGTAAGCAAATACACCGTACCTTGGAAAGAAAGGGGAGACACTCGCCTAGAATAGCACTGCAGCAATACGCGGCTCTGGAGGAACCGCTATGAAGATTGCGCGGTCTCTCGACAGATCGCCTGGCAGCGCTGGGGACGAACGCGGGATGAAAAGCAGCTGGATGACGAAACGGTTCGGAAACAACCGCTTGAGGAACCGGACAGGCTATGGCCAGCCGCCCTGTCTCTCGAACGGACCGCTGAAGACCGCGCTGTACCACCAACTTCCAAAACGTGGGATCTGGACCGCCACCCTTCCCAGCCGGCAAGGAGGAGTGGGCCTCGTGTTAGGACGCTACTGACCTGCAAAACAAAGTGTAGACCATAAAAGAGACCCAATATTAGAACTAAAATGCGTAGTAAATGATGAAAGAGAAAGAAACAAACATAACCAAATGAAGCGGGGGATACCTGGAGGTTTTTAAACCCCTAGGGGCACAAAAAAAACATAGGAGGATGTATGTAATGTGACGAGAGAATAAAGAAAAGTAGATGGAAGAAAAGAGAACGATGCATGCAATGAGAGAACAAACAGGGGGCTAGTGAGCTAATGACTCAAACGAATGGTGTACTCCCTGAACCGGAGGCCTATGTGGACGTAGAAGGCCTCCCTCCCTATCTTGGGTCGCTTGACAATCCGACAGAGCTTCGCCGTCGACCAGAAATCCCCCCCCCCCTTTTCAAAGCTTGCCCTTAGGGTCTATTTATAGAGCCTAAGAAGCCAGCCCCAAAATTAGGGTTCCCAATGAATATCAACTTGAGATATCAAAAGAAAATACGTAGATAATATAATTATCTTCCAACCAGTCGAAACGGCACCTCATTTGGTTGAGAAACCACGGAGAAATGGTTGGAACAATTTAGGGATAAAACCATGGATAGTGAGAGAAAAACCCTTAATCTTTCATCAATCGGACCATTACACGGCCATGCGATAGACCGCCCAGTCTATTGCGCGGTCTGTCTCCAGACCGTCCAGTCTATTGCGCGATCTGTCTCCAGACCGTCCAACCTATCGGTGGAAATTAAATAAATGAGAAATATTATCCAAATATCCACCGAACTGACCAAAATTTTCACCGTTGGACTCTCATGAATTGGGCGGTCCTTAACGGACCACGCAGCTCATGGAACGGTCCAAAACCAGCCGCCCAACGTCTGTCGGTGGTAAATCAGATAAAACCAGATGATTAGATAATTATCCGAATAACCAACGACTCTCAGATTCTAAGAACTGAACGGTCACAAGAATATCGTTCCATGTGTCTGGACGACCATCTATGAACCGTGCAAAAGCTTCGTCGGTGGAAATTCAGAAAAATCACCTTAATATCCAAAAATAGACAAACGGTCCATTATCAACCGCTCATTGACGGAACGGTCACGCGACAGGACGCGCAATGGCTGGATGCTTTGAAAATTAATAAAACGTGATAAATCAAGCAAAACCAAGGCCCATTAAGCCCTGAATTGAAGCAAATCGAGTTAGGGAGGGAGGTGCCCATAAAATAGGCCCAATAAACTGCCTGAAAATAGCCCACTGAGCCATGGACAACTTGAGGCATCAACAAACGGTGGTAAGAGGAATGACTCAACTTATCGGCAAAAAATGGGTGTCAACAAGTATGGGTCGCTAATTACTATAAATAGTGTAAACGGAGACCAATCAAAATGAAATAGCGCCTTTGAATGAGGCGCTGTATCTGTAAATAACGCCTTTATACAGGGGCGTCAGATACCCATGAGCAATGCTCGAAATGTGAATAGAAGAATGATAATAAAAATGACGCCTTGTAGTTAGGCGTTGAATTCAGAAATGACGCCTTCGTGAGAGGCGTTAAACAAAGTAAACAGTAACCACTAATTATGAAGAAAATGAACAGAAATCACAAACTGACGCCTTGGGATGAGGCGTTGAATGCAGAAATGACGCCTTCGTGAGAGGCGTTGATTATGAAAATGCTAAAAATACTGAAAATAAATGGAAACAGCGCCTCTGTGAGCGGTCGCGGTATGCGAAATTGACGACAGTAGGGCCGTCGCCACTCAGTTCCAGAGAATCGAGAAGACTGATATACTGACAAAAATAAAATTTCTTTTCTTTAAAAAATGGTGTGGACACTTCAAAAAATTGGCTAATCCTGTGGAGGGTGTGCACGTGGTGCACAAGGGGAGTGTGCTACGTGGAGCACAAAGGAGGGGCACATGTGGGTGCCGAAGGAGGGGCACGCGAGGGTGCCAAAAGGAGGGGCACGCGAGGGTGTCAAGGGGTGGGGTAATCAAAATAACAACAATAAGTGTCCCACCGTGATCGCCAATTTGTGAATGTGTCACATAGACATTTTTAAAGAAGAAAAAAAGATTTAAAATGTAAATGCTAAAATAGTGGGAAATAAGGAAAAAGGGTGAGCATGAGATGCTCTAAGGAGGGTGATCGCCAGTGGGGTTACCTCAAAATAACAAAGGAGTGATCGCATGTACCTTGTGTGAAAGCGAGTGAGATTGCAAGTTCTTCCTTCCTCCTTCTACCAGTCGGCCGATGAAGGGGGTTTCTACTTTGATTACCCTTGCAAGAAGGACAAACAAAAATAAGTAAAGAGATGGATTAGCCAAAGATGTGTAGTATCAATGCTCTAATAATATGAAATCAATCAAATTGAGCATGAACACACCTTGTGTGTTTTGGTTTTAAACCCCTAAGAAGAGTAACAAGGTGTGGGAATATAGATGCTATGATATACAAACAAACAAGTGATATCTCTAACAAAGAGATAGCAGGAAAGATGTGTGTGATGATGGTATAAGAAATAGTAAGCAAAAGCTAAAAGAGAAGTGCCCTTCTGCTGTCTGTGCAGCAATAAAGGGAGAGGGAAAGCAACACAGCAGCTGCGGATGAAGAATGTGCTGGAAGAAGAACCGCCGTCGTGGAAGAAGAAACGCCCGTGGAGGAAGATTCACCGCCGGAGGAAGAAGCTTGGAAGAAGTATCTGCAAAAGAAACAAACTATCTCTCTCTCTCCCTATTCCGAAGGCAAAAGCTCTCTTGTTCTTCTTCTCGTTGTCTCGTTAGCTCTCGCGCGTGAGGAATACCATGGGGTATTTATAGGCCCCAAAAATCCTTATTTCAATAGGATTCAAACTAGGATATTGATCCTCCAGCAAGATCTCCCTTCCCAATCGAATACAATGTTAAAAATGGGGAAAGGATCATCACTGGAAGGTAGCAGACGAAACGGAGACAGAAGTGAAAATGACGACACTGAGAGGGGCATTATTTGAAATGACGCCAGCAACACAGTCGTTATTTCCTGGATTTAATTATAGGAATAAAAGACTTTCCTTATTTAAAAATAATAAATGACGCCTTCGGAATTGTCGTCAAATAATCAACACCTCAAAGATGGACGTCAATTCTTTGCATTTTATTTCGATTAGGATTTGTAAAAACCAGGAAACAACGCCTACGTGCGCAGTCGTTTATCTATGAAACCACGACCCCCATCAAGTCGTCAGTTAAATGACGCCCTTCCTTCAGGCGTTAATTTACAATTATTATGGAAAAAGACCAAGTAAATTAGAAAAAACTTCATATTAAGCCAACATTGAAGTCCACTTTGGGGCATCACGTTGTGACATGAAATTTACCCATCATAGCGTCAATTTTGGCGTGTCTACACTATCTACCAAAGTTATCCATTAAATACGTGCAAAAGTACATTGTTGAAAAAAAACACCATGAAAAATGCCCTTGATCCTATTAACCGGGCCTGCTTCTCCTAAGACAAGAGTTGAGGTTCGCGTCAAGCAGTGAAGGGTTGTGCATCATCATGTGTGTATTGAAAAGATAGAGAGAGAGAGAGAGGCAGAAAAAAGGCTATTGTACTTAATGCTCTGATTTAGAAGGTGCAAAGTTGAAGGATAGCTATATAGAATGACAAATGAGGGATGCAATTGTTCATGTTGTGGATTTAGTATTGCACTCGCTCAAGTGCTATTGAACTTTGGATTGTATTCTTAGTCATGTACCGAAATTTCCAATCTAAGGCTATTATACATTAATGATTCTGGATTCCTGATCTTTGGCTGATTCTATGAAGGAAAAGCTAGATATGGGGGTATGAGCTTTGCAAATTCCTATTGATCCTAAATTTTAATTTAATTACATTGCTGAGGGACTAGCAATGAGTATGTTGGGGGGTGTGATGAGTGTGCATTCTTACATGTTAATTTCTGTTACACACACTGTTTAGGAACTTTAATCTCAATAAATATGCACTTATCACACTTAATCACAATTTCCGATCAAAATGTGTAGTGTGATAGAATTAATTAAAATTTGAGAAATACACTATTTTGCAGGAGAAGAGGAAGACGGCAAGGGACCTAGACAAGTCTGAAGAAAACAATGGGCCAAAGCATGAACCGTTAGCATAAAAAAATGATGAAAAATTAAATAAATGGGCCAAGGGCCCATGCTCGATTAAAAGAACAACAGCTGTGGACGTAAAAAAAAAATGATGAGGATCGTATGGCATGTACGTCCTGGCACCCGAGAGCAAGTCGAGGACGGAGAAGCCATGTCTCGTCCGATCGAGACGAAAACACACCTCGTGGTCCGCTACCTAATTAAGAAGCTTCTCAAGCTGAAGAAATAGCCTTGGCCCCTCAAAACAAAATGCCGAAGGCCGAATCAGGAAGAAACCCGAGTAATCTGACACGGGTTCATCACGTGTCGAAAATCACTCGAAATTGTAAACCGAAGCCCAGGAACTTCGGAATAAACACTCCGAGAGCGGCGCAGGGAAACTGAAGCAACGCCGGATGTCAAACATTCATTCAGGTCAACATGGGGTCGACGAAGCCACTAAACCGGCGCCATCCCGCTTAAATCGGCGCGCCCCTCTCTTGATCTTAAACCGGCGCGCCCATGGGAGGCTCTTAAACCGGCGCCATCCCGCTGAAACTGGCACGCCCATGGGAGGCTCTTAAACTAGCACACCCATGGGAGGCTCTTAAACCGGCCACCCCTCTCTTGATCTTAAACCGGCGCACCCATGGGAGGCCATTAAACCGGCGCGCCCCTCTCTTGGTGCTGAACCGGCACGCCCTCTGGTTCAATCAAACCAGCATGCTAATGATATAGAGTCTAAACCAACGTGCCCCCTACCGCACCGGTTAATCCATCGCCATCCCATCCAAACCGCGACAGTCTATCTTCATACAAGTTCATGTGCAGAGGCGAAGAACAGAGCATTCAATGCCCGTTCCGTAGCCATTTAAGGAGCGTGGAGATGTGTACACCCCAAGTCAACAGCGCAACGACAGCAATGGCGAAGGTGAGCAGCGACGGTGGCAACAGCAGCAGAGCTCCTGACACAGACGCAAACATCCTATCCTCGGACGGGTGCCAGCGTACTGTGTGAATCACCGGATGCCACCGTAACAGGTCAACTCCACTCATCTGGCAGACAAAGAGAAGTGGCGGAAGTTCCTTCCGTTCAAAGAAAAGGCAACCCGTCCTATATTTATGTTGCCTGTTCGATGGGACCGAGTGGGTTGGTTAGCTAGATGGTGGAGAGAGAAGAGAGGCCAGCCGAAGAAAAAGGAAGCTCCATTCCCCCTGCGCCTGTGAGGTGAAGAGAAAGGGAGAAAGTGTGAGAGAAGAGAGGTGAGCCTGGGAAAGGAGCTTGTGCTCTGATCCCCTCCCACCGGTGTAGCCTTCTTCCCTTCCTACTGTTTCTTTTTTAGTCTTGCGGGAGATTCCCCTCCTGTATTTGATCCTTCCTTCTCTCATGAGTGAATGAAAAGAAAGGCGCTTATTTAGGCATATACCGTGTCCTATTTCATTGGTCTCTTCTCCCTTCCTTCATACCTTCTAGTCACCCGGGGCCCTCGGAAGCTTGTCTCTCTGTGGCATGACCTTTGAGGGAACCCATCTGAAAGGTAAAGAGTGATAGCCGTTCACGGTGAACATCCGTCCCTGCAGAACTCCTGTGGAGCTACGGCTCATGAGTTGTTAGAATCCCTTAAAGGTTGGTCCTCGGGCTTCTCCACTCACCTCTGGGTCATCGGACAGCCGTCCCGGACTCCTCCGAATTTTGGGGGTCATCCCAGAATACTCCATTTGACGATTCCCTATTTCACCTCGCAAACCCCAGTCCAGGGGAGGTGTTGCCCAATTTTCACCAGGAATGCAAGCAATAAGAATAAAGAACAGATACACACAAGCGTGAATGAACAAACAAAACTCTCTGAGGACAAGAACTGTGTGTGCTCGAACCCCTCTGAACTAGACATAAACTAGACTTCTGAGTTCCAGAACCCTTGCACTATGAACCTTCGAATAAAACACTCAAATCTTCATGTTAATTCATCTTGAAAAATGAATAAGATATTTGAGCCTTCTCACTAAATCAACGAAAAAAAGAACAGAATATTTAAACTCTATTATTAACCTAACTTGCTAAATGAACAAACAATGTAACCACCTGGTTAATCTACAAGTGAATAAAAAGAAGAACAGAATAAAACTGAAACAAACTCTCTCCTAACCCGGCGCGGCCTAATCTGGCGCCGCGGGGTACCACGCCAGTTTAGCTCCCCTCTCAAAACCAATTTCCACAATCTCTGCTGAAATCGGCGCGCGCCCCATCAGCCCATTAAGCCGGCACGCCCTACCTGACTTCTGAACTGATGCGCCCTCCTGTGTTACCATAAATCGACGCGCCCCATGCCTCTCCTTGAACCGGTGCGCCCTCCTCCATCCTTAAACCGGCATGCCTCCTACAAAAAAAAAAATAACCAGAAAAAGAAAGAAAGGGGTGAAAACAAGTAAACAGAATAAACAACCCGTGCGTGAATAAACAATAAAATTTAACAACCAATGGCGTAACAAAGACTCGTTTCAGAACTTCCGCTCTCCCGGACTCAGTGTGAAAAGAATATTAATGACGCCCCGTTAAGTCGGATGTGGACCCTGGGAACCATCCCGTTATGGCCACGATCTGGCGCCGCCTCGGGCTGATAGTTCGTCGAATTTTACCCGTCTCTATCGGGATCCAATCTCGCACCCTCATTAAACTTGCCGCATGCACAGCAGACATCTACACGGTTTTATCGCCATCTTAGACGCTATAAATGCAGACTTTCGTTCGAACACAAAATGGTCTGCAAGTGACCGACATGTATCTGTGAACGTTTACGCCCCGATGCGGGGTTTGTTTAAACAGAATTCGTGGTTTCATCCTCTTGTTCCGTTAGTATGAATTTCAGGCAGTTGGGCCCCTTTTCCTGGCAATCAATCAAGGGTTTTCCCTCTCCGAGGGGATGTAATTAACGTCGTGACCTTTATGGCATGACGGGTTCTCTGTCCCGACACGACACACACAATCGTCTGACTAATCATATCGAGCGCACCCAGGGCTTCCTTGAAGCCCGAATAAATTGTCACCAAGGTGACTGGCATACCCTCGCACAAATAAATTGAATAAGCGAATGAATAAACGAATAACATATCAAATAAAAAAAGAAGTATCCCAAAAGTGTGTCCAGAATAGCACAACAATGGGCCTCCCATCCTCACAACCAATGTTGTGTCTCATGCGGCCAGGTTTCCCACGCATAGGTGGCCCTCTTCATAGCGGCCACGTGGGACCAAGCACAACTCCTCCATACATACGTCCCCTTCTGCCTTTCCAACACGGAATGCTCCCCATGTAGCACAGCTTCAACATGGCCCCATGCGAAGGCCCACAGCCGAGAACAACACAACAGTGGCTTTTCTTCACCAAGGCTTGCAGGGATGACAGCCGCATGGGAGTGCAGTTATGGCTTCAACCACTACAGCGGCGTGTGATGGCACAGCTGGGCAGGCAACATCAACCGAATGGCTGGGAGTGGCGTGCCTCTGTCAGGCAATGGCAGGCACACATGGGAACATCAATGTGGGCTCGCCGGTGTGCTGGCAAAGCTTTCTCGCAAGCGTGCAGGGCGTGGGAGTGAGAACTACAAAGCCATCCCCCTCCCTCTCACAACAGAAGACCTCTGATCCCCTCCTTCTCTTCACTTCTTCTCTTCCTCTTTTCACTTCTTCTTCTCCTCTCCGGCTCCCCTCTGGCTCTTATTCTCCGTCAGACTCACCTCCTCATCCACCCCTTCTCTCCTTCAACCCCACTTCCTCCTCCTCTCACTCTCTGCCCCCTTCACTTCTCTTCACATTCGCCACCTCCCTCATCACCGTAGCCTTCCCCTAGTCTTCTCCCCCCTTCCTCTTCTCATTCCCATCTTCTACTACTCCTTCTCTTCCTAGCGGACGGCGCCCTTGTTTTGAACAGGGCACCGTTTCTCTCTCCTCATCCCCCCTTCGCAATCTTCTCCCTCTCTCTTTTTCTCTCTTCTCCCTCTCCCTACACACATCGATCGTACCTCTCCCTGCTCCCAGCTCTCTCCCATGCACATACAACAGCCCGCTGTTGACACCCGTTTTTAGCCCACAAGTTGCGTCATTTCTCTTATTCATCATTTTTGATGTCCCGAATTATCCATTATTTTGGAGCCTTCCTTGGATGGATTTCGAGCCCATTTCATTGTTCCTAGTCCCTAGACTTTGGAGATAATGATTTCTTAGAGCTTTGGAGCTTATCTTATGAACTTTCGGCCTCCTAAGTCGCCTTGCAGCCCATTTTGGTCGACTTTCCATCGAGCATTCGGCTACTATCATTGCGCAGTCTTGAAAATGGTCATTTTTCATCCCCTTTCATTCCTATATTTAAAATGTGTCCTTCACCAAAGTTGTTCATCTTTTAAAGACATACAATTTATTCTTCTACGCCATTGGCAAGTTCTCCATCGATTTCAAGTTATTCATATTTTTCTGGTGTGCTGCGCTATTCACCTACGTCCTAGAATTCTTTCTCCCTATTCTTGTCCCATTTTCTCCATCTTCCAATCGTTTTCTTATCTTGCTCTCTTCATAAACGTTGTTCATCTTTCAGTTATCTACAATTTTTTTTTCTACCACTTTCGCTATTTCTGCACCGTTTGAGAGATATACTCTGATTTCCAAAGTCGCGCGCAAACGAACTGCGAACGGTCACGCCAACGACCGTTTCTTATTGCAAATAGTCATGCAAACGATCGTTTCTTCACTAGAGATCCTATGATAGACCGCTAAGAAAACCGTTAAGAGTCCAGCCTGCACTGGACTCTGCCCCAAAACTGCTCGATGGACCTATCTTGCGGAGGCCATAACTTCTTGAATATAGCTCCGACTTGACCCTCGCTTTTTCCTATCTCTTGCCCTTTGGATTATCTCGAGTTTGATCTATAGAACTCAAATTTTCATTGGCTATATCTATTAGAATCGTGGTCGAAAGATTAAGATTTAGGTGTCCTGGTACAACTCAAACTCTATTTTTTGAGCGACGTTGCCTCCTTGCGGCGAGCATATCTCTAGAATACTCATCCAAATCGAGTCCCGTTTATTCCTATCTCTTATCCTTAGTGTTATCTCAAGTTTGGTTCATAAAACTTGATTTATCTTGGACTCTATCTCCGAGAATCATGAGAGGAAGTTGAGGCTTTTCTACTAAAACTCTATAAAAACTGCCTAGTTCGCAGTGGCGACAGGGGGCTCTTCTTCAACTCGGGGCGAAGCCATGCTGCACCACCGACTCAATCCTTCGACCCTGGCTTGAAGAGGGAAGTATTGGCTTTCCATTGCATCCTTTTGGGCTTAATTTTATGGTCTATATTCTTAGTTCTACTCCTCTCAAAATCACAAATCATCATAATTTTCTGCACTTTCTACTACATACGCATTTTTTCCCGTTTTGCATCAACGATTTCTCTCTATTCTCTCAACCAAATTCCATGATTTCAAATCCTATGCATGCACAGCACACACACCTATTATTTTCACCCTTCCACGGGGGTTAAAAACCTCCCCCCTGAGAAGCATGAATGAACGTGAGGCCTTCTTCATCTAGCCGGCTAGAAGGAGAAGAGCTTCGATTCCACAAGTTCCCCGCGTCTCGTTGCTTGCACGCGATCAACTCTTCTTTCCAAGGTACACGGCGCCGTTCTCATATCTTTATCCTTTGGCATTGTTAAATCCTTGGTGACGATCATGGTTAGTATTTATCATCCTTTCATCCTCCCTTTCTTTGATTCACATGTTCATGCATGTATTAATTTAAAGGGGGCGGGATAGGAACCATTAAACAAATCTATAATTTTTTGGCGATCACGGTGGGACAACAATGCCCATCACGCTTGTTTTCATGCTCTTTGTAAGTTGGGTGTGTGCATGACCATGTTTGGATAGTATTTCCTCCATTCTCCCACTATTTTTGGCTTTTTATGGGCTCTAGTTGGCTAGCGGTCTTATGGTAGATCGCCAGGGGGCACTAAACGGTCATTTGGTAGACCGTTTACGGATTCTGGCAGTGCTTACGGGACCTTGTTCGTCGGAGCATAACTTTTGATCCCGGAGTCTGATTGAGCTAATTTTTGTTCCGTTGGATAGCCCTTTGTATTGTCTTTCCATCCATATATCATTGGCACTATTTGGATCACATTTGTATAATCTAACATTGTCCAACTTTTTAAGTTTTGTGCATAAGTTCTGCAGGTAGGCTCAGGGACAGGTTCGCAGGTACATCTTTACTCAGTGATTTGACTAACTTCCCGACATCTGATTGCACTGATTTTTGTTCCATTGGATAGTCTTTTGTATTGTCTTTCCATCCATAGCTTATTTGCATCATTTGGGTCACATTTGCTTAGTTAAATATTGTCATCATTTTAGTATTTTGTGCATAAAATCTACATGCAGTCTGCGCACAGGTTCACTGAGGCAACTTTGCTCAGTGCTTTGATTGACCTCCCGAGGTCAGATTGATCAGTTCTTGGGCTCGTTGTGTAGACCTTTGTATTGTCTTTACATCCATATACTACTTGCATCATTTGGGTCACGTTTGCTTAGTTAAAAATTATCATCATTTTAGCATTTTGTCCATAAAATCTGCATGTGGTCAGCGCACAGGTTCACGGGGGCAACTTTGCTCAGTGATTTGATTGACCTCCCGGGGTCATATTGATATGTTCTTGGGCTCTTTGTGTAGACCTTTGTATTGTCTTTCAATCCATATACTATTTGTCTTATTTGGATCATGTTTGCATAGTTTAATTTTATCTTGATTTTCTAGTTTTAGGCTAGAAATTGCATGCACTCCGGTGCACATAGGGCCATCCACTGCATATCATAGTCGCATTCCTACCTTGGTAAGTGATCCTCTCGCCTCCATATTCCTTGGAGTCGACTAGGTGATCTTATCCGGGACCACCATAAGTCCACGCGAGCCGTGGATTCCCACACGGACGCCGGGCCGGTTGTACCTTTTCCACCCCTTAAGCTTACATTTGCATAAGTGTGGGGGAGTTAACCTTAGCCAACCTAAACTTTGGACCTTATTCCCATCGGATTCCTATCTTGAGGGAATTATTCTTAAATCAAATCATTAAAAGTTCCATTTAAACTTCTAAAATATTTCCCATCATATCAACTTGTTTGACTTGGGTGAAAACTCTCACATTGCATTGTTTGTGTTGTTTGGGCTTGTCCAAGCCCATTAGTGGTGTTTTGTGTTGCATCCACATGTTTTGCTGTTGTTAGGCTCATTTAGGCTAGCCCATTTTGTGTGTTCATTGTCTGGTCCATTGTCCCGTGGTCCGTTGTCCATTGGTCTTTGCATTAGTGGGTCAATTCCCTCTTGTCCTCAAGCCCATTAAGCACTTGCTTCCCCACTTGTATTGTCCTTGATATCCTTGTATTAAGTCTCCATTTACCCTCATAGAGCATCATTCCAACCCCTTGTATCATTCTTTTTTCCAATCTTCTTCCTATTCCCGCATGGAATCCTCTTCCCACGCGGGCCCATCTAACCGTGATCCCTCTGATCCATCCGAGGAACAGGCTAATCTCATGGCCCATCTATCATGCCATGTTCGTCAAATGGACCCGGCCCAGGCCCAGGCCCAACATCTCATTTCATTTCACCTTAATGGGCCTTCTTTTCATAATTTCCCTCTACCCTTCATGGGCCTCTTTCTTCTCCTTCATATGCGGTTGGCCCAATTTCTAATGGGCCTTATTCTCTTAAGGGGTCTCATTCTTCTACCCATGTTACTGCTGGCCCATTCAGTCCATATGCCAATGTTTCTTCCAAGCCCGCATACCCTTCCATTCCCGGAATGGGCCCTTCTTCTTCTCAGCCCGAATCCTCTTATCCGGCCCATTATCATCGTGTTTGCTTAAGTTGACCCGCATTACTCTCGATCTCTCCCTACCCAGGAGATGATTGCTCAAACCCAGCGTCAACTTGATGAACTCCAACGCCAAATTGATCCTAAGTCCTCCTTAAATGTTCCATTCACATTTCAAGGTCTTCGGCTTCCGCCATCTTCACAAATTTCTGCATATCGTCGTTATGGTGGAGTCGGTGACCCATATGTGCACTTGAAGGAGTTCGTTTATGAGTCGGCCTAGTTTCGATATGACCAACACTTGATGGCCTATCTATTTGGTTTGTCATTGGAAGGCCGGGCTCGGGATTGGTTATTCTCTCTTCCGCAAGAGCAAGTTCTGAGTTTTCAAGCCGTTCAAGAAAAGTTTATTCAGCAGTATCAAGCCTAGGTTGGGCCCAAGTTCTCTGTTGTGGATCTGGCCCACGAGAAGATGAAGCCTAATGAGGATTTTTGCACCTTTGCCGATCGCTGGCGTCGCCTCGCCGCGTAAGTCCCGGGGCACATTCTGGAGGGAGAACAAATCAAGATGCTTATATCAAATGCAACGCCCGAGTATCGGTTTATCTTAGCCCTCAATGACATCACCTCTTGGCAACAACTTTATAGCCAAGCCCGCTTCGTTTGTCAACAACTTCAAGGTTTCCTTGACCTCGAGTCACCACCATCCCCATCCACCTACACCTCACCCTCCACAAGCCAACACTACACTCCCATGAGTCAGCCCGCCATGAGTCAGCCTTCCGCCGCATATCCTTCCATGAGCCAACCTCTCGCCTCTACATATCCGTATACTCCCAAATATCAACCCCCCACGAGTCAGCCTCCCGCACCCACATACCCGGCTCCGTTTCCACCTCCGGTCAAGAGAACATCACACCCCGAGCAAGTAGATGCCGTCTATATACCCCCTCATCCCGCTCCATATATGCCATCACCGAAGCCCTCCACCACTTGCCACGCACTCTTGCCTACCCAACCTCCACTTCCGTCTCCAGCACCTCATACCCCTCAGCATCCGCCTTGCCCGAAGCGGGCTCCTTGTCCTCCGTTGCCGGAGTGCTTTACTGACATTTTTGGGGCTTTGATGGCCACTCACACATTGTCGCTCTCTCCAGTTGTGCCTTGCCGACCCGCGGTCGGGGATATGCTTCGGTTCTGTGAATTTCACTGCCAGTAGGGGCATTTGGTTGAGGATTGCCCCGAGTTCCGGGATTATGTTTATGATCTGGAAGCTAAGAAAAAGATTGATTGGGCCACTATTCACAAAGTCATTCTACATCTTCGCAGCAAGCAATAACAGCAGCAGGCACCGCCTAAGCTACCGCCTCCAACAAGACCTAAGGCACCCCCGTGATCCTTTATCTGATGTTGCACCTGCTCCGTCACCTACTCCAATACCCATTCCATCATCGTTACCTTCTCCCACCACATCTTCACAACCTCTACAAACCCAAGCCTCTGTTGAGGCTAGTGCTCCCATTACCACAACTTCTTCCACCCCCGTTTCTACCCCCAATGCCGCTCGTCGCGTTGTGTCGATATGTTGATGGTGGGCACCACAACCCCGATCTTCACCCTTGCCATGTCCACCATCCTCTCCATCGACCACATCACCATGTCCACCATCCTTTCCATCGCCTACACCATCTCTACCACTCTCACCATTGCCTAAACCTCCATCATCCTCGCCATCACCTTTGTCGGAGCCTGAGCAAGCTTTGCCTTTGCCGCCCTCTCCCGAGGAACCCATACCCCCACCCTTACCTTTGCCTCCACCTAAACACACCATCCCCATTGAAACCTCCGTGTCTTCCGAACCTATTCCTGTTACCTCCATTCCTCCACCTATTTCCACCCCACGGAGTGGGTGTGCATTATCTCCGATGCCTCTTGGGTCTGGTCCCCATGGAGACGATGAGCCGAATCAGGATGATGCATTACTGCTTATGCATTTCAAGATTCAGGATTTTATCTGTCGCATGCCGATCCGTATCCTGGTCCCTGGCTATTTTGGGGATGATGTACCTGCATTCCTAATGACGGTTGCTAAAAAGAGTTCCCTTGCACTGATGCCAATGTTTTCTAGAGCGAGACCGATGGCGGTCTCCTTGCTCACCGGAAAGTTCACCATTGATGCCGTTATTTCTCCTCGCTCCGTTGCTGTTCAGATGACAGGCCAAGAAGGGCTCTCTACCCGGATTGTGCTAACTCATACGGCTGCCAAGCGGATTATAGATTCTATGTTCAAGGGGCAATTGGCCGTATCTTCTAGATTTTCTAAGGATAGTCTGCACGTTCTATGCAATCTCTCTCAGTTTATCAGTATGTCGGCCACGTCAACGCCATGTATTACTCTCCCACAGTTCTATCCTTCTCTTCTATCAAGGGAGTTATGCTTCAGGTCTGATTGTCGAGAGAAGTTATCGAATCTCATGCTGCTAGTGCCAAGTGACAGAACTCCATGGTTTTCTAATATTCATCATTCTGAGGAATTATTTGTCCAAGAATGTTTACATGTTAGCACCGGGTGTCTAGGGCCAACCACCCCGACAAAGCTGCATATTCATAATCGGGCCAGGCCCTCTGCCCGATGGGCTCATTATTTAAGAAGATGTTGTAAGATAAGAAGGCCAAAAGTCCAGGTTCGCACCAGGCGGGTCTGTGTTCAAGATATTTCAGCCAAAAAGATGCGGCGGCACAAGTTTAAGGGTGGTCAGTTGTGCACTCGGGGGTCCACTTCTCCTTCTTCTTCTTCATTCCATTCCTCATCATTCTTCCTGCTCAGCTCCCACCCTTGGGTGGTGTATCTTCCCACTTCAGATCCTGTTTCAAACATTTTCTCCTCTCTTCTCCAATCTGCAAACCCCCATTCCTCTTCTTCCCCTCCAAAGTCTCTAGATTTTCCCTCCTCTCGTAATTATAGGCCTCGGCCTATGCCCTCTCAACATCCCGATCCTAGGACGTCTTATAATCCTTCTCCTCCAGTATCTCCGGGAGTCTCCTATTTTCCTTCCCTGACCATGTCGGGTGATTACCCTTCTCTTTCCCCGACCCTGTCGGGTGTCTCTCATTCTCCTTCTCCGGCCCTGTCGGATGATTCCCATTCCCCTTCTCAGACCATGTCGGATGATTCTTCTTCTCATCTTTCTACTCATTCCTCCTCACCCTTTCGGGGTCATTACCCTTTTTCTTGCTATTTTCGAGGCTTTAGCCCGCCTTGATCTCAACTGATCTGGTTTCTTCTGTATTTAGTTCCTTGATTATCAGGGTCTCGATGCCTTAACGAGGGAGTTCTAGCCCTCGTCTCTCTTCCTTTTTAATCCTTCTTCGTCCAGTTTGGTGTTTTCCGCTCCTCCGTGTCGAAGAATCTACAACCCCTTGCTATCCTCTCCATTTTGTCCTGACAAGCAAAGAAAACAAAAGTCGTGCTGCCCAAATCTTGATGATCAAGATCGCTTCAGGATGCTACTTCCACAATATGGATTTGCAAGGTATCTTTATTTTGTGCAAGAATATGCTATCATTTACATTATTACTTCATGCGCATGGTTATAATGTTGTTTCCTCAACATGGTTTGAGTGGCTTTAGTTCATTAAGTTTGCTTATTTTAGTCAAAAATGAGTTCGCTTCTGCAGCATCCTTAGGCTGGTGATAGCTCCGCGTTGTATCGTTGAGGGTGACCATTGAGCATGGATTTTTCACACACTACACGGCAAGCCATAGCCGATTCCTCTTAGGCACACCGTTGCTGCTTTGGCCATACTATAGGTATGCGCAAAGGCCTTTTCTTTTCTCTGCTCGGTCAAGTGCAGGGGCAAGAGATGGATGGATGAGATGACCAACCTTGACGCTCCCCAATACGGGAGAGGTTTCAAATAGGGGCAGTCTTGACCATCGAAAAGTGAACTTTCATGCTATATCTGGCCGATAAGGGCTCTCAAAATCAATAAGAATGAATATGTAAAATTATGAAATCAAAGGCATGGCAAAGAGTGGCAGTACAGTTCCCCGCGGGACATCATGAGCCCGGTCGCATGCGTGCCTAGTAAATATGGGTCTTAAAATCAAGGACACAAAGCCCCTGCGCAACAGACTATATCTTTGAGGGATAGTGCCTTGGAAGGAATTCAAGTCCTGATATCTCCCATCCTGCATGAAGCGTGTCTCTAATTTTTCTTGCTTCTCCCTTTTAGGCTGGGTTGAATCCCGGGTATGACCTTAGTAGGGGCACCATTTTTAGAGGCGGTTGGTTGTGACGAGCCACCCTCACATGCACGCCTTGCTTAAGGGAAGCTTTTTAATGAGAAGGGTAGGATGATTACCCCTAGCCAGTAGTTTGAGCCTGTCTTAGGTGCTGCAGATTGCTATTTCAAAAAATCCAAAAAAGAGATATGGTCAAAATTTCATAAAAATGAGATATTTTTAAAATTTTCAAAAAATGAGATATTTTCAAAAATCTAAAAAAATCAAATAATGTCAAAAATCAAATAATCAAATACTTCGAAATTACAAAAAAGATCACATATGTCAAAAACCTTAAAAAATTAAATATTCCAAAAAAACTAAAAAAATCAAATATTTCAAAAATCTAAAAAAATTAAATATTATCAAAAATCCAAAAAAATCAAATATTGTTGAAATAAAAAAAATAAAAAATTACAAAAAATCCAAAAATGTGTCTTTCATTTTCTTTTTCATGCATTTGCATTTGTTTTAAGGACAGATACGTAATCCGTTTGTTTAGTGTGCAGGTTGTTGGTGCTTCAAATTTCCTTGCTCTATCTCTCGTTTTGCCTCATGTTCACGATTTCTGATCTGTTCTCTCCTCTTCAATCTATATCTCCCGATCTGTTCTGAATCTCATGTCCTTCTCAACTCTCACTTCATCTCATTATGTCTTTATGAGAGGGCTTTGCCTCACGATTATGAACTTAGCGGTTCTGCTTCATCTGATCTAGGGCTTTGATTGAAGAGCGTATTTGTCATGTCTCTTGTCCCGCTGTGTCCTTGTAACACGTATCTATGTCCCTCCGTGTCATCACGTGTGTCTTTGTCCCTCCATGTCTATCATGTTTCCGTCCCACTGTGTCGCCATGCCATGTGTTGTTGTTGTCATCCCACACATATGTTGTCCGTGTCTTTTATCCCCCATAGTTGTTGTCCCAACCATGTGGTCATCCCTCATATACTTGTCCCAACAGTATGTTGTCCCACCGCATTGTTATCTTGTCTCACCATGTTCATCGTGCATACATGTGGTTTGTTCATGCCGTTGCATATGTGCTTGGTTGTTTTGTTGTATTGTTTTTCATTCATTTGATCCCGTTGTGTTGATCATTATGTTATCTTCGTTATGTTCATGCTTGTTCATTCATCGTGGTTGTCTTACATGAAAAACCCAGAAAAATAAAAAAAAATGTAAAATCAAATAAAAATTGTAGTTTTGCTTGGCAAGTAAGTCAGGTATGACTCTCTATCCCTCCACATTGTTGCATTACTATATGATATCTACATTATTATAGCCTCTCAAGGACCGACTGGTTGCCCGTGTGTTCTAGGATCTGATGTTCCCCTTTAACAAAAATGATGATGATCTAGTAGCATACGGTTAATCGTTGGATAGGTCGCTCGGTTGAGTCGGGTGGGGGACGATGGACTCTGTCTCGCATGCCATGGTTGCGGACGACTCTTGACCCTTTCTTGGCTTGGTCTAGCAATATTATCCTTGGGTACTTTCTATTTTATCCTTTCTTTGCATTCGTTTTGATGATTTCTTTATTTTAGCCCAGCATACATCATGTCATTTTGAGCACTCACGTCTCGTGATCCATTCAAGGTTTCTCCTCAATAATGGTTAATTGCACTTCAGCTCTCTTGGATAAGAGATTCTCATTCCACTCCGAATTTGAACGTTCTCTCTGATTTTCCCACTCGGTCTAGTTAGCCAGCGTGATTCCTGTCTGGATTTTATCTCAGTTTTATTTCTTTTTCAGCTTTTCTGCTGGGTCTCCTTCCGACCCACTCATTGTCCGTGGATTGTGTCCCCGATGAGGTTGGCCATGTTTCCTTTATCCTGTTAGTTTAGTTCTCCATACATGTCTCATCTGCGTCATCCATTCCTTGTGGTTAGTTTGGCATTTTCGGGAGAATTCTTGTCTCTTGTTGGTTATGATGGGTGTCTTTTGCCTTGATGCCCGCTCATTTCTCTCCGCTTCATCTCCACGTCATCTCCGTTTCACATCGCTTCCGCTTTCGCTCCATCTCCTTTCCATTCCGCCTCTGCATCACTTTCACTCATTCCCTTGCAAAGCAGACATCAAGGAGGGGCATCTGTTGACACCCGTTTTTAGCCCACAAGTTGCGTCATTTCTATTATTCATCATTTTTAATGTCCCGAATTACCCATTATTTTGGAGCCTTCCTTGGATGGATTTCGAGCCCATTTCATTGTTCCTAGTCTCTGGACTTCGGAGATCATGATTTCTTAGAGCCCTGGAGCTTATCTTATGAACTTCCGGCCTCTTAAGTCGCCTTGCAGCCCATTTTGGTTGACTTTCCATTGAGCATTCGGCTACTATCATTGCGCAGTCTTGAAAACGATCATTTTTCATCCCCTTTTATTCCTATATTCAAAATGTGTCCTTCACCAAAATTGTTCGTCTTTTAAAGGCATACATTTTCTTCTTCTACGCCATTGGCCAGTTCTCCACCGATTTCAGGTTATTCACATTTTTGCGGCGTGCTGTGCTATTCACCTACGTCCTAGAGTTCTTTCGCTCTGTTCTTGCCCCATTTTCTCCCTCTTCCAATTATTTTCTCATCTTGCTCTCTTCATTAAAGTTGTTCATCTTTCAGTTATCTACAATTTCTTCTTTTACCACTTTCTCTAGTTCTTCACCGTTTGAGAGATACACTCTGATTTCCAAAGTCGCGCGCAAACGAACTGCAAACGGTCACGCCAACGACCGTTTCTTATTGCAAACGGTCATGCAAATGATAGTTTCTTCATTAGAGATCCTACAATAGACCGCTAAGAAAACCGTTAAGAGTCCAACCTGCATTGGACTCTACCCCAAAACTGCTCGATGGACCTATCTTGACCCTCATTTTTTCCTATCTCTTACCCTTTGGATTATCTCGAGTTTGATCTATAGAACTCAAATTTTCATTAGCTATATCTCTTAGAATCTTGGTCAAAAGATTGGGATTTAGGTGTCTGGTACAACTCAAACTCCATTTTTTGAGCGACGTGGCCTCCTTGCGGCGAGCATATCTTTTAGAATACTCATCCAAATCGAGTCTCGTTTGTTCCTATCTCTTGTCCTTAGTATTATCTCAAGTTTGGTTCATAGAACATGATTTATATTATACTCTATCTCCGGGAATCGTGAGAGGAAGTTGGGGCTTTTCTCTGAAAACTCTATATAAACTGCCCAATTCGCAGTGGCGACGGGGGGCTCTTCTTCAACTCGGGGCAAAGCCATGCTGTACCGCCGACTAAATCCTTCAACCCTGGCATGAAGAGGGAAGTATTGGCTTTCCATTGCATCCTTTTGGGCTTAATTTTGTGGTCTATATTCTTAGTTCTCCTCCTCTCAAAATCATAAATCATTATAATTTTTTGCACTTTCTGCTACATACGCATTTTCCCCATTTTGCATCAACGATTTCTCTCTATTCTCTCAATCAAATTTCATGATTTCAAATCCTATGTATGCACAACACACACCTATTATTTCCACCCTTCCACAGGGGTTAAAAACCTCCCCCCGGAGAAGCATGAATGAATGTGAGGCCTTCTTCATCTAGCCGGCTGGAAGGAGAAGAGGTTCGATTTCACAAGTTCCCCGCGTCTCGTTGCTTGCACGCGATCAACTCTTCTTTCCAAGGTACATGGCGCTGTTCTCATATCTTTATCCTTTGGCATTGTTAAATCCTTGGTGGCGATCACGGTTAGTATTTATCATCCTTTCATCCCCCCTTTCTTTGATTCGCATGTTCATACATGTATTA
Organism: Amorphophallus konjac; assembly: GCA_022559845.1. Lineage (NCBI taxonomy): Eukaryota > Viridiplantae > Streptophyta > Magnoliopsida > Alismatales > Araceae > Amorphophallus > Amorphophallus konjac. Next base: position 84,918,464 of record CM040129.1, on the reverse strand, counting down.
ATTTAAAGGGGGCGGGATAGGAACCATTAAACAAATCTACACCCGCGCGTCGACCTCCCTCCTTCTCTCTCTAACCTGAGCCCCCCTCTCTCTTCTCTCTCTCACCCACACACGCAGCTCTCACCTTCACCGCACCTCCTCTCTCTCCCTTCTATCTCTCCTCTCCCTGCTCCCAGCTCTCTCCCATGCACACACAATAGCCCGCGGTCGACCACGTTGACTTCTTCCGCTCACGACCAATAGCCCGCGGCCACCACGGCATCGACACCGGCAACCAAGCCCTCCCCCTCTCCTCTTCACACACTTACGTCTCACACACCTGCTCGCACACACGCCCACGGCCATGCACGAGTGTCCCACCCCCTCCACATCGTTTCTCTTTTTCTCTCTAACTGCACTTCTGCGTCCAACGTCCACCACTGTCCTCCCATCTCTTCACTCCACCTCCACACACGCACACGCTCGCCGTCTCCCATGCACGTGGATCACCCACAACCGCAGCCTCCACCGACCTCCACCTGCGTGTCCACTGGAGCGAGTTCCCCCCCTCCGTCTCTTCTCCCTCTCTCTTTCTCTCTCCCCTCGCGACCTCTCTCTTTCTATCTCCCTCTGTGTCACATTCTCTTCTCACCTCTCCCTCTCTCTTTCTATTTCTAACTCCACCCACAACCCCCTCCGCCTGCGTCGTCCCTCCTTCACACCTCTCTTTCTCTCTCCCTATGCGACCTCTCTCTCTCTCACCCTCCATGTCTCACTCTCTCTTCTCTCGATCTCTCTCTTCTCTCTGCCTCCCTTCTCACACTCGCGCACACATATTCTATTTTGTTTTATTTTATTTTTACTTCCACCGCCACCTTTCTCTCTCCCTTCTTCTCTCCTATATTTCTATTATCTCTCTATATTCTTTCTCTCTCTAAGCCCCTCTCTTGTAGTGACGTCTACTCTAAGTTGGGCGGTACTCAAAGGCTCAAAGACATGGACGACACCATCTTCATCTTCTTCCCAATCATATTTTCTCTCTCTATTTTTACTTTCATTTAGATTTTAATTCGGAATTGTTATTTTATTTCAGAGCATGTTGGAAACATTTTATTTTGAATAATAAAATTGAGTGTGTGATTTTTCCTATCCATCTCTTATTGTCCTTCTATTCTCTCATCTTTCTCTCGTTGTATTTCTCTTCGCATTTATTTAAGTGGGTTTATTTTTATGTGATTTTACAATTCTAAAATCAAAAATCATTTCACCAAATTTTTTTCCTTAAGAAAATACAAAGTTTTCAACCTTAAAATTCTAACTTCCTTGTGTGATCGACCCGTACTTACCACTACACTCAAATTTTAATTTTATTGTGTGTGAGTGCGGAATTTTAAAATTATGTGTGCGGTGTTTTTAACGACGAACATCCGCTCGCATCAGACCCCTCCCTCCCTTGTGTTTAAGGCTGCAAAACTAATTCAAGGGGAGGTGCTGCTGGTTTGAAGGCTCAAGGAGGAAGTCTTCCCCATGCCAAAGCTACATCCTTTGGAGGCTTCTTCCCTATTGAAGATCTAAAGCCATGGAAAAAAACCAATAAGCCTATCTCTTCCCCTTATTCTCTTCTTTTGTGCATTTAGCTCATGCTCATGTTCATGCATCATATTCTCTTTTTATTCTTTCCATTATCTCAACCACGTTGAGATCCTCCTTAGTGCAACACTTGCACATCTCCCTCTATTTTCATCATTCATCATACTTCCATACCCTTTTGCATAGGGGTTTAAAAGACCAACACCAACAAGGTGTGTCCATGTTCATGTTCTTTCATGCTTACTTTATACTTAGAATTTGATGCTACACACTTGATTTCTAATCCATATCTTTTTATTAGTGTTTTCTTTGTTTTGCAAGGGTAATCTACACAAGAGAAACCCTCTTCATAGGCCGGCCGATAGAAAGAGAAGGTGATACTCACAATACTCCGCTTTTAAGGTATTTATTCGCAATCCCTCCTTTGCTTTATTGTTCATATCTTTTGTGGTATCCCCTCTGGCGATCACACTCCATTAGCATCCACGCATGCTCTCTTGCTCCCCCTTTCTTCCTCTTTCCCCTTTCTTTTCCCATATTAATTATTCTTTTTTAAAAGTGGATTTTCTCCATAATCTATAGTGGGTCATATGCCTTTTTGGGGAATCTACAATCATCATCCCCTTTAACTGACTGCTCCTTGGCTGCATAGAGCATAGTGGGCTGGCCTTCAGGATTAGGAACCTCCAAGGTCTTTAATAATTCGACTGTCTGACAGTCTATATCTGTAATGGGACTTCATGATGTTGAGTATAGTTTTGTTTTGATGAGGTCAAACCAACATGAAGTCATTTGGTTATAAGTCTAAAAATGCTTAAATGCAAATCTGCATATTTTGTTCTTCATGTTTCGCACATTTAATAACAAATTTTCAGACTGCAATTGCTTAACAAATTAATGTTTCAGGTTGTCTGCATAATAAGGAAATGCTACCAGGGTTTGAGTGCTTGAGAAAGGGCTATACAAGAAGTAATCAGGATAAACAATGTCAGGAAATGTCAAGGAGAGCACAAGAAAGAAGAATGGCTTACACGGTAGACAAATGAAGGTTAACGGTGACAAATAGCTTGATAGGGTTGACAAAAGTCGAGACAAAGGTGAAAATGGATAAGAAGAAGTTTCAATGAAGGAGTTCAAATGCTACAAGGCGGAGTTGACTCTAGAAGTTAATGGAGTCGATGCTAGAGTCAACAGGCAACACTAAAAGTCAACGTAGTAGTTCAACATGCCAGTAGAAGCAAGAAGCACCAGAGTCAATGCAGTCAAGCCCCAGAGTTAACTACAGCCAGTGAGTGTCAAAAGACTTCTACGGGTGACAAGTGAAGAATAAGGGTGACAAATAGGTCTGTAGAAGTGACAAATCACATGGCACAGGAGAAAGAGGGCTGAGAAGAAGAAAGAGTGAAGCGGAGTCGACTCCAACTGAAACTAGAGTTGACTCAACCAAGGGAAAACATCAAGCAACTGACAAATGAGGAACACAGGCGACAAATGGAGCATAAGGGTAACAAATACGGTTCAAGGATGAAAAATGCACATACAAAGGTGACAAATAGCTCTTGGAGGAGACAATGGGTCACAACGACCAACAGATAAGCTTAGGGACCAAATGATGAACAGAAGTGACAAATAGCCGCTACGGGTGACAAATGGAGAATAGCTGTGACAAATAGGCAAATAGAGGTGACAAATAGGTCGGAAGGCCAACAAAGGTGACGGCGTTCAAGCAAGAGACAAAAAGCATAAAGGCTACGACTCAAGCGGGCTAAGGGTGATAAATGAGTAAGTAAGACCGACAAATGGACCGTAAGGGTGAAAAATAGGTTGTATGGCTAAAAAATATCTAAAGCTCGTGAGCGACTTAAGAGGATCACGTGCCTTTGATTCCCAATCATTGGCACGAGATCCAAGACATCTGGCGGGATCTGTACGACGTTGAAGGTCAGATAATTCCCTCCAAAACACCTGGACAAATGGAATTTTAGATTGAAGATAAACCAAGTTCAAAAATTCAAATGGCTGGTTCTATAAATACCAGTGCTCATTTTTTTTAAAGAAAATGAAGGCAGGAGAGCTAGAATGCAAAAGCTGTTGTGAGTGTGAGAGCCACTCTTCGAAGGAAAGAGAGAGTTGATCAGAAAGAGTGAGAGCCATTCCATGAGCTATAGAGAAAGAAAGAGAAAGAGAGAGAGAAAGAAAAAGAAGAAGAGAGATCGAAGCTCAGCTCGAGAAGGGGTCTTCATAGAAAGCTCTTGAATTACATTCAGAGCTACATTTGATTTTCTTTGACTGTAATTTGCTTTACATTTTTTATTTTTCGTTTGTCTTTTGATTCATTTTGTTTTTGTAGTTCTCTAGTGGTGCATTGTTGCACTGATCAGAAGGGTGATCGGCGTTTAACTATTCACGTTCTGGTTTGTATACCAGGGTGCGAGGTGGGTTCCTCGTGTGTTGCCTTAGTGCAGTGTTACTAATTCTACTGGGGTAGAATCAGGGGTCTGTTCATCAGGTTGGTGAGCACGGGATCCCTATGTGTCTTCATAGGAAGGGAGGAGGTTGTTCCTCCAGTGGGATGCTGTGTGATCAGCTACTGTAGCGGATTCATCCATGGTTAGCCTTGTGCTAGTGAAGCCTCATCCTGATCAGGTGAGGGGTGGACGTAGATTGCTAGAAGCAATCGAACCACCTAAAAAACTTCAGCGTCTTGTGGTTTGATTTCCATATCTTCTATCCCCGTCCTTAAGTAGACTCGGTATATCAAAAGGTGTGGCTAGAACGATAGGTCAAGCCTATCTCGATAGCTTCATTTTGTGTGAGGAAGTCCTTGGACAGGTCCTCTGCCTAGTACCTGTCTTGTGTGCATTTCTGAATATCTGCTTCAGTACCTTGCGTTTAAAGTGTTTGTGAATGCTTCCATATGATGGCCAGAAGTAAAATTGTTATTCGTCCGTCCAATTTACTAAGTGTTAGTTTAAATTTCGTAAATCGATCTTTCAAAGGGGATGATCTATTCACCCACTCTCTAGATCTGCATTGCCATTCTCATCAGTTGGTATAAGAGCAGGTTTCCCACAATGTGGTCCAATGACCCAGGAAGATCTAGAAACGGCAATGCTCGCAGCTTCTTAGCTGAGGGGCATTCAATTAATAGACCACCATTTTTTGATGGTGCTAACTATTTGTATTGGAAGAATAGGATGGAAATATGTCTACGAGCTCAGGGTTATGAACTATGGAGAGTTGTTTACGAGGGTCCATTCCAACTTCCAGAAGATGAAAATGCATGGATCAAAGAACGAATTCGCTTGTCAACCGTCAACTGGACTGCTATGAATGTCATGTAGTACGCGGTTCATCCGGAGGAGTATTCAAGAGTCTCTGCATGCAGATCAGCCAAGTAAATGTGGGACAAATTAGAGTTGATTTACGAGAGAACGTCCCAAGTAAGGGCCACCAAGGTAAATATGCTAACCTCGGAATATGAAATGTTCAGAATGAAGCATGATGAGACAATTAGAGAAATGTTTTCTAGACTCCCACAACTCAGTAACAATCTTAAGGCACTAGGCAAGGATTATTCTGACAGTGAGATTCTTAGAAAAATACCCAGGTCCCTTCCCCCAGCATGGCATACTAAGGCCACTATTATTGAAGAATCCAAGGATTTATCCACCATGACAGTGGATGCTTTGATTGGCACGTTGATGACATACGAGATCAATTTCATACAGAATGTAGAGGAGCATAGGAAGAAACCAATAGCTCTCAAGGGTGAAGTCCCGCGATCAATGACACCCAAGAGGGGGGGTGAATTGGGTGATAATAATTTTAACAAAACTTTGGCCAATTTAAACAAATGTGAAGAACAGCAACAAGGAAGTTCATATCTATATAGAAACTATTAGATCTAACAAAATCTATCACACACAACGGATCCTTGGTACCGTGGTGGAGGTGTGAATCTGAAGATTCTACTCACACAAGGTGTTATCTTCCTGACAAGGTTTGCCTTGTCGATCTGAACCCACCTTTTAATATACCAAAGATCTACTATAGGAATGATCAATCGAGCTAGATCTAAATGGAGAAATCAGTAGAAACGATATGAGAGATTGCTAGTACAGAATAGGGGTAGAAGATAAGGAACAAACCACATAAGAGATAGAGATTTTTAGGTGGTTCGGATGCAACAACGGCAACCTACGTCCACCCCTCACAAACTGTGAGGATTCATACACTATCTTGTAAAGGATTACAAGATCTGAACACACACACACTAGTAGAGAGATAAAAACTCCCACGAAGGTGTAAACACACCTAAACACACACGATTCTGACAGAAATCAAACACACACACACGGATCTAAGTAGATCCACACACACTTGAGTGTTTAGAGATTACAAGGAATAAACACTTAAAACTCAAGAGTTTTGGAAGAAGAAACACAAAAGAAAAACTTCAGGTTTAAGCTCCCCCTTAGTGGATGAAGAAGAATTTTTGATGAAGCTTGCTTCTCAGCTCGATTTCCACTTGAAAGGCTTTAGGATGACCTTCAAAAGCTTGAGATTTGATGAAGAAGGCTTGGACGAAACACTATTCACGGAGCTCTTCCTGCAACACTCTTTCTCCCTTAGCAGCCCCCTTTGATCTCCCTTGAGTGATTAGGGTTTTTTTGACCCCAATGAGATGTTTTTATACAACTTGCATGGTCAAGAGACAAGCCAGGAACCAGATCCATAAATCATGGCATGTCTGGTAGCTTTGGGATTAAAAAATCCAAGGAGAAGGGCTTCCCATGTTGAAGAAACATAAAGTCAACAATGGAGGCTTCGAAGCTGGCGGTCGACCGGGTGTAGGTGGGCGGTCAACCGGAATTTTGCAGAAATTGAACCTTTCAACGTTGGGAAAATCGGTCGACCGGTCCCTGGCTGACGGTCGACCGCTAGTCTGGAAAACCTGCAATTTGATAGTGTTAGCCAATGAATCATAGCCTGAAAGTAAATTACTTTGAGACCACATTTTGTTCAAAACAATATGAGTTGGATTGACTTATCCTGGGATTTTTTGAGGCACGATAGAATTACGCATTTGCTTTGATGGAAGATGGCTTGAGGGGGGTTTAAGCAGGTTATCAACCTATTTGTAATGCCGGGGTTTTGTTATCATCAAAATCGTCTGGAGAGACTCAGCAATCTCCCCCTTTTTGATGATGACAAAACTCTAGAGTACGAATGCATTGGCATGCCTTTAAATAGATTTGGAACTAAGCAAGGCTGATAGACCACAAGGTGATTAAAGTAATGTTTCATTTCTTGAGGCATAAACAACACAAACCATTCAATATACGCAAGCCATTCAATATTTGATTTGCCAAGATAGATGGGAAATGAGAGACAAGAGCCAACCATTTGATATCAAATACCAATAGCATTCATTTCATCATTCCATTACAAGGTACATTGATGCTTGAGAGAATGCAAGACTTCTAGACATCATGGCAAAGACAAATGCAAGACAGACTCACAAGATGCAATGACTCAAACAGAAATCCTCACAAATGATCGTCCATGCAAAACACAAGCAAAACACAAGGACATGCATGCATAAACTATATATAAGACATGCATAACTACCATAACTATTTCTCCCCATTTGGCATCATCAAAGGAGGGGATATGATAGACGAACAGTAGACCCAAAAGGAATATGACCCAAGTACAATAGTCTAGAGGTAGGAAGCAAAAGATAATCCTCATAGGTCATCTGCAGGAGGCTGATCCGCTGGAGGAGGAGGCTGATATCCAAGGCAGCGGGGGATGTCCTCAAGAGAATGGTCTTAAAGCTGAAGATGATCCTGAATATGGCCAATGGAGATGTCATGGGCCGCATCACGGTGCTGCATTCCAAGAAGTGTTAAGTTCATGATGTAGAAGGCCTTGCTAGAATCAGCAACACTATCTGTGAGGGTAGTCATATGGGTGGAGTGTGTGGTCATCTGAGTGGAAAGAGTGTCCAAAATAGTGGAGAAGGAATCTATGCGAGTTGACATGGTGTCAATCACATTCCCCATTGTGTCAACGCGATCCCCAAAAGTAGAGAGACGATCCCCAAAAGTGTGCACCCGAGTCTCTAGCTAGCCCAGTAAAATGCCTGTCAAAAGTCTCATAGTCTACCCAAGACCACTATCCGACCCCTTGAGTAGAAGACTCCCCACGAAAGAACTATGGTGGGGGAGGCATCTCTGGATCCATATGATGAGGTGAATGTGGAGGAGGCATCTCTGGATCCATATGATGAGGTGAAGGTGGAGGAGGCTGATCCTCTGCCTGGATTGGAGGGGGTAGTTCCCCTTAATCCTCTTACTGTTCATGTTCTTGTTCTTCTTCATTGACTACATCTTCCCCATAAACGGGCACATCCCGGCGTAACTCACCATCGGGACCATAATAATATCCAAAATCTGTGAAAATCTTATGCTCATTATATATATCATCTTGTCAAATATAAATGAACTGTTCATCTGCCAAATTGATCCCAACATAGATGAATATGCCAGTCAACTGTGAAGCATAGGGCAAGGATCTCCGTAAATTGGTTCGGCAGGTTCCAATTAGAGTCGTCATGAGGTGACCCATGTTGACTTGAATCCCATTCATAACATTGTAAAACAGAAACGTGTGAACCTCTGTCACTTCATTTCTACTGCCACTCTTTGGATAAATGAGGGAGGTAAACATATGGTGCAATATACACTGCAATGGTGGAAAATGATTTGCATTCAATATGATTAAGTTGCTGACACCATGCATGTAATCACAACTGGTCATAGCAAGAAAAGTTTCCTCAACAGCACCATGACCAAAAACCATGTCGGCTCCTCTAGCCGAAACTCCTAAGGCACGCTCAAACAAATTCGGAGTAATATGAAGCTCAACACCTTGAACAACTGTATATAATTCCTCATTTCTTTCGACCAAATTTCATAGAACTACAGCACTAGATTGGGGTAATATCGGGTATATCTAGTGACAAAATCAATTCAACCGGGTTGAATCTCAAAGACAGCACATAAATCGGGCAAAATCTCGTTCACCTCATTGAAGTCAACCAAACGAGGGTCGATAATGGGGCGTGGAGGCAAACGAGGTGCACGACGAGGTGCAGGTGCCCGCTGTGGTGGATGAGCCGGGGCCTCATGTCTCTGACCATTGGGCTCCCCTTGGGCAGAATGCAGAGAACTCCGTCTAGGCGGCATCCTGAACTAGAAGACCCGGTGTAGAAACCCTTGAAAATCAATCTCAACCCTGGGGATGAAGATGGACCAAAAGACACTCCTAGGGCTTGGAATGATCTTCTCCACAATGTAGAACCCTGGGTAGGGCATCACGAACACACGAGCAGCCGCGGAGAGATCGTCCTGAAATTGTGTTGAACGGACCAAATCTAGTGCGGGTGAAGGAGGAAGGAGGTTTTTGGGCTTGAGAAATGGGGTTTTGGTGTTTTAGGGTTAGGAAATAGGGTTTGAGAGAGAGTGGGGGCGTTGGAATGAAGAATGAGAGTGTGAAGACCCCTTTAAAAGGGGTTCGGATGTTGGTTCAGCCGGCCCGGTTCGCCGAGTTCAGTCGACCGGACCGGGGCTGGCAGTCGACCGAAGGGCCCTAAAAAAATGAAATTTTTTTATTTTTTTATTTCCTTTTTTTGTTTTTTTATATGAGCACCATCAACCGACCTTCTAAAAGGAACCAACATCATGAAGTAGAGAGAGAGAAGAGATGGGGTTTTGAGAAAAGTTCTCTAACTCCCCCTCAGAAGGTGCCTTAGATCCAAAAGTCATATGGGTCCACATTTATTTAATCAAGGAATATTCATCTTTAGAAGGATTTTCAAGGAGGGTTGTATGTATAAATACACTCAAACATGCAGGGATGTAAATACACACAAAGTATTAAAAATAAGTATAGACAATATGCATGTTAATCTACCCTTTATGCATATGAGTTTCTATATAAGTGCAACCCTTACTCTAAGTGTAGACTTATGTATGTATGCTCTCACCCTTGCACATGCCAAGTTCTCTTCTTATCTTGCTGAATTGATCCTGGTTTAGGGGTTTTGTGAAAATGTCAGGTAGCTGATTGTGTGTGTCAATGAAATTCAATTCAAAGACCTATTTTCCTACATGATCTCTCAGAAAATGATGCCTAATGTCAATGTGTTTTGTCCTAGAATGTTGTACAGGGTTTTTTGACAAATTGATTGTACTGGTATTGTCACACAAGATTGGAACACATTTCATTTCAACATCCAAATCAAGCAATTGATTTTTGATCCAAAGTACTTGGGCTCCACAACTTCCGGCGGCTACATATTCAGCCTCGGCCGTTGAGAGAGCTACTGAATGTTATTTCTTGGAGGCCCATGAGACTAGGCACCCAACAAGAAACTGACAGTACCCACTAGTACTTTTACAATCTACAATGCATCTGGCATAATTTGCATCGGTGTATGCAATCAAATCAAATGAACTACCGATGGGAAACCACAAGTCAAAATTTATTGTGCCAATTAAGTATCAAAAAATGTGTTTAACAGCCATTAGATGAGACTCTTTACGACATGACTGAAAATGAGCACATAGACATACACTGAATTGAATGTCAAGACGGCATGCTGTGAGATACAGTAGTGATCCGATCATACCTCGAAATAGTGTGGGATCTACTATTTTACCATTTTCATCTTTGTCTAACTTCGTGGTTGTCGCCATCGGAGTTGACAAGGGTTTTGCTTCAACCATCCCATATTTCTTTATCAGCTCCAATGTGTACTTAGCTTGATTTATGAAAATGCCTTCAGATGTTTGCTTCACCTGCAATCCAAGAAAGAATGTAAGTTCACCCATTAAACTCATCTCAAATTCTCCTTGCATAATTTCTGCAAATTCATCACATAAGGCATTGTTAGTAGCTCCAAAAATAATGTCATACACATGCACTTGAACTACTAATATGTCTTTACCTGATTTTTTTGTGAAGAGAGTTTTGTCAACCTTACCTCTTTTGAAATCATTTTCAATTAGAAAAGAGGTGAGCCTTTCATCCCATGCCCTTGGAGCTTGCTTTAACCCGTACAACACCTTCTGTAACTTATAAACATGCTTTGGATGTTTTGGATCTTCAAAACCTGGAGGTTGCTCTACAAAAATATCATCTTTGATGTAACCATTAAGAAAAGTAGATTTAACATCCATTTGAAATAATTTGAAGCTTAATGAGCAAGCATAGGACAATAAAATTCGGACTGCTTCTAGTCTAGCAACCGGTGCAAAAGACTCATCAAAATCAATACCCATCTCCTTGCTATACCCTTGGGCTACAAGCCGGGCCTTGTTCCTAACAACCAATCCCGTGTCATTTAACTTGTTTCTGAAAACCCAACGGGTTCCGATTATGGGATGATTCTTGGGACACGGCACGAGAGACCACACTTTGTTCCTTTCGAACTGGTGTAGCTCTTCATGCATAGCCTGAATCCAAGATTCATTTTGAAGAGCTTCATGGATATCCTTAGGCTCTTCTTACGAAATTAAGGCTATCAAATCCTCTTCTTCTACTTGCCTTAATGATGATCTAGTTCTTACCCCATCTTCAAGATTACCTATGATATTTTCAGCGGGGTGATCTTTCAAGAACGTAGAGGAACTGGGCAAGTCGGGGTGATGCACTTGTTGTTCTTGAAGTGTCTCAATTGATGGATCTTCATCCTTTTCATCCTTGCTGAAAGTTCCTTTCGTTGGTTCATCCTTAGCTTAGCATCATCTGAGCGTTTGGGAGATTCATATGCATCCAAGGTAGAAGAAATTTGATTTGTCAATTTTAATTCAGATTCATCAAAAATAACATGAGGACTTTCTTCAACAACTAAAGTCCTTTTATTAAATAGCCTATAAGCTCTAGAATTTGATGCGTAACCTAGGAAGATTCCTTTGTCACTTTTTCCATCAAACTTTCCTAGATTTGACTTACCATTGTTTAAAATATAGCAAGGGCATCCAAATGGTTTGAGATAGGAAATGTTCGATTTCTTACCCTTGTAGAGCTCATATGGAGTTTTCTTCAAGATCGGCCTTACCATTGCCCTGTTTATGATGTAGCATGCTGTACTTACCGCCTCAGTCCAAAAGTATTTGGGAAGGGAGTTTTCACTTAACATAGTCCGAGCCATGTCTATCAAGGTCCTATTTTTCCTCTCCACTACTCCGTTTTGTCGAGACGTCCTGGGTGATGAGAAGTTGTGCGTATATCCTTGTTCCTGGCAAAAACTGCTGAAATCATGATTCTCAAACTCACCACCATGATCACTCTAAATTGTGATGATGAGGTATCCTTTATCATTTTGGATTTTCCTGTAAAACACTTGAAACTCCAACAAGGCATCACTTTTATTGGCTAAGAATAACACCCATGTAAATCTGGAGTAATCATCAACAATTATAAATCCATAAGATTTTCCTCCTGGGTGGATGTCCTAGTAGGACCAAAAATATCAAGGTGCAACAGTTCTAAAGGTCTAGCGGTAGAATCAATATTTTTATTTTTGAAAGAGATACGTGTTTGCTTACCTTTTGTGCAAACCTCACAGATCTTATCACTTTCAAATTTTAATTTAGTCAGCCCATTTACCAAGTCATGTCTAGACAATTTAGAGATTACTCCAAAACTAGCATGACCTAGCCTTCGGTGCCATAGCCATGCATTGTCATGGTTGTTTGCTACCAAACGCACATCATCACCAGAAACATCATTAAGATCAATAGTGTACACATTGTTGTTCCTCTTGCCGATGAATTTGATTTCATTAGAGATTTTATTCTTGACAAGGTAGTGAGTTTCATCAAAAATAATTTTAAAACCCTTGTCACATAGTTGGCTAATGGTTAAAAGATTATGATTTAAACCTTTCACCAAGAGCACATTTTCGATAAGAATTTTAGAATTCTTACCTATGTTGCCAATTCCAATTATCTTGCCTTTGTCCTTTCCACCAAAGGCAACCAAGCCTCCATCCTTATCTTGCAAAGTAGAGAACATTTTCTTATCTTCTATCATATGCCTTGAACAATCGCTATCCAGGTACCATTTGCTCCCCCTGGCTTCAAGGCATATCTGCAAAAGACAACATTCTCATGCAATTATTTTTGGTACCCAAACTAATTTGGGTCCATATGAGTTAGTCTAATTCTGCACATATCATCTCTTTATCCAAGGAGCATTATTCCTTTGTGTGCTATGTCTGAACCAACAATTAGAAATAACATGACCAAATCTACCACAATGAAAGTAGTTGACATTTGAGAATCTTCTTTGATAGTTGTATGGTTTAGATTGAACATGTTGGGGCTTGGTGTGAGAACATGAAGCACAATCATTTTCTTTTTCATGCACGTAAGATGTAGTAATCTTGCTCTCAAATGATTTTTTGTTTTGGGGTATGTACCCCAATCCTTCTTTCCGGAAGTTAACTTTAACTCCCAACACATTGTCTAGGTTTTGTTTCCCTTTAACAAACCTAGAGAGAGTGAACTGCAAGTCAGTCACCTCTTTATTCAAGCTCACATTTTTATTTTCAATTTCTGAAATTGAGGATGTCAGAATTTCTTTTTCATTCTTGAGCTTTTCAGAAACTTTTTCAATTTCAGACATTTTACATGATAGCTCTTCTTTGGCTTTTTCAAAATTTAAAATTATTTGTAACAATGTTTCTTTTTCCTCAGTTAGTTCAAACCATTCCTGCTCAAGTTTTTCAAATTTAATTGAAGAATCTTCATGTGTAAAATCTTCTATCTTTTTCTTGAGGGATTTATTTTTTGATATAATTTTTGTGTGTTTTGTATACAACTTTTCATATTTTGATTCCCATTGTTCATTTGAAATAAAATCAGAATCAGAATTTACCTCGGTTGAGTCATCCCCATGTGCCATGAGGCACAACCTTTCCACGAGCTCCTCCAACTCTTCGTCAGACTGTTCGTTCTCTTGATCGCTCCATGTGGCAACCATGGCTTTAGGTTTCTTGAATTTGTCGTTCTTGAACTTTCTTTTCAGGTCTGGGCACTCTCCTCTCATGTGCCCGGGCTTCTTTCACTCATAACAAATAACATTGTTAGGCTTGCTTGACTCACCCTTGGTTTGAAAAGGCTTCCTTTACCCTTTCCTGAAATTTTCTTGGAATTTCTTCTTTCTTCTCAGAAATTTCTTCACTTGGTGGGTCAGCATAGCCAGGTCTTCTTCTTCATTACTCTCCTCACTGGACTCCTCTTCTTGGGAGTCGTCATAAGACTAGCTGGCTTTCAAGCCCACTGTTTTCTTCTTTTTGGATTCTTCCTCAACTGTTCTCTTCATGTTTATTTCATAGGTCATCAGTGACTCTATGAGCTCATCCAAAGAGAGTGTTGATAGATTCTTTGAATCTTCAAGAACTGTGACTTTTGTGTGCCACGCAGGTAGAAGGGATCTCAAAACCTTCCTCACAAGTTCGGAGTTAGTGTACTCCTTCCCAAGACCTTTGAGGCCATTGGTAATTTCTGTTAACCTCGCCAACATTTCTGAGATCATCTCATCCGGCTTCATTTTAAACAATTCATAATCCCTGACCAGCATATTGGCTTTGGTTTCCTTGACTTCAGAGGTTCCTTCATAAATAAACCATAGCTTGTCCCACATTTCCTTTGCTAAACTGCACATAGAAACACGAGAGTATTCATTAGGATGAATAGCACATTACATAATATTCATAGCATTAAAGTTCACTGTGGATTTCTTAATATCCTCAGGGTTCCATTCGTCTTCATCTTTAGAGAGCTCATATGGACCTTTGTCTACCACCATCCAAATCTCGTACTCTTGGGCTCTCAGAAAAACGTGCATCCTATTTTTCCAATAGGAGTAAATCGAGCCGTCGAAGTATGGAGGACAGTGGATTGAGTGACCCTCAGGCATCATTCCCTTGTTAGCCATTGAACTGGATCTTACTCTAGATCATTAGATCTGAAAAATAGAGCCTTTGCTCTGATACCAATTGAAGTCCCGTGATCAAGGACACCCAAGAGGGGGGGTGAATTGGGTGATAATAATTTTAACAAAACTTTGGCCGATTTAAACAAATGTGAAGAACAGCAACAAGGAAGTTCAGATCTTTATAGAAACTATTAGATCTAACAAAATCTATCACACATAACGGATCCTTGGTACCGTGGTGGAGGTGTGAATCCAAAGATTCTACTCACACAAGGTGCTATCTTCCTGACAAGGTTTGCCTTGTCGATCTGAACCCACCTTTTAATATACCAACGATCTACTGTAGGAATGATCAATCGAGCTAGATCTAAACGGAGAAATCAGTAGAAATGATATGAGAGATTGCTAGTACATAATAGGGGTAGAAGATAAGGAACAAACCACATAAGAGACAGATTTTTAGGTGGTTCAGATGCAATAACGGCAACCTACATCCACCCCTTAACAACTATGAGGATTCACACACTATCTTGTAAAGGATTACAAAATCTGAACACACACACACTCGTAGAGAGATAGAAACTCCCACGAAGGCACACGATTCTGATAGAAATCAAACACACCCACACATGGATCTAAGTAGATCCACACACACTTGAGTGTTTAGAGATTACAAGGAACAAACACTTAAAACTCAAGAGTTTTGGAAGAAGAAACACAAAAGAAAAACTTCAGGTTTAAGCTCCCCCTTTGTGGATGAAGAAGAATTTTTTATGAAGCTTGCTTCTCAGCTCGATTTCCACTTGAAAGGTTTCAGGATGATCTCCAAAAGCTTGAGATTTGATGAAGAAGGCTTGGACGAAACACTGTTCACGGAGCTCTTCCTGCGGCACTCTTTCTCCCTTAGCAGCCCCCTTTGATCTCCCTTGAGTGATTAGGGTTTTTTTGACCCCAATGAGATGTTTTTATACAACTTGGATGGTCAAGAGACAAGCCAGAAACCAGATCCACAAATCATGACATGTCTGGTGGCTTTGGGATTAAAAAATCCAAGGAGAAGGGCTTCCCATGTTGAAGAAACACAAAGTCAACAATGGAGGCTTCGAAGCTGGCGGTCGACTGGGTGTAGGTGGGCGGTCGACCGAAATTTTACAAAAATTGAACCTTTCAACGCTGGGAAATCGGTCAACCGGTCCCTGGCCGGCGGTCGACCGCTAGTCTGGAAAACCTACAATTTGACAGTGTTAGCCAATGAATCATAGCCTGAAAGCAAATTACTTTGAGACCACATTTTGTTCAAAACAATATGAGTTGGATTGACTTATCCTGGGCATTTTTGAGCACGATAGAATTATGCATTTTCTTTGATGGAAGATGGCTTGAGAGGGGTTTAAGCAAGTTATCAACCTATTTGTAATGCCGGGGTTTTATTATCATCAAAATTGTCTGGAGAGACTCAACAAAGGGATGTGAGAGTAATAAAGAAGGGATTGAGTATTATGAGAATCTCTCTGATTTAGACGACCATCAACAGGCCCTCCTGACTAGACAGTTTCAGAATTTCCTGAAATCCAGAGGTAAGGTTTTTAGAAAGAGGAGGCCGCAATAAACAGGTAAGAGCTCAAACTTTAAATCTGATAGAAACAAAAACTCTGACAAAATTATTTGCTATCAATGTAAAAGAGCAGGTCATATGAAGGGAGATTGCCCAGAACTACTGAGGAAGAACCCCAAGGCCAAGAAGAAGAAGCCTCAAGCAATGCTATGTACATGGAGCGATGAGGAGGAAGTCACTGAAGGAGAATCTGCAGACGATGAAGAACAAAGCCTATGCCTCATGGCTCAAAGTGACGAGGAGGTGAGCAATCTATTTGAAAAGTTTTCCATAGATGATTGGGAAGATGCGTATGGTGAGCTCCTTGATAAGTTCAATTCATTGAGTAAGGAACATAGAGTGCTAAAAAGGAAATTGAATACTGTTATTGAGGATAAAGATATCATTCAAAAAGAAAAAGAAAAGCTCAAAACAGAAATGGAAGAATTAAGCTCACTAAGCAATGAAAATGAAAATGAAGTTCAGCATAGGTGAACATGTCAGCTCTGGAACTAATTCCTAACAGCTCTGCAGATTTAATGGTAATAGCCTTCTAGAGTGAGAAGTTCTGCTTCCCACCGGAACAATGAGGGTGGCGGTGGGGGATCCCCCACCGCCCATAGCTCTTGACCCTTCTTCCTCGGTGGTTTTGGCCCACCCTCCGATCCTTCCTCTGACTGGCCCTGAAGCTGCTCGTCGCTCATATGCTCAAATTCTCATGGCATCTCAGCTGCAACCAAGAATGTCCATTCCAGTTAAAGCCCCTGGTTTCACTGATCTTGGCGAGCCAGTAGTCTTCTTCTCCAAAGTGGACATCGAAGCATCGCTGCAACATCTCATTCCTTTTCCCTGATGGTTGGAGTAGTACTGGGTTACGGAGGAGCTGGTTGTTGTTTTGCTTTCCCTTTTTCTTCAGCAATCATTCTTTTCCTCTTGGCTGCTCTCTCTTACGGCTTGCCCTTGCGGCTGTGAGATCCCTGGGCTTCATCTGCTTTTCTCTTAGCAGAGGTAGCTGCAGTTGGTCTATCATGGATTCTTTTGGAGCGCCCTTCCTTTCGTGTTTCCCCTACTGCAGCTTGAATGGGAGCCCTCTTCTCTGCTATCTTAGCCTTGCCCTTCCGGCGGGTTACCGAAGGAGTCATGGCGAGGGCGGAAAGAAATTAGAGAAAGAGAGGAGCGAGGGTTGGAAGAGTGAGGAAAGGATGCTGGAGGAGAGCAACAACGAGCAGACCTAGCTATGGTGCTTGGAATCACATGAGGAGGGCGACGATGGGAAAAGTGTCGACCTTCGGTGAGGGCGTGCAGACGCGTCGGAGAAGGGGTTTTTGTGTGACAGGAAGTGAAAAGAGTAAAGTAAATGAAAAGGGTTTTTCACCGGTCAGATAGAAAGGTAGAGAGGAGATTTTGATAAAGTTTTTGAAAAGCACCTTTTAGATAATAAATATCTGAAATACCCCCTTTATTAAGTTGCAATGGTTTAAAGCCTATAAGCTTAATTTTGACGAATAAAAGGATTAAGTAAAATCGATTATGCAACAATAATAAGATGAAAAATATTAAATGAAGTAAAAAGCTTTAACCAAGCGTATTAATCTTACTCATTCAGTTCATTAGGCAAGATTGGGTGAAAATATTAAACGAGTATTGAAAATAAACAGAATAACCTGTTGAAGTAAGATCTAGAGTCAGCCCCATTTTTTTTTAAATATGATTGAACAGCCTGATATAGCATTCACTTTTTGACACAAGGAAACACGTTGTTTAGATGCTAGAGTCCCTGGTTACTCAGTGTAGCTTATCTTTCTGTTTTCTTTTGATCAGAGTTATCAATCTTCATCATGACTACATTTGCTCCATTTCATTGATGCAGGATCTAGTTTCTCTAAAGATGATGCCATTGCTCTGGAATTATTACAGTATAATTTTTAGAGGCGTATTCTCTAGTTGGCTTCAACTTGGGGGACTTGTTTAAGAACAATACAAGCTAATGAATCTTGAACCAACCAAAACCTTTTTACAATTAACTTTCAAAAGCTTAGGCCTGGTTGCACCCAAGAACTGTGATAAAAGATTTAACCCCATTATAAGTGCAAGGAGGGTGCAAGTTAAGACAATTGTCAATAAAATTGAGGGTTATAGATATTAAAAAAAATTCTTAATCAGAGGTAGACCAGAATGACTTGTCCAAGGTTTGTTAACGACTTGAAACCTTCTCAACTCCCCCTAAATTAGTGACCGGTGACAAAATCAATGGTGTAGAGGTGAGATTCGATACAACACAAGATATGGTAGAAAGGAATGGTTGAAATGACTCTCCAAACACATGAGGGCAGAGCTGCTAGAGGGTAGTGTCGACCTCCTGATGCATAACAGAAGCCAATACTTGATCATATCAAAGCAAGTGTCGACACTTTTTTACAACCATGTCGACCAGTTCAGATGCAACTTCTCAGCGAATCACTCTGACCCGGATCCTTCCATTTCTGCTTGAATTTTCAAGACCATCTGTCAATCTCTGATTTCTTATCCTCTCAGATACTCTGATTTCATTCAGTCAAGAATCCACTTACTTTGTGCCTGAGAGAGTGCTTATTTGATGTTAAAGCTTTAAATATGCTTATGCAATTAAAGTTATCATGCAATACCTAAAATGCAACATTGACTCATGGTACTTGACGGAGGTCAGTCCTCACGCATGGGGAGAGTTTCTAAATAGGCGTAACCTGTCTTTCCACAACTCGACATTTGATATACCATGAGGTCAAAAGATGATATGCAATGCAAACCATTCAAGTTGAAGACATGAAGTTATATGCACACAAAACTCCCCCTGAATGTGACCATCATTCATGAAGCAATTCAATCATTCAATAGACTAATTCAAGATAAATCAGTTACACTAGCAACCATCATAGCAAAGACAAGTATCTTGAGCATCAAAAAGGAGTAAACAGCTCAAACTTGAGTTGATTGAGGTCTGCATAGACCTAGCTCTCTCCTTAAAGTTGAAAACCTATCATTGCTTAAAGATTTGGTTAAAATATCTACAATCTAATTTTCTGAATCAACAAAATAAAGCTTAAAATGATTTTTGACGACTTCATCCCTAATGAAATGATGCCTTATCTCTATGTGCATAGTCCTAGAATGCATGAGTGAATTTTTTGCAAGATTTATAGCACTGGTGTTATCACACAGAATAGGGACACATCCAAGATCTATAAGATAGTTTTGGTGTTGGTGCTTGATCCATATGACTTGGGTGTTGCAACTCCCTGCAGCGACATATTCTACCTCTAAAGTAGAGAGGGCAACAAAGTGTTGTTTCTTGGAGGCCCAAGAAACCAAACACCCACATAAAAATTGACAATAGTCACTAGTGCTCTTGCGATCTAATTTGCATCCTGCATAGTCTGAATCTGAATATGAAATGAGTGAAAGCTCACAAGATACAAGATACCATAATCCCAAATCTTGAGTGCCAGCAAGGTATCTAAAGATACGCTTGACAGTAGTTAGGTGGGACTCTCTAGGACTAGACTGAAATCTAGCACAAAGGTAATGGTAAACACTAAATTGAATGTCTGGTCTAGATGCAGTTAAATAGAGTAATGAACCGATCATACCTTTATACTTCTTTGCATCCACAAGTGTACCTTGTTCATCTGCATCCAGTGAAGTGGCAGTCCCCATCGGAGTTCCTAATAGTTTACAGTTGGTCACATTAAATCTTTTCAGCAACTCTTTCACATATTTGGCTTGACTAATGAAATAGCCTTCATTGCTTTGATTTATCTACAAGCCAAGAAAGAATTGAAGCTCACCCATAAGACTCATCTCAAACTCATCGTCATGAGTTTAGCAAAATCCTCACACATTTGAGATTTTGTGGACCCAAACACTATATCATCTAAATAAATCTGAACTAACAAGATGTCCTTACCTTGTCTCTTAGTGAATAGTGTCAGGTCTACATTATCTCTTGTGTAGCCTTGTTTGGTGAGGAATGAGCTTAGTCTATCATACTAAGCTCTCGGTGCCTGCTTCAAACCATATAGAGCCATATCCAACTTATAAACATGGCCTTTAAATTGAGTACATTCAAAACCAGGGGATTTCTCTACATACACTTTTTCTTTTATCAAACCATTCAAAAATACACTCTTCACATCCATTTGTTGCAATTTAATTTTATGAGAACATGCAAAAGCAAGCAAAATTCTAATGGCTTCTAATCTAGCTACCAGGGTAAGGGACTCTTCAAAATCTATGTCAAACTCTTGATTATACCCCTAAGCCACTAATCTGGTTTTATTTCTTATAATCCTGCCCTCTTCACTAAGTTTATTCCTAAAGACCCATTTAATACCTATGACAGATTTCTCTTAGGGCCTTAGAACAAGATGTCATACATTATTTCTTTCAAATTGGTTTAATTCATCATGCATGGAGTTTATCCAGTTCTTATCTTTTAAGGCCTCTACAATATTTTTGGGTTCAGTTTGAGACACAAGTGCTAGTGTTCAATTTCATCCATGATTCTGAAATGAGACCTAGTTTTGGGTGGGTCATGCAGATTCCCCAAAACATTTACTAAAGGATGGTCTTTTAACACTCTTATATCAGTTTGAGTGTTACCTCTATCTGCATCAGAGACCCGTACATTGCTTGATTCTCCTTGGTCTTCATTTCCTTGTGTCTCCTCTTGTGGAAGTTCTTCTTTTTCTTTCGCGTTCAGAAACTCCCCATCATCATTCTTCCTGCAAGATTTTTCATCATTAGTTTCATCAAGGGTGATGTGGGGTGATTCTTCCACACATAGAGTCTTAAGATTGTAAACTCTATAAGCTCTAGACCTATCTAAATATCCTAAAAATATTCCTTCATCACTCTTTGGCTCAAACTTGTCTAAATCTCGTTTGTCATTATTATGAATATAACATTTTGAACCAAAAACTTTCAAATGAGATAAGGAAGGATTTTTATCTTTCAACAGCTCATAAGGAGTTTTCTTGGTGAAGGGTCTTACCATGGAGCGATTTATGATATAACATGTAGTATTGACCGCTTCTGCCCAATACCTCCTGGGGAGCTGCCTTTCAGCAAGCATTGTGGGTGCCATCTCTATCAACGTTCTATTCCTTATCTCAACTACCCCATTCTGCTCTAGGGTCCTTGGTGATGAAAATCTATGGACTATTCCTTCAATCCTGCAAAGATTGTTGAAATCAACATTGTCGAATTCACCACCATGATCTGAAAGAATATTGGAGATTTTGAACTTACCGTCTTACTTCACTTGCATGTAGAGTGCCTGAAACTCATCAAACATATCATTTTTATGTGTAAGGTAAAATACCCATGTAAATCTAGTAAAGTCATCTACTAAAACATAGCCATATCTTTTTCCACTTAAGCTAGTTGTTTTGGTTGGACCAAATAAGTCCATGTAGATTAATTCAAGTGGTTTGGAAGATAAGCTTTCAGTTCTACTTTTAAATGACTTCCTAGTTTGTTTTCCTTGTGCACATGCATCACAAATTTTTGTGTTAAGTTTGAATTTAATTCCAGGCAGTCCTTTAATAGTAGAATGCTTCACTAATTTATGAAGTACATTACAGCTAGCATGACCTAGTCTATGGTGCCACAAACATGCTAATTCAGACTTAGGTGCAGCAAGACAAAGATTTATGTGAGCAGGGTCATCTAAGTCAATCATATACACATTGTTGACTCTCTTACCGAAAAACTTAGTTTCTTTTGAATTAGGGTGCAAGATCCTACATTCATTAGAGTCAAATATTACAGTGTGACCTTTATCACAAAGCTGACTTATGCTCAACAAATTATATTCCAGACCATCTACAAGTAAGACATTCTCAATGGAGTTGGAGGGATTCTTACCAACTTTACATGTACTAATGATCTTTCCCTTGTTGTTCCCTCCAAACGTGACATGACCAGCTTCCTTTTCTACCAAGAGACAGAATTTGGTTCTGTCCCCAGTCATGTGTCTTGAGCAGCCACTATCAGGGTACCAACGATTATTCACGGCTGTAAGACACTCTTGCATAAAGAATTAAGTGACAATGTTTGGAACCCAAGGACAATTGGGTCCCATTAATCTTCTCATCTCAGTGAAACAAGATAACATGGACTTTGAAATCCAAACTTTCTTAACATTCTTGTTTTCCTTGTTTGGTTGGAAGTTCTTATTCCTCTTTTCTTTGTTAACATTCCTTTTCTCTCTTTTAATAGCTTGAGCTTTGGAGGTTTTAGGGATGTTGAAAGAGGATTGATTCTTAGTCCATCTGTTCCAACAGATTGGCCTGGAGTGGTAGTAGGTGTCATAGTTCCTAGAGAACTGAGGTTGGGTAAACCTTTGACTGTAAGGTTCATAATTTCCCCTGACCCATGGTGGTGTCGACCTGTAGGAGTTGAAGTGTTGACATGTCCCGTGTTCCGACCACTTATAACGGTTTCTTTTTACTGGAAGTGTCGACCTCCTGTAGTGTGCGTGTCGACTTGTCTCCCGTGCAACCCATCTATAACGGTCTCTAGAAGTTGGAAGTGTCGACTCCCTATGACCTACGTGTCTGTAGATTGTTTATTATGTTCTACCCCGCCCCCTTTAAAGTAATACATGCATAAACATGTGAATCAAAGAAAAGGGGGATGAAAGGATGAGAAAGACATACCGTGATCGCCACCAAGGTTCCGACAACGTCGAAAGGATGAAGAGATCAAAAGATGGCGCCGTGCACCTTGGAACTTGAAGAGTTGATCGCGCTTGACAACGGGATGTGGGAGTGATGTAGATTCAAACCTCCTCATCCTCCAGCTGGCTAGAAGAAGAGGGCCTCACGTTCATATCATGCTCTCCTGCAAAACAATGCCAAAACACAAAGATAAAAACCCATTAGATTATGAAGTGTAGTATCAATCCCGTAGTGATAAAATAGGGGTAGAAATTGAGGTCAAACTCACCGGGGGGAGGTTTTTAACCCCTGTGGAAAGGTGAAAAAGATAGGTGTGTGAATTGTGATGAGAATAAGACAAAGAAGAGGAAAAATCACGTAGTACAACTGCAGGAAACATGCATGCAAAACGGGTAAAAATGCATGTGTAGCAGAAAAATAGTGTTTTGTGATGATTTGTGATTTTGGGGAGTGGAGAACTAAGAATATAGATCATGAAATTAAGCCCAAAAGGATGCAATAGAAAGTCAATACTTCCCTCTTCAAGCTAGGGTTGAAGGATTGAGTCGGCGGTATAGCATGGCTTCGCCCCGAGTTGAAGAAGAGCCCCCTGTAGCCACTGCGAACTGGGTAGTCTATATAGAGCTTGCAGAAAAAAGCCCCAACTTCCTCTCACGATTCTCGGAGATATAGTCCAAGATAAATCAAGTTCTATGGATCAAACTCAAGATAATACTAAGGACAAGAGATAGAAATAAACGGGACTCGATTTGGAGGAGGATTCTAGAAGATATGCTCGCCGCAAGATAGCCCCATCGCACTGGAAATCAGAGTTTGACTTGTACTATGACACATAAATCCTGAACTTTCGACCATGATTTCCAGAGATATAGCTAATGAAAATTCGAGCTCTATAGATCAAACTCGAGATAATACAAAGGGCAAGAGATAGCAACAAACATGAATCAATTCGGAGTTGTATTCTAGAAGTTATGGGCGCTTGAAGATAGGCACGGCTGACAAATTTTTGGAGATAGAGTCTAGCACAGGCTGGACTCTTGGCTGGCTTAGCTGTCGATCGTCCGACCGTTAATGAATAAACGGTCGGCCGACCGACCGTTTGCAATAAGAAACGGTCGTTTGCACCACTGTTTGGGCAGACTTCGTGTGACTTTGAAAATCGGATCATATCTCCCAAATGGTGTAGAAGTAGTGAAAGTGGTAGAAGAAGAAATTGTAGATAACTGAAAGATGAACAACTTTCATGAAGAGAGCAGATGAGAAAATGAGTGGGAGAGAGAGAAAATAGAGCGAGAACAGATAAAAATGTTGGGACTTGAAAATGGTGGGGAACTAGCGAATGGCGGAGAAGAAGAAAATGTAGAGCTTTAAAAGATGAACAAGTTTGGTGAAGGGCACTTTTTGAATAGAGGAATGGGAGGGGATGAAAAAGGGCCGTGTTCAAGACTTCGTAACGAAAAGAGCCGAATGCTTGATGGAAGTGGGCCTAAATGGGCAGCAAGTCGACTTGGACGGCCGGAAGTTGATAAAATAAGCCCCGGGGCTCTAAGAAATCATGATCTCCAAGGCCCAAAGACTAGGGAATAATGAAATGGGCTCGAAATCTGTCCAAGGAAGGCTCCAAAATAATGGGTAATTCGGGACATCAAAATGTCGAATAAGAGAAATAACACGACTTATTGGCCGAAAATGGGTGTCAGCAGATGCCCCTCCTTGATGGCTGCTTTGCAGGGGAACGAGCGAAAGCGACGCGGAGGCAGAATGGAAAGCAGATGGAGTGAAAGTGAAAGCGATGTGAAATGGAGATGAAGTAGAGATGAAGCGGAGAGAACTGAAAAGCGGGCATCAAGGCAAAAGACACCCGTCACAACCAACAAGCGACAGGAATTCTCCCGAAAATGACGAACTAACCACCAGGACTGGATGACGCGAGTGAGACATGCCTGGTGAAATAAACTAAGGGAAAGGAAACACGACCAACCTCATCGGGGACACAATTCACGGACAATGAGTGGGTCGGAAGGAACATAGCATAAGAGCTGGAAAGGAGAATAAGACTGAGATAAAATCCAGATAGGAATCACGCTGGCGAACCAGACTGAGCGGGCAGATCAGAGAAATCGTTCAAATTCGGAGTGGAATGAGAATCTCTTAGCAAAGAGAATTAAAGTGTAATCAACCATAGTTGAGGAGAAAACCTTGAACAAATCACGAGACGTGAATACTCAAAAATGACATGATGCATGCTGGACTAAAATAAAGAAATCATCAAGATGAATGCGAAGAAAGAATAAAATAGAAAGTACTCAATGATATTATGGCTAGACCAAGCCAAGATGGGGTCAAGAGTCATCCGCAACCACGGCGTGCGAGACAGAGTCCATCGTTCCCCACCCCACTCAACCGAGCAGCTTATCCAATGATTAACCATATACTCCTAGATCATCATCGTTTTTGTTAAAGGGGAACATCAGATCCTAGAACACACGGCAAACTAGCCGGTCCTTGAGAGGCTATAATAATGTAGATACCATATAGTAATGCAACACTGAGCAGGGATCGAAGGCCATACTTGACTTACCTACCAAGCGAAACATCATTTTTTTGTTTTTTGGATTTTTCATATTTTTATGGATTTTCATGTATATGACAATAACAACATGAATGAACACGCATGAACATAACGAAGATAACATAACGATCAACTGAACGACAGACAACACAACATAACATAACGATCAAACGAATGGAAAATAATACAACAAGATAAACAAGCACATATGTAATGGCATGAACAAACCACATGTATGCACGATGAACATGGTGGGACAAGATAACAATACGGTGGGACAACACACGGTTGGGACAAGAATATGAGGGATGACCACACTGTTGGGACAACACACGAGACATAGATGGATGACTAACAACATATACTAATAACATGCGGTGAGGGACAAAAACAACGTGCGTGGGACGACACGGAGGGACATAAACACGTGACAAGGACACGGCGGGACAGAAGACATGACAAATACACCCTTCAATCAAAACCCAAGATCAGAATGGAGCAGAATCGCCAGGTTCACAATCATGAGGCAAAGCCCTCTCATGAAGATATGATGAGATAAAGCGAGAGCTAAGAAGGACACAAGCTTCAGCACAGATCGAGAGATATAGATTGAACAAGAGAACAGATCAGAAGTCATGAATAGGAGACAGATAGAACAAAATATGGAGCAAGAAAAACTTGAGTACCTGCAACCTACACACTTGACAAAATAGATCACGTATCTGCTCTCAGACAAATAGATAGAAAACACATGAAGAAAGGAACGGAAGATAAATACTTTTGATTTTTTACAATTTTTATTTTTTTTGGATTTTCAACAATATCTAATTTTTTTCTGAATTTTTGAAATATTTGATTTTTTTAGATTTTTGACAATATCTCATTTTTTGGAATTTTTGAAGTATTCGATTTTTTTGGACATATCTGATTTTTTTTGGAATTTTGAACAAAGATATCTACAACACCCACAGATGGACTTAAACTATTGACTAGGGGTCGTCGTTCCTACTCTTCTCATTAAAGGCTTCCCTTAAGCAGGGCGTGCATATGAGGGTGGCTCACCACAACCAACCGTCTCTAAAGAATGGTGCCCCTACTAAGGCCATACCTGGGATACAAACTAGCCTAAGAGGGAGAAATAGAAGAACAATTAGAGACAAGCCTTATACAGGATGAGAAACATCAGGATTCGACTTCCTTCCAGGGCACTACCCTTCAAAGATACAGTCTGTTGCGTCGGGGCTTTGTGTCTTTGATGTTCTGACCCATATTTTTCGGGCATGCATGCGACCGGGCTCATGACGTCCCGCGAGGAACTATACTGCCACTCTTGCCATGCCTTTGATTCATAATTTTGCTATTGATTCATTGAATTTGATTTTGAGAGCCCTTATTGGCTAGATTTAGCATGAAAGCTCACTTTTACGAGTCAAGACTGCCCCTATTTGAGACCTCTCCCGTATTAGGGAGCGCCTAGGTTGGTCATCTCATCCATCAATCTCTTGCCCCTGCACTTGGCCGAGCAGAGAAAACAAAAGACCTTTGTGCATACCCAAAGTATGGCCAAAGCAGCAACGGTGTTGCTCCAGAGAGATCGACTATGGCTTACCATGTAGTGTGTGAAAAACCCATGCAAAAGGTCACCCTCAACGATCGGGGAAAGAAACTAGACTCCCAGCGTGGAGCTATCACCAGCCTAAGGATGCTGCAGAAGTGAACTCTTTTTGACTAAGCTTAACTAAGCAAATTTCTAAAAGTCACTTAACCATGTTGAGGAATAGCATTATAAGCGTGTGCAGGAGTAAGAGAGATAATAGCGATGATAACATTTTCTTGCATGAAATAACGATACCTTGCATATCCACAGTGTGGTAACAGCATCCTGACGCGATCTTGATCATCGAGCTTCGTACAGCACGAGCTTTGTATTCCTTGCTTGACAGGACGAAAGGGAGAGGTTAGCAAAGGATCAAAGATTCCTCTACACGGAGAAGCGCCAGACACCAAACTAGATGAAGAAGGGTCAAAAAGGAAGATAGATGAGGGCTAGAACTCCCTCGTTAAGGCATAGAGACCCTGATAACAAGGAACCATATACAGAAGAAATAGAGATTAACTGGGATCAAGGCGGACTAAAGCCTCGAAAATAGCAAGAAAAAGGGTGATGACCGTGAAATGGTGAAGAGGAGTGAATAGGAAGGTGAGAAGGAAAATCATCTGACATGATCGGAGAAGGAGAGTTGTGGACATCCGACAGGGTCAGAGAAGGAGAATTACAATCACCCGATAGGGTCGGGGAAGAAGAATCGTGGACACCCGACAGGTTCAGGGAAGAAGAATGAAAATCACCCGACGGGGTCGGGGAAGGAGAATTAGAGACAAAACTCGGAGATACCAGAGGAGAAGGATCAGAAGAAGAAATCCCTAGATCGAGACGATAGGATGACATCGGCTGAGGCCTAAGACAGTAAGAATAAAGAGAATCCGGAGAAATTGGATGAGAAGAGTAGGGGTTTGCGGACTCGGGAAGAGAGGAGAAGATCATGGACGTGGGATTGGAATAAGGAAGGTACACCACCCAAGGGTGGGAGCTGAGCAGAAGGAAGGATGAATGAACAGACGAAGAAGAGGGAGTGGACCCCTGAGTGCACAGTCGACGTCCTTTGAACTTGCGCCGCCGCCTCTTCTTAGCAGAAACTGGCTTATAATAGACCCGCCTGGTGCGGGCTCGAATCCTTGGGGTCCTTGCAATATCTTCTTAGATAGCGAGCCCATCTAGTAGACGTCCTGGCCTGGCCATGAATATGTAGCCTTACCGGGGCAGTTGCCCCTAGACACCCGGTGCTAAGACCATGTGGACATTCTTGAATAGTGAACTCCTTAGATGGATGAACATAAAAAAACCATGGAGTCCTGTAACCCGACACAAGGATCCTGAGATTTGGCATCTCTACTCGGCGATCAGCCTTGAAACACAACTCTCTTGATAAAAGAGCAGGACGAGACTGAGGGAGAGCAATACACGACGTTGACGTGGCTGGCGTACTGATAAAATGAGAGAGATTGCATAAGGTGTGCATAATGTCCTTTGAGAATATAGAAGATACGGCCAATTGCCCCTTGAACATAGAGTGCATAATCTGCTTGGCGGTTGCATGAGTTAGCACAATCTAGGTGGAGAACCCCTCTTGGCCAATTATCTAAACTGCGACGGAGCGAGGAGTAATAACAACATCAATGGTGAACTTTCCAGCAAGCAATGAGATTGCCACTGGCTTCGCTCTTGAAGAAATTGGCATCAGTCCAAGGGAACTCTTCTTAGCAACCGTCCTTTGAAACATAGGCTCATTATCCCCAAAATATCCAGGAACTAGGATGCAGATCGGCATGCGATAGAAAAAATTCTGAATCTTGAAATGCAGAACCGAAACCTGACTTGGCTCATCATCTCCCCAGGGACCAGACCCGAGGGGCACCGGAGGTAGCGTGCACCTGCTCCGAGGGGTGGAAGTGGGTGGTGGAGGGATAGCGGCAATGACAGGCTCAGGTGGAGGCAAAGGCAAAGGAGGAGGTTTAGGAGGGGGTAAAGGTGTAGGCGTGGCTTGCTCAGGCTCAGGCGCAGGTGATAGCGGAGATGATGGCGGTTTAGGTGATGATGAAGGTGGCGGAGATGGTGAAGCAGGCACTGGGGGTAGTGGAGATGGTGTTGCTGGAGGGTTAGGGGAAGTGGGAGGTCGTGGTGCCCACCGTCGACGTGTCGACACGACGCGTCGAGCAGTGTCAGGGCTAGAAGTAGTGGAAGTGAGGGTGGGAGAAGAAGGGGAGGCACTGGCCTGAGCAGAGGCTTGGGTTTGTGGAGGTTACGGAGATTGGATAGGAGACATCGAAGGTAACGGGGTAGGTGACGGAGCAAGTGTAGCACTAGACGAGGAATCACAGGGGTGCCCCTGGTCTGGAAGTAATGGAGACGGCTGCTTAGGCGTCACTTCTTGTTGTTGCTGCTTGCTGTAAAGATGTAGAATGACTTTGTGAATAGCAACCCAATCAATCCTTTTCTGATCTTCCAAGCCGTAAACAAACTCCCGAAACTCAGGGCAATCCTCAACCAAATGCTCCTGCTGGAGATGGAAATCACAAAACTGGAGCATATCCCCGACCGCAGGTCGGCAAGACACAACTAGAGAGAGTGGCAACGCGTAAGTGGCCATCAAAGACCGAAAGATATCGGTGAAACACTCCGGCAACAGAGGACGAGGAGTCTACTTCGAGCAAGGAGGATGCCGAGGGATATGTAATGGTGGAGAAGGTTGTGGAGACGGAAGTGAAGGTTGCATAAGCAAGAGTGCTTGGCTAGTGGTGGAGAGATTTGGTGAAGGCATATGTGGAGCGGGATGAGGGGGTATATAGATGGCATCCACCTGCTACGGATGTGGTGTTCTCTTGACCGGGGGAGATGGAGGTAGAGACACATGAGGGTACGAATAAGCGGATGGCTGACTCGTGGAGGGTTGACATGTGGAGGTGTATGGGTATGTAGAAGTGGAAGGTAGACTCGTGGAAGGATGACTCGAAGAGATTTGATATGTAGAGGTTTGATATGCGGAGGGTGAAGGTTGATATGTGGAGGTGGAAGTAGATGTGGATGGTGGGGTGTGTGGAGATGCGGAAGGCGGAGAAGACTCGGGGTCAAAGGAATCTTGGATTTATTGGCGGATGAAGCGGGCTCGGCTATAAAGTTGTTGCCAGGAGGTGATGTCTTTGAGAGCCAAGATGAAGCGATACTCAGGCGTTGTGTTAGATATCCGCATCTTGATTTACTCCGGCTCCGGAATGTGCCTCAGAACTTACGGGGCAAGGCGACGCCAGCGGTCGGCAAAGGTGCAGAAATCCTTGTCGAGTTTCATCTTCTCGTGGGCCAGATCCACCATGGAATACTTGGGCCTAACCTGGTCATGAAATTGCTGAATGAACTTGTCTTGGACAACACAAAAATTCACAATCTGCTCTTACGGCAATAATAAGAACCAATCCCGAGCCGAGCCTTCCAAAGATAGACCAAATAGATAGGCCATCAAACATTGGTCGTGTCAAAACTGGGCCGACTCATAAATAAACTCCTTCAAGTGAACATATGGGTCATCGACTCCACCATAACAGTGATATGCGGGGATTTACAAACATGGTGGGATTCGAAGACCTTGAAATGCGAATGGGACACTTAAAGAGGATTTGGGATCGATCCGACGTTGAAGTTCATCAAGCTAGCATTGGGCTTGAGCAATCATCTCCTGGGTAAGGAGAGATCGAGAAGAATATGGGCCAACTTGAGCAATAGGTTGTGAACTCGGACCAGGATGATAATGGGCCAGATAAGAGGATCCGGGCTGAGAAGGAGAAGAAAAGCCCATTCCGGGAGTGGAAGAATGTGTGGGCCTGGAAGAGACGTTTGCATATGGACTAATTGGGCCAGCAGCATAAGCAGAAGAAGAATGAGGCCCATGAAGGGAGGAGGGCCCATTATGAGAAGAAGGCCCATTAAGATAAGAAGCAATGAGACATTGGGCATGGGCCGGGTCCATTTGGCGAACAAGGCTTGATAAGTGGGCCATGAGATTAGCCTGTTCCTCGGATGGATCAGAGGGACCACGGGAAGATGGGCCCGCATAGGAGGAAGGTTCCACGCGGGAATAGGAAGAAGATTGGGAAAAAGAATGATACAAGGGGTTGGAATGATGCTCCATGATGGCAAATGGAGACTTAATACAAAGATATCAAGGAGAATACAGGTGGGGAAGCAATAGCTTAATGGGTTTGAGAATAAAAATGGGGGACTGACCCACTAATGCAAAGATGAATGGAGAACGGACCAAGGGACTAGACATTGTACACAGAAAATGGGCTAACCTAAATGGGCCTAACAACAACAAAACATGTGGATGATGAAAGAATGCAACACAAACACCACTAATGGGCTTGGACAAGCCCAAATAACATAAACAATGCAATGTGAGAGTTTTCACCCAAGTCAAACAAGTTGATATGATGGGAAATATTTTAGAAGTTTTAATAGACCTTTTAATGATTTGAGTTAATAACAATTCCCTCAAGATAGGAATCCTATGGGAATAAGGTCTAAACTTTGGGTTAACTAAGGTTAATTCTCTCACACGTATGTAAAATGTAAGCCTAAGGGGTGGAAAGGTACAACCGGCCCGGCGTCCGTGTGGGAATCCACGGCTCGCGGGGACTTATGGAGGTCCTGAATAAGATCACCTAGTCGACTCCAAGGAATATGGAGGCGAGAGGATCACTTACCAAGGTAGGAATGCAACTATAATATGTAATGCATGGCCCTATGTGCACCGGAGTGGATGCAAAAATCTAGCATAAAAGTGAAAAATGAGGGTGAGATTTAACTATGCAAACACAATGATATGAGTGCAAATAATATATGAAAATGAAGATAACACGGAGGACAACAAGGCAGGATGAGGAAACAACACAATTGGAACCCGGAAGGTAAAGAAATGATCAATGCAAAACGTACCTGTGAGTCTGCCCCTAAACCAGCATGCAGATTTTATACACAAAATGCTAAAATGGAGACAAGATTTGACTATGCAAACGTGACCCAAATAATGCAAATAAGATATGGATGGAAAGACAATATAAATTTCTACACAATGAGCCCAAGAACAAAGCAATCCGACCTCGGGAGGTCAATTAAATCGTCCAAGAAAGTTTCTCCCATGAACCTGTGCGCTGACCACATGCAGATTTTATGCACAAAACGTTAAAATGATGACAAGATTTGACTATGCAAATGTGACTCAAATGATGCAAATAGTATATGGATGGAGAGCTAATACAAAGTTCTACATAATGGGCCCAAGAACAGAGCAATCGGACCCCGGGAGGTCAATCAAATCCTAAGCAAAGTTATCCCCGTGAGCTTGTGCGCAGACTGCATGTAGATTTTGTGCACAAAATGCTAAAATGATGACAATTTTTAACTAAGTAAATGAGACCCAAATGATGCAAAAAAGCTATGGATGGAAAGATAATACAAATGACTACCCAATGGAACAAAAATCAGTGCAATCAGATGTCGGGAAGGCAGTCAAATCATCAATCAAAGTCGTACCTATGAACCTATCCCTAAGCCTACCTCCAGAACTTATGCAGAAAACTCAAAAAGTTGGACAATATTAGACTATGCAAATGTGACCCAAATAGTGTAAATTAGATATGTATGGAAAGATAATACAAAGGGCTATCCAATGGAATAAAAATCAATCCAATCGGACCCCGAGATCAAAAGTGGGAGAATGGAGGAAATACTACCCAAACATGAACATGCACACACCCAACTTACAAAAGAGCATGAAAACAAATGTGATGGGCATTGGTGTCCCACCGTGATCGCCAAAAAATATGATGTAGATAGATTATTATCTTCTACCCCGCCCCCTTTAAACTAATACATGCATAAACATGTGAATCAAAGAAAAGGGGGATGAAAGGATGAGAAAGACATACAGTGATCACCACCAAGGTTCCGACAACGCCGAAAGGATGAAGATATCAAAAGATGGCGTCGTGTACCTTGGAACTTGAAGAGTTGATCGCGCTTGACAACGGGATGTGGGAGCGATGTAGATTCAAACCTCCTCATCCTCCAGCCGGCTAGAACAAGAGGGCCTCACGTTCATATCATGCTGTCCTAAAAAATAAAGCCAAAACACAAAGATAAAAATCCATTAGATCATGAAGTGTAGTATCAATCCCGTAGAGATAAAATAGGGATATAAATTGAGGGCAAACTCACCGGGGGGAGGTTTTTAACCCCTGTGGAAGGGTGGAAAAAATAGGTGTGTGTATTGTGATGAGAATAAAACAAAGAAGAGGAAAGATCACGCAGCACAACTGCGGGAAACGTGCATGCAAAATGGGAAAATGCATGTGTAGCAGAAAAATAGTGTTTTGTGATGATTTATGATTTTGGGGAGAGGAGAACTAAGAATATAGACCATAAAATTAACTCCAAAAGGATACAAAGGAAAGCCAATACTTCCCTCTTCAAGCCAGGGTCGAAGGATTAAGTCGGCGATGCAGCATGGCTTCGCCCCAAGTTGAAGAAGAGCCCCCCGTCGCCACTGCGAACTGGGCAGTTTATATAGAGTTTGCAAAAAAAAGCCCCAACTTTCTCTCACGATTCACGGAGATATAGTCCAAGATAAATCGAGTTCTATGGATCAAACTCAAGATAATACTAAGGATAAGAGATAGAAATAAACGGGACTCGATTTGGAGGGGGATTCTAGAAGATATGCTCGCCACAAGATAGCCCCGTCACACTGGAAATCAGAGTTTGACTTGTACTAGGACACATAAATCTTGAACTTTCGACCATGATTCCAAGAGATATAGCTAATGAAAATTTGAGCTCTATAGATCAAACTCGAGATAATACAAAGGGCAAGAGATACAACAAACGGGGATCAATTTGGAGTTGTATTCTAGAAGTTATGGGCACTTGAAGATAGGCACGGTGGATAGATTTCTGGAGATAGAGTCCAGCACAGGCTGGACTCTTGGCTGGCTTAGCGGTCGATCGCCCGACCGGTAAGGAATAAATGGTCAGTCGACCGACCGTTTGCAATAAGAAACGGTCATTTGCACGACTGTTTGGGCAGACTTCGTGTGACTTTAGAAATCGGATCATATCTCTCAAACGGTGCAGAACTAGTGAAAGTGGTAGAAGAAGAAATTATAGATAAATGAAAGAAGAACAACTTTCATGAAGAGAGCAAGATGAGAAAATTAGTGGGAGAGAGAGAACATTGGGAAAGAACAGAGAAAAATGTTGGGACTTGAAAACAGTGGGGAACTAGCTAATGGCAGAGAAGAAGAAAATGTAGAGCTTTAAAAGATGAACTAGTTTGGTTAAGGGAACTTTCTGAATAGAGGAATGGGAGGGGATGAAAAAAGGGCTGTGTTCAAGATTGCGCAACGAAAAGAGCCGAATACTTGATGGAAGTGGGCCTAAATGGGCTGCAAGTCGACTTGGAAGGTCAGAAGTTGATAAAATAAGCCTCGGGGCTTTAAGAAATCATGATCTCCAAGGCTCAAAGGCTAGGGAATAATGAATTGGGCTCAAAATCCATCCAAGGAAGGCTCCAAAATAATGGATAATTCGGGACATCAAAATGATGAATAAGAGAAATAACGCGACTTATTGGCCGAAAACGGGTGTCAACAGTGTCGACCTATCTGAGAGTGCCTAGTAAACTAACTACTGGCTGACCAGGATGGTGCCGACCTGTCCTGAGGGTAGTGCCGACCTGTGTCTTTGTTAAAGCTTTTCCTACCCTTAGGATGTGCAGACTTGGAGTTAGGTTGGTGTCAGCATGTTTGGTGTTGTTGGTTAACCTTTTTGGGTTCTAATTTTTTCTTGATTGGCTCTCCCACTTTCTCTTTTCCTTTGTTTTTAACTTTTTCTTGATTTTGACCAGGGTTTGATTTAGATGAAGATGCTTCAGAAGATGAGACAAATGTTATAGTTTTAATGCCAAAAGCCTTTTTCTTAGCTAGATCATATCTAAGCCATTCCTTATTAAAGTTCATTTTGGTTCCTAGCAGGGCATTTAGGTTCTCACTTACATCAACAAATTTTTCCAGGGCTGTTTGTTTATCTGCTAGGTCTATTTGAAGTTTTTCATTATCTTTCAAAAGTTAAGAGTTGACTTGTTTAAAAGCATCAGATTTTTCATTGCATAACTTGTTATCTTTTACATAGCTTTACATTTTCAGCTTCAACTCATCAATTTCATCTCTTAGGCTTTCATTTCCATCTTCCAAATCCCTCATTTCTTTCCTTCTTCTTCAAGGTTTTCAATCATTTTTTTGAGGTCTTCATTTTCAGTTTCTAGGGAAGTAGTTCTTTCACTTTGATTTTGATCATGCACAATGGAGTCAATTTTCTTCTTTAGGGCTTTGTTTTTTTTCCTATATAGTTCATATTTATCCATTAATTCAAAGTAAGCTTCCTCCCAATCATCAGTAGAGAAATGTTCAAATAGAGAGCTTACCTCACTATCCTTGTCTCCATTGGCCCATTAAGCATAGATCATATTTCTCCTCTTCAGAGGAGATGTCTTCATTTTCTTCCTCTTCTTCATCACTCCATGTACAAATCATAGCATGTTTATTCTTGCCCTTCTACTTGGGCATTATCTTCTTAACTCCTTCTGGACACTCATACTTGATGTGTCCGAGTTTCCTGCAAGAATAGCAGACAAGTTTGTCAAACTTCTTAGCATTTTCAGGTCTTTGCCTGAAACCTCTCTTTACCTGAGACTTCATTGTGAAGGCTTTACCTTCCTTTCTTAGAAACTTCCTGAACTTTCTTGTTAACATAGCAACCTCATCCTCTTCAGAGTTGCTACTTGAAGGTTCTTCATCTTCAGAGGTGTCCTTAGTACTTGGCCCTACTTTGAGAGCCAAGGGTTTCTTCTTACTTACCTCAGCCTCTTTGTTCTTCAAATTCATCTCATAGGTCATCAGGGACCCTATGAGTTCTTCTACCTTGGTGGTTGCCAAGTCCTTTGATTCTTCAGCCATTGTTGCCTTTGTATGCCATGCAGGAGTTAGGGATCTTAGTATCTTTCTCACAATCTCCTGCTCGGAATAGGTCTTACCTAGCTCAGTTAAACCATTAGTGAGCATGGTTAGCCTAGCATACATATCAGAGATAGACTCTTCAGGTTTCATTCTGAATTTTTCATATTCAGAAACTAGCAATTTAGCCTTGGTCGCATGTACCTGTGTTGTCCCTTCATATATTACCTCGGGATGGTCCCACATTTCTTTTGCAGTGTCGCATGTTGACACTATTGAGAATTCTATTGGGTGAAGGGAGCATTGCATTATGTGCTTGGAACCCCAGTTCAATGTTGATCTTCTAATCTTCTCCTTGTTCCATGTGTCTTCATCTTCAAGCAACTCAAACGGACCTTTGTTGATAACTCGCCAAACCTCATGATCATGGGCTCTAATGAAAACCTGCATACGATTTTTCCACTAAGAATAGTTTATCCTAGTGAAAAAGCGAGGTCTATTTATAGAATGCCCTTCGGGCATAGACCTCTTTGCTACCATTTCACCACTTCTCTCAAGGTCGTTGGATCACATACAGAGAGACTAGCTCTAATACCACGTGATGAGTAGTGATAGGCGGATCTAGAGGGGAGGGGTGAATAGATCAGCCCCTTCTTTGCAGAAATAATAACTAGATAAAATTGAACAACAATAAAGCAAGAACAATAGCTAGCTAGAGAGCTAAATGCACGGAAGATATATCAATAGCATTCCTACCAAGCATCTAGAGACAAGGCAAAGACAAAGATAAACCACAGTGACACAGGTTTTTAAGGTGGTTCGGTCTCTATCCAGAGACCTACGTCCACCCATCACTCAACTGACTAAGGTTTCACTAGTGCAAATGCACTACCGCTGATTCACAGCTTCAAACCGAGAGAAAAAGTCTCTCCACACAGTTGCCAAACAGCTTGAGGGTACACAACCCAAAACCCACAGACCAGTGAATACACCGCCTGTCGTCCTACACGCAGGTAGGGAGCAATATGAAAGTATATGTTTTGAGAGAAACACAAACTAAAAAGAGTAACCAGACAGAGTATGGCAATGGAGTTCTGTGAGAGAAGAAAACTCCTGTCTGGGTGAGAACTGGACGAAGCCTGGACTATCCTCTTCTCCTTTCTGGGTCTTCACCACGAACACGAGAGGAATGGTAGACCGGCTTCATAGCTTTCAATGGCACCTGATGCTGCTATCTCCTTTTGCAGTGAGAGCTCCTGAAGATGAAGAGGATGATCTGCTGCGTTGCAGTCACGCCAGCGGCACGAGGAAGGCGAGATCTTCTCAAGAAAACTTCGTTGCTGCCCTTGCCCTCCTTATCTTGTTCTTCTTCTTCTTCTCTGCTTGCCCTGTAGATAATTGGAGCCCCTATCTTTTTTCTTCAAGATGTCTCCCTCCTTATCTGCTTGCGGAATGCCATGCACAGGACGCCGCATTCCTTATTCCCAATCTGCTTCAATAGCCTCTTGTCCTTTTCTCCCGTGTGCACCATATTCGTCGGTAGGTAGGGAACCAAATCTGTAAAGGGGACCCACTTCTGGATGATTCCCCTGCCACCCAATCAGATCCTCTGAAAAGTAGGCTTCCAGAAGGATTTTCGTGCACGAACGGATTCTCCATGACCAGTTGCGGATCATGAAAATTGGACAATAATGGAATCAGATCCATTCTGGGCGAGCTTGAAGGTGTCGACACCTTCAGACAAAGTGTCGGCACGTCCCTTTGTTTGCTTAAGGAAACCGGCTGCCTTCACTCAACAGGTCGACACTTCGATGGCCGTGTGTTGACACAGGCGCCACACTCGCGTGCGGCTCGAGCCTTCGTGTCGGGGCATCAACATGAAGTGTCGAGGTATGTGGGTCAGATAGAGTTGAAAGCCACTGCATTGAGGCAAAAGGTGTCAACACTCTTTCATAGGGTGTCGACATGTTGTGCCAAACAGAACCCAAACAGAAATGGCTCAAAGATAATTTTTTTCTTGACGTGTCGACACGTTGTCACAGGATGTCGACATGTTGCTCACGCCAGAGCTCAAACAGAAGCGGCTCAAAGACAAGTCTCTTCTAAGCGTGTCGACACGTCCAATTGACAGGTCAACACTTTGAGTGTGCCTCTCCTGTACTTGTTCAAACCAGAACTTAAACCATACAGTTAGTCATACCACAAGGATTTAACAATGGATTATGGTTTGTTATCATCAAAACCACGGGACACAACAATTTTCCTCCCTACCATCCAGCGACGCCAACTCCCAACATAGGCCTTCCTCTTGGAAAGGTGGCCACCTCAGCGCCTGCTAGGGGCCTTCGGCCCCACACTCCTACTACGTCAACACTTAACGTAGGTTTACAACCTTAGGTTTTTGGCACCCCAGTATCTTCTGCGCCAACGGTTCTTAGTGCAAGAGTGCCATCTCGAGCATCGACAACACTTTTGTCGGCCCGTCAAGAGCTTACGCCCGAGTCACTCAACCATCTGCTCTCGGTACTGACCCCGTGCCCTGGCGGCCGATCCCAGCACTTTCGGCTGATGGTCTCATGTTGCCAGTAGTGGGAGATTGGGTCTTCTCGGTCTACTACCTCAGAGCAGGATCTTCCTCGACTCCCCAGAAGAAGCGTTGTAACGGCCGCAAAGGCCAGTGACCCTCCGCTGCAACCAGCAATTCTGGCAAGACCATTCTTGTCGGTGACCTGCAGATTCTACTCAATGGGGGTGAACCAATCGTACCCTAGGAGCGGACCGTGCCTACGGTCCCCACCACCAACCGCTTTAGCCTCCTACAGCGAACACAAGAGGATAAAGCGTAGCTTAGAGAAGCAGGCGCCTCGGCAATAAATCGGGGGCACCCGCACCAGCCCGGTACTCAGGCTCCCCAGTCCTGTTAAAGGGACAACGACAGGGGAGATCGACAACTTAGCTTGAGAAGAATCTGGGTTACCCCAGAAGAGGCTCAACCTGTTTGGAGGGCACCTGTTAAGAACCCCTTTCGAACGCTCAGGCATGGCGTCAGGCGGGACGCAGCTGAGTCTACATCGGCTCAGTCCGACAACACCTAGCCACTCAACATCCCTCGCTTAAATAATCGAAAGTAAAGTAGGGCTAGTTCCGGGCCCCGCTAGTACTCAGTTCTGAGTTCTCCTCATGTTGACACCACGATGGAGGCTCCACCACAATAAACATGGGTCTTTGACATGCTGGGGATACCAGTTCGCTCTGAGAAGCATTCCCAAAAAAAGCGGATGGTTCGGCTCATCAACGACGTGGTTAGGGTGTTCGCGTGTTATACCACCGGACACCAGCGCGATACTCAGACCGATGACCTGAACCAGCCTCTTATCCAGCTCAGGAGGCCTCGCCATAAAAATCAACCTCCGGCACCGTCGGGTTACATCGGCACTTCCATCGGACCTCAGGCATTGGAACGTGCAGAAGAAGTTCTAGCCGAGGACCGCGGTGCTCCTGTCAACGCGGACCCAGCCAAAATTGATCCTCTAGCAAACGAAGTTCAAGAGGTGACCCTCGAGACTCTCGTGAAGGAGAACAAACATTAGAAGGCCCTCTTGCAAGACCTCCTTCAGGAAAGGGACCTTCACCCTCAGCAACCTGCTAGGCCTCTGGCCGAAGCACCTACACTGCCAGTGGGGCACAATGGTGCCAACACTTCAGCGGTAGCTGCCCGAACCCCGACAGTAGCCGGGTTCGGTACGCCCCCAATCGAAGCTCATCCGCGAGCCCCCAATAGGACAATGCCAGAAAATCTTATGGCACAATGCCAGATGATCGAGCGAATTGTCGAGACAAAGCTCCCCCAGTATAGGGAAGGGGTTGCCACCATAGACCTTTATAGTGTCCCCTACCCGCTCCATCACCAGTTGAAAAAGCTCCCTCTGGAGTACGCCAAGCCCTCGAAGCTACAGAAGTTCGACGGGCAAGGGTCTCCACATGAGCACTTGGCCTGCTACATTACGGCCATAGGCGAGCTAGCGCTGGACGAGTCATATCTCATCCGCTACTTCACCACTTCACTTACGGGAACGGCCTTTCAGTGGTATTCACGCCTGAAACCCAACTCAGTGATCGACTGGGTAGATCTCCATAAGAAGTTCCTCGACCGTTTCCAGACGGCCGAGCGTAAGATCTCCCTGGTCGAGCTCTGCTATCTTCGACAGAAGAAGGGTAAGAGCACCCTCGACTTCATCAAGAAATGGCGAGACCTCAGCATGAGGTGCATCAACCCGCTAGTCCAAGAGGATGCCATCACCATATGCCGCAGAGGCTTGGCAGTCGAGGTCAGCGAAAAGCTCCTCAGCACCAATATGAAAGGCTTCGACCAGCTCAACTCGACAGTCACCGAAATAGAAATGTTCTTCGCTGATAACCCAAGCTACACTCCAGCCAAGGGTAAGCAGGCGCGAGAACGCCAGCCCGGTAAGGAGGTGAACATCATTGAGTTCACCCCAACTGCCAAAGCCAATAAAGAGGCCGAGTCAAGTGGTCCTGACAAGAAGCCAGTGGACAAGCCGACTGATCCTTCCTTTTCAGAGCGTATGAAGACACCATTCCCCTTTAAAAAGGAACACATGAAGATGCTCCTCGACCTCTGCATGGCCCAGAAGATTATCGAGCTGCCAGAAGCTCGCAAGCCGGACGAGGCCCAGAAAATCGATGACCCTAGCAACTACCCATATCATCGCATGCTAGGCCACCCACTTGAAGACTGCTACGTCTTCAAGACTCACGCACAGAAGCTGATCTAAGATGGCCTCATTAAAATGAAGAGTGGTCTCATCGATCCCCCGTAGTCACATGCGTGGTCCAAGACAGTCAAGGTGGCGCGTGTGATTCACTACATAGCTAATGTGATTCACATGATGGTGACATTCTCTCTCGCTGACTGTCACTCCCCGAGCTTTTGGTATAGTAGAAGGAATATCGGAACGTGAACAACCGGCATGGTAAGCCTCTCGCAAGCAAGTAATCAGAGCGTAAGACAATCACATCAAAGTAATTGCACAAGTAATTCCTCAAAGGAAATTCCAACTTCATTTCATAACCATAATCCTTTTACATAAGATCACTTCTTGACAACTTTTCATCACTATGACTCAAGAAAATAGAAAATTACAACAACACTCGACTAAACACTTTGATCATCTAAGGCTTCTCTCATCTCGAAACCTTCATTCACTTTCGGACCCACTACTAGCATAATCTGAATCCGATTCACTAGTATTTTCTGAAAAATAAAAGAAAATAGGTATGAGCACACTTGCCCAGTAGGTATCTTCGTATCAACATGAAGGCAATATTTAAGTGATTAACGTCTTAGCTCTAGAATTAATATAAAAATATGAATGTGATAACTAAGCGATATAAACCAAGAGAACCAAGAATCATGAAATAACTGAGCAAGTATATGTGAGTATAGACCATGAATTCAAGCAAGACTAATCATGTAGATGTAAATTCGGCCTTTCATGAACAAGAATGTACGAGCATGTAACTAGAAAGTACTTTACACAACCTTGTAAAGGCTATGCATTATCAAGCATGTAAATTTCATAACGAGCCACGTGAATTTCACTCATTTATAAGAGAAAGTACACCCAGCGCAATGCGACGCTAGTATCATCGTACCCCATGGTTTATAGCACGTTTCCGACCATCGGTCGTGGGGACTAGCATGGAGCCCTTGGACACAATCCATGCCTGGTCTTGCATCTTCAAGTTATAAATCCAGCTACTTTCACGAGATATAATAATAATGTCGGCCAATAATTCAATTCCAAATACGAAGGTTTAGAACGTACCAAAATTGATATGAGTTCAAAGAATGATTTAAAAAGAACATTATACTCCGGTGGCAATCCGACAATATAACGGTACTTTCATTAAATTCCATATTTTAATATTAATTTGCTAAACACATGTGGAGACTCCAGATAATCCGAAGACCATCTAAGAACTCAAGAAAACCAACCCCACGGGTCAAACCTCGGGTTAGACGAAATCAGAGAATAAGCGGTTGCTTACTAGACCGTTTCACTCAGAAAGCTGTCAGAGTCTAGACTGTTTAATACAATAGAGAGTCGACGCATGAAAAGAAGGGTCGACGCAGGAAACTTGCTGGAGCTTTGCGGTCTAGTGAATGTCCGCTTAGTGCCTTTTAGCGGTCGTCCATAGGGCCGCTAGGGTCCAAAGTACATAAAACACCGGTAAAGTGCTTCCTAGACATTTTGGGATTTTAATGGTACAACCAGCTCGGCGTCCTAGTGGGAATCCCAGGCTCACGGAGTTTTACGGAGGCCTTGAAACATAATCGCCTAGTCCGACAGAACGAATATCCGGCGGAGAGGTTCATAAGTCCAAGAAAAATGTGCCAATAAGTGCAAAGTGTAACTAATGACATCATACCGAAGCATATGCCATGTACTTAAGAAAATGACTCATGAGATAGAAGAGATCGTGATATCACAACGATAAATTTAAAACTAGACAAGTAACCATATAAAATTTAAATGTAATCATGAAAGTATATGGTTTTGGCATGAAATTAACATACGTTAAAATAATACCAATGTAAATCATGAAATCTGCTAGAATGATCAATAATATAATCAAGTGTATGAAAACAACATTTAATACAGGAATAAAACATAATTAACTAGGCTTAGCATATGATAATTAGGACTAATCTGCATTATGTTTCAGGTTGACATAATTCCAGAACTCAGAATCGTCAAACGGTCATGTGAGGACCATTTTAGGGGCGCTAGCGGTCTATCGCAGGGCCGCTAGTGATTCCAAGCGGTCTTCAGGAAGACCGTTTCTTCCTTTGTAGTAGACAAACGTTAAAATCGAAGTTCAAGCCTATTTTAGGGCAATATATGGCATGGAAACGATATAAAACAAGTAATGAACATGTCAGAAGAAAGTTAGGCCAAGAATATGCAAAGGAGAATGTAAATTAAGTAAGAATTACATCTTTTTTATTAAAGGGTTAGACTCATGCATGGAAACTGAACTAGTTAATAAAACACAAAATACTCCACATGCAATGCATGAACTCGACTAGAAATTGAGGGCTTTTACTCCTAAGATCATGTTTAAGCCATTCATGAGATAACCTACCTCTGGTAGTGCTCCTAGGCTTCGAATTTCTGACTGGAAGTTGACCCTAGTTCCTGCACGTCCTGTGCTAAGTCAGCAACTTCCCGTCCCTCTATCTCCCGATTCTCTTGACCTAAAGCCACGAAATTTTGAGGGTAAGAAGAGGGTACTAAAAGGAACAAATAGTTCTAAAGAACTTCTATCTAATTATCTCGTTTAGGGCTTCTAGTTTGCTGATCAATTTGGCTCGGTCGCACAAGTTCCTGGGTTGCTTGTACTGAACCAGTGTCTTTGCAGGCCTCAATCTTCCTGATGGCTTGATCTTCTAAGATGAAATTACCTTAGTATAATGAACAAAATATTCTAAAGAACATACCTATAATTCATCCTTCTTATCTTAGTTCCACGTGAGTCAAAAGTAAGGGTCGCGCAGGTCGGTTCTGGGTCTATTTATAGGTTTTAGCTAGGGTTTCATGGATTACAACGGACATAGAGTCCTAATTAGGTCATCAATTCGATCTAAATCTATTTTAAAACCTTCTAGCTATTAGATTGCATCGACCCCAAGAGATTAGGATGCCAAAGTTCTAAGCTTTTCATATTTTCTTCTATTCACGGAACTGGGGTTGCCTAGCGGTCTAGCTTAGGACCGTTTTCAATAGCCAAGCGGTCGCCCGATAGACCGTTTGTGACTTTGGGCGCCGAGTTTGAATCATTTCAAACTCTTGGTCATATATCCATTGATTTATCCTCTAATTAGTATATTTATCCTCTAAATTCCGTGAATATCCTATTTTAAGCTTAAAGAATGTGGGCCAAACCTTGTGGGCTTGGTTTTGGGTCATTTTGGTTTTATTTAAAAATTAGATAAATGTTGGGCTTGATTTGAAAGACCAAGTTAATTAATAAATATTGGGTCTTATTATTTGGTTTCAAATTAACCCAAATTCTTTTAATAAACCATTTATCTCTTAAAAAATCTTA
Source organism: Amorphophallus konjac (assembly GCA_022559845.1). Classification (NCBI taxonomy): domain Eukaryota; kingdom Viridiplantae; phylum Streptophyta; class Magnoliopsida; order Alismatales; family Araceae; genus Amorphophallus; species Amorphophallus konjac. Next base: position 84,874,240 of record CM040129.1, on the reverse strand, counting down.
AAAATTCTTAAATAAATTCTAGAAATTTCTAAAATATCATATACAAAATTTTTGGGTATTACACCCTCCCCCACTTAAGAGAATTTGATCCCCAAATTCCAATATATAGGTTTTAAAGGAGAGTGTACTTATATTCAAATAGATCGGGAAATCTCTTGCGCATGGCTTCTTTTGTTTCCCATGTTGCTTCATGTGGGCAAGATTTGGTCCACTGAACTTTGACCATGGGAATGATCTTATTCCGAAGTTGACGTATCTCTTGTTCAATTATCTTGATTGGCTTCATCTCGTACATCAAATCCTTTTGGATCTCCAGATTATCATAAGTGATAACTGTTGACACCCGTTTTAGCCCACAAGTTGTGTCATTTCTCTTATTCATCATTTTTGATGTCCCGAATTAGCCATTGTTTTGGAGCTTCCTCGGATAGATTTCAAGCCCATTTTTTACCATTTCATATCCTTTGAGCCTTGGAGATCATGATTTCTTATAGCCCCGGAGCTTATCTTGTCAAATTCCGGCTTCCAAATCAACTTTCGGCCCATTTAGGCCGACTTCCCTCAAGTAATCGGTTCTCTCTCACTGCGCAGTCTTAAAAGTGGTTCTTTTTCACCCTCTTCCAATCCTCTATTCAAAAAGTTGTCTTCATCAAAGTTGTTCCTCTTTCAAAGATCTACAATTTCTTCTTCTACACCGTTGGCCGGTTCTGCCCCGATTGTGAGCTATTCACATTTTTCTGGCGTGCTGTGCTGTTCACCTACATTCCAGAATTTTCCTCTCTCTTCCAGCCCTATTTTCACCCTCTTCCAATCATTTTCTCACATTTCTTTCTTCATAAAAGTTGTTCCTCTCTCAGTTATCTACAACTTCTATGTTTACCACTTTGTCTAATTCTCCGCCGTTTGAGAGATATGCTTCAATTTCTAAAGTCGCGCGCAGTCTGCCCAGAATCTGCCTTCATCGAAGTGAAGGTCATTTGCAGGTGCGTTACTTCATTGAAGTGACGGCCCAGTGAAAACCGTTACTTCAGTGTGACGGTCCTACGATAGACCGTCACACCAAAACTTACCCAAAACAGCCCGGTTCAACCCCTAGAGTGTGGCGGTCCTATCCTTGACCGTTAGGCCAAGTGACGGCCCTGTTTAGGTGCGTTACATCCAAACTCATCCGAAACGTCTCGTTCGACCTCCAGAGTGTGACGGACCTACCCTAGTCCGTTACATCACTCTGATGGTCCTACGATAGACCGTTACATGCACCAGAGAGTCCAATTTGTGCTGGACTCTGCTCCGTTTCTGTGCGTCGTGGCCCTCTTGAAGAGTCCATAACTTCTTGAATTCTTATCCAAATTGATCCCCGTTTTTTCCTACTTCTAGCCCTTGGTATTATCTTGAATTTGGTTCATAGGAATCAAATTTTCATTGGCTATATCTCTTGGGATCTAGGTCGCAAGATCAGGATTTATGTTTCCTAGTTCAACTCAAACTCTGCAGATTAAGCTCCGGGGCTGCCTTCCAAGAGCCCTATCTTCTATAATCCTCCTCCGAATTGATCCCCGTTTGTTCCTATCTCTTGTCCTTAGTATTATCTCGAGTTTGATCCAAAGAACTCGATTTATCTTGGACTCTATCTCCGGGAGTCGTGATAAGAAGATGAGGCTTTCTTGCAAAACTCTATAAAAACTGCCCAGTTCGCAGTCGCGACGGGGGGCTCTTTCCGGACGTGGGGCGAAGCCATGCTGCACCGTCGACTCACAACTTCGACCCCATCTTGAAGAGGGAAGTATTGGATTTCTATTCTATCCTTCTGGGCTTGATTCCATGGTCTACACTCTTAGTTCTAATCTCCTCAAAATCACAAATCATCACAGTTTTCTGCACTTTTCTGCTATACATGCGTTTTTCTCCGTTTTGCATCATCATTTTCTCTCTATTCTCTCAATCAAATCTCATGATTTCAAATCTCATGCATGCACAACACACACACCTATCTTTTCCACCCTTCCATAGGGGTTAAAAACCTCCCCCCGGTGAGTTTGCCCTCAATTTCTACCCCTATTTTATCACTGCGGGATTGATACTACACATGCATGTTCTAATGGATTTTTGCCTTTGTGTTTCATCTTTGTTTTGCAGGAGAGCATGAATACAACGTGAGGCCCTCTTCCTCTAGCCGGCTAGAAGGAGAGGAGGTTTGAATCCACAAGTTCCCCGCACCCCGTTTTAAGCGCGATCAAGTTTTCTTTCCAAGGTATACGACGCCGTTGCACTCCTTTCTTCATCCTTGCGGCGTTGTTAATCCTTGGTGGCGATCACGGTTAGTATTTTCATCCTTTCATCCCCTTGTCTTTGATTCACATGTTTATGCATGTATGTATTTAAAGGGGGCGGGGTAGGAAGCTAATCTAATTAAAAAAATAAATCAACAGTTTTTTGGCGATCACGGTGGGACACCAATGCCCATCACGTTTGTTTTCATGCTCTTTTGCAGGTTGGGTAGGTGCATGTTCATGTTTAGGTGATATTTCTTTCATTCTCCAACTATTTTTGGTGTTTTAAGGGCTCTGGTAGTGTGACGGTCCTGCAGTAGACCGTCACATGCATGTAACGGTCCTTTGGTAGACCGTTACACGGCTTCTGGCAGTCTTGCGTGCATGCTCACAGGGCCGTGTTCATCGAGGCATAACTTTTGATCCCAGAGTCCGATTGAGCTGATTCTTGTTGCGTTGGATAGCCCTTTGTATTGTCTTTCCATCCATATATCATTTGCATCATTTGGTTAACATTTGTATATTCTAATCTTGTCCAACTTTTTGAGTTTTATGCATAAGTTCTGCAGGCAGGCTCAGGGACAGGTTCACAGGTACATCTTTAATGAGTGATTTGACTGCCTTCCCGATGTCTGATTACACTGATTTTTGATCCATTGGATAGTCCTTTGTATTGTCTTTCCATCCATAGCTTATTTGCATCATTTGGGTCTCATTTGCTTAGTTAAAAATTGTCATCATTTTAGCATTTTGTCCATAAAATCTGCATGTGGTCTGCGCATAGGTTCACGGGGGCATCTTTGCTTAGTGATTTGATTAACCTCCCGGGGTCAGATTGATCTGTTCTTGGGGCCGTTGTGCAGATCTTTGTATTGTCTTCCCATCCATATACTATTTGTTTTTGTTGGATCATGTTTGCATAGTTTAATCTAGTCTTGATTTTCTAGTTTTAAGCTAGAATTTGCATGCACTCCGGTGCACATAGGGCCATACATTGCATATCATAGTTGCATTTCCTACCTTGGTGCGTGGACCTCTCGTCTCCATATTCCTTGGAGCCGACCAGGAAAACACATCAAGGACCTCCATAAGTCCCCGTGAGCCGTGGATTCCCACACGGACGCCGGGCCGGTTGTATCTTTCCACCCCTTTAGGCTTGCATTTGCATAAGTGTGAGGGAGTTAACCTTAGTCAACCCAAAGTTTGGACCTTATTCCTATGAGATTCCTATCTTGAGGGAATTGTTATTAATTCAAATCATTAAAAGGTCTATTGAAACCCCTAAAAGATTTCCCATCATATTAACTTGTTTGACTTGGGTGAAAACTCTCACATTGCATTGTTCGTGTTGATTGGGCTTGTCCAAGCTCATTAGTGATTTTTGTGTTGCATTCTTTCATCATCCACATGTTTTGTTATTATTAGGCCCATTTAGCTTAGGCCATTTTGTGTGTCCATTGTCTAGTCCATTGTCCCGTGGTCCGTTGTCCATTCATCTTTGCATTAGTGGGTCAGCCCCCCTTGTTCTCAAGCCCATTAAGCCATTGCTTCCCCATTTGTATTGTCCTTGATCTCCTTGTATTAAGTCTCCATTTGCCCTCATGGAGCATCATTCCAACCCCTTGTATCATCCTTTTCCCCAATCTTCCTCTTATTCTCGCGTGGAATCCTCTTCCCACGCAGGCCCATCTTCCCGTGGTCCTTCTGATCCATCCAAAGGCCAGGCTAATCTCATGGCCCATCTTTCAAGCCTTGTTCGCCAAATAGACCCGGCACAGGCCCAACGTCTTATTGCGTCTCATCTTAATGGGCCTTCTTCTCATAATGGGCCATCTTCTATTCATGGGCCTCCTCCTTCTCCTTCATATGTTGCTGGCCCAATTGCTAATGGGACTTATTCTCTTAATGGGCCTCATCCTTCTGCCCATGTTGCTGCCAGCCCAATGGGTCCTTATGCTCATACTTCTTCCAGGCCCACATATCCTTCCATTCTTGAATGGGCCCTTCTTCTTCTCAGCCTGGATCCTCTTATTCGGCCCAATACCATGCTCCTGGTCCCAATTCACAACCTCTTGCTCAAGCTGGCCCATATTCTTCTCGATCTCTCCCTACCCAGGAGATGATTGCTCAAACCCAACGCCAGCTTGATGAGCTTCAACGTCGGATCGATCCTAAATCCTCTTTAAGTGTTCCATTCGCATTTCAAGGTCTTCGGCTTCCGCCATCTTCACAAATTCCTGCATATCGCCGTTATAGTGGAGTCGGTGACCCATATGTGCACTTGAAGGAGTTTGTTTATGAGTCGGCCCAGTTTCGACATGACCAACACTTGATGGCTTATCTGTTTGGTCTATCATTGAAGGCCCGGCTCGGGATTGGTTCTTCTCTCTTCCGCAAGAGCAAGTTGTGAGTTTTCAAGCCGTTCAAGAAAAATTTATACAGCAGTTTCAAGATCAGGTTGGGCCCAAGTACTCTATTATGGATCTGGCCCATGAGATGATGAAGCCCGAAGAGGAGTTTTCTACCTTTGCTGATCGTTGGCGTCGCTTGGCCGCGCAGGTCCCGGGGCACATACCGGAGGGAGAGCAAATCAAGATGCTGATATCCAATGCCGTGCCCGAGTATCGGTTCATCTTAGCCCTCAACGACATCACCTCCTGGCAGTAACTTTACAGCCGAGCCCGCTTCATTCGCCAACAAATCCAAGATTCCCTTGACCTCGAGTCTCCACCATCCACCTCCACATATCAACCTTCACCCTCCACATGTCAACCCTACGCTCCCATGAGTCAGCCGGCCATGAGTCAGCCTTCCGCCACATATCCCTCCACGAGCCAACCTCCTGCCTCTACATACCCATACGCCTCAGCATATCAACCTTCCATGAGTCAGCCTCCCGCATCCACATACCCGTCTCCATCTCCACTTCCGGTCATGGGAACACCACATCCCGAGCAAGTAGATGCCGTCTACATACCCCCTCATCATGTTCCACACATGCCTTCACTAAAGCCCTCCACCACTAGCCACGCACTCCTGCCAACGCAACCCCCACTTCCGACTCCACAACCTTCTCCACCATTACATATCCCTCGGCATCCACCTTGCCCGAAGCAGGCTCCTCATCTTCCGTTGCCAGAGTGTTTCACCGATATATTTCTGGCTTTGATGGCCACTCATGCGTTGCCGCTCTCTTCGGTTGTGCCTTGCCGACCCGCAGTCGGGGATATGCTTCAGTTCTGTGATTTTCACCGCCAGCCGGGGCATTTGGTTGAGGATTGTCCTGAGTTCCGGGATTATGTTTATGATCTGGAAGCTAAGAAAAGGATTGACTGGGCCGCTATTCACAAAGTCATTTTACATCTTCGCAACCAACAGCAGCAGCAAGAAGTGCCGCCGGGGCAGCCGTCTCCCTTACTTCAAGGCGAGGGGCACCCTTGTGATTCCTCATCTAGTTCTGCACTCGCTCCATCACCTACTACCTCACCTACTCCATTACCTCCGCCATCTTCTATCCAATCTCTGCAACCTCCACAAACCCAAGCCTCCACTCAGGCCAGTGCCTCCCCTTCTTCCCTTGCCGCCACTTCCACTACTTCTATCCCTCACACCGCTCGACGCGTAGTATCGACACGTCGACGGTGGACACCACAACCTCCCTCTTCACCCTCTCCACCTCCATGTCCACTACCCCCATCATCTTCATCAATATCCTCATTGCCATCACTATCATCCCCGTCTCTACCACCAGTGCTTCCATCACCTCCACCATCTCCACCACCTTTGCCATCTCCGTCACCATCGTGGCTCGGGCCTGAGCAGGCTATACCTCCATCCTCACCTCCGACTTCACCTTTGTCCGCACCTAGGCTTGCCACCATCTCAACCCCTTTGCCTCCCCCTAAACACATCACCACTCCCATTGAAACCTCCATGCCATCTAAACCGATTCCTATCCCCATTCCTCCATCCACTTATCCCCCACGGAGCGGGTGCAGGTTACCCATGGTGCCCCTCGGGTCTAATCCCCAGGGAGACAATGAGCCAAGTCAGGATGATTCAGTGCCGACCGTGCATTTCAAGATTCAAGATTTTATCTGTCGGATGCCGGTTCGTGTCCTCGTCCCTGGTTATTTTGGGGATGATCCGCCTCTACTTTAAAAGATGAGAGTTGCTAAGAAGAGTTCCCTTGAGTTGATGCCAGTTTCTTACCGAGCGAGGCCGGTGGCAATCTCCTTGCTCGTCGGAGAGTTCACCATTGATGCTATTATTTCTCCTCGCTCTATTGCTATTCAGATGACAAGCCAAGAAGGGTTCTCTACCCATGTTATGCTAACGCATACGGCCGCCAAGCAGATTATGGATTCTATGTTCAAGGGGCAATTGGATGTATCTTCTACACTCTCCAAGGATATTCTGCACTTGTTATGCAATCTTCCTCAGTTTATTAGCAAACCGGCCATGTCAACGCCGTGTATTACTCTCCCTCAGCTTCACCTTTTACCAAGGGAGTTGTGCTTCAAGGCTGAGTTCCGAGTGGAGTTGTCGAATCTCATGCTACTTGTGCCAAGTAACAAGACTCCATGGTTTTATGATATTCAGTATTATGAGGAGTTAGTTGTTCAAGAACGTCCTACTATTGTTAGCTTTGGGAGTCTAGGGGCAACCGCCCCGATGAAGCTGCATGTCCACAGTCGGGCAAGGCCATCTGCTAGATGGGCTCGTTATTTGAGAAGATATTGCAAGGCAAGGTACCCAAGGGTCCTAGTCCACGCCAGGCGAGTCCATGTTCAAGAAGTATCAGCTAAGAAGAGGCGACGACGTAAGTTTAAGGGCCGTCAGTTGTGCACTCAGGGGTCCACTTCTCTTCCTTTTTCTTCATTTCACTCATCATTTCTTCTACTCAGTTCCCACCCCTGGGTGGTGTATCTGCCCTTTCCTAATTCTCCCTCCACAATTCTCTCCTCCTATCTCAGATCCACGAATCCCCGTTCTTCCTTTTCCTATCCGGAACCTCCGGACTTTTCATCTCCTCACCATTCTCGGCCTCAGCCTATATCCTCCTCTGATTCTTCTCCTACGGTGTCTCTGGGTTCTCCTTCTTATTCCCCGACCTTGACGGGTGTCTCCCATTCTCCTTCTCTGGCACTGCCGGATGATTATCGTTCCTCTTCTCCGACCACGTCGGATGATTCTTCTTATCATCTTTCTACTCTTTCCTCTTCACCCTTTCGGGGTCTTCGCCCTTTCTCTTGCTATTTTCGAGGATTTAGTCCGCCTTGATCTCAACTAATTTGGTTTATTCTATATCTGGTTCCTTGTTATCAGGGCCTCGGTGCCTTGACGAGGGAGTTCTAGCCCTCGTCTCTCTTCCTTTTTTATCCCTTCTTCGTCCAGTATGATGTCTGCCACTCCTCTGTGTCGAGGAATCTTTCAATCCTTTGCTCTCCATTCATCCTTTATCCTGACAAGCAATGAATACAAAGCTACTCGCGCTCCTCAAAGCTCGATGATCGAGATCACTTCAGGATGCCGGTTTCCACGCCATGGATTTGCAAAGGTATCTTTATTTTGGGCAAAGAAACATGCTTTCATTTTCATTATTTCTATTGTTTCTGCACATGGTTATAACGCTATTCCTCAACATGGTTAAGTGGCTTTTAGAAATTTGCTTAGTTCATTTAAAATGAGTTCACTTCTGCAGCATCCTTAGGCCAGTGATAGCTCCGCGCTGGGAGTCTAGTTCTTTCCCCGATCGTTGAGGGTGACCTCTTGAGCATGGGTTTTTCACACACCACACGGCAAGCCATAGCCGATCTCTCTAGTGCAACACCGTTGCTGCTTTGGCCATACTTTGGGTATGCGCAAAGGTCTTTTTCTTTTCTCTACTCGGCCAAGTGCAGGGGCAAGAGGTTGATGGATAAGATGACCAACCTAGGCGCTCCCTAATACGGGAGAGGTCTCAAATAGGGACAGTCTTGACCATCGAAAGTGAGTTTTCATGCAATATCTGGCCAATAAGGGCTACCAAAATGAGAAAATGAATCGATGCAAAATTTTGAATCAAAGGCATGGCAAGAGTGGCAGTACAGTTCCCCGCGGGACGTCATGAGCCCGGTCGCATGCATGCCTGATAAATATGGGTCTCAAAATCAAAGACACAAAGCCCCAGCGCAATAGACTATCTCTTTGAGGGGTGGTGCCCTGGAAGGAATTCAAGTCCTGATGTCTCCCATCCTGCATAAAGCTTGTCTCCAATTTTCTTCTATCTCCCTCTTAGGCTGGGTTGTATCCCGGGTATGGCCTTAGTAGGGGCACCGTTCTTTAGAGGCGGTTGGTTATGGTAAGCCACCCTCACATGCACGCCCTACTTAAGGGAAGTTTTTAATGAAAGGGGTAGGAACGACGATCCCTAGCCAGTAGTTCGAACTTGTCTTTGGGTGCTGCAGATTGCTTTGTCAAAATCAAAAAAAAAAATGAAATATTATCAAAATCTAAAAAAATGAAATATTATCAAAATTCCAAAAAAATCAAATATGTCAAAATTCTAAAAAAAAAATCAAATATGTCAAAATTCCAAAAAAATCAAATATGTCAAAAAATCCCAAAAATTTGAATATGGCAAAAAAAATCAGAAATACAAAAATCCAAAAATACTTCTCTTTTGTTCCTTTTATTTTTTATCTTGAGGACATATACGTAATCTGTTTACTAAGTGTGCAGGCTGCAGGTTGCAGGTTCAAGCTTTCCTTGCTCTATCTTTCACTGTGCCTCTGCTCGTGTTTTTCGATTTATTCTCATCTTTTCAATCCTATCTTTGGATCTGTTCTGAAGCTCGTGGCCTTCTCAGCTTTCACTTATTTGCTTAATCATGATTCCATGAGTGGGCAATATCTCACGGTTTTGAACCTGGCGGTTCTGCTTCATCTGATCTTGGGCTTTGATTGAAGAATATGTTTGTTATCTTTATCATGTCTATGGTCCTCCGTGTCCCTATCCCGCCGTGTCATTCATCACACGTGTCTTTGTCCTCCGTGGTATTGTCATCCCACGTGTCTTTGTCCCACCGTGTCCTTATACCACTGCATGTGTGCTGTCCCGCTGTGTGCGTGTTGTCTTGTCCCATCGTGCCTTTAGTCGCATGTATGCTTGCCATTTGTTTGTTTGTTATGTTTCATCCATCTTCATTATGTTATGTTGTGACATATTTTGTTCATATTTCTCTTATCATGTCATGCTCGTTCATATTTGTTCATGTTCACATCATGGTCATTCATATTGTTATCTTATTTGAAAATCCATAAAAAATCAAGAAATCAAAAATCTAAAAAAATGCCGTTTCGCTTGGCAGGTAAGTCAGGTATGGTTCTCTATCCTTGCTTATTGTTGCATTACTATATGGTATCTACATTGTTATAGCCTCTCAAGGACCGGCTGGTTGGCCGTGTGTTCTAGGATCTGATGTTCCCCTTTAACAAAAACGATGATGATCTAGGAGCATACGGTTAATCGTTGGATAGGCCGCTCGGTTGAGTCGAGTGGGGAATGATAGACTCTGTCTCACACGCCGTGGTTGCAAGAAGACTCTTGACCCCTTCTTGGCTCAGTCTAGCAATATTATCCTTGAGTACTTTCTATTTTATCTTTCTTTGCATTCGTTTTAATGATTTCTTTATTTTAGCCCAGCATGCATCATGTCATTTTGAGCATTCATGTCTCGTGATTCATTCAAGGATTTCTCCTCAGCAATGGTTGATTGCACTCAGTTCTCTTGGATAAGAGATTCCTCATTCCACTTCGAATTTGAACGATTTCTCTGATCTTGCCGCTTGGTCTAATTGGCCAGTGTGATTCCTATCTGGATTTTATCTGAGTCTTATCTCTCCTTTCCAGCTCTTATGCTGTGTTCCTTCCGACCCACTCATTGTCCGTGGATTGTGTCCCCGATGAGGCTGGTCGTGTTTCCTTTTCCTCCTTTAGTTTAGTTCTCCAGACATGTCTCATCCTTGTCAATCATTTCAGGTGGTTAGTTCGGCGTTTTCGGGAGAATTCCTGTCGCTTGTTGGTTGTAACGGGTGTCTTTTTTGGCCTTGATGCCCGCTTATCAGTTCTCTCCGCTTCATCTCCGCTTCATCTCCATTTCACGTCGCTATCGCTTTCGCTCCATCTCCTTTCCATTTCACCTCGGCGTCGCTTTCGCTCGTTCCCTTGCAAAGCGAACATCAAGGAGGGGCATCTGTTGACACCCGTTTTAGACCACAAGTTGTGTCATTTCTCTTATTCATCATTTTTGATGTCCCGAATTAGCCATTATTTTGGAGCTTCCTCGGATAGATTTCAAGCCCATTTTTTACCATTTCATATCCTTTGAGCCTTGGAGATCATGATTTCTTATAGCCCCGGAGCTTATCTTGTCAAATTCCGGCTTCCAAATCAACTTTCGGCCCATTTAGGCCGACTTCCCTCAAGTAATCGGTTCTCTCTCACTACGTAGTCTTAAAAGTGGTTCTTTTTCACCCTCTTCCAGTCCTCTATTCAAAAAGTTGTCTTCATCAAAGTTGTTCCTCTTTCAAAGATCTACAATTTCTTCTTCTACACCGTTGGCCGGTTCTGCCCCGATTGTGAGCTATTCACATTTTTCTGGCGTGATGTGCTGTTCACCTACATTCCAGAATTTTCCTCTCTCTTCCAGCCCTATTTTCACCCTCTTCCAATCATTTTCTCACATTTCTTTCTTCATAAAAGTTGTTCCTCTCTCAGTTATCTACAACTTCTATGTTTACCACTTTGTCTAATTCTCCGTCGTTTGAGAGATATGCTTCAATTTCTAAAGTCGCGCGCAGTCTGCCCAGAATCTGCCTTCATCGAAGTGAAGGTCATTTGCAGGTGTGTTACTTCATTGAAGTGACGGCCCAGTGAAGACCGTTACTTCAGTGTGACAGTCCTACGATAGACCGTCACACCAAAACTTACCCAAAACAGCCCGGTTCAACCCCTAGAGTGTGGCGGTCCTATCCTTGACCGTTAGGCCAAGTGACGGCCCTGTTTAGGTGCGTTACATCCAAACTCATCCGAAACGTCTCGTTCGACCTCCAGAGTGTGACGGACCTACCCTAGTCCGTTACATCACTCTGATGGTCCTACGATAGACCATTACATGCACCAGAGAGTCCAATTCGTGCTGGACTCTGCTCCGTTTCTGTGCGCCGTGGCCCTCTTGAAGAGTCCATAACTTCTTGAATTCTTATCCAAATTGATCCCCGTTTTTTCCTACTTCTAGCCCTTAGTATTATCTTGAATTTGGTTCATAGGAATCAAATTTTTATTGGCTATATCTCTTGGGATCTAGGTCGCAAGATCAGGATTTATGTTTCCTAGTTCAACTCAAACTCTGCAGATTAAGCTCCGGGGCTGCCTTCCAAGAGCCCTATCTTCTATAATCCTCCTCCGAATTGATCCCCGTTTGTTCCTATCTCTTGTCCTTAGTATTATCTCGAGTTTGATCCAAAGAACTCGATTTATCTTGGACTCTATCTCCGGGAGTCGTGATAAGAAGATGAGGCTTTCTTGCAAAACTCTATAAAAACTGCCCAGTTCGTAGTCGCGACGGGGGGCTCTTTCCGGACGTGGGGCGAAGCCATGCTGCACCGTCGACTCACAACTTCGACCCCATCTTGAAGAGGGAAGTATTGGCTTTCTATTCTATCCTTCTGGGCTTGATTCCATGGTCTACACTCTTAGTTCTAATCTCCTCAAAATCACAAATCATCACAGTTTTCTGCACTTTTCTGCTATACATGCGTTTTTCTCCGTTTTGCATCATCGTTTTCTCTCTATTCTCTCAATCAAATCTCATGATTTCAAATCTCATGCATGCACAACACACACACCTATCTTTTCCACCCTTCCATAGGGGTTAAAAACCTCCCCCCGGTGAGTTTGCCCTCAATTTCTACCCCTATTTTATCACTGCGGGATTGATACTACACATGCATGTTCTAATGGATTTTTGCCTTTGTGTTTCATCTTTGTTTTGCAGGAGAGCATGAATACAACGTGAGGCCCTCTTCCTCTAGCCGGCTAGAAGGAGAGGAGGTTTGAATCCACAAGTTCCCCGCACCCCGTTTTAAGCGCGATCAAGTTTTCTTTCCAAGGTATACGACGCCGTTGCACTCCTTTCTTCATCCTTGCGGCGTTGTTAATCCTTGGTGGCGATCACGGTTAGTATTTTCATCCTTTCATCCCCTTGTCTTTGATTCACATGTTTATGCATGTATGTATTTAAAGGGGGCGGGATAGGAAGCTAATCTAATTAAAAAAATAATCAACAATAACGTGGAATGGATCATAGACATATTTCTTTAACATAGAGATATGGTATACATCATTAACTCCTTCCAATTAAGGGGTAAAGCTAGTCGGTACGCCACCTCTCCAACCCTTTCAAGAATTTCAAAAGGGCCAATGAATCTTGGTGTAAGCTTGCCTTTGATGCCGAACCTTCAAATACCTCGACCCGGAGAGACCTTGAGAAATACATGGTCGCCTTCTTGGAATTCCAGGTCACGCCTTCGATTATCAGCTTATGACTTCTGTCTATCTTGGGCTACCTTGAGTATTTCTCAAATTAGTTTAACTTTCTTAGTAGTATCCCTTATCATTTCTGGACCTAGAAGTTGTCTTTCCCCAACTTCACTCCAGCAGATAGGTGAGCGACAGCTTCTCCCATATAATGCCTCAAATGGTGCCATTTGAATGCTAGCTTGGTAACTATTATTGTAGGTGAATTCCACTAGAGGTAAATAGTTGTGCCAGCTTCCACCGAAGTCTATCACACATGCTCTCAGCATATCTTCTACCACTTGATTGGTTCTTTCTGTTTGTCCATCAGTTTGCAGATGAAATGCAGTGCTAAAATTTAATCGGGTCCCCAAGGAATGTTGCAGACCCTTCTAGAATTGTGAAGTAAATCGAGAGTCTCGATCAAAAATAATAGTGACAGGGACACCATGTAACTTAACAATCTCCTTTATGTATAAGGCAGCCAAGATATCCACAGACCATCGCTTTTAATAGATAGAAAATGAGCCGATTTTGTTAAACGGTCTATGATCACCCATATTCCATCATGTCCACCTCTTGACTTAGGCAGTCCTATGATAAAGTCCATCCCTATACTTTCCCATTTTCATTCCGAAATTTCCAAGGGATGTAGTTTTCCAGTAGGCTTTTGATGTCCTGCTTTAATTTATTGACAAGTGAGGCAACGTGACACATAGTCCGCTACTTCCCTTTTCATGTTGGGCCACCAATAATTCCTTTTGAGGTCTTGATACATCTTGGTAGCACCAGGGTGAATGGCGTACTTAGATTTATGAGCTTCTTCTAGGATCAACTTCTTAATATCAACATGATCCGGTATACAAACTCGTCCCTTGAATAACAATCTTCCATCATTTGCAATTGAGAAATCCGGCCGTTGCTCCATATTGGCTTTAATCTCCAATAGCACAGGGTCATTATCTTGGAGTTTGACTAGATCTTCTATTAATGTGGGCTGTGCCCGGATATTGGCTATAACGCAATCCTCTTTTTGTTATATTAATATCTAAATTCAACTGAGCAAATTTAGAAATAAGATTGGTCATACCTTTCATAAGACTTGATAACTTTCCCATTGATTTCCTACTGAGTGCATCGGCAATAGCATTCACCTTGCCAGGATCATAGTGTATGGCAAAATCAAAGTCATTAAGGTACTCCAACCATCGCCTTTGTCTCATATTTAGTTCTTTCTGAGAGAATACATATTTTAAGCTCTTATGGTCCGAATAGATCGTGAATTTTTCTCCATAAAGGTAGTGACGCCAAATCTTCAAAGCAAATATGACTGTGGCCAGTTCCAGATCATTAACATGATAATTTTCCTCATGCCGCTTTAACTGTCTTGAAGCATAGCAAATCACCTTGCCATTTTGCATGAGTACACACCCTAGACCAATGCCGGATGCATCTATATAAACTTCAAAATCGGCACCTTCTATGGGTAATGTCAGTATAGGTGCTGTGGTGAGATGCTCTTTAAGGGATAGAAAATTTTCTTCACATTCCTTTGTCCACTCGAAAGGATTTTCTTTCCTAGTGAGTCTTGTTAAAGGAGCGGCGATTTTGGAGAAATACCTGATAAATCACCTATAATAACCAGCCAGGCCAATGAAACTTCAAACTTCAGATACGGTGTTTGGTCGGATCCAATTCTTAACCGCTTCAACCTTAGAAGGATCTACTGCAATGCCTTCTTTAGAGATAATGTGGCAAAGGAATGAAACCTCTTTAAGCAAAAATTCACATTTGTTTAACTTAGCATAAAGTTGGTGTTCCTGCAAGGTTTGCAAGGTAATCCTTAGATGTTCCTCGTGTTCCTCCTTTGACTTTGAATAGATGAGAATATCATCACTGAATACAACCATAAATTAGTCAAGATAAGGCCTGAACACATTATTCATCAGTTACATGAATGCAGCAGGTGCATTAGTTAAACCGAACGGCATAACCACAAATTCATAGTGTCTGTATCGACTTCGGACAGCAGTCTTGTCAATATCTTCATCCATGATCCTCAGTTGATGATAGCCTGACCTAAGGTCGATCTTGGAGAAGTACTCCGCACCAGAAAGTTGGTCAAACAACTCATCGATACGCGGTAGTGGATATTTGTTTTTAATAGTGAGTTGATTCAATTGCCGATGGTCAATGCATAATCTGAGGGAACCGTCCTTCTTTTTGACAAATAAGACTGGCGCACCTCAAGGGGATGTGCTGGGTCGAATGAAGTCTTTTTGTAGTAGCTCCTGAAGTTGCTTCTTTAATTCCTTCAATTCTGTGGAAACATCCTGTAAGGAGCTATTGACACTAGTGCTGCTCCAGGTGTGAGTTCAATGGAAAAATTAACCTCCCTTTCGGGCGGTAATCCAGGTAACTCGGAAGGCAAAACGTTAGGGAACTCCCTAACTATGGGGATTTCGTCTATCTGAATTTCCTTAGACTCGGTAACTATCACGGAGGTAAGAAAAGCTTCACATCCTTGCGTAATGAGTTTGCAAGCGTGAAGGGATGAAATAGAGAGGGATGCTTCCGGTATTTGATACCAAGAAAGGAAAATCGTGGGAGACCAAATTTTCGAAAAGAGATTATCCTACTTCGACAATTTCTATAGGCGTCGTGGTCTACAAGCCAATCAACTCCTAATATGGCATCATAGCCTTCCATATCAAGGCGTACGCGATTAGCAGGAAGATTATGACCTTCTACAGTAACTTCACAATTGGGAAAATAAGTCTTCAATTCCGTTCCCGACCCTAAAGGAGTGACTATGGTTAAATCCGATGGTAAGGGAACAGGTGAAATAGGCAATATTTTTGCAAAGGAATTAGCAATAAAGGAATGAGTAGCACCCGTATCAAATAACACAAAAGCAGGATGGGAATGAATATGAATGTTACCTTCAATGAGCTCCCCTTCTTTGGTTGGTTCATCCTCCAACACGGCATTCAATCTAGCCTGTCGCTTTCGTCCACCATTACTCCTCGTAGATGATTGCTCTTTCATCAGGGGACAGTCAGGCATGCGGTGCTCCCGACTTCCACATCTTAGGCATGTGCCCAAACACTTCCAACATTCTTCGGCCGCATGACCGAACTTATCACAGAACGAGCAAGCCGCCATGACTTGCTTATCTTCTTCTTTCGTCTTCTTGTTCCGACGATCATCCTTGCTATCCCCATTTCGGGATCTCTTCTTGCTATCCCGCGAGTTATAGGTGATGCTAAATTTCTCTTGCTTCTTACCTCACCGATCAGACTTTCGGGTCGGCTCCTCCACTTTGACCTTGAGTATATCGACCTTCTCCATGGTCCGTTCACATAAATGTGCCCGTTGGACCATCTCTGCGTAGGTCCGAATATTTTGTGGGCCAAGTTGCTGGATGAAAATGGGTCGCAACTCGTCCATAAAGCGATTGGCTTTAAGAAGATCCGTGCTCACTAGATGTTGAGCATAATGTGCCAGGCGAGAGAATTGTAACTTGTACTCGGCCATTGTCATCATACCTTGACGCAATGAAGCGAACTCTGCCGCCTTCCTCACCTTGACATGCTCGAAGAAATATTTAGCTCGAAAGAGCGTGAGAAATCCTTCCCAAGTGTATGGGGCATCTGCAAGTGGTGCTGGAACAGATTTCCACCATGTCCATGCGTCTTTATTTAATTGGAATGTAGCAAGACGCACCTTCTCTTAGTCGACACATTGCATGACCTCGAAGATACGGTTCATCTCGTCAATCCAGTTTTCTGCTTCGTCTAGATTAGGAGAACCATTAAATCGCGGAGGATTCAAACTCTGAAAATTACGGTGCTGATCACCAGCTCCTGCCCTAGTGCCTGCTTGAGCCATATTTTGCAAAGCTTGGGTAAGACCTGTAATGGTTTGTTGCATTCCTCCCCAATCGAGACGATAAGCCATGGTAAGAATAAGGTACCTGAGAAGAGTAATAGCTTTGTTAATTTTGATGGAATTGATGGGTTATTCTTAAAGATAATTTCTAATTACTAGCTCATCCCAAGTTCTACCCAATTTCTCTCATGGGTGGGAATTTCTTTCCTTGTTTCATAGGCATGGGTCCTTAAGCCTTGGACTTAACCTATGACATGACATCTTTTCCTAGGACTTCTAGGCCTGGGCTCTAATACCACTCTAATTGTCACTCCCCGAGCTTTTGGTACTGCGGAAGTAATATCAGAACGTGAACAGTCGACATGGTAAGCCTCTCGCAAGCAAGTAATCAGAGCACAAGACAATCACATCAAAGTAATTGCACAAGTAATTCCTCAAAGGAAATTCCAACTTTATTTCATAACCATAATCCTTTTACATAAGATCACTTCTTGACAACTTTTCATCACTATGACTCAAGAAAATAGAAAATTACAACAAGACTCGACTAAACACTTTGATCATCTAAGGCTTCTCTCATCTTGAAACCATCATTCACTTTTCGACCTACTACTAGCATAATCCGAATCTGATTCACTAGTATTTCCTGAAAAAGACAAGAAAATAGGTTTGAGCACACTTGCCCAGTAGGTATCTTCGTATCAACATGAAGGTAATATTTAAGTGATTAACATCTTAGCTCTAGAATTAAGATAAAAATACGAATGCAATAACTAAGCGATATAAACCAAGATAACCAAGAATCATGAAATAACTAAGCAAGTATATGTGAGTATAGACCATGAATTCAAGCAAGACTAATCATGTAGATGTAAATTCGGCCTTTCATGAACAAGAATGTACGAGCATGTAACTAGAAAGTACTTTACACAACCTTGTAAAGGCTATGCATTATCAAGCATGTAAATTTCATAACGATGTGGATTATAAAATTAGAACACCCCCAAATTAAATGATTTGCATAAAAGATGATTTGACAAGATATAGAACTAAAATTGATGATAGAAAGGGGTTACATGTAATAATCAAAATCCGTGATCGCCACTGAGGCTAGCGACATGCCAAATAATATAAAGATCAAGATAGGGCATGTTACATACCTCAGAAATTCAAGAGGGCCAAGAGCTGGCCTGGGGATGAACGCGCTATATCGTCCTAGCGCCTTCTCAGGATCGCGCTATGTTCCTATAGCGCGATATCAGACAGGAAGCGGGATGAGTTGGATCCGTTTCTTCCTTGCTCCAAGGCCGGCCAAGGTGCAAGGGCTCCACGTATCAATCTTCTAGTGCCTGCAAACAATCATAAACAACAAACAGAAGGCCCATTAGATCGAGATTTTAGTAGAATCTGTCCCTATTCTTAATCAAAAGCATGTAAAAGAAGGGCTCGATTACCTGGGGGTTTGGTGGTTTTTAAACCCCTATGGAAGGGCCCAAAAAATAGGTTTGGTGTGTGTGTGAATGCGTGTATTTTGTAAAAGAAGTATTTTTGAGATCAATATGCAATGCTATGCAAAGATTGAGATAAACGAATTGGGGAGAAAAACTAAGAACTAGGAAGAACACAATATGCCCCTAAATACTCCCTTGGATATGTGAGGAGCGAGGAGTTGTTGATTTGGAACGAAACGCAGCCTCCTCCTCGTCAAGATCTCGAGTTGCATCCCCCAGAAACGACGGCCAAGGGTCCAATTTATAGGCGAAGGATCAAGAAGGAACCCTAGGTCGGAGTTCGATCCCAAAGTAATAACTTGGTGGCTCAAATCAAGGCAATCTTGTCGATTAATGAGGGGAAAAGACTCCTATTAGGGTTTGGAACCTTCCTTTGGACGAATATGATTGGAAACTTACCAAAATAAGGACTTAGATCAAAGAAGGGGAGTCCGGGTCGGACTGGGTTTCTAACTGAGAACGCGCTACAAGAGTATAGCGCGATCTTCATGAACGCGCTATGACGATATAGCGCGACAATAATTGGCTCACCAAATGGTTAGAAAAAGAATAAATACCCATTGGGTAGTCGTTCAATCAAATATTCAATAAGAATAACATCCATAGTGGATGCTATAAAGATCAAATATCAAGGAATATCGACTGTAAAAATGATCATTCAATCAGGTCCAAAAAGTGATGTGAATGAATAGCGCGAGAATGTCGAATTCGAGACAAGATCCAAGGTATGGAAATTGAATTGTGGGGCCAAGAATAGGGAGAAATCCCAGAAAATCAACCAATTAGGGATCAATTGGGGCATTAACTAGGAGAACAAAGAAATTGCTCAACTTATCGGCCAAAATTGGGTGTCTACAGATGCCCCTCCTTGATATCCGCTTTGCAAGGGAGCGAGACGGAGGTGAAACGGAGACAAAACGGAGATGACACGGAATGGTAGTGACGGAGAGATGAAGTGAAAATGTAGTGGAGCGGACTGATAAGTGGATATCAAGGAAAACGAGACACCCATCATAGCCGACAAGTGATAGGAATAATCCAGAAAACTCCGAGCTAACCACAAGGTCAAGCTAGCACCAATGACTCCTGCCTAGAACGATAGGCGCGGAACAAAGAAAAGGGAGCTGATCAACCTCTTGCACAAAAGAGGCATCCGCAGTGCGTAGCAACTACGAATTTCACTCAGTTAGTGGAATGGACGCGAGCCCGGCGGATCCATCGATGCCATCGTGCGGTTCACAACTAATGAGTGGACCAAAAAAGATAAGTTGAATTGGATTGAAAGGAGATAGACAAATTCCAGGCAAAGGTCACATTGACCAACGAGATCTAGCGCTCGACCAGGAGTAATCTTTCAAGTTCAGAATGGAATTGATTTCTTTATTCGAAAACTTAAGCATTATTGATCCTTAATTGAGAAGAAAAACTGACCTTTTATGAATGCAAAAAGGTCATGATGCGTGCAGGGCTAAAATAAAAGAAATCATTTAAAACAAATGCAAAGAAAGAATAAAATATAAGATACTCAAGGATAATATTGTTAAATCAAACAGACTTGGGTCAATAGTTATTCGCAACCACGGCGTGTGAGATGAAATCCATCGTCCCCAAATTTGTCCGATCTAACGGCCTATCCGACGATTAACTGCACGTTTCTAGATCATCACTGTTTTTGGTAGAGGGGAACTCAGATCCCGAAACGCACGGAGAACCGGCCGATCCTTGAGATAATATAATAATGTAAGTATCATATAGTAATGCAATAAAGGAAGGGATAAAGGAATACTTACCTCACGGCATGCCATTTTATTTTCTCCTTTTCTTTTCCTGGGAATACAACGTTAAACGAACATAGAGCAAATTTAAGCAAGCACAAGCGAAGGAACACAAGTTTTTATTCATTCACAGCCTATATTCTTATTGCATCTTCTTTTCTTTTCTTTCCCCTCCATTTCTATTTTTTTTCTTTTATTTTCATCATCGCGCTATATATACATAGCGCGATAGTGTTGCGCTATGAACATATAGCGCGTTCATTACGCGCATATATTCAAAAACCGCCCCCCTCCCCTTTCATTCATTCAAACCCATTCTTTCTCTCTCTCACCCTCTTTCCAGCCCAACCCTCTACTACCCTCATCCAATGGAAGGAGGACCTCCCTGACCCTCCAAACGGCGCGCCACCCGCGGCCTTCAACGAACTCGCGCGGAGGAGGAACGAGTGCCCTCTCCCGTGGAAGAAAACGCCGACTCGGAGGCGACCGTCTCGGCTAGGCTTGAAGGAGATGAAATGGAGATCCCCTCCGACGAGGCCGAGGAGGTTGAAGGTGCTGCAGCGGCCGAGGAGATAGCGGCGGAACCCGTTGGCAGCGTGGTGGTTCGAAAACGTCGATTGGTAAGAAACCGCCCCTAACTTGTTCTTTGATTTTCTTTGTTTTTCTTTCATAAAAGATGAAAACGGAGGGGTAGATCCCCCCTTAGACCAATGTATAGGGCAGAATGCCCATGGAAAAGA
This sequence comes from Amorphophallus konjac, assembly GCA_022559845.1. Classification (NCBI taxonomy): domain Eukaryota; kingdom Viridiplantae; phylum Streptophyta; class Magnoliopsida; order Alismatales; family Araceae; genus Amorphophallus; species Amorphophallus konjac. The sequence continues at coordinate 84,853,493 of CM040129.1, read as the reverse complement.
TTTGGGGAATGAGGGGTTGCCCCCTACCTTCGGAACATGGACGCGCTATGTCTTCATAGCGCGTTCTTGATGAACGCGCTATGACGATATAGCGCGTTAAAGAACAGATTGCCAGTTTTTTTATTTTCTGATTTTTTCTTTTGTTTCGATGGACACAAATTGATATTTCTTGCTTTTATGTTGTGTGCAGGGTGTGGAGGGTGCAGTTTGTGCCCGGATTTCATGGACACTGGTCCGGGCCGTCTACTTCGCACTACCGGAGTTTCAACGGGCCCGCCTCCGCCAAATGGGCTTTGGAGAGTTCTTGGAAATAGAGGTGCTGAGAGTTGATGTGGGATTGATAAGGGCTCTGAAAGCCAGATGGGATACGGGGTGCAAGGCCTTCCTCTTCCCTTGGGGTCATATGATCCCGACTTTAGAAGACATCACCCGTATTATCGGGCTGCGGGTGCATGGATCGGCAGTGACGGGCTGCACTTACCCCGACTACCGGGAGATGGCGCGCAGGCTACTGGGCTTGGAGCTAGAGGGGACCGGCCGGACCTCGCTAGTGTCAAGGATCACTTTACAGGAGAGTCTCGGCTTGTTCCACACACAGAGGGAGGTGGGAGAGACTTTGACGGCTCATGAGAGGAGACTAGAGGCTGGGGCCAGAGAGAGCTTCGCAACCGAGGCTGGCGCACAGGCCGACATGGAGCTGAGGAGGTTTCTTATTCTGATGATCGGCAAGCTACTTCTAGCGACTCAAGGTGATGCAGTGAGCTGTCGATTTCTACCTCTACTGGAGGATCTGAACAGAGTCGGACGGTATGCTTGGGGTGCGGCAGTCCTAGCCCATTTGTTTGACAGTTTCGGCATTTCTTCACTCTAGTCTTCACTCGGGGGATTCTACCCTCTACTTCAGGTATCTCTCTAAACCTTAAACTCCATGGATTAAATTATGCACTTACCTCTTATATTGATCACATGAGCTACATTTCAGGTTTGGAGTTATTTGTATCTTCCTACCCTCAGGCGTGCATGGGAGGATCGAGGAGATCTACTGCCCCTGGCCAGACATTGGACCCCAACACGAGACAGTCGATCTTTGAAGGACCAGGTCACCCACATTCAGGAGATGTTAGATATGATGCCCCATATAGAGGTAAGATTTAATTTTTGAAATTGAATTTAATTATATGAATGAGATCAATGGCGATGATAAATTGAACTCTGCAGGTGATCTGGACTCCGTATCAGAGGGATATCGGGGTGATGCCCTGGGTGGAGGCGGCCATCCCATACTTCGGGAGAGAGATCTGGTTGCATGCCATCAACCTGGTCAAGCCCTTATACCATAGGCTAATCATGAGGACACTGGGGCTCCACCAGGCGGTAGTAGAGTTCCCGACCCAGGCGACGGACCCACGACCTGGACGACGTTTTCGAGGCCTCCAGGGGACAGATGATTGGCGACAGCGTGCCCGAGAGCAGTATGCGGACTGGAAAAGGCGTGGCCGACCAGTCCCTGTGGGAGCGGACTCAGATGATGCCTACCTCCAGACATACTCTCAGACATACGGTATCCGGGTTTACCAAAGCGCACGTGGACAGGTATGCTTTAAATTTAATTGCATTTTCATTTATAAGAACTTGATTATACAATATGTGACCAACATGCGTTATTGCAGTTCGACATAGAGGGGAGACTGGCCATGGTACAGGGACTCCTTGACTCCACGATCCGGTAGCGTGAGGACCTCCAACAGACCGTCGATGAGCTGGTAAGTATTTGTAATTTAGAATGATTTGGATTTGAATTTTAATTAATGGTAATGCTTTTCTTTTAGCGTGAGGAGCTGGAGGCAGTCCAATCCTCGCATGGTGCTTCATCCTCTTCTCAGCCCGTCCATGACCACACAGATCTAGAGAGCCAGCTTGCTAGTGCAGTCGCTCGGGCGGAGGCAGCTGAGGCCTCCCTACAGGAAAGAGTAAGCAATTTGTTCTTTTAATCTTAGTCTTGGGAATTTATTAATTATCAATTATTGACCAAGCTTTCGGGTGCAGGAGCAGGAGTTGCAGATAGCGGAAGCAGAGCTGAGGCGCCGCGATGCGGAGGAGCTTCCTCGAGATGTGGCAGAGCTACGCCTCCTACTCGGGGTGGAGAGGAGTGAGCGGCAGAGGGAGAGGGAGGATCGAGACAGAGAGAGAGAGAGAGATGGGAGAGAGAGAGAGAGTGGAGCGGGAGCTAGAGAGGGTGGAGATGCGTACCAGATTAGGAATCGTCGAGCAGCGGGCGAAGGATGCGGAGGATCGCTATCGACGGGGGCGTGGGGATCAGCGCGAGGGATACTCCCGAGCCTATTCGAGCACTGATTATTTAGTTACCTCTTCTGAGCATCAGAGGATGGAAGATGCTGAGAGGGGAGCACGCGGTGACAGGGGTTCAGCTTCTCGGGGATCGATGGCTCCTCCTAGGTCTTCCCGGGGAGGACAGGAGGAGGCTGAGAGCTCGCGTAGAGGGGGAGATCAGGAGGGTCGAGGGGAGAGCTAGAGAGGTTGTTTTATCCATTCTCATTTTGTACTATTTTGACATACATAGTGGAATGAGACAGTCTTTGATACTTGATTGCACTTGTTGTGATTGTTCTTGATTTTGCGTGCCCCTGCAAAAGATATCTCTGTAATAATGCCATCAGTAATATAATGCAAATTTTTTTTGGAATTTTTTAAAATACGCAAAAAAAATTTATGAGTTTTCAAAAAGAATATTTGAATTTTTATGTTGATTTTGAAAAGATATGAAAGTTTTGGAAATGCTCAAAAATTTTGGCAATAAAATTTTTTTTTTGGATTTTGGCAATATTCAATTTTTTTGGAATTTTGGCAATATTCAAATTTTTTGGAATTTGGCAATATTCAATTTTTTTTGAAATTTGGCAATATTCAATTTTTTTGGAATTTTGGCAATATTCAAAATTTTTTGAAATTTGGCAATATTCAAATTTTTTGGAATTTGGCAACATTCAATTTTTTTGAATTTTGGTTTAGACATTGCTAGTGTAGCATCAACGGATGTTTAAACCACTAGCTAGGGGTCCTTGTTCCTTCCCCTTTCGCTCAAAACTGCCCAAAGCCGGGTGTTCATTTAAAGGTGGCGCCCTATAACTGACTGCCCTTGATTAATGGTGCCCCTACCAAAGCCATACCTGAGAAACATTCGGTCTTAGAGGGAGAAGAGAAGAATAATTGAGGATAAGCTTTATGCAGGATGGGAGATGTCGAGACTTGAATTCCTTCCAAGGCATTTCCCCTCAAAGAGGTAATCTGTTGTGCCGGGGCTTTGTGCCTTTGATTTTTAGACCCTTGACATGCATACGACCAGGGTTTTCCCTGCGGGGACTTTGCCACTCTTGTCATGCCATAATTCATAATTTTGTAATTATCAAAAATTTGACTTGATTTTCATAATAGCCCTTTTTGGCGAGATGTATCATGAAATTTAATTTTAGTTTGGGTCAAGACTGCCCCTATTTGAGACTTCTCTCGTATTGGGGATTGCCTAGGTTGGTCATTTCATCCGTCAACCTCTTGTCCCTGCACTTGGCCGAGTAGAGAAGAGAAAAGACTTTCAGATATACTCATGGCATGGCCAAAGTAGCAACGGTGTTTTATCAAAGGAGTCGGCTAAGGACGCCGTGAAGTGTGTGGAATGCCCAGCTAAGGGTTGCTCTTAACAAGCGGGGAGAGAACGTTGAATTCCCAACGCGGGGTTCTTATTAACCAAAGATGCTGCAGAAGCAAGCCTAAAGACTCTTTTATGAGATTCAGTAAAGATAAAGATACGACCTAGGATAAAGGCATAAAATACCACTCTTAATCTTGTTAAGCAGCACTTTATTTTGAAAATCATGCGTGAAGCAGTGAGATAATCATATCATAAAAATACGTACTTACGCCAATATGTTACCTTGCGATCTTTGTTAGAACAGCTGCCGCGAGAGGTGATTTTGATCATCATGGGATTTGTCCTCAAGTGGCTGATAAAAGGATTGGAAGCAAAGGATTTGGGAGTGGCCTAACAAGAAGGAGTGGTTGCTCAGACCAGACTCAGATGAATAAGGAGAAAAGGAAGAGAGGTGAGGGCTAGCACTCCCTCACTAAGGCGCGGAGACCCTGATCACATGGAACAATCTACAGAAGGAGAGGAGAATTAGAAGGAGGAGTGAGGACTAAAGCCTCGGAAGCAGTGGGAGAAAGGGCAGATGCCCAAGGCAGTGGATGTGGAAGAAGTTGGGTCGAACCCATGATTAGGAGGAATTAGAAGAAGAAATTGATAGATTGAAATAGGCGGATCTGGAGGGTCCGGAGGTAGAGGAGGAGAATCATGAAGGGAAAAAGAGTCCAGAGGCTCCAGAGGGATAAAATATTGAGGGACATGATGCCCTGGGAAGAGATATGGAAAAAGATGATGGAAAAGGAGGAAGAAAATGAAGAACGCGATGTCCTGGAAGAGTAAGAAGACAAATCGGAAGAAAGATGGAGGGTTCGGAGGTTCCGGAGGAAAAAGACAGGAAGGGGCGCGATGCCCAAGGGATAAAGAGAGGGATGAAGGATCCGGAGGTTCCAGAGGAAGCAAATACCGAGGGACGCGATGCCCTGGGAGAATCAGTAAGAAGTCCAGAAGATCCAGACGTGAAGGTGTGTAGGGGCGCGATGCCCAAAGAGCAAGATCTGGAGGTTCCGGAGGGGGAAGATACCATGGGACGCGATGCCCAAGGAGAAGAGAAAGATCCGGAGGTTCCGGAAGAGTGGAATCAGAAAGGGCGTCATGCCTTGAAAGGAGGGATAAAATACCTGGAGGTTCCAGAGAAATAGCAGGAAAGGGGACGCGATGCCCCGGGGAGAGTGGATTAGAAGAGGATGAAGGATCTGGAGGTTCTAGAAGGCGGGGAAGATACGGGTTCTGAAACCCGGGAAAGAAGAAGTGCAAATGTATGCGAATGCAATGCAACAGATGCGATGAATGCATGAAATGCAAAGAATGTGAAGAATACGATGGATGAGATCCTCCTCTTCGCCTGTGGAGTGGCCCATGAAAAATCGATGATAGATGTGAATGTGGGTGAAGTTGAATAGATAGTGGAAGGCCCCTTAGCGGAAGCATGTCTGCCCCTCCACGGCAGCAAAAGTGTACAACCGGATAAAATCAAAGTCTGTGATGAAGCTTTAACAATTACTGCCAACTCCCTTGGAGGGTGAAGAGTGACAATGTGAGAGAATTGAGAAATTAGAGCGTGAAGCATTGTCATATCTAAGGATTGTGGTGTTTGAAAAGTGTTGAACAAAGCGGGCATTCGCCCCTTGTATGAAAGAGAAGGTTCCATATTGAAGGATCGAACAAGGGGTGCCCCGTCCGGCCCTTGGACGTAGACTTATACGGCATCAATGCTTGGCATTCTCTTCTGGCGAGCAGCGGCGGGGACTTGGCCTCTTCGACCATGCTTGGCACAACAACCCGGATTGGCATCCGACAAATAAACTCTTGCATCTTGAACAGCATGGTCGTTGCCAAATCCTTCCTGCCCGGCTCTTGATCATCTTCGACACATGTGCTTGACGAAAGCCCCCCATTCCGAGTGGTAGAGGAAGGTGAAGCGGAGGCGGAAGGCTCCACAGGTGGTGGTGTAATGGAAGGTGTTGGCAAATGGGTGAGTGGAAGCGGAGATTCAAACACGTCGAGCTTCCCCCTTTGCTCGGAGGCAGTTGGGATTGGCTCGAGTGCAAAAAGAGACAGATCCTGCTCAGGATTAACCATGGGTAAAGGTGAAGGGTTAAGTGGTGGAATAGAGGTGGCTAGGTTATGGGTTAAAGGTATAATGGAGGGCCGAGGTGGCGATAATAGGAGGTTAATTGAGGAAGGTTCGGTGGTGGGTTTGCTGGAGGCCGGTGTTGTGGAGGTTGATGGTGGAGTTGACGGAAGTTTGGTGGAAGGCTCGACGAGGGCTGGTGTTATGAAGGTTGATGGCATAGTGGGAGGTATAAAAGAAGGTGGTTTAGTGCGGAGGAAACGCCGCATGTGGCGAACGGTGTTAGGGATAGAAGGTGACTCGTGATGTATCGGTGTGGGTGATTGAAGTATCGACCCATCATCGTAACACCAGTAAGTCTTAGAAACGGGGGTTGGATTGGGGATGGTGGCTTCATCCTGAGCAAGGGGTTCATCAAGTGGTAGCGAAGGGAGAGGGAAGCGAAGGAAACTCGGAAGGGGTGCTTGCAGAGCTCCATCGTATGCCGCCTCAAATTCTTCAATCACCGGTTCTTCATTAGCAGGTTCAAGTGGACACCGTAGTGAAGGCGTGTATGTGGGTGGTGGAATGTAATGGTATTGTGTATGTGGAGGTGGAGGATGGACGGCGTCCACTTGAACGTTGAAACCCGCCGGCTCTTGCTTGCTCGCACTGTCGACGCCGTAGCCGTCTCTCCTATCCTTCCAATCTTTCTCAATCTTTGTAATGTCATTCAGAGCGGCGTGGAGGGGATTGACTGGAGTAGGAGGAGCGGGCCGTGGGCTCGTAACCCTCTTTAATTGTTCCTCCAACGAAGTGACTTTGTCGAGAAGCGTTTGTTGGAGGGGTGTGACTTGAGCAACAGAGGGTTGGCAGGGCCTTGAAGGAGGGGCCGCATAAAAAGGCCGTGGAGGGGGCATGACGAGCTGACCCAAATGAGGACCCGGCCGGGCCAGGTTGGAAGGAACAGATGGGCCTTGGGGCCGTGAATAGGGAGGAATAGAAAGAGGCGGGTGATGGGCCACCCGAATAGGAGTATGTGTGGATGAAGGAGGCGGGTGATGGGCCACCCGAATAGGAGTAAAAGGAGGATGAGATGAATGAGATGTGCCCTCAACAGTGGCCTGAAGGGCTTGGATTTGCTGAGGGGTGAGATGATCTAAGGCGTGAATGATCGGGGAGACCTTCCGATCGTCGGGAGGAGACGTCCCCGAAGGAGTGATGGCTCGCAACTGAGGCAAGGGACCATGAGATTGGATATTGCCCATGGGTGGGGCAAAACCGTGAAAGTGAGGGTGTGGTCCCTTGAAAATATGGTGAGAATTATGATGAACATGTTGAGATTGAGGAGTATAGGATGTGCTAGGTTGTGCATCCTCATTAACACAATTAAGATTAAACATGTTATTTTGTCTATCAAGGTAGGCCATTATGCAATCAAAGTTCAAGCAAAATTAGTTGCAAAGAAGCACACAATTTGGAATGGTTACCGTTGATCTTTTTTATTTATTTGAACCTTGGTGAATTAATGACTTTATGCAAATTGATGTGATCACTCAAGGGAGGAACCTAGTTTCAAATGTGGTTTAACTCCGGTGCCAACTAGGAACACTCTCTCACCATGCATAGGCCAACTAAACCTGGGACTTCAAAGGTACAACTTGCCCGGCGTCCGTGAGGGAATCCACGGGTGCGGGGACTTACGGAGGCTTGGTTTAGGAATTTCCGGTCCAATGAGACGAAGTGCTCAATGGAGGGTCCTTCCTTCACCAAGAGGGGGAGTGTGACTCCTAAAAGTGTGGGGAGAGGAGGTCTCCCAAACCAAATGCAAAGTTGAATGCTATGTTATGCAAGAATATCTAAACTAGAGCTAACAAACAAATAAAATGAAAAATATATTTAAAAAAGGAATACACAACAGGAAATGTACAAGATGCAACCAGAGAAGATGACAATCAGAACCCCGACAGAAGGTGTGGGTGAAATACCCTCTGGTGATTAACGCGCTATATGTCCATAGCGCGATCTGATAGAACGTGCTATGGATGTATAGCGCGACCAATGACAGAGGGTGGGGGAACCCCAAAAGATAAATAATCACACACACTTTGATGGATTAACAAGCAGGCAACCAAAAGAACGAACGTGGTGGCACAAAGTGTCCCACCGTGATCGCCAAATTGTGGATTATAAAATTAGAACGCCCCCAAATTAAATGATTTGCATAAAAGATGATTTGACAAGATATAGAACTAAAATTGATGATAAAAAGGGGTTACATGTAATAATCAAAATCCGTGATCGCCACTGAGGCCAGCAACATGCCAAATAATATAAAGATCAAGATAGGGCATGTTACATACCTCAGAAATTCAAGAGGGCCAAGAGTTGGCCTGGGGATGAACGCGCTATATCGTCCTAGCGCCTTCTCAGGATCGCACTATGTTCCTATAGCGCGATATCAGACAGGAAGCGGGATGAGTTGGATCCGTTTCTTCCTTGCTCCAAGGCCGGCCAAGGTGCAAGGGCTCCACGTATCAATCTTCTAGTGCCTGCAAACAATCATAAACAACAAACAGAAGGCCCATTAGATCAAGATTTTAGTAGAATCTGCCCCTATTCTTAATCAAAAGCATGTAAAAGAAGGGCTCGATTACCTGGGGGTTTGGTGGTTTTTAAACCCCTATGGAAGGGCCCAAAAAATAGGTTTGGTGTGTGTGTGAATGCGTGTATTTTGTAAAATAAGTATTTTTGAGATCAATATGCAATGCTATGCAAAGATTGAGATAAACGAATTGGGGAGAAAAACTAAGAACTAGGAAGAACACAATATGCCCCTAAATACTCCCTTGGATATGTGAGGAGCGAGGAGTTGTTGATTTGGAACGAAACGCAGCCTCCTCCTCGTCAAGATCTCGAGTTGCATCCCCCAGAAACGACGGCCAAGGGTCCAATTTATAGGCGAAGGATCAAGAAGGAACCCTAGGTCGGAGTTCGATCCCAAACTAATAACATGGTGGCTCAAATCAAGGCAATCTTGCCGATTAATGAGGGGAAAAGACTCCTATTAGGGTTTGGAACCTTCCTTTGGACGGAATATGATTGGAAACTTACCAAAATAAGGACTTAGATCGAAAAAGGGGAGTCCGGGTCGGACTAGGTTTCTGACTGAGAACGCGCTACAAGAGTATAGCGCGATCTTCATGAACGCGCTATGACGATATAGCGCGACAATAATTGGCTCACCAAATGGTTAGAAAAAGAATAAATACCCATTGGGTAGTCGTTCAATCAAATATTCAATAAGAATAACATCCATAGTGGATGCTATAAAGATCAAATATCAAGGAATATCGACTGTTCAAATGATCATTCAATCAGGTCCAAAAAGTGATGTGAATGAATAGCGCAAGAATGTCGAATTCGATACAAGATCCAAGGTATGGAAATTGAATTGTGGGGCCAAGAATAGGGAGAAATCCCAGAAAATCAACCAATTAGGGATCAATTGGGGCATTAACTAGGAGAACAAAGAAATTGCTCAACTTATCGGCCAAAATTGGGTGTCGACAAACGAGCCTCGTGAATTTCACTCATTTATAAGAGAAAGTACTCCCAGCGTAATGCGATGCCAGTATCATCGTACCCCATAGTTTATTGCACGTTTTCGACCATAGGTCGTGGGGACTAGCATGGAGCCCTTGGACACAATCCGTGCCCGGTCTTGCATCTTCAAGTTATAAATCCAGCTACTTTCACGAGATATAATAATAGTGTTGGCCAATAATTCAATTCCAAATAACAAGTTTCATGATCAAGTAACCAAGGTATAGAACTTACCAAAATTGATATGAGTTCAAAGAATGATTTAAAAAGAACATTATACTCCGGCGACAATCCGACAGTATAACGGTACTTTCATTAAATTTCATATTTTAATGTTAATTTGTTAAACACATGTGGAGACTCCAGATAATACGAACACCATCTAAGAACTCAAGAAAACCAACCCTAAAGGTCAAACCTCGGGTTAGTTGAAATCAGAGAATAAGCGGTCGTTTACTAGACCGTTTCACTCAGAAAGCGGTCAGAGTCTAGACCGTTTAATACAATAGAGAGTCGACGCATGAAAAGTAGGGTCGACGCAGGAAACTTGCTGGAGCTTTGTGGTCTAGTGAATGGCCGCTTGGTGCCTTTTAGCGGTCGTCCATAGGGCCGCTAGGGTCCAGAGTACATAAAACACCGATAAAGTGCTTCCTAGACATTTTGGGATTTTAATGGTACAACTAGCTCGGCATCCTAGTGGGAATCCCAGGCTCGCGGAGTCTTACGGAGGCCTTGAAACATAATCCCCTAGTCCGACAGAAGGAATATCCGGCGGAGAGGTTCATAAGTCCAAGAAAAATGTGCCAATAAGTGCAAAGTGTAACTAATGATATCATACCGGAGTATATGCCATGTACTTAAGAAAATGACTCATGTGATAGAAGAGATCGTGATAGCACAACGATAAATTTAAAACTAGACAAGTCATGAACCATATGAAATTTAAATGTAATCATGAAAGTATATGGTTTTGGCATGAAATTAACATACGTTAAAATAATACCAATGTAAATCATGAAATCTGCTAGAATGATCAATAATATAATCAAGTGTATGAAAATAACATTTAATACAGGAATAAAACCTAATTAACTGGGCTTAGCATATGATAAATAGGGCTAATCTGCATTATGTTTCAGGTTAACATAATTCCAAAACTCAGAATCGTCAAACAGTCATGTGAGGACCGTTTTAGGGGCGCTAGCGGTCTATCACAGGGCCGCTAGTGATTCCAAGCCGTCTTCGGGTAGACTATTTGTTCCTCTGTAGCAGACAGACGTTAAAACTAAAGTTCAAGCCTATTTTAGGGCAATATATGGCATGGAAATGATATAAAACATTTAATGAACATGCCAGAAGAAAGTTAGGCCAAGAATATGCATAGGAGAATGTAAATTAAGTAAGAATTACATCTTTTTCATTAAAGGGTTAGACTCATGCATGGAAAATGAACTAGTTAATAAAACACAAAATACTCCACGTGCAATGCATGAAATCGACTAGAAATTGAGGGATTTTACTCCTAAGATCATGTTTAAGCCATTCATGAGATAACCTACCTCTGGTAGTGCTCTTAGACTTTGAATTTCTGAATGGAAGTTGACCCTAGTTCCTACACGTCCTGTGCTAAGTCAGCAACTTCCCGTCCCTCTATCTCCCGATTCTCTCATCCTAAAGTCACGAAATTTTGAGAGTAAGAAGAGGGTACTAAAAGGAACAAATAGTTCTAAACAACTTCTATCTAATTACCTTGTTTAGGGCTTCTAGTTTGCTGATCAATCTCGCTCGGTCGCACAAGTTCCTGGGTTGCTTGTACTGAACCAGCGTCTTTGCAGGCCTCAATCTTCCTGATGGCTTGATCTCCTAAGATGAAATTTGGAGGGCAGTTAGACCTTAGTATTATGAACATAATATTATAAAGAACATACCTCTAATTCGTCCCTCTTACCTTAGTTCCATGCGAGCGAAAAGTAAGGGTTGCGTAGGTTGGTTCTGGGTCTATTTATAGGTTTTAGCTAGGGTTTCATAAATTAGAATAGACATGGAGTCCTAATTAGGTCATCAATTCGATCTAAATCTATCTTAAAACCTTCTATCTATTAGATTGCATCGATCCCAAGAGACTAGGATGCCAAAGTTCCAAGCTTTTCACATTTTCTTCTATTCACAGAACTGGGGTTGCCTGGCGGTCTAGCTTAGGACCGTTTTCAATAGCCAAGCGGTCGCCCGATAGACCGTTTGTGACTTTGGGCGCTGAGTTTGAATCATCTCAAACTCTTGGTCATATATCCGTTGATTTACCCTCTAATTAGTATATTTATCCTCTAAATTCCGTGAATATTCTATTTTAAGCTTCTAGAATGTAGGCCAAACCTTGTGGGCTTGGTTTTGGGCCATTTTGGTTTTATTTAAAAATTAGATAAATGTTGGGCTTGATTTAAAAGACCAAGTTAATTAATAAATATTGGGCCTTATTATTTGGTTTCAAATTAACCCAAATTCTTTTAATAATCCATTTATCTCTTAGAAAATCTTAAAAATTCTTAAATAAATTCTAGAAAATTCTAAAATACCATATAGAAAATTTTGGGGTATTACACTGACAACGAAGTAGAGGAGCCTAGTACTAGCCAAGGTGAGAATTCACTATGGTATCCGGGGTGGAGGCCCTGGCATGACCGCATACCCCTCTCGTTCCCAAGAGAAAGAACCCGACAGCTCTTCGATGTCCTCGTCGAGAGGGGGAAAATCATTCCCCAAGATCTGCCGAAAGACTACACCCAATAGGACTTTAGTCATCCCCAGTACTGCCCTTTTCATGCCAGAATCTGCCACGCGATCAAGTCATGCGAAGAAGTTCAGCACCTAATCCAGGAACAGATCTAGTGGGAGCAAATCGATGCGGAAGGGAATTCTATGGCGACTCTGAGGCTTTGAGAAGCTATTGAAGAAACCCTGAGCATTTCCAGGAATGCACCAGAGCAGCCAGACCCTCCTCAAGCAAATGGGCACGGGCTGCTATGTCAACATACTCTAGAATGGCTCTAGTTTCGAATCGATAATCGAGAAGCTCTCAAGCGATTGCGAAGGCACAGGGAGAGGGACGCCAGTCAAGAGGCTGAGCCGAGTGATTTCTCGGTCAATGTCATCCATCCTCCTACCACCCCAGCTCCTCTAGATGCCCAAACATCGGCTACTGGTCAGCCAGTTCCTGTCACTTCAGCTGTGCAATGGCGGCCCTGGCAAGAGTTGGAGTCTCTCCCGTTCTCTAAGGAATATACTACCAGGCTGCTCCAAGTCCTTCTCGGCCGAGAGGATGTCCTGGTGAGCGAGACGATGATGGGCGCTTCAAGCTCTTATCGCTTCCCTCCTACCCTACCTCCATCTCCGGCATCAGGAGATAGGAAGGGGAAGCAAAAGCATGGTGAGGTTCCGGCCCGATCATGTCTTGTCTCTCCGGCTAGCGAGCCGTTGGGCCCTCTCCACATGCCCTACAACCTAGTCCAGACCTCAAAGAAGACATCTCTGGAGTCTTCAGCGACTCCGGCCACTAAATCGGGCCCCTCCACCACGAGGCCCGATCGATGCGCAAAGTCAAGGTAACTACCCGGAACAGCCTTACACTACCACATCTTCGGCTGTCACCAGACCCTGCTCCAGGCCAGATCGCAAAGGCAAGGCTAAGGAGCAAGACTCCAAGCAAGTCTCCCAGTCTGTGTCTCAACAAAAGACTTTGCCACCGCGAGTAAGGGATCAAACCGCACATACGTCTTCGAACACTAGCCCCAGCACACCAACCTATCAAAGGCTACCTCCTTCGCCACCGCAGGTAAGGCATCAAACCACGCACACATCTTCGGACGTCAGTCCCAGTATCCCAGCATACCAGGAGCTACCACTTGAGGTAATCGAGCAGGCGATCAATGCCACCTTCCAAATACATCGAGCGAAAGGTGCCTGGATCGAAATCCGGGCAAAGGAAAGCCATCAACCTCACCCTGCCAAGACATTAGCTCAAAGATATCCTCACAGGGATTTATCAACTCTAGATCTAGCACCTCTCCCTCCTACCCCCCTGGAGGGGGCTATCGCCAAGAAACAGGAGAAAAATTTGAGGAAGAACCTCAAAAGGTGGCTCAAGAAGCAAGCTGAGCAAGCAGCCGCCTTACAGGCTCCAACCGAGCCAACGCCTCTTCAGAGGCTCCATCGGTTCATTGACAACCTGGAGGAATACATCCCTCCTCGTCCTACTAGAGCTCTCCCGCTCGATAGCTATATCATGTGGGAAGAAATGCAGAGGCGAGCTCGCCTCAGAAGCTGGGTCCAAGAGATGATCCATACGATCAAGAACGGCAAAAGGCTTCTCATCCTAGAAGAACTCTCCTTGTTCTATAAAGGCATGGAGATCACCACAGAGCAACTGGAATAAATGCTTCGGGGCTGCACCCACAACATGGTGGCAATTCCACCCCCGGATAACATCAACGCCTCCCAGCGAGGCGAACTAGTGGCATCCCGAACCAGACAAAGAACCATCGCCCCGCTCGGGCTATAGCCAGCTCTAGAACACACCGGCCGCGGCCGAGGTCGTGGCCGGGGATGCGGTAGAGGCCGTGGAAGGATTTCCGAGCAACCTCTTCACCCGTCCACCTTCGACCCAGAGCGAATTATCCTCTTTCGAGGGGAGGAACCCGCCCCCATTCCGGAGGTAGAAATTCAGAAAGGGGGAAGCATCTTCGACCCCTCCGGCATGGAGGGGACAACTACCAGCATCCCAGTCCTTGCACCAGTTCTGTTCTCTTCCGCAGAACAAGCAAGACCGTCCGGTAAGGACGAGCCAGCTTGCCGACCAATCTCAAAAGAGCCATCATTGGCACCCCTGTTCCAGGAGTCCACGGGCGATCAAAGTCAGTCCGATGTTAGTGGCAAAGGCAAGGTAGTGCAACTCCCCGACAGGGAGCAACGCGGAAGCCCACAGAAAGCTCAACCCGTCATATTACCATCATTGGAGGAAGCTCGAGCTCGAGCCGACTGGAAGGTCCTCCACTAGATGAAGTGGTTTCCCGCCAGCATTACAATCTGGGAAGCCATTGCTTGGAGTAAGGAGCTAAGAGAAACTCTTATCAAAATACTCCAAGAGCTAGAAGCCTATGAAGCACATGTCGCGGAGATGAAGGTGACTGCCTATGAAGCCTTCACAGCCACTTTCTCCTTCACAGAGGAAGACATGCTGCTCTCCCCACTGTGCTACAACTGTCCTCTCTACATGAAGGGGAATGTCAATGGGCATGAGGTAAATCGGATCCTGGTGGACGCTGGCGCTGCTGTCAACATCATGCCACTCAAAACATTCAAGACTTTATATCTGACCCCATATCTCTAGAAGGTTCAAGCGGTCAAGATATCTGGCTTCAACCAAGACACCGAGGATGTCCTCGGTCGGGTGGATGTTGATCTGGTGCTTGATGATTTCACCTCCAAGGTGACATTCTTCATCATCGATGCCAACACATCCTACAAAGTGCTACTGGGCAGACCTTGGCTACATGAAAACTTGGTCGTCCCGTCGACTCTCCACCAATGCATCAAGTATGCTAAGAATTGGGAATAGCAAACGGTCTTCGCAGACCTGTCCCCATTCACTCCAACAGAATGCATTTTCACCGATGTTGTGCTCTACTTCGGGGGAATCAGTCCTTACCCCGTAATCAAAAGCAAAAGCAATGGCTGGCTCTCAGAGGACGATCTCTTCTCCGTTGACGAGGAGAAGGCCAAGATGCATCGGCTACGCCTCAGCTCCAAGTCAACCCCAGACCACCCCGAGAGGCTCAAAATTGACTTCGTGGCTAATCTTATTAGCTGAGCCATTGACAAGAGCATATGCCTGCCACCAGACTGTATCCAGCTCCCATGTGCATCAGAAGAGCACAGGGTTGAGTCGTTAACGACATTTGTTGTTACCTTCAAGCGATAACGCAGAAACAAGAAGAAGGCTAACAGGGACAAGCCCATTGTCTTCTATAAGGGAAACATGGACCCTCAAGCCCTACCAGACGATGACTTCAGTTGGTCCAAATGAGTCGATGATACCCCTGAAGTAGTCCAAGTACTGGACGACCTGCCGTTGCATATTCAGGAGATGTGTCTGAAGCAATACATCCCTCAATGGCAAGCTTTCGCGTAGCAGAGATATTTTTGCCAGCTGTGGACCCCTTCCTAGATCTGGGGGCAACCCCCATCCTTTCATAAGGATACTAGGGGGCTTGGCTATGACCAAGACCAAGACTTCCGTGTCCACTATGCGGTCAATGTCGTAGGCTCGACACAGCCAGTCGATGACCAGGCTAAAGTCGAGAAAAAATTTGACAACTCCAGGAAGGAGGAAGAGGAGATCCTGATCTCGATCCCTGTTAAAGTCAGCACTCCAGTTCAGGCAGTAGAGGAATTCTCCTCACCTCCCTGCGAAAATCTAAGGGCTGGAGAAGCTCCTCCTGCCACCAAGCCTATCGAAGGACTCAGTTCGACAGACTCTCCTAACAAGGGGGGTATCCAGGACGTTAGTCGCAATAGGTCGTCAGCTTTAGCAGGCAACCCCAGGGAAACCTCAGCGGCACCAGTAGACAACCGCTGGCAAGAAGCTAGCGGTCTAGACCAATCCTTGATGGAGTCCAACAATAACAATTTTCCAATCCCATCGACGTCAACTAGTGGCTTTGAAAATCAAGAAATGCACAAAGCCGACACCGATGATGAGGATTTCATCAACTTCCAGCCCACTCCTCCCGAGCTGGCAGATGGCAGCCAGGCAACTGTTGATGAACTTGTTGAAATAAACTTGGGCGAAGATGAAGCCCCCACCCGCCAACATTCGTCAGCGCTCTCCTCACCAAAGTAGAAAGGCAAGATTATAAGCAACTCCTGCTCGAATACAAAGACTACTTCGCCTGGACATACAAGGAGATGCCAGGGCTAGATCCCTCCATAGCGGAGCATGAGCTAGCCATCTCTCCCATAGCAACCCCAGTCAAATAGCCACAGTGGCACATGCGCCATGAGCTAGAACTCCAAGTTTTGGCCGAAGTCAACAAAATGGTGGAGGACGACTTCATCGAGCCGTGTATCTACCCAATCTGGCTCGCCAACATAGTCCCAGTAAAAAAGAAGAATGGTCAAGTCCGCATCTGTGTCGACTTTCGGGACCTCAACAAATCCCATCCAAAGGATGACTTCCCAATCCCGATCACAGAAACAATGGTCGATATGACCACCGGTCATGAAGCCTTGTCTTTTATGGACCGGTCATCTGGTTATAACCAGATCCGGATGTCCCTCAAAGATAAGAACCACATTGCCTTTAGATCCCCCAAAAGGATTTTCAACTATAAGCGCATGCCCTTTAGTTTGAAGAATGCCGGCACTACTTACCAGAGGGCCATGACCAAAATATTCGATGAGATGCTGCACAACATCATCGAGTGTTATGTCGATGACCTCGTCGTCAAGACTAAAAGGCGCGAGGACCACCTACATAATCTACGTCAAGTCTTCAACCGACTCCAGCAATATAGGCTCAAGATGAACCCCATAAAATGCGCCTTTGGCGTATCCAGCAGCAAGTTCCTCGGCTTCGTTGTTAGATACCGAGGAATTGAGGTGGACCTCAGTAAGATCAAAGTGATCTGGGAACTTCCACCACCCACGATCCTTACCGAGCTCAGGTCCTTCCAAGGAAGACTAGCCTACATTCGAAGGTTCATATCTAATCTCTCCAGTCGATGTGCGCCTTTCAGCAAACTAATGAAGAAAGACGCCCAGCTCATATGGGACTCGGAATGCCACACGGCTTTCGAGCAGATCAAGGAGAACCTCCTCACTCCCTCAGTCCTGGGGGCACCAGTCAAGGGCAAACCCCTTATACTATACATCGCTGCCATTGACGCTTCGCTAGGAGCTCTGTTGGCGTAAATCAATGAGGAGGGTAAAGAGCATCCGCTCTACGACCTCAGCCAGAAACTAATCGGCATTGAGTATCGCTACTCCCCCATGCAGAAAGTCTGCTTGGATGTAAGACCCCGAGTTTCTGTGCAATTATTTAATTTCGTGAATAGAAAAAAAAAAAATTTTTGAATAGTAACTATGGTAAATAGTAAATCGTAATTTTTTTGACTATCATATGAAAATACTTAAAAATGGTAGTTAATTAGTAAACACTATGGTAAACACTTTAGTCTTCTATACTTGACCCTAATAAAATCAGTTACATGGCTTAATCGATGATTTAAGCTTGACTTAAAAACGCGGAAAACACTATTCACCCGAAAATACAACTACCGTAGAAAAATCTACAAAAATCACATCTGATAGAGAGTATTTTTCTTAGCAACTTTGTCTTCTGGAGTTTCATCGGTAAAAATCAGAAACTCTCTCTATCGATTGAACCGTTGAACATTTGAGTTAAATTATTATGTTAATCTTAAGATTAGGAGATTAACCTTAAACCTCGTGATAAAATTCTATAAAAATCATAATCTGAAAGGGCATGTATTGATTAGCAATTTTGTCTTCTGGGTCAATTTCATTAAAAATCGTTTGGTAACATTTAAAGGAGGTTTTAGTTAACTATTCCTTAATCCATAGGATTAGGCTTAGCTTAAGACTAACCTACCTTGTGGAACACGTGAAAACGTGTTTTAGGTCGGCAAGAACACGGCTTGGACGCAGGGATGGGTTTTGCGGCTCTGACCAGTCTTGTGTGAAGTGTGTGAAGATTTCACACGTTCCTTCAAATGAAAACTATAAATAGAAGCCCCCTTAAGCCTTCCTTAGCAATCCTTAAGCCTAAACAAAGGAGACTCTGCTGCTACGTGCTGTGAAGGCTTCTGCAAATATCACTATTCATCTTCTTCCTCAAGACATCTCTTATTTTCCTTGGTTAAGGTAGGTAACCATGGCACAAACCTCAAATTTGATAAATGGAATGAAAGGGCATGCTGTTAACTTCTAGAAATCATGTTTTATTATCCATTTGCATGCTTAAACTCATGAATTGAAGCCCCATTACCGGATTATACTTCTGTTTTCAATATCCCCGTGTTACAGAGAAAGACGGCTCCACACGGACCGTTTATTTACTTTAACGGCCCCGTAACGACCGCCATAGAGTACGTCTTAACGGCTTTTCATGAACCGTTTTGTCCCCTGGCATTCCACGGTTCACCCCAAACCGTTGTACATGCATAACGGTCAACCCGAGACCGCTTTAGAATAAATTTAGTAATATTATCATTTAAGTGTATTTTTTTTTATTACGGCTAGAAAACGACCGTTTTACATGATAAATGGCCCTACCATGACCGTTGTACCCTTTTACCCTAGAAACGGCCCCTGACCGACGTGTGTTAGCAGACAGCCGAAGGTAAATTCCTCAGACTAGAACGGCTGTTAGGGAACCGTTGTTTATCCATTTAACGGTCATTCCCAGACCGCTGTTCTCCTGAAAACGGCCGTACTTAGACCGCTTAACAGAAACCTATTTCTGGTCCAATTTTCACCCAATAGGTTTAACGGCCCATTTTCAACTGTTTAACTTCCAGAAAACCTGATTTTTGCTATTTTGACCCATTTAACAATGTTAAATAGTAAAAACTGATAATCCACATAAATAACAAATAATGAGATGAGTAAATTTCTATTAATTGCAGTATCTATTTTGTTAAAGTGAAAATTATTGTAATTCACTTGTAACTTTGGATAAATTGGCTAATTACCATAAGCTAAAAATTTACCGTAGGAAATTTCTGTAAATTACTGTAAATCAGAAAATTACTGGCCAACTTATGGCAAGTCTTTGGCCAATTAACCGGACACTCTATCCGGTAAACTTCACATTTTTACCGTGAGACAATTTACCGTGGTAAAATTACGGTTACATCATGACTATCGTTTTAACTTGATAAATTGACCGATTACCCTTGGATAATCTTCGGTCATACTTGAGCCCGGAATTGACCAATGGACATTAAACTGAAATTGGTTGGTTTAATTGTTATTGGCAACCCGGTAAATATTTCACATAAATTATCTTATATTTAGATCATTATACTTAATACGGATTCTCTAGAACCGTATTTCTTGAAAAATACGACCCAAATGGTTCGTATATTCTCGTTCTTCGGAACTTACTTCTCTTTCTCGAACGGCTTACTGTCACCCGTTCATTCTTGGCCCCGTGACTCGTTACTCATAAGAGTACGGCCCAGTGATTGCCGTACGAATACCTTGTTTTGGGTTTTTCGTTGTGTTTAAACTCTTGAATCAAAGGAGACAAGTGTCGTCCTTTACATCTTGTACCCGACAGAAATTCATCTGATTATATTGGCCATAATTGACTATGTCTAGACGGGGGATCGGTGATCCAATTGAAATGAAATGCCATCGCATCATAAGGGCCCAGTCTGGTCCTGGGGAGAGCGCCCGAAAAGATATTGAGCCCATTGGGATGTTTATGACAAGGGTGAGGCATTACACCCGAATACTTGACTTGACTTGTTACGTCTACGACAAATTCTGGATACTCGACTCGTGTGTATTTACCTGGTTACATGTGTAACATACTTGCTGGCCAAATTTTCTTACTGTTACTTTACTTGTTCATTACTTGATAAATTGCTATATTTCTTGACTTTGCAAGTTATTTCTATCGTCATTCTTTATTTACTGCATTTCATATAAATTGGAAATCAATGGTTAATTACTTAAACCTGTTTGTGGTTATCTACTGAGCGCGTTTAGCTCACTCCTACTGTTTCCCCTCTTTCCAGGTGACGAACTTGTCAGGGATGGACTGGAGTGATATCGAGAGATAGTTTTAGTTTATTGAGTCAGTTTGTACCCGTAGAATTAATGAGAAATTGTTCTAGTTTGATTATTATATGGATGTAGTTGTTCTACCCATTGTACTCAATTTTTATCAATAAAACTCTGATTATTACTTTTCCAACCTTTAGTGCAATGGTTCGGAATTCTTTATTGCTCGCTTGCCTCTAACCGTACGTCCCGAGATTCCGCATCGGGGCGTGACAGTTTAGTTGGTATCAGAGCATAGGTCGCATTGACCTAGAAATTTAGGTTAAAATTGTCCTAGGTTTCCTTCTCTCCTATAAGTTTAGGAAAAACTAGACCTTGTGAGATTTGGGTAGAAATCGGGTTAAGCTATTAATCGTAATCGTGTCTCACTCCTCTAGTTCTTTCTCTCTCATCTCATCTGAGAATTCTTTTCTCATAATAATCGACTCATAATAATCGACTCATGAACAACGGATTACCTTATAGGTACTTGAAATGGCAGCCAATCATGCTGAGATGAGGAATTTGCAACGTACGGTTCAAGGACTTACGCAAGCCTTGAATGCATTGGCTCAGGCAGGAGCTGGAGCCGGAGCGGCACCTCATGGCGCAGCTCATGGTACTGGTGAATTGTATCGGAATTTCCGAGGGATGAACCCGCCTAGGTTTGCTGGTTCAACCGATCCTGATGAAGCCGAGAACTGGCTCGACGAGATGGCAAGGATTTTTGAGGTCATGCAATGCACTGACCAGGAGCGTGTTCTCTTGTCCATTTTCCAACTGGAACGTGATGCGCGTACTTGGTGGGAGTCTATTAAACCGACTCTCGGTGACCAACAAGTCTCGTGGGAGGAATTCGAGGAATTCTTCAATGATAAATATTTTTCTGATCGCGTGCAAGAAAAGAAGGCCGCGGAATTCGCAGCTCTGAAGCAGCGAAGCTTATCGGTATCAGAATATGAAGCCCAGTTTGCAAGACTCTCTCGTTATGCGAGACATCTCATTTCAACTGAGAAAATGAAGGCGAAGCGTTTCCTTAACGGTCTTCGACTTCATTATATTAATCAACTGGCACCACTGGAAATTTCTACATATTCTGAGATGGTAAGAAAGGCACAAGTATTAGAAGATACATTGGAAATGACGGAAAGGATTCGTGGTCAAGGTAGTAAGAAGAATCAACCGAAGGCACTCAAGAATGATAAGACTGATTCTGGCACTGGTCCTAACAAGAAAAGACCTTTCACTAGTACTGGTTCTAGTTCTGGTTCTGGTTCGTGGAAGGGCAAGGCGCCAAGACAAGAAGACAAGAAACCTGATTCTGTGGTTCCATTCAAAGGCGTATGCCGATATTGTGATCGTCCCGGTCACAAAATGGAGGATTGTTGGCGCAAGCAAGGTGCATGTTTGCGATGTGGAAGCAAGGAGCACCGCATTCCCAACTGCCCCTTATTATCGGAACAAGCTATTCCGGCAAAACCTCTAAACGTCAAGAAGCCTCAAGGCAGGCTCCAGGCTCTTCATACAAAGGAAAAGGGTATCTCCGAGGATGGTGGACTCGTCGAAGGTACTCTCATTATATCCGACTTTCCGGCTTTTGTTCTATTTGATACTGGTGCAACACATTCTTTTATATCCCGGAGATTTGCTAAGTTATTAGCTATAGAACCTGTTTTGATGGACTCTCCGTTAGAGATATCAACCCCTATTGGGACCAGTTCAGCTATTCAGCATTATTATCCTTATAGTAAAGTTATGGTGAATGATCGGAATTTTCCAGCCGACTTGATTTGCATAGACATGAAGGATTACGATGTAATCCTAGGAGCCGACTGGTTGGCCCAGTATGAGGTCAATGTTCACTGCAATTCTTGTTCGGTGTCTTTTTCTAAGCACCCCGGATTATTCTTCAAAGGAGTGAAACATCCTAGTCCGGTGTCTCTTATCTCGACTCTTCGTGCTGACAAGTTATTGAGGCGTGGATGCGAAGCTTTTCTGGCTTTTGTTCATGCGTCCCCTGAACAGCAGATCGAGATTAAGGATATTGCTATTGTTCGGGAATTTCCGGACGTATTTCCAGAGGAGTTACCAGGACTTCCGCCTCAGCGTGAAGTTACATTCTCTATTGATCTTATTCCTGGATCATCTCCTGTTTCCAGAGCCCCTTATCGTATGTCTCCTGCGGAATTGCGGGAATTGAAGCAACAATTGTTAGAATTACTCGAGAAGGGTTTTATTCGCCCGAGTGTTTCCCCTTGGGGAGCTCCTGTATTGTTTGTTCGGAAGAAAGATGGTTCGATGAGGTTGTGCATCGACTATCGGCAACTCAACCAGATAACTATCAAGAATAAATATCCACTGCCGAGGATTGATGAGTTATTTGACCAGATTGCTGGAGCTTCGTATTTTTCTAAGATCGATCTTCGATCTGGGTATCATCAATTGAGAATTAAGGAAGATGATATTTACAAGTCAGCTTTTCGAAGCCGATATGGTCACTTTGAGTTTGTCGTTATGCCCTTTGGGTTAACGAATGCACCGGCAGCTTTCATGCAACTTATGAACAATGTGTTCCGACCTTATCTTGATCAATGGGTCGTGGTATTTATTGATGACATTTTGATCTACTCAAAGAGTGAAGAAGATCATGCCGAGCATCTAAGAACGGCTCTTCAATTATTGAGAGATCACCAATTATATGCCAAATTCAGCAAGTGTGAATTTTGGCTGAGTGAAGTGTCCTTTCTAGGACATATTATTACTAAGGATGGAATTTCTGTGGATCCATCTAAAGTGGAAGCAGTCAAGAATTGGGAACAGCCTACTAATGCTACTGAAGTAAGGAGTTTTCTTGGCCTGGCTGGTTATTATCGAAGGTTCATTCAAGATTTCTCTAAAATTGCGGTACCTTTGACCAAATTAACCCGCAAAGAAATCAAGTTTGAGTGGTCAGCTGAATGCCAACGGAGTTTTCAAACTCTGAAGGATTGTTTGACTACTGCCCCTATATTGACCTTACCTTCGGGTGAAGGCGGTTTTGTGGTCTACACAGATGCTTCTGGTATTGGCTTAGGCTGTGTGCTTATGCAGCATGGCAAGGTGATTGCCTATTCTTCCAGGCAGTTAAGGAAGCATGAAGTTAATTATCCCGTGCATGATCTGGAATTGGCAGCCGTAGTATTCGCATTAAAGATTTGGAGGCACTATTTATATGGAGAATCATTCACGGTATTTTCGGATCACAAAAGTCTGAAATACTTATTTTCTCAAAAGGAATTAAACATGAGGCAAAGAAGGTGGTTGGAATATATAAAGGATTTCGACTTCTCTATCGAGTATCACCCTGGCAAAGGCAATGTCGTGGCTGATGCGTTAAGTCGGAAGCCTGTGGCTAAGTTATCCAGTCTTATGTTACAAGAATGGAAGTTACTAGAGCTGATGGCTAGTCTGGATCTCAATATTGATAATGATCGGATTTTGATTTCCCAGATGCAACTCAAGCCCGAACTGTTAGTGGAAATCAAGCTATTACAAGATATTGATCCCGAGCTAGTCGAGATTAAGGAAAACTTAAGTGGCAGACCTGACTTCTCGATAGCCAATGATGGAAGACTGGTGTTTCAAGGTAGAACTTGTGTACCGGATGAGGCTAATATAAAGAATCGGATCCTTGAAGAAGCACATAGATCCCGATACACTATCCATCCGGGAGGCACTAAGATGTTCAAAGACTTGAAGAGGACATTTTGGTGGCCAAACATGAAAAGGGAAATTGCAGATTTTGTAAGCAGATGTCTTGTTTGTCAACAAGTAAAGGCCGAGCATTTTAGACCGGCAGGTAAATTGAAACCACTTGATATTCCCCAATGGAAGTGGGAGAGTATTGGTATGGACTTTATTATGGGTCTTCCTAAGACTCGAGGTGGCTATGATGCAATATGGGTCATCGTGGATCGATTGACTAAGTCAGCCCATTTTCTAGCTATTAAGTCCAAGTGGACGGTTGATGTACTAGCAGCATTATATCTGAAGGAAGTGGTTAGACTTCATGGTATTCCAGTCAGCATTGTGTCTGACCGAGACCCGAGATTTACATCTCATTTCTGGAAGGGTTTGCAAGAATCTCTTGGTACCCGTCTGAATTTCAGTACTGCATTTCATCCGCAGACAGATGGACAGACCGAGAGAACAAATCAGATTGTGGAAGATATGTTGAGAGCTTGTATGATTGACTTCGATGGCAGCTGGAGTGATCATTTGGCATTGATAGAATTCGCCTATAACAATAGTTATCAATCCAGCATACAAATGGCACCTTTCGAGGCTTTGTATGGAAGGAGTTGTCGTTCTCCATTATGTTGGGATGAGATTGGCGAGAAGCAATGGCTTGGACCGGATCTTGTCTCAGAATCATCACAGAATATTCGAATTATTCGAGACCGGTTACTTGTAGCTCAATCAAGGCAGAAAAGTTATGCTGATAATAGAAGAAGAGATTTGAAATTCCAGATTGGCGAGCATGTATTTTTGAAGGTCTCTCCGTCGAGAGGTATTCGCCGATTCGGTATTCATGGCAAGTTAAGCCCAAGGTATATTGGTCCATTTGAGATCCTTGATCGAGTGGGTGAAGTCGCCTATAGATTGGCCTTACCTCCTCAACTAGCTGGAGTACACAACGTGTTCCATGTTTCTATGCTTCGGAAATACGTGTACGACCCTAGTCACGTCATTCAACATGCGGACCTCGAAGTGAAGAAGGACTTGTCTTATGAAGAAAGACCAGTGAAGATTCTGGATCGGAAAGAGCAACAACTTCGGAATCGTTCCATACCGATGGTTAAAATACAATGGAGTCGGCGTGGAATAGAAGAAGCTACATGGGAATCCGAGGACGCTATACGGAAGCGTTATCCCGATCTACTCTAGGTAAGCGATATTTTTACCGTATTTTGGTCCAGTGAATTTGGAGGACCAAATTCTTTAAGTAGGGGAGGGTGTAAGACCCCGAGTTTCTGTGCAATTATTTAATTTCGTGAATAGAAAAAAAAAAAATTTTTGAATAGTAACTATGGTAAATAGTAAATCGTAATTTTTTTGACTATCATATGAAAATACTTAAAAATGGTAGTTAATTAGTAAACACTATGGTAAACACTTTAGTCTTCTATACTTGACCCTAATAAAATCAGTTACATGGCTTAATCGATGATTTAAGCTTGACTTAAAAACGCGGAAAACACTATTCACCCGAAAATACAACTACCGTAGAAAAATCTACAAAAATCACATCTGATAGAGAGTATTTTTCTTAGCAACTTTGTCTTCTGGAGTTTCATCGGTAAAAATCAGAAACTCTCTCTATCGATTGAACCGTTGAACATTTGAGTTAAATTATTATGTTAATCTTAAGATTAGGAGATTAACCTTAAACCTCGTGATAAAATTCTATAAAAATCATAATCTGAAAGGGCATGTATTGATTAGCAATTTTGTCTTCTGGGTCAATTTCATTAAAAATCGTTTGGTAACATTTAAAGGAGGTTTTAGTTAACTATTCCTTAATCCATAGGATTAGGCTTAGCTTAAGACTAACCTACCTTGTGGAACACGTGAAAACGTGTTTTAGGTCGGCAAGAACACGGCTTGGACGCAGGGATGGGTTTTGCGGCTCTGACCAGTCTTGTGTGAAGTGTGTGAAGATTTCACACGTTCCTTCAAATGAAAACTATAAATAGAAGCCCCCTTAAGCCTTCCTTAGCAATCCTTAAGCCTAAACAAAGGAGACTCTGCTGCTACGTGCTGTGAAGGCTTCTGCAAATATCACTATTCATCTTCTTCCTCAAGACATCTCTTATTTTCCTTGGTTAAGGTAGGTAACCATGGCACAAACCTCAAATTTGATAAATGGAATGAAAGGGCATGCTGTTAACTTCTAGAAATCATGTTTTATTATCCATTTGCATGCTTAAACTCATGAATTGAAGCCCCATTACCGGATTATACTTCTGTTTTCAATATCCCCGTGTTACAGAGAAAGACGGCTCCACACGGACCGTTTATTTACTTTAACGGCCCCGTAACGACCGCCATAGAGTACGTCTTAACGGCTTTTCATGAACCGTTTTGTCCCCTGGCATTCCACGGTTCACCCCAAACCGTTGTACATGCATAACGGTCAACCCGAGACCGCTTTAGAATAAATTTAGTAATATTATCATTTAAGTGTATTTTTTTTTATTACGGCTAGAAAACGACCGTTTTACATGATAAATGGCCCTACCATGACCGTTGTACCCTTTTACCCTAGAAACGGCCCCTGACCGACGTGTGTTAGCAGACAGCCGAAGGTAAATTCCTCAGACTAGAACGGCTGTTAGGGAACCGTTGTTTATCCATTTAACGGTCATTCCCAGACCGCTGTTCTCCTGAAAACGGCCGTACTTAGACCGCTTAACAGAAACCTATTTCTGGTCCAATTTTCACCCAATAGGTTTAACGGCCCATTTTCAACTGTTTAACTTCCAGAAAACCTGATTTTTGCTATTTTGACCCATTTAACAATGTTAAATAGTAAAAACTGATAATCCACATAAATAACAAATAATGAGATGAGTAAATTTCTATTAATTGCAGTATCTATTTTGTTAAAGTGAAAATTATTGTAATTCACTTGTAACTTTGGATAAATTGGCTAATTACCATAAGCTAAAAATTTACCGTAGGAAATTTCTGTAAATTACTGTAAATCAGAAAATTACTGGCCAACTTATGGCAAGTCTTTGGCCAATTAACCGGACACTCTATCCGGTAAACTTCACATTTTTACCGTGAGACAATTTACCGTGGTAAAATTACGGTTACATCATGACTATCGTTTTAACTTGATAAATTGACCGATTACCCTTGGATAATCTTCGGTCATACTTGAGCCCGGAATTGACCAATGGACATTAAACTGAAATTGGTTGGTTTAATTGTTATTGGCAACCCGGTAAATATTTCACATAAATTATCTTATATTTAGATCATTATACTTAATACGGATTCTCTAGAACCGTATTTCTTGAAAAATACGACCCAAATGGTTCGTATATTCTCGTTCTTCGGAACTTACTTCTCTTTCTCGAACGGCTTACTGTCACCCGTTCATTCTTGGCCCCGTGACTCGTTACTCATAAGAGTACGGCCCAGTGATTGCCGTACGAATACCTTGTTTTGGGTTTTTCGTTGTGTTTAAACTCTTGAATCAAAGGAGACAAGTGTCGTCCTTTACATCTTGTACCCGACAGAAATTCATCTGATTATATTGGCCATAATTGACTATGTCTAGACGGGGGATCGGTGATCCAATTGAAATGAAATGCCATCGCATCATAAGGGCCCAGTCTGGTCCTGGGGAGAGCGCCCGAAAAGATATTGAGCCCATTGGGATGTTTATGACAAGGGTGAGGCATTACACCCGAATACTTGACTTGACTTGTTACGTCTACGACAAATTCTGGATACTCGACTCGTGTGTATTTACCTGGTTACATGTGTAACATACTTGCTGGCCAAATTTTCTTACTGTTACTTTACTTGTTCATTACTTGATAAATTGCTATATTTCTTGACTTTGCAAGTTATTTCTATCGTCATTCTTTATTTACTGCATTTCATATAAATTGGAAATCAATGGTTAATTACTTAAACCTGTTTGTGGTTATCTACTGAGCGCGTTTAGCTCACTCCTACTGTTTCCCCTCTTTCCAGGTGACGAACTTGTCAGGGATGGACTGGAGTGATATCGAGAGATAGTTTTAGTTTATTGAGTCAGTTTGTACCCGTAGAATTAATGAGAAATTGTTCTAGTTTGATTATTATATGGATGTAGTTGTTCTACCCATTGTACTCAATTTTTATCAATAAAACTCTGATTATTACTTTTCCAACCTTTAGTGCAATGGTTCGGAATTCTTTATTGCTCGCTTGCCTCTAACCGTACGTCCCGAGATTCCGCATCGGGGCGTGACATTGGATTTGGTATTCGCCATCAAGAAGCTACAGCATTACCTCCTATCCCATCGGGTTGGGCTCATATCAAAGCACGACCCACTAAAATATCTCCTCAGGCAGCCCGTCCTCTCAAACCAACTGAGAAAATGGGCTCTCCTATTGATGGAGTACACTATTACTTACGTCCCTAGAAAAGCATTCAAGGTATAGAGCAAGGCCGAATTCTAGGCAGCCCACCCAGTACCGGACGACTCACCTTTCAACACGGAGCTCCCTAATGAGGAGTCCCTTGCTGTCCAGTCACAACAACCGGTTGAACAGAGCGGAGATGTCTTGCATTATTGGCAACAAGACACCCTCACTGCCAATGTACCTTGTTGGGAGCTCTACTTCGATGGCACTTCTTGAGGGATTACCAAGAGTAATCAAAGTCCAGCCGTCACAACAAGTGCTGGCATCGTCTTCCTGACCCCTTAGGGCAGAGTTTTGTACAACTCATGCGCTATCATGAAATCCCTGACCAATAATGAAGCCGGGTATGAAGCTCTAATCATTGGGCTCGAGATGGCTCTTGACATGGGCATCAAGTGCCTTAAAGCCTACGGGGACTCCTAACTGATAGTCTGACAAGTCCATGGCATTTACGACGTGTGAAAACAGGAGTAAGTTCCATACCACGCAGCCGTCACTAGACTCACCCAGAAGTTCCATTTCTTTGAAATAGATCATGTTCCTAGGAGCAGCAACGCTCAGGCAGATGCCCTGGCCAAATTGGCTGCGGCCATCAAGCTTCCACCCGAAGGCGAAGTCGACATCACTGTCAAGCACAGAAGGCTAATGTAGACTACACTCGAAGGGGAATCCGGCCCCACTACCTACGAGGTCCACAGCCTCGACCAGACCACTCCTCCAGAAGAAGAAGATTGGCATGAGCCTATCATCAAATTCAAGCGAGGTTGGCTCCCTCCTGTCCGAGCTCAAATAGTCAAGTTACTTCGCCTGGCAACATCATATGAGTTGATCGACGACTCTCTATATAGACTTGTCCATGAAAAGGACAAGTTGGTTCTCCTCAAATGCGTCTCCCCAGTCAAAGCTCGAGCCATTATGCATGAAGTCCATTCAGGACTATGCGGCGCTCACCAGGCCGGAGATAAGATGAAGAACAACATCAAGTTCAAAAGCTTCGATTGGCTAACCATGTATGCAGATTGCGCTCAGTATGCCCGTACGTGTCATCAATGCCAAGCCTTTGGCCCAGTACCCAGAAGACCTTCAAACCTGCTGCGTCCCACAGCCCCCACCTAGCCGTTCGCGGAGTGGGAAATGGACATCGCGGGACCCTTCCCGCCATCTTCCAAGGGCCACAAATACATTCTGGACGCCACTGACTACTTCTCCCGATGGGCCGAGGCCCTTTCCCTGCGGGAGGTCACTGGCGAAACAATAGCTAGATTTGTCCGGCACCACATTATCTACCGATTTTGTACTCCCAGCCGCATAGTGTTAGACAATGGCACACCATTCAAGAATAGAGCCATATATCAACTATCGACCAAATTCCACATCGTCTGGAGAACCTCTTCGGTCTACAACCCTCAAGCTAACTGCCTCGCGGAGGCCTTCAACAAAACCCTCTGCAAGCTTCTGGCTAAAATGGTTAGCCACCGAAAGCGAGATTGGGGTAAAAAGGTGTTCGAGGCGTTGTGGGCCTATTGAACAATCTACAAGACCACTATGGGATGCTCACCATTCTCTCTCATTTACGGAGTAGAAGTCGTCATCCCCATCGAGATCCAGTTAGCCTCTTACCGCATAGTGGTTCACACCGGCTTTGCAGGCCCAGACGCAGATGAATACCAGAGAAGGCTAGAGGAGCTCGCCGATCTAGAAGGCAAACGGCTTGAAGCCTACAAACACCTGCAAGTATACTAGGCCCGCATGGCGCGTGCCTACGATAAGCTCGTCAAGCAGCGAGCCTTCAAGCAAGGCGACCTCGTCATGATCAAGGAAAAAGAAGTCATGGTGGGGCGCTCCTGTAGAAAATTGCAACCTAACTGGCGAGGTCCATACATCATTCGTGATGTCTATGAGGGTGGGGCCTACATGGTTATAGACCATAAGGGTAATAAGCCGTTTCCACCCCTCAACGGTAAACACATGAAGTTATACCATGCCCCAGAGCACGAGTTCACGCACCAACTAGACTAAGGCGCACGCTTCAATCGTCACCACTGACACCAGCCCCCCCCCCCCTCTGGGGCGGGTCCAGCCACCTCTTTCGGCATTTCCTCCCAGTGAAGCAGTAGGGCTAGCCAGGCCCTCCCATCGCCACCACTACGCACTCGTAGAGGTCAGCTTCCCAGCTTCATTCCAGCGATCTTAAAAGTGGGGATGCCCCGCACCAGCAATGATTCAGCTACCAGGCTCCCAAGTAAGCAAAAAAAATAGGGTTAAAAATAGAGATACCCCGGCAGACTCAGTCGTCCTCTTCACAAGGAGGCAACTGGGGGCAAAAAGGCCAACAACCCGGCTGAGGTGAAAACCCAAAAGGGCACCTCAAGCAAAATTGGGGAACCTCTCGGTGTGAAAACCCGCAAGGACGCACCAAAAAAAGTTAAAGGGGGTCGGCTCTGGCAAAAACTCGAAAGGGCGGTAGAGCCGGTAATAAATATAAAAAAAATCTCTCTCCACCAGTCAGGGTGACTATCCACCCACCTCTCAACAAATCATAGGCCTTTCTAGTCAAAATATGTCAGTCCCAGACCAATATATATCCCCAATTCATTCACCCTACTCCTCCTAGTTAGGTTTATATCACCCAAGTTGGCTCATTTTACACTCAGCCTCCGCTCCGCTATAGCGGGCCCGCATACCTAGTATCCACATGTTATTCCAATCATTTATCCCAGCAAACCTCAGTCTCAGCCAGTTCCCAGACCTCCTTCTTTCTACGACCATACACCTTAAATACCTTCAATCCAGAAGCTCCAGTCCCCAGTTCATCATGCTGCACTACCGTGATCCCAGTCGCCATTTCAATGTCTACTGATTCTCTAACCCACCAGTTATAACTCCAGTCACACTCTAGCAAGATATAATGACCCTTATGGGCCATGACTCAGTACCCTGCAAAAGTCCTAACCAGGGCCACAGAGATATCAAGTCTTCAAATAACACAAGCCTCAGGTCACTTCCCCTGACAGTAGTATGCTATGGACGATAATCCCCATATTCAAAAAAAAATGACAAAATATGGGGTTAAAAAATAGAGATACCCAGGCGGCTTCAGTTAGCTCCCTCTATAGGACTACTAAGGGTAAAAATTGCCATCGACCCAGCTGAGGTGAAAACCCGAAAGGGTGCTTCAGGCAAAATCGGGTAACCCCTCGGTGTGAAAACTCGCAAGAGTGCACCGGAAAAAGCTAAAGGAGGCCAGCTCTAGCGAAAACCCGCATGGGTGGTAGAGCTGATAAAGAGAAAAGAAAAAAAATCATCTTCCTCTTTACTCCTCACTGATGAAAGCCATCAACCGTTACATCCCGCCAACGGCAAGCTCAACATCACTACACAACAATGGTGGCCGCTACACCCCTGAGGGTCGGTCATCCCCAGTCCCCAGTTCCCGTCTTCTGGCTACTATGCATCAACGGTCAGCTGGCCAGCTCCAGGTTCCAATTCCCAGCTCCAACATTCGGCTACACACCTCGACGGTCAGCCGACCAGTCCCAGTCTCCGGCTACAACGCCTTAGGGCTCAGACGGCCAGCTCCAATCCCAACTCCAGTTCCAGTCTCTGACTACAACACCTTAGCGGTTAGCCGGCCAGTTCCAATCTCCAATTCCAACATTCGGCGACACACCTCAATGGTCAGCCGACAAGTCCCAGTCTTCCGGCTACTACACATCTGTAGTCAGCTGGCTAGTTCCAGCTCCAGTTCTAGCCTCCGGCTACACCACCTTAAACGATTAGTCGGCCAACTCTAGTTTTGGTCTCAATACCAGTTCCAGTCTCAGATCCAGCTCCAGTCCCAGCCTCGAGCTACAGCACCTCAAACGGTCAGCCCGCTAGTCCCAGCCCCCATTCTAACACCAGTTTCAATCTCGGTCCTGGTTCCTGCTACGTCGCCATGGCAGTCAGCCGGCCAGCCCCAGCTTCAACCCCACAGACCCAACAACTCCAGCAATACAGGCCAAAGCACCCTCATAGGTCGGCCTCCAGCCTCTAGTCTCTAGTCATACAAGCCATCACACCACGGTGGTCAACTCCCAGCTCCAGTTCCCAGCAATATAAGCCAACATCCCATTCGGGGATAGCCTCTAGCATCCAGTACCCAGTCTCTAGTGCCCAGCACTCAGCCCCCCCCAGTACTCAGCACTCAGTATCCAGTGCCCAGTCCCTAGTACCCTGTGCTTAGGTATGCCTGTGTACACAGTATCCGGCAACCACTAACTGACACTTAGTCTCCAGCCCAATACCCGAATTCAAGTACCCAGTTCCCTATCACCAGCAGCAGCACATAGTAGAAGAATCAACCACGGCTAACAGTACGTGGTCGCCAGTACCTACATCCAGCACTATTCCGCAAGAAAGAAAAGAGGTGGAACGACTCAAGAAATGGCAAGAGAAATCTAGAAGCTTGTCATTCATACTTTATAAAGAGTGCCCAAGACATGCCCTTGGGGTAACAATTATACACAACCAGGGCACATAACATGGCAAAAGGGGGGGAGGAGATACAATCAAATCACAGCCTGCTCCCCTCCAACACAGACAAACGACACTCTGAAGCCCCGAGCTCCGCTTCAAGAGTGGACAAAAGTTGAGTACCGGCCTCGACCGTGCTCCCAACCACTTGCCACTCAACCCTAGCGTGCTCCACGGCCGAAAACTGCTCCTCTAAGGCCTTCCTCAAGGCCTCAGCCCTACTCTTGGCCTCCTCCAGCTGAACAGCGCAGCCTCGAAAGAATGACTCAGCTTCCTCGATGTGGCCCCTCTGCTCGACCACGGCTGTCGCGAGCTGAGCCTATCACTCTTACTCCTTCTGGATCGCTGCCAGCCTCTGGGCCCTCTGCTCCTATGTCTGACTAAGTCGCAGGTACTCCACCCATATCCTGGCCAACCCGGACATCCAAAGCTCATGTGGGAAGCCGAGAATGTGGTAGCCCTGGGTGCACTCTGTCAGGCGCTGCCTTAGATCCTCCAGAGATAGGAGGGGGTCGCTCTGTAGGTAGCCCCACGCTCGCTGAAGCAGGGAGGCACCCACACTCGCGTCCACCAACGGCTCCGGTGGTGCGGTGAAAGTGGGCCACTCGACCTCCAAGCTCAGGGAGGAGTCGCCTATCCCCGCTAGCACGCCAGTGGAGGATGCTCAGAAACAACAAAAGGGAAAGTGAGAAATACATATGAAACTTTCCATGGAAAATAAGGTGGAAAACCTGAGAAAAAGGAGTTCTTGTTCCTTACCCAGAGCAAACTCCTCCACACCTACGGCATCACTCGTCGGGGTCAGAGAAGGCAGAGACTCCTCAATGACTCGGGAGCCTTCTCCCACCGTTTTCTCCCCTCTAGAAGCCACAGGGAGGTCGGGGACATCCTCCCGACCATCGGCACTAGGAGCTGACACACGCTCCTCCCCTGACTCCAACACTACACACAAGATAGAAATGTCAGTATTCTGTCAGAAAACATAAACCAGTGCTAAAGAGGGGAAGGAAAGACCCCCACGCGCCGCCAGAAGTAGCCTCCATCTCAACCCCCTCGGTGGAAGAGGCCCCAGAAGAGGAAGAGTTCAAACTCTCCTCTGTCTCCATGATTAAACTCCCGCTACCTGAGGGGCCTAAACAAGTCTCCAAAGAACTTTCAGAGGTGGTGGAACTAGAAGCCCCTGCGGATCAACAAAACAACAAGGATCAGCACACAGCCTGACCCCATATAAAGACGGCCATCTAGTTAAGGGTTTCAGACAAGAAGCTCACCATCCGGGGTGCTCCCCTCAGAGATCTCCTCTATGTCGATGATCTCTTCATCTCCACCAGTCAAAGTCACCACTGCAGGCTCTCCTTCCGCGGCCCTAGCAGGGTCACAGGGAAGTTCACCCTCCTCCAAAGGGCTGGAAGTCCATGTGACCAACACCAAAAGAAACTTAGCACTACCGGGTGGTACAAAAAGCCCATCACAAATGGTTAATCCCCAGCCACATACCTGAGTGTCCCATGAGGGAAGACCCCACCAGCCCCATTGTTCAAGCTGAGACAACGGCTGGTAAAGGAGGGAGGGGTGGCCCAGATGCAACTCCAGCAATAAGACACTACCAGAAAAGAGCGGCCAGGCCACCCGTCACTCTCGGCTCAGCCTCAAATGAGGGGAGCTCCACCAACGGTCCAATGCTCACTAGCTCCTGGACCATCTCCAGGGTAGCAGCCGGGTCCTCACCTGGCAAACGAAATCACAAACAAGTCAGCAACCTCAGTCCACCAGATGCCAGACAAATGGGGAGACAACTCTCCTCAGAATGGCTCAGCACTTACCGGAGTCATCCCGGGTGGCCGCATGTTCCTGCTCCTCGACAAGAGTGGGCACCTCATCTCATGCCTGGGGAGGGGCCATGGCCCCTGGCATCCCTGCCGTCTCGGCATAAAGTACATAGCTATGTCAAGTTCTACAAGAAAGCACAGCCATAAACAGAACATTTCCCAGTCCCAGGACCTTACCTTGCCAAATGTCCTTGGAAGCCTTCCACGACTCAAAGTCGGGGAACGTTCCGACATGGGGGCCGGTCTCGTCTATAGCGCGGAGGACCTCATCAATATCGATCTCGCATTCAACGTCATCATCCTACAAGGGATCAGCCTTCGGGGGTGGCGAGAAAGCCACCTATGCCCCAGTCTCCAGCGGATCTATAAAACCATGTCAAGCAATGCAAGGTTAGTCAACCATAATGGATAAACTGACAAAAGACAAAGGGTGGGTGTGGCACTTACTTAAAGCCGATTTCGGCTCTATATGCACATATGCCCTGGGTCCTCGAGAAGACCCGCCAGCCTCCACCACTCCAGTATCCACCTGGGGTCGCTTCCGCCTAGGCTGAAGACCCCCGTCCCCACTCCCAGAGGGCACCACCACGGAGGGATGATCTTCCCAAGCTGGGGAACCTGCCAAAGAAATACAGGAGCCCTCAACATCTCAGTCACATGCACAAGAAAAGATGAGACTGAGACAATATAGTAAAGAAAGTGTCTCACCTGAGGCCATGAAAGGAGTCAACGACAGAGGAACTAGCTGCTCTGGCTTTAATCCCAGCACTCGAGCAGCCTTTGCAACTATTTTCCTGACGTCTCTTAGGGTGTAGGCACGCTCAATGTCAGAGACGAGCTCTACCAGTCCAGCCGACCCAATCGCGTGAGGGATGTGGCATCTCCAGTCGCTGATAGCAGTATCAGCGAAGCTCCCCTTCGGGAGCACTCTATCCAGGGAACCCTTCTTCCCAAAGCCGCAGTCGGCCTGGAACTGGGTCCACCAAGTCTTCAGCGTCCTCGACCATGACGCCCTAACGCCCGCACCCGCAGGCACCGCCTGCACCGGCGTTAGGGGCTTGAGGGCCCCACTACAACCCCACGATGACAAGAATCCTAACCGCCTCGGGGCCACTACTGTGGAAGTCGCTCCACATCCCGGCGGATCCGGGAGAAGCGAGTCCTCAAGTACTCATCGTTCGGCACGATAGGAGGCTAATCCTCTCGCAGAAGCCTGCCCTCCTCCGCCTTCCAGATTACCGAAGCCTTTTGGCGATACAGGTGGTTGTGCTCGAACCACCACCTGGCGTATTGGACGTCAAACCTTCCACGGTGGTCTAACCCCGGCATCGACAACTGCTCCAGCTCCCCGCGGCAATAGAAATCCCACCAAGCAGCAGCTAATAGGTGGCTAAATCGACCCTTCTACAATCGACTTGCCAGAGGAAACTCCTGGTTTGGCGGGATTCCCTGGTCATACCCGAAGTTTCGGGCTAACCGGTGAGGGTAGTAGGGCTCCAGAAAGCTCATAGCAGACCGGTGCAGTGCTAGCACTGCCAGCCGGGTGCTGATCACCACTTTGTATACAACGCGACATCCGGCTCTCACTGGTGTGGGAGGGCGCAGGCCACCCCGCCGCTCGAAGGCACCAGAATCAGACGAGAGTCTCTCAAAGCACTATCAAAAGGGAGCCCGTCCTCGCCTCTGTCGAGCAAATAAGACATGGCCCTCGTAGCCCCCTCCAGCTGTGTGACGACATCTCCGTCTGGCTAGCCAGTGAAGTTAAACAACAAAGGGGCCGTCGGGTTCGCCACCGTTGCCCACGTCACCAACCCAGGAAATAGCAAACCAGCCCACACGCTGAGGTAGTGGGTCAAGAAAAGCAGAATCTGCTCGCGCGGCGCAGGATGTGCCGACAATACTCCCAGCCCTTAGTAAATGTTGGCCAATGCCGCAGGAGCCAACGCCAGCCACCGCCCCTTTGCCAGTAAGCACGCGGGCCACAGTAGCTCGACCCTCAGAAGACTGTCCTCCCCATGGGGGACCACGAACGTCGTCAGCCAGTACGCCAGATACGCAGCTAGATGAGTCACATCCGACAGCCCATGAGGGTTCCACCACTCTCGTGGCGCATAAACATACCTGGAGTAGGTCCTGAACCGTAGCTCCACCTCCGTATACTCCTCCCACGGGGTCTGATCCCGAGCAAACTCGTGGTAGAAACAAAAGGGCCTGTTGTAGAAATGACAGACCCACATTTTCAGAGGCACCCTAGGAGTCCGCGCGGCTCTCTCTCTCTCCCTACCAAAGCCAGGTCTCTCCAAGTCTTCAGCAAGTACCGGTAACTGTGAGGAACCCGATATTGACCCTGCCCGTCAGTATGACTACGATGGAGGTCGTCCAACACCACCTCCTCGTACCCCTCGCCGCTGATCAGCATGCCAGAAATCCTGAACAGAGACCACAAGTCTAGTGAAGTCTCCCTCTCCGCTATCGCCGCAGTATTCCACTGGCAGTTGAAGGGCTCTGCCAATGCCTAAAGCAGCCCCGTGTAGTAGGGGTACCCGTATAGCACCGCTATCACTGCATACCTGATCCCAACCCTGTCCAGAAGCACTCGGTAGTGGTGCACAATACCCATCAGCCACTCAGTCGCCTCCTGAGATATATCTGTGTGAAGGGATCATCGCCCAACAGTCGTACCAGCTCACGACCGTCTAATGAAGAATCCCATCCAAAAGGCTATGGTCATCGTATCCCTTGCTCGCAAACTGCAGCCCTGATGGCTCCAACACCAGCCCCATGGTCCCCTTGGTCTCAACCCGGCGGTGGTCATGCAAGTCCCAAGAAGCTGGAACCAGTGCTCCAATACGGACCCCAAACTGGTCTGCACTGTTGAAGAAGCCCAGACACTCGGCACTAGGAAACTGGCACTGCCTCTAGAAATTAGCAGAGAAGCTCGGGAAGTTGTAGAGAGTGACTCCATGCAGGCTGTCCCTGCCTAGCATAATAGCCCGCTCTAGCCGGCGGCTTTCTCCAGCCACACAAGGGTCCCCATCCTCCATACCGGGCGGAACAAAACTCCGGACGAACTCAAATAGGTGGTGATCCAGTGGAAACTCCATCAGGTAGCCTCCCGCATGGTCGTAAGTGTAAATCCCGCCTGCCTCAGAGATCCGGGCCAACTCCAAGGTCCCTGCTCCATTCGCCCCCTCTCTAACGGGGCCCTCAGCTACCAGCAATTGCCGCAGGTCAAGCTAGCCCACACTGGCCACGGTGACAATGGGTGGGCCCAAAGGGGGCAAGGCCCACCCAGTCCTCCTCACCCAGCGGTCCTCCTCGTGGGCCACGCACCTCAGAACACGATCATCCCTACCGAATCTCGCCATAGCTGTAAAATAATTGCACGAACATGGTAAGCATATGGGAGTCAATACACACAGAGATGCTAGCAAAAGCACATATGAAGTGCCAAAATGCAACTACAACAACCCAGAATAAGGAGATCACGGGCCGTACGCCCTCGCCTCTACCTCTAACGCATGCCCCATGGGGGGTATTTGTTGTACCCAGATAATTTCCCAACATAAAATTAAGAAATAAGGGTTTGGGAATTTCTCCGAACACCTTCAAGGCATGAACTACCCATCCCTTCCTACGGCTCACCGGACCCAACCAAGGGTCCCAACCAGCTAGCTGTGACCCACCACAACATCAACAATCGATTTGGGCCACTCCGATCACCCAGCTTGCGGGTTTACCCGCCTTCAACATAGCCACCGGGGCCAACCTGGGGGCACCCTGATTACAAGCCACGACATGTGGCACCCAGTAATGAGGTCGGGATCTACCCTCGAGACGCCTCCCTCCAGCCCCCTAAAGTCAAGGGAAGATTCCTCTTGGTCAACCACAAGCTTTAGGAACCCCCAGCACCCTTATGCGGCCCATACACACATGTCAGGAATTTCCCCGAACACCTTCTGAGCGCGCATATCTCAGCCGTTCTACAACAAGCCGAGGGCCAACCCGCGGCTCCAGCACTCCAACCGTATCCTGTGACAACCCTCCAGCAAGTCGAGGCTGATAAGTGTTATATTTCATGTTATAATTTACATCACATTCATCATTTTTGAGCATTTAATAAGCATAGTTGTGCATTAATAAGGCCAAAATCTCATTCTCACCATTTTTCTAAGTTTGCATGATTTTATCATCAATTTTGAGTCAAAATAGTAATGTGAGAAATAGTTAGAAAAATGCACAATTATTGTAATTCATTTTCTGAAGAGGAATATTGAATATTTTTATATTTTATGAATTTTCAAGAATTAGCGACCAACGTTCGGTCTCTATTTGGAATCGGAGGAAGCTATTTGAGGAATTAGCGACAAACGTTCGGTCGCTATTTGGAATCAGCGACCAAACCTCGGTCGCTATTTAGTGCATGTCAAAAAGAATTAGCGACTTTCTACAAAGTCGCCATTTTCTGATTTTATGGGAAAAAGAAAAATATCAAAAAGAGGAAATAAAGATTTTGCACCCGTATGAACAGGCGTTGTTTCATGAAGAGCGACAGTGACCCAGTTGCTATTTCTAGAAGAACCAGAAACGGCAGCAGAGTCTCCCGATCAAAGTTTTCTTCTATGTTTTGAGCTTATCTTCACCTATTTTGAGGAAAGGAGGATTCTAATGCTGGCAAGGAGTCTAATTTAATCAATCCGTATCGTTGGAAACTCGGATTTGAATGGTTTTTGAAGAGTCACGATCGTGGAAAGCCATTAGCCATTATAAAAGGATGTTGCGTGCAACCGTGGAGGGGGATTCACCTTACTTCTAGCTTAAATTTAATGCACTTATGTCCATCTTTTTAACTTACTTTCTTCTTCAAAGTTCCGCATTTTTAAGTCTTCTGCAACTTCTTATTCTTTTTCTTCCTCTAGTTCTTTCTCGTTTTAAGTTATTTCCTATTTTTTAAAGCTATGTTCTTCCATTTTACTATTCATCTTCTATTTTCATAGATCTTCTCTCCTAGTTTTCTCCCCCTTCTGATCCTTTTCGGCCTCTCAGTTCTTCATAAAAGTTGCTCATTTTTAGTTTTTCTTTAACTTCTTCTACTTCTTCTTCTAAATCTTCCTCGTTTTAAAGTTATAATCTATTTTCTAAAGTTCTACCTTTTTTAGATTTTTCACTGTTCATCTGCGCGCCAACCTCCTGTTCTTCCATATTTTTCACCATCTTCCTCTCATCTTCTGCCTCTGTGTTCTTCATCAATCTTCTTCGTATTTTTGTCCTGTACAACTTTCTCTTCTTCCACCTTCTCTAATTCCTTCTAGTTTTAAATCTATTTCTCTTCCAATTTCCCTCTATTTTCAAAACTATTTTTACTATGTTTTTACTTTTCTCCAACCGTAGCCCTATTCCACCCTCTCTTCTATCTCTCTTCCTCTCTTCTCAACTCACAACACACACACATACATCTTTTATTTTAAAAGACTTTCTTCTTCCATCTCCCTATCTCCACCTCTCTATATTTCTTCACACATCCCCTTGGTGGATCGTCTTCCTTTGGTCCTCTCGGCGACGTCTACTTCCACGGCAGGGTGAAATTTCAAGACTCGGCACGGCAAGGAGACGGCGGCTATTCTTCTTCCTATTGGCTCCTATTTCTTCCTATTTCTCCTTTATTTCTAAGTTGTAATTTTCATTTTCATAGACTTGTACTTGTCACCTCTCATAGTAATAAAATTCAGATTTTGATCAATTATGTTCTTCTCTTTCTATCTCCTTCTAAATTCTCTTCTTCAATCCACTCATATTCTTTACTTAGCTTTCATGCAATTTTATTTTCATTAGTTTAATCTCACTCCAAACTTCAGATTTTTCAAATATAAGAATTCTCCTCCATGCTATTTTGAAAATATTTCTTCTCCTTGAGATCGACCCGTATTCACCACTTTGCTTGAATTTCAATATTTTTTAGTGAGTGAGTTTGGTAACTTTTAAATTGTGGCACGGCTTTTTCAACGACGGGTTTGTGGTTATCTCCCCCTTCTGATCCTCATCTTTGGCAACGGCACCAAAAATTGATAACCACAAACCCGTCGTTGAAAAGTCGTGCCACAATTTCAAAATATTCGCACTCACTCACTTTTAAAGATTGGAAAATCAAGTATATAGTAAGTGGAGTCGATCCCATGAGGAGGAAAAATCCTTATTTGAACAAGTTGAAAAAATACCTTTGCTTTGAAAATTGAATTTTGAGTGAGATTAATCTAAGGAAAAATAAATTGCATAAAACTAAACTAACTAAAGAAGATGAGAGGGGTAAAGAAGAGAAATTGGAAGAGATAGAAAAAGACTAAGACAACCATAATTTTGCAAAATTTGAACTTTATTAATATGAAAGTGGAAAGTCACACTCTATAAAAAATAGAAAATAACAACTTGCATAAATAAATAAAAAGAGAGGAGAAAATATAGTCAATGGATGAAGAATACAGCCGTCTCCTTGCCAAGCCTTTGATGAAGATCGCCCCGCTTTGGAATCCGACGCCGTGAGAGGACCAATGGAAGAAAATCCGCCTTGGGATAAGGGAGAAATAATAAAGGAAATGAATAGAAAAGGAAGAAGAATAGAGAATTTTTTAAAACAAAAGATGTGTGTGTGCGGAAGTGAATGTTGTGAACAGAGAGAAGGAAGGGTGAAGAGAGGGCTACGGTGAGGGAGAAAACACAGTGAAAATAAAAATAGAGAGAGATTAGGAGATGAATAACTTTGAAACCAAAGGGAATTAGAAAAAGTGGAACAAGGACAAGTTGTAGATCAGAAAGAGAGGAAGAAGATTGATGAAGAGTGTAGAAGCAGAAGATAAGAGGAAGAGGGTGAAAATCGAGGATGAACAGAGAAGGGACGCGCGGATGAACAGTAAAGCCTTAAAAAACTGAACTTTGGAAGAAAAAAATGAGAACCTGAAAATGGCAGAGAATTGGAAGAAGCGGTAGAAGAAGAAAATTTAGATCTAAGAAAGATGAAGAACTTTTGTGAAGAGACCAGGATGAAAAGAGGAGTGTAAGAGGATGAAAATTGATGAAGAACAGAGTGCCGAAGTGCAGGTGAACAGTAAAAAATGAAGAACATAGCTTTGAAAAACTGAGAATAGTTTAAAAATGTGGAAGACTTAGAGGAAGAGGAAGAAGAAGAAGTTGCAGAAGATTTAAAATCAAAGAACTTTGAAGAAGAACTTAACTTAAAAAGATGAAAGAAAAAGTATGAAATCGAAGGCTAAAGCTAAGGTAGAACTTCCCAAGGCTGAACTCTCAACACCGTCGGCCATGGCACCCTTTTATAATGCACAGACGAACCTTCACGATCGTGGCTTCCCAATCCAATCTAAATCCAAGTTTTTAGCAGCAAGACTTGATCAATATAGGACTCTTGCTCAGATTAGAGTCCTCCTTTCTGCAAAATAGGTGAAGATAAGCTCAAAACAAGGCAATCGGGAGCTTCCGTTCCATTTCTGATTTTTCTGCAAATGGCGACTTGAGTGATGGCTCTTTTTCATGAATCAGCGTCTACTCGCACGGGCGCAAAATCTTTATTTCCTCTTTTTGATATTTTTCTTTTTCCTATAAAATCAGAAAATAGCGACTTTGCAAAAGTCTCTAATTATTTTGACATCATTAAATAGCGACCGAGTTTTGGTCGCTAACCCCCGACCCACGGACACACGGCGATGAGCTGTTATCTTCAATTCTCGGGCCAACCTGGGGCTGCCAGCCAACCCGCCTTACAACGCGGCATATGCCACAAAGGCCCGGCCCACACGCTTGGAGGGCCTTCTCTCGACTCCTGTGAGCCCCTGCCCCCAGCCCAAGGCCAAATCCAAGGCTCGTCGATCACCTACCTAAGTCGATCGACAACCCGAGGTGCGTCAGGAATTTCCCCGAACACAACAACGACAAGCCCCCATGGGCCAATCCCAGCATCCCGGAGCCCCCCGTCCTTCAAAGGACAACTCCAAGTGACATCGAAAGACCCCCGGGGCCACGGCTCACCCGGGGGGTAGTTTGCCCCGGGCACGACCGCGCCCCAGGGAGGGAGAACTCCCTTGTGGGTCGTGCCCTCCTCCCAGCCCGAGGGCCCCGGGGCCATCCTCTAGTCCCAATCTCTCCCAGTCTCGTGTAAGGTTAATTGGAGTACCCGTGCATGAAAGGATTCGTCAAGATGGCACACCGGGATCGCATGAAGTCACACAAGTCAACCTTCTCGATCTACGGGCGCAAGCAGCCAGTCCACCAGTCCAAGCCTTGTATCCTTTCTCTTTTGCGGTCACACTGAGTCAAAGTGGGCCCCTAAGGGGGGTAAAAATGGGATTTTATAGGGGGGACCGCCCTCTCTCTCTCTCTCTCACTTTGCTCCGTGTAAACCTCCCTATGGGGGGGTTTAGGTGGACCAAACCCTGTCCCCAGGTTGGTCCTCCTAAACCCCTCCAATAACAAAAAAAGAAGAAGAAGAAAAGAAAAGTTTTTTTATCAAAAAAAAAAACCCCACCCAGAAGCCAGTCCGGCTTCACCCCTAGGGGTTTAGGCGGACCATACTTAATGCCCAGTCTAGTCTGCCTAAACCCCATGTTTAGGCGGACCAGACCTGCCCTCTGGTCCGCCTAAACCCCCTTCCCCCACTCTGAAAACAAAAAAAATATTATTCTCAAGGGTTTATGTGGACCAAGTTCTATCCTCAACTTGGTCCGCCTAAACGCCCCCTGACCCTTCATATTCCACTATAAAAGCCCCCTTAGAAGCTCAAGGGGCATGATGGATGGATAGATGGATGCATGAATGAACAGCTCGGACCTCCGCAGGCACCTAGCAAGGACCAAGGAAGCGAGGAGCTAAGTGCACGTGTGGTTGGCTTGTCGATCGGCTCATACATGCCGAGGGTATGTCACACATACTTCCCTCACATGGCGTCTATCCATCTCACACAAGTCCATCCCCGTCACTATATGGCATCATGATGATGGTGAACACCCATGCATCCACTCGCATATGGCACCCTACGATGGCTACGCATACGCCATGATGCCCCACATGCCTCCATCACGGAACCGTGTGCCCACCGCTCACCCTGAGCTGGCCATTTACTACCCTAACCATGGAATCAAGTTAGCCAGACCCTGGCCAGGAAGTAAAATTCCCAGGACCGGCCCCGACTCCCCAGCATGACGACACTCACATTCCAAGGCTCGAACCCGACCTCTCATCTCGAGCCACGTCCGGCCCCCCCTTCAAGCGCCAGCCCACAACCGCCCCTGCCACCTAGGTAGTCAGGCTCGTCTCGATCTCCTCATGGAGAGCCTCTGTAAAACACACGGGTACCCGCCTTGTTCCGCATTGACCTGGGGATCGACCCACGTGTCGGAATTATCCTGCGGCTTACGCCAGTTGTACTTTGGCCATCTCGGCCCATTTGTATAGCCCACGTGGCTATTATAATAAAACCAATTGAATACACATACCCGTACCCGGGTCTCAGCCTCACCTCCACACCACCCAGTGTGTGTCTGGTGCCTCCGCCCCTAGTTAATTAACCCTCCCAGTCAAGTGCAATGGTCCCCCTCTAGCTGCAGGGTACCCCCGGTCCTCTATCCATGGCTTCAGACATATCCATGCTTCTCTTCAACACGGAATAAAGGTGTTCAGATTCAATCCGATGTAAATAAATATCGACTGCTTGCGGTCGGTGGGGAAAGACATCCA
This sequence comes from Amorphophallus konjac, assembly GCA_022559845.1. NCBI lineage: Eukaryota > Viridiplantae > Streptophyta > Magnoliopsida > Alismatales > Araceae > Amorphophallus > Amorphophallus konjac. The sequence continues at coordinate 84,809,005 of CM040129.1, read as the reverse complement.
GTACACGATTCCCCACAATCGCATGTGCACTCGCACCCATGGAGGAGTTTCTGGAAATTGATTAGTAAAGTTGATAGATAGGTTCTCAAGCCTTATATATCACACTATTCTTTTTCCATTATTGATGTATACAGAACTCTCAGATACCTTTGCAAGCCTTTTATGTATTATTAGTTATAAACCATGTTGCTTAATTAGCTAATGCACTTATCTTCCTACAGGATGGTTTATGAAGGCAGTTTGACCTATTATCTGTAACATTACTATTTCTGCCACTCAGAGCTTCATCTCCTTTTCTCCATTTCTCTGCAGTATATCCTTCTCATTGTTTCTATTTTTTTGATGATGTCAAAGGGGGAGAGGTTTTGTGAGTCATTGGTCATTACATATTATTCTATCATTCAGTATAATAAGGTATCATGTGTCTCATTTCAATCACTCAGTAGGTACTCAGTTTTGGTTTTGGTCATTCATTGCATGGTTGATCTAGATCCAAGATCCAACTATTTACTCAAGGGAATTAATTTGCCAATTCAACCTTCACATAATAAGCTCAATGAGTCATGTGGTTGCCATCACCAAAAAGGGGGAGATTATTGAGTATAGTTTTATTTTGATGATGTCAAACCAACATGAAGTCATTTGGTTATAAGTTTGAAAATGCTTAAATGCAAATCTGCATATTTTGTTCTTCATGTTTCGCACATTTAACAACAAATTTTCAGACTGCAATTGCTTAACAAATTAATGTTTCTGGTTGTCTGCATAATAAGGAAATGCTACCAGGTTTTGAGTGCTTTAGAAAGAGCTATACAAGAAGTAATCAGAATAAATAATGTCAAGAAATTTCAAGAAGAGCACAAGAAAGAAGAATGGCTTACACGGTAGACAAATGAAGGTTAACGGTGACAAATAACTTGATAAGGCGGACAAAATTCGAGACAAAGGTGAAAAATAGCTAAGAAGAAGTTTCAATGAAGGAGTTCAAATGCTACAAGGCAGAGTTGACTCCAGAAGTCAATGGAGTCAACGCTAGAGTCAACACGCAACACTCAAAGTCAACGCAGCAGTTCAACATGCAGCAGAAGTAAGAAGCACCAGAGTCAACGTAGTCAAGCCCTAGAGTCAACTACAGCCAGTGAGTGTCAAAAGACTTCTACGGGTGACAAATGAAGAATAAGGGTGACAAATAGGTCTGTAGAAGTGACAAATTGCTTGACACGGGAGAAATAGGGCTGAGAAGAGAAAGAGTGAAGTGGAGTCAACTCCAACCGAAACTAGGGTCGACTCAGCCAAGGGAAAATATCAAACAACTGACAAATGAGGAACACAGGCGACAAATGGAACATAAGGGTAACAAATACGGTTCAAGGATGAAAAATGCACATACATAGGTGACAAATAGCTCTTGGAGGAGACAATGGGTCACAACGACCAACATATAAGCTCAGAGAACAAATGATGAACAGAAGTGACAAATAGCCGCTATGGGTGACAAATGGAGAATAGCGGTGACAAATAGGCAAATAGAGGTGACAAATAGGTCGAAAGGCCAACAAAGGTGACGACGCTCAAGCAAGAGACAAAAAGCTTAAAGGCGATGCCTCAAGCGATCTAAGGGTGACAAATGAGTAAGTAAGGTCGACAAATGGACCGTAAGGGTGAAAAATAGGTTGGTATGGTTGAAAAATAGCTAAATCTCATGAGTGACTTAAGAGCATCACGTGCCTTCGATTCCAAATCATTGGCATGGGATCCAAGACATCTGGCGGGATCTGCACGACGCTAAAGGTCATATAATTCCCTCCAAAACACTCGGACAAATGGAATTTCAGATTGAAGTCCAGTTCAAAAATTCAAATGGCCGGTTCTATAAATACCAGTGCTCATATTTTTCAAAGAAAACGAAGGCAGGAGAGCTAGAACGTAAAAGTTGTTGTGAGTGTGAGAGCCACTCTTCGAAGGAAAGAGAGAGCTGATCAGAAAGAGTGAGAGCCATTCCATGAGCTATAGAGAAAGAAAGAGAAAGAGAGAGAGAAAGAAGAAGAATAAGAGAAATCGAAGCTCAGCTCGAGAAGGGGTCTTCAAAGAAAGCTCTTGAATTACATTCAGAGCTACATTTGATTTTCTTCGACTGTAATTTGCCTTACATTCTTTGTTTTTCGTTTGTTTTTTGATTCAGTTTGTTTTTATAGTTCTCTGGTGGTGCATTGTTGCACTGATTAGAAGGGTGATCGGCATTTAACTAGTCACGTTCTGGTATGTATACCAGGGTGAGAGGTGGGTTCGTCGTGTGCTACCTTAGTGCAGTGTTACTGATTCTACTAGGGTAGAATCAGGGGTGTGTTCATCAGGTTGGTGAGCACGGGATCCCTCTGTGTCTTCAGAGGAAGGGAGGAGGTTGTTCCTCCGGTGGGAAGCTGTGTGATCAGCTACTGTAGCGGATTCATCCATGGTCAGCCTTGTGCTAGTGAAGCCTCATCCTGATCAGGTGAGGGGTGGACGTAGATTGCTGGAAGCATTCGAACCACCTATTAATCTTCAGTGCCTTATGGTTTAATTTCCATATCTTCTATCCCCGTTCTCAAGTAGACTCGGTATATCAAAAGGTGTGGCTAGAACAATAGGTCAAGCCTACCTGGATACCTTCATTTTGCATGAGGCAGCCCTGGGATAGGTCCTCTGCCTAGTACCAGTCTTGTGTGCATTTCTGAATATCCACTTCAGTACCTTGCGTTTAAAGTGTTTGTGAATGCTTCCATAGGATGGCCTGAACTAAACTTGTTATTCCTCCATCCAATTTACTGAGTGTTAGTTTAAATTTCTTAAATCTGTATTTTAAAGGGGCTGATCTATTCACCCCCCCTCTAGATCCGCATTTCCATTCTCATCAGATGATCCCTGGAGGGACCTTGACATACCCGAGTGAATCTTCGAGTCTCGGTGGCCCCTGTTCGAGGTAAATATAAGATAGGACCACCCTTAGCACCCTTGCTACTTTAGAGATATGCAAAACTTCTTGCTGGGCTGCATAATCTAGCGGTGGCGGAGGTAACCAATCACCGGACTCCGCCATGCTCTTCTCTTTGCTCGGAGCTACTCGGGGAGCCCGCTTCAGCTCCTCCATATAGAGTGAAGCATCTAATAGATGGCATTTGAACACCTTAAAACGGTGTAAGTCAGAAAATATTTGTTCTTCTTTTCCATTCCAGGGGTACTTAATGCATTGGTGAAGAGTAGAAGGTACCACCCGATTTTGATGTAGCCAAGGTTGGCCCAGCAGCGCTTATATGAGGTACTAGAGTTAATTACGTGGAACTGCACCTTAGTGGTGAAATCCCCCAACGAGAGGTCAAACTCTACCATGCCCAAGGGGACTTCAAAATTTTGGTTGAAGCCCGCTATTCTCATGTCTCTTACCGCAATCAGGTGCACATCAAAATAATGCTTTTGATAGACTCGGTAGGGGAGTATATTCATTGCTACCCCCGAATCGATTAGAATCTTGTTCATTGGCTGATCATTTAGCCGCCCCCTCATATAGAGCAGTCTGTTATGGTTGACGGAGGGTTGGAGCATGTCTTCCTCCATACAAGTTAGGGCTGCCCCAGACTGCATTTCAACAAAGAAACTTTCAAAATGTGTTGGGGTTTGTAAAGCCGCAATGATGGCCTGTCAGGTTTCTTCATCCAGGGAAAGTATGTAGCAACTCAAAAATTTTATATACATTTATATGCAAAAAGAAATAATGAAAGATGAAAATAAAATAAATTATGAATATTTTCTGTTGTGTCTTTGAAAGTATAGAATACATAAACATGAACTCTATCCCACTTGTTAACACGAACGACGAGATTTACGGCACGATTCTGAGAAGGCAAAGACGTCAGTATTGTAGCATTACCGTAGCATCCGATTTAAGAGAAAATTATTAGCATTAATCTAATCCTAATTAATGGTTGAGATCATTCATACATGATTGAATAAATGAGGTCATTGATTATGTCATAGAGGGGGGATTTATTTCAACATTTACATGTTGGAATTAATTTTCAACATAAATTGGTGCAATAGTAACAAGGTTGGTGTAATAGTAACAAAGTTGGTGTAATAGTAATAAAGTTGGTGTAATAATAACAAGGTTGGTGTAATAGTAACAAGGTTGGTGAAATAGGGAAAATTAGGTGGAATAGGTAATATAATAATGGGAGATTTTGGCCTATATATAGGGCTGGGATCTTCCCTACTCAAAGCACAAATCTATTGGGAGGAATTACTGGTTGGAGAGAGGGAGATAGCTCAAAGTTGGAGGAGTGTTCGAAAGCATTCTTCGTTCTTAAACTTCTTCTTCTTTGATCTTCAACTAGGTAGGTTTTCTCTCAGGTGAAAAATTAATTAGATCTCCATATATGTTTCTTTGCATAAGTATTTCGATTCTATGTAAATTTTTCATGATCATGTATTTATGACTTATTTTAAAATTTAAAGTGTAAAAATGAGAGTTTTCATTATCATAACATGTTTCAATAACGTGGATCACATATAGACCATGATTTGAATACGGTAACCACACCCGATTTACCTCGTTTATATGCGTTATTTTAAAACTTAAATTTTGAATTTTAAAATCATGTTCTTGCCTTAAGAATACTATCAACAAAGAAATGACTAGGTGAATGAACTCGTAAAGCTATCGTTAATTGTTCAAAAAACTATGCTCTAATTTCTGTAGAATTTCTATACATGATTGACCCTATCTATTTGATCTAAGCTCTATCTGAAAGCTTGACATCTTCTTTCAAATTTTCTTTATACAAGAACATATTATGCAATTGATAGCTTGACATCTTTTTTCAATATCTTTTCCTTCATTGAATTTCATTAACAAATGAACATGTTAGAATATGCAAGAGTGATTTCCATTCGATTTACGTTTTTCTGTATTTCCGACTAATCGTGTAGCTAGTTAGTTCACCAAGAAGAACCGATGTCTAAGGCTAGAGGTCCACGGGCAAACGCTTTAAGTGGATAAGTGGTTACTTAATTAGGATCTCGTGAATACGAGGGGAGCCTCCCACTGTCCCACCTCTTACCTGGTCGTGTTTTCTTTAGTTTTCTGCTAATTACCCGACTGAGAAAAAAAACTTGATCTAAACTTATTTTACAAGATTTTTCGCGAGAGTTGATCGCGCCTTGACCGGCAATTCATTCTCTTTATTGTCTTAATGTCGTTAAACATGATGTCTTAAATCATCCTTGAACTTCTCCTATAAACTTCATTTATTCTTCATACTACATGCCCTTTCTTCATACTACATGTCCTTGAAAATGGAAATTTTGCTAGATATGTACTTTAGCCATAAACTACCATTTGGGAGTGTAGGAGCTAAGTGCCATGCAGGGCAAAGTGCTACGTTATGGGAGCCACCTCTTGAGGCTAGAATAGTACAAAGTGCTACATAATGGGAGCCACCTCTTGAGCCTGTAGGGGCCATCTCTAGAGTCCTCCATAACTAAATGACTAGTTATGCGCTATACTACGCTTCTTAAGTTTTTATTGAAACTTGAATTGGCCATAATTATAAATGAATTGTTCTAAAAATTACATGAAAATTTTGGTCCACCTGATACTCAATGTCTGGCAAACACGGGGGCCCTGATCTGCTCCTAGGCGAGTAAAGCATGAAAGTACTTGTGTCCGAGGGAGTTGAATGATCAGGTGTAACATTGCACCAATTGACATGCAAGATTGAACTAGACAATTCACTTATTACATGCTTGACTCGTTACATGCCTATACATGACATGTTTGCCTGGAAGGGTTAATACTCTTGTTACATGGCCATATTTACAATTCTATACGTGTTATTGATCTTCATGCTTACACTTGAGTTCCAAAATATCTATTCTTGAAATTCTTGATTTCCTGATCTTGTTCTCTATTTGTCATTTGTTTTACTACTTATTTTATTTGAGGGCATATAGATGATTCAAAATACTAATTACTTAAAGTGACTGGTAAAGAGATATAAGTCCTACTGAGCTTTCTAGCTCACCCTGTGTATTGTTGTTAATTTTTAGGAAATCCCGAAGATGACGGGAATGGGCTAGAGTGATGAGAGTTTTTAATAAATTTCTTTTCCCAGTCTGTCTACTTATAAATGATTGTATCGATTTTGAATAGTATTGTAAGCCCTTGAAGGATATTTGTTAGAAATATCATATTACGAAATAAAGATGTGATTTTATCCATTTATTGTTCATACTCATCATCTGAGTCTCTTGATCGACCTGCCCGTACAACTGTTCACGCCTTGATAATTCCGCCTTGTTCGGGGCGTGATAGTTTTGTTGGTATTAGAGCCTATGGTTAAAAAGAGTCTAGGACATCAAGACTTAGTTATTGAAAACCCTAGGTTCTTCACACTATAGGATAATGGATAGCTATACTTGACCTGTGAGATTGGGTAGAGACTTGGGCTAGATATTAAGATATGTAGAGATAAGACATTTAATCCCCGTAGCTTGTTTTGCAGAAATTCTTAGCTGTTGAAAATGGTCGCTGAGCGTGCTCAATGGAAAGAAATGCAAAGCACCGTACAAGGGCTAACTCAAGCCCTACAACAAGTGGCTCAAGGAGGAGTTCATCACCATGGTGTGGGAGACCTGCACCGCAACTTTATGAACATAAATCCCCCGAGGTTCAACGGTTCCACTGACCCAGATGAAGCCGAACATTGGGTCAAGGAGATAGAAAGAATATTTCGAGTCATGCAATGATCGGATCAAGATAGAGTTTTGCTTGCAACTTTCTAACTGGAAAGGGATGCGAGAGCTTGGTGGGAATCCATGGAGGCGGCCTTACCCGATCCCCAGATAACTTAGGAGGAATTTCTAGAATATTTCAACGAAAAGTATTTCTCAGAGAGAGTCCAAGAAAAGAAGGCAGTAGAATTTGCCACCCTTAAACAACGAAGTCTCTCTATAGCTGAATATGAGGCCTAGTTTTCTCGACTGGCCCATTATGCTCCACACCTTATTAATACGGAGAGAATGAAGGCCAAGCGATTCATGAATGGACTAAGGCCCCAATACATTCCCCAACTGACACCTATGGACATCCAAACATATGCCGAGATGGTCCAGAAGGCCCAACTGCTAGAAGATGCCATGGAGATGACGGATAGAATCAGGGAAGAGTCGTGAAAGAACAAGTCATTGGCGCCGGAAATTTTAAACCAACATTTGGAAAGAAAAGGCCAAATGAAGGAAGAACCCCTCAACAAGACAAAAGGCCTCGAGATGGGAATAGGTAAGCCATCCCTGCTACATCTTCAAAACATATCTGCAAGTATTGTGACAAGATTGACCATAAGATTGAAGAGTGCTAGAGAAAGAAGTGAGCATTCTTGCCTGTGGAAGTGGGGATCATCACATTTTCGATTGTCCCCTTATGAAGGAATCTCCATCGGAGAAGAAAACTCAAGAAGGACCAAGGCGTCAAGGAAGACTCCAAGCTCTGATAGAACCTACACCTACCGAAGAAGGAGGAGTGGTGGAAGGTACTATCACCATGAATTCTAGAACTGCTCTTGTTCTATTTGATACTGGAGCTACCCATTCATTCATATCCCAGGATTTTGCTACCACCTTACATAAAAAACATGTTCCTTTGAAAATTGAACTTGTTATTTTCACACCTTTAGGAGCAAGCACTGAGCTTAAACATTATGTTGCCTCTAGTGAAGTGTTGATTAGTGGTCATAACTTAGCCACTGATTTGATATGCATGAACATGGAGGGTTATGATGTAATCTTAGGTGCTGACTGGTTTGTTGTGACTCCTATGTGTTGATGGTGTTGACATGTAACTTTACTTCATATGGCAACACATTGTTTTGATTGATTGGCAACATTGTTTATGTTTTGATGAAATTACTTTATCAGATTGTCTATGCATTTCATCTTGTTTTCACACTGAACACACACTCAAAGTATCAAAGTCTGCACATGAGCATCAGGTACATCGCTGTTGGGCATCAAAGTCTGCACATGAGCATCAAGCAGCAAGTGTGTACAATGCCCTGTGTAGGCACGACAAGTCCATACACTGGTTGCACATTGCACAACATGCGAAGTCACCAAGTGTGTACATTGCATAGCATGCAGGCGTCAAAGTCCATACATCCACAGTGCATTGGCCAAGTCTATACACTGTCCGTCTCACTTAGAGTCTAAGGCAAAGTCTGTACAGTGAGCGTCTCATTGGTGAAGTCTGTACACTCACCAGTTGAACTTCAAAGTCCATACATTGGACTGTAGCTTGCACGAAGCTAAGCCCATACATCGCTCAAGTCTGTACAGAGTCCAGCGTCTTAGTTAGTGTCTCATGCATTTGGGCAAAGTCTGTACATCGGTCTTTCAGCAAGTCTGAACATCGTCCGTCTTTGTTAGCGTCTCAGACATTGGGCAAAGTCTGTACAGAGTTCAGCGTCTCATTTAGCGTCTCATTGCATGGGCTAAGTCTGTACAGCATTCAGTGTCTAGAGTTTCATGAAGTCTGTACATCAGACTGTTACAGCAAGTCTGTACATTGTCCGTCTTCCTTAGCGTCTTGATCTTCCAAGTCTATACAGGCTTTTGTTTCTCCAAAGTCTATACATCGCCTGGTGACTGCCAAGTCTATGCAGAGCTCAAGAGGTGTTCGAAGTCTATACATCGATGCCTTTGCCTACGTTGCATGTCAAAGTCTATACAGTCGATGTTCTCCATTGCTTCAAGTCTACACAGACGTTTCTTCAGAAAGTCTATACATCGGTCTTCACCTCAAGTCTGTACAGTCATTTGTTGACAAGTCTTCACATCGTGAAGTCTATACACTCAACTCCTTCACATATTGCAAGTCTGTACATTGCATTCATCAGCTGTGAAGTCCATACATCGTCTGTCTTCAATTGAGTCTCACTGAAGTCTACACATTGCATCTTCTCACTGAAGTCTACATATTGTATCTTCTCATCGAAGTCTACACACTGCATCTTCATTTGTGAAGTCGACACATTGCATCTTCATTCATGAAGTCTACACATTGCATTGATCTTCACTTAGTCTATACATTGACAGTCTTCATATCACCTAAGTCTGTACAGCGGTTGCTTCATACAGCAAGTCTGTACATAGCTTTCACTTATATGAAGTCTATACAACGCAGCTCTTCTGATAAGTCTATACAGAATTGTTATTTAATCTGATCATCCGATACTCTGTCTGACAGGGATTCTCTACTGAGATTGCTGACATGGCTCGTGATCCCAGGAGGATGAGGTGTGCAGATGCTGACACGTGGATGGAATTGCCTCGGATCTGGAGAATTCCTTGGGCGGGAAAACGTGGAAGCCACGCGCCCTTATCCACCTGCTGTTGTTATATATATCAGTCTTCATCTTCTGTAAAGGCTGATCGAAGTTGGCGAAGTCTATACATCCAGTCTGAAACAGCAGCCACCGAGATCCACTGTGAGAGAAGAAAAGCAGAGAAGAAGAAAAGGAGAGAAGAAGAAAGAGAGAGGAGATGAGTTGAGAGAGTTATTGTGAGAGCTTGTGAATCAGTCTCTTGGTCCAATTACCAGAGTTGATATTGCTCAACTTTGAGCTACAGTCGTTTTGGTTTTCTTCCATTCGATTGTGTGTTTTGTTTGTTTTCAGTCTTTGTTATTTTCTCTTTGAAAACTCTTGTTCTATCAAGCTGTTAGTCAGCGGTTTCAAGCTGTGAGGCAGCGGGTTGTAGAGGTGTTCCTCTGGTCGGCTAAGCTGTAGTGCCCAGCAGAGCAAGCTGTGATGCTCAGCTGTTGCAGAGGATGCTCCTCTGGTCGGGATAAGCTATAAGCCCCAGCCGTTGTTGGCAAGCTGTAGAGCCCAGCAGATTGAAGCTGTGTATCAGCAGTAATCCACATTCGAGTTGAATGTGGGGTGGACGTAGGTCGGATTGACCGAACCACCTAAAAGCCTTGTGCCTCTCGTGTGTTTGATTGCTTGTTCAGCAGATCTTGTGTGTTTCATTAGGTGGATTGGCTGTGTTCGTCTAGTGTTCTTCTAATTCCGCATTTGATTCTAAGCCTAATTTTTAAATAGCCAGTTGATCTATTCACCCCCCCTCTAGATCCACATCCTGTGGTGATAGAGCCTTCCATCTAACTTCAACACTTGGTATCAGAGCTAGACTCTTCTACAGGGACTTACCGCCCGAAGAGGATAAGCACAGATGGACGGAAGAGGGATGATAGCTGAAGGACACTCCACATCCAAGCCCCCGTACTTCGATGGAACCAACTACGCATACTGGAAGCACTGTATGCAGGTATTCTTGAGGGCTAAAGATTATGAAATTTGGAAAGTGGTTAGCAAGGGACCTTTCGAGCTGTCCCCAAATGAAGATGTATGGACCAAGGAGGAAATTAGAAGGTCCACGCTCAACTGGAGTGCAATCAATGCAATCCAGTGGTCTCTGCATCCCATCGAGTTCTCACGAATATCTGCCTGCTCCTCAGCGAAGGAAATGTGGGATGCACTTGAAGTCATCTATGAGGGAACTTCACAAGTCAGAGAGACTAAGACTAATCTACTGGTTTCAGAATACGAAGCTTTCAAGATGAAGCCTAATGAGACGATCAAGGAAATGGATGCTCGGCTGACTATTATCACAAATGGTCTCAGAGGCTTCGGGAAAAAATATTCTGAGTATGATGTAGTCAGGAAGATCTCGCGATCCTTGACTCCAATTTGGCACACCAAGGCCACAGTTATGGAAGAGTCAAGAGATCTGCACAATACTAAGGCAGATGAGCTGATCGGATCTTTAATGGCTTATGAGATGAATATGCCGAAGATAGAGGAGGCTGACAGAAAGAGGAAGCCTATAGCTCTGAAGGCTGGTGCTAGCAGATCCAGTCGATCTAGCCCCAACGGATCATCAACTGAAGAGAGCTTATCTGAAGAAGAAGTGGCAAATGCTGATATGGCCATGATTACTAGGGAATTTCGGAGATTTCTCAAGAAGGAAGGAAGAAGATTCAGCCGAAGAAATCTCAACAGTGGCCGCCGAGACACAAGGTATAAATCAAACCCTGTAAAGAAAGCTGAAACTAATGTTTGCTATCAATGCAGGAAGGCGGGTCACTTTAAAGCTGAATGTCCGACAAATCAGAACCTCAAGGATAAGTCCAAGAAGAAGAACACAAAAGGGAAAGCTATGGTGAGTACCTGGAGTGATGAGGACGAGGGATCTTTGAGTGTCACTTCGGACAGTGAAGTTGAAGCTGAGAAGCCAATCTGTCTCATGGCAACCAGCTCAGAAGATATAGAGGAAGAATCTGATGAGGTATCCTCTCACTTTGAAAATTTTACTATTACTGATTGGATGGTTGCTTATGATGAACTTACTGATAGAGTAGATGAGGTCAGAAAAGAAAACATGCATCTACGAAGAAAAATTAAAATCATGCAAAATGATACTTCATTGTCTGATAAAATTGCCTGCTTAGAAACTGAAAACAGTAAGCTGAAACTCACATGTTCTGAATTTGAAGAAATCAATAAAGAACTGAAAATGTCTAAGGAAGAAAATGTGAGATTAGACAATGAAATTGATGCATGGAAACTGAAAATTCAGAATTATGAAAATGAGATAAAGATTGTTTCTGAAAAATATGAAGCTGTCCTCAATGTGAATAATGAGTTGAAAAAATCTATTGATGAAGTTCAGAAAGATAATGAGGATAAGCTAAAAACAATTGAGAAAATGACCCAAGGATCTGAAAATTTAGATGCATTATTGGGGTCAAAGGTAAATTTCAGAAGAGAGGGCCTAGGATTCAACTCTAGTGCAACTAAGAGCTTTGGAATGAAAACTATTTCCTTCGTTGCACAAAAGGAGAGAGGACCTCTGATTAAGATGAATTCTAATAATGCTGTGAAAACAAATGTGAATCTGAAAAAACTGAATGCAGAGGAGAAGGGCAAACAGAAAGTAGGTGAGCCTAATAGAATTGGGACTTCCAAACCTAGCTCTAGTGCTCAACCCAAGGTTAGGGGTCAGCCTGCTCAGGTAAACAAAACCCATGTCAATGCCAAAAAGTCTTCACCACCATCATCACAGAAAAGGACCCAACCAAAACCTATGAATAGGTCAGCAGGGTCAAGGGTGCAGGGAAGACAAAATATTTTCAGAAGTCAGCCCAACAAATTCAATCCACCTAGAGTTCAGTCCTACTACCCCACACAGCCAATCTATCCTAATGGGTGTGGGTGGACTAGAACTCAAGGGATGTATACAGGGTATGTTCATCAACCTACACACTTTTACAGACCCTATGTCAGAAATTGGGAAAATGGGTATGGTAGTCGGATGCCTAGGAATTACCAACATTTCCACAGCCAGCCCAGGAACTACTATGGCCAAAACTTTATGAATGCAACCTGGCCGAAGCATTGGCACAATAACAACAATACTGTGAATAACTCTGTTGGTGTAAACAAAAAGAAAATCAAGAAAAAAAAGAAAAGGCAAAATAAAAAGAAATCTGGAAATTCCACTGAACAGAACTGCTTCAAACAAATGTGGATTCCTAAAAATCTGCTTTCTTGTTTTAACTGCTTTTCATCTTCATTGGAGCCCAATCAGACTTGGGTTCCAAACTCTTTGCCCTAATTGTGTGTGCAGGTATGCCTGGCAGCCAAGAGCAACTTGTGGTACTTGGACAGTGGCTGCTCCAGGCATATGACAGGAGATAAGGCCAAGTTTTGCATGCTAACTGAAAAGCTAGGAGGCCTTGTCACCTTTGGAAGCAACACAAAGGGTAGGATCATTGGATCAGGTAAGGTAGGTAAGTGTTCTACCTGCTGCATTGATGATGTTATGCTGGTTGAAGGGTTAGCTTACAATTTACTTAGTATCAGCCAGTTGTGTGATAAGGGTCATAAAGTTTTATTTGATTCTCAATGCTGCAAGGTTTTTGAACCTGATTCAGAAATTGTAAAATTCTCTGGAAAAAGAATAAATAACACATACATGATAGATCTAGATGATATTCAGCATTCTAACCTATGTCTTACTGCCAATAGAGAAGATTTAGCATTTTTATGGCATCGTAGGTTAGGCCATGCTAGTTATACCATTTTGCATAAACTAAACAAGCATAGCATGGTTAGAGGACTTCCTGAAGTTTCCTTCAAGAAAGAAAATAAAATTTGTGATGCATGCACTCAATCAAAGATAACTAGAAAGTCATTTAAGTCTAGAACTGAAAATCTGTCTTCCAAACCCTATGAGCTGATACACATGGATCTTTTTGGGCCAACTAGATCTGTCAGCTTATCAAGAAGGAGGTATGGGTTTGTCATGGTAGATGACTTTTCTAGGTATACTCGGGTTTATTTCTTATCTAATAAGAGTGATGCCTTCTCAGAATTTCAGGAGTTCTATGTCAAAATAAATCAGAAAATTGAAAACATTTTGACTGATCATGGAGGTGAGTTTGAAAACTCACAGTTTAATGAACTCTGTAGGTCAAATGGAATCAACCATAGGTACTCCTCACCAAGGACACCTGAGCAGAATGGGGTTGTGGAGAGAAGGAACAGAACCCTAGTGGAGATGGGTCGTACACTTCTTGTTGAAGGTGGTCAACCAAGGAAATTTTGGGCTGAAGCAGTGAACACTGCCTGTTATGTAATTAACAGAGTCATGGTAAGACCTTCTACCCAGCAAACACCATATGAGATCTTAAAGGGTAAGAAATCTTCTATTGCTCATTTCAAGGTTTTTGGTTGCAAATGTTTTATTCATATAAATGATAAAAGAGACCTTGATAAATTTGAACCTATAGGTGAACCAGGAATCTTTCTTGGTTATTCTGAAAACACCCGAGCATATAGAGTGTACAATCTGAACTCTAAAACTGTTGAAGAATCTCCACACATAGTTTTTTATGAATCCTTGGTAAATTCTAACGTTGGTCAATGCAGGAATGAAGACAATGGTGAAATCTTGAAGGAAGGAGATCCTGCAGACAAATCCGAGGATGAAGAAGGACATACAGAACCTAATGAAGAGGAGCCTACAGTTCAGGGGGAGGTAAATCAAACACATGACAATTCAATTGTTAACATTAGATATCTTAAAGATCATCCTGTAGATAATGTAATTGGAAATCTGCATGACCCCCCTAGGACTAGAGGCCACCTGAGAATTCAACATGAACTGAATGCATATGCTCTTGTCTCTCAAATTGAACCCAAGTCCATTGACTGTGCCCTCAAGAATATGCATTGGATTAATGCCATGCATGAGGAGCTTAATCAGTTCGACAGGAACAAGGTGTGGCACTTGGTCCCACCTCCTGATCATGGAACAGTCATAGGGACTAGGTGGGTTTTCAGGAATAAATCTGATGAATTAGGGAATATTGTTAAAAATAAAGCAAGACTTGTTACTCAGGGGTACAACCAGGAGTTTGGTATTGACTTTGAAGAGTCATTTGCCCCTGTAGCCAGATTAGAAGCTGTTAGAATTTTATTAGCTTATACATGTTCACTAGGTATAATCCTCCAGCAGATGGATGTAAAATCTGCATTCTTGAATGGGGAAATTAATGAGGATGTCTATGTTAGACAGCCCCCTGGGTTTGAATGTCTAGATTTCCCTAATCATGTTTACAAATTAAATAAAGCTCTCTATGGTCTTAAGCAAGCTCCCAGAGCTTGGTACGACAGGTTGAGCAAGTTCCTCACTGATCAAAATTTCACTAGAGGAGTAGTTGATCAGACCTTGTTTACAAAGGTGAGTCATTCTGAAATTCTTATCGTATAGATTTATGTGGATGATATCATTTTTGGGTCAACTAACTCCAAATTGTGTGAGGAATTTTCTAAAACAATGACTAATGAGTTTGAAATGAGCTCAATGGGTGAGCTCAAATTGTTTCTTGGACTGCAGGTTACACAAACAAAGGATGGAATGTTTATCACTCAGTCCAAGTACACAAGTGATCTACTCAAGAAATACAAGATGGATAACCTTAAAGAGATAGCTTCTCCAATAGGTACCTCTACAAGCTTGGATGAAGACACTAAAGGTAACCCATTTGACCAGAAGTTATACAGAGGTATGATCGGATCCCTTCTCTACTTAACTGCATCTAGGCCTGATATTCAATTCGCTGTAGGATTATGTGCTAGGTTTCAGGCCAGTCCTAAAGAAAATCATTTTAAAGCAGTGAAAAGGATTTTTAGATATCTGCTAGGCACCCAAGAGGTAGGATTATGGTATCCTGCTAGGTGTGAGTTAGAGCTTCTAGCTTACACTGATGCTGATTATGCTGGGTGTCGAGTAGATAGAAAAGGCACTAGTGGCTACTGTCAATTCCTTGGTGGCTGTCTAGTATCTTGGGCATCTAAGAAGCAACACACTGTAGCCTTGTCTACAGCTGAGGCTGAATATGTTGCAGCAGGTAATTGTGCTGCCCAAGTACTTTAGATTAAGCACCAACTAGATGATTATCAGATAAAACTGGAATATATTCCAATTCTATGTGATAACACTAGTGCCATATGCCTTGCTAAAAATCCTGTTCATCATTCTATGACTAAGCACATAGAAATAAAACATCATTTTCTAAGAGATGCTGTGAACAAAAAGGAAATTGAACTGGACTTCATTGAAACAGACAAACAAGTTGCTGATATCTTTACTAAGCCACTTGGAAATGAAAATTTTAAATTTTTTAGAAGAAAACTTGGCTTGTGTAAATTTCAGCATAATGAATGAACTCTTTGTTGACTTGAATAAAATTTTTGAGCTGCTTTGAATAAACTTCTGATTTGGACTTGTTGTTGATAGATTGAATAAACATTGTGCAACAGACTTATGATAATGCATGACTCTCATATTTTTATTTGCACTCATGATCATCATTGCATATATATGTCTAGATGCATGATATGTCTATATTTCTGCATGGGTCATACTGCACAATAAGATAGTCTGAGTAAGCATGAACTTCAAAAATCATCTAATCTGTCATCTTTTGCAAAAATTGCATGCATATAGACTGGGGGAGTCTTGTCAGAATTTCAAGGTGAGCTGCTGCGTCGACGCTGCTATAATGTGGCGTTGACGCAGTGAACTAGATCTGTGAATATCACTGTCTCTTTATTCTGATGAGTTGACGCTGCAATAGCATGGAGTCGACGCACTGACACTATCTCAGTGTCTTATACTGTTGCCTCTTCAACTGATGCGTAGACGCCTTGAACTCCCAGTGTCGACGCTGTCTATTCAATCCTTGGCTCTGAATGATTGAGTCTGACAGTATGGCAATCTTTTAGTCAGTTCTAATATTAAGCTATAGAAAATAGATTTCTTCTTTCATAAGAACTTTAATTGCTTAAAGACTGACTTAATGGTTTAAAATTTATAATCTTTAGAGTTGAAAGACTACAATCAGTAAATAAGGATGCTGAAAATTGATAAAGCTCTTAACCTTATCTTATTTCATGTCAGACAAAGCTAATTATATCTGAAATCTGAAAACTCATCTGAAATCATGTTAGAGAAGCTAGGTATGTGTATTATCCTTAAACAAGTCATTCTGAAACAAATAAAGGGCAGCTAAGAAAGATATAGAAAAACATTAAAAATCATTTGAAAAATAACATTGACATAGCAATGACTGGTAAATTACTGAGAAACTGAGTGATCTATCAAAGAAGTGGACACCACTCATGTCATGAGGTGTATCAGCTATCTCCGTATAAAACGATCAAAACAGTAGGTTGTTTTCACTGAGTACCTGGGGGTAACTGGCGTCTAATAAACGTGTACCCTCACACAAAAAGGTGTCAATCAATTCTATTGAGTTTGATCATAGGCAAGATGGTCCATCATGTTGAGTATCTAGGGGTATTGGCGTCTGATAAACGTATACCCTTACGTAAAAAGACTTTTGGTACCTGAATGCCCTAAATGAAATAATATTGAAAATGCTGTTCCTTAAAAGAAATTTCATGGATGTCAATTGTTTAATTTCAATACATGACCTGGTTTCTCTTAACACATTTTACTGAGTCTATGAAAGTAAGATATTCTGAAATTGAATCTCTCATGTAAATATGACTCTGGTTTATTGTTTTATCATGCACATCTACCTTATCTAATGAATGCAGTGCATGAACTCTCAGGTTTATAACCTTTAAACCAGAATTTCAATTTCTATGCCGTTTCTCAGTTCATATGACTGAAGGTTCTGTGCTTTACTTGCTTAATTTCTGAACTACTTACTAAGAATGCCAGTCAGCTGTGCTTTACTTGCACTCACTTTCCCTCCTATTTGTTGATGGCAAAGGGGGAGAATATTGTCTGAATTCATTCTTTCAGTTCAGGGGGAGAATTCAGAATTGAGAATTCTGCATTCAGGGGGAGTGTATGCATCTGCATCATGGTATGGCAAAAGGGGGAAATTTTGTTAGCAGGGAGTTGCTTACATTTTGTAGCATGCAGCATGTCATTCATAGCATCTACATGTATCTGCATAACAATCTGAATAACAAATCATGTCGTTCATCAAAAATTTGCATCTGTATGATAGGATGTTGCTACTCTACATGATAGGGGGTTGCCATCATCAAAAAGGGGGAGATTGTTGTGACTCCTATGTGTTGATGGTGTTGACATGTAACTTTACTTCATATGGCAACACATTTTTTTGATTGATTGGCAACACTGTTTATGTTTTGATGAAATTACTTTATCAGATTGTCTATGCATTTCATCTTATTTTCACACTGCACACACACTCAAAGTATCAAAGTCTGCACATGAGCATCAGGTACATCGCTGTTGGGCATCAAAGTCTGCACACACTACCAGAAAAAGCGGGATTACAGACGGAAATTTCAGACGGAAATTTGTGACGGAAATTTCCGTCTAAAATTTGTGACGGATTTTTTTTCGTCGGAAATCCCGTCTGAAATATGCAAGTACACACCGAATTTCAGACGGAAATTTGTGACGGAAATTTCCGTCTGAAATTTGTGACGGATTTTTTTTCGTCAGAAATCCCGTTTGAAATATGCAAGTACACACCGAATTTCAGATGAAAATTTGTGACGGAATATTTTCCGTCACAAATTTCAGACGAAATTTGTGACGGATACATTAAACTGTCACAAATTTGTAACCAAGAATTTGTGACGGCCACGTCCGTCTGAAATCCGTCTGACAATCCGTCACAAATGTGTCTTCTCACTGATTTTAAGACGGAAATTAATCTGTCACAAATTTTTTGCGCCCCAAATCTGTCGCAAATAGGCCTTTGCGACGGATTTGGGGCGCAATAAATTTTGTGACGGACTAATTTTCGTCTGAAAATCCGTGAGAAGATACATTTGTGACGGATGGACGTGGCCGTCACAAATTCTTGGTTACAAATTTGTGACAGTTTAATGTATCCGTCATAAATTCCGTCTAAAATTTGTGTCGGAATATTTTCCGTCACAAATTCCGTCTGAAATTCGGTGTGTAGTTGCACATTTCAGACGGGATTTCCGACAGAAATTAATCCGTCACAAATTTCAGACGGAAATTTTCGTCACAAATTTCTGTCTGAAATTTTCGTCTGTAATCCCGCTTTTTTCTGGTAGTGACATGAGCATCAGGCAGCAAGTGTGTACAACGCCCTGTGCAGGCACGACAAGTCCATACACTGGTTGCACATTGCACAACATGCGAAGTCACCAAGTGTGTACATTGCATAGCATGCAGGCGTCAAAGTCCATACATCCACAGTGCATTGGCCAAGTCTATACACTGTCCATCTCACTTAGAGTCTAAGGCAAAGTCTGTACAGAGAGTGTCTCATTGGTGAAGTCTGTACACTCACTAGTTGAACTTCAAAGTCCATACATTGGACTGTAGCTTGCACGAAGCTAAGCCCATACATCGCTCAAGTCTGTACAGAGTCCAGCGTCTTAGTTAGTGTCTCATGTATTTGGGCAAAGTCTGTACATCGGTCTTTTAGCAAGTCTGAACATCGTCCGTCTTTGTTAGCGTCTCAGGCATTGGGCAAAGTCTGTACAGAGTTCAGCGTCTCATTTAGCGTCTCATTGCATGGGCTAAGTCTGTACAACATTCAGTGTCTAGAGTTTCATGAAGTCTGTACATCAGACTGTTACAGCAAGTCTGTACATTATCCGTCTTCCTTAGCGTCTTGATCTTCCAAGTCTATACAGGCTTCTGTTTCTCCAAAGTCTATACATCGCCTGGTGACTGCCAAGTCTATGCAGAGCTCAAGAGGTGTTCGAAGTCTATACATCGATGCCTTTGCCTACGTTGCATGTCAAAGTCTATACAGTCGATGTTCTCCATTGCTTCAAGTCTACACAGACGTTTCTTCAGAAAGTCTATACATCAGTCTTCACCTCAAGTCTGTACAGTCATTTGTTGACAAGTCTTCACATCGTGAAGTCTATACACTCAACTCCTTCACATATTGCAAGTCTGTACATTGCATTCATGAGCTGTGAAGTCCATACATTATCTGTCTTCAATTGAGTCTCACTGAAGTCTACACATTGCATCTTCTCACTGAAGTCTACACATTGTATCTTCTCATCGAAGTCTACACACTGCATCTTCATTTGTGAAGTCGACACATTGCATCTTCATTCATGAAGTCTACACATTGCATTGATCTTCACTTAGTCTATACATTGACAGTCTTCATATCACCTAAGTCTGTACAGCGGTTGCTTCATACAGCAAGTCTGTACATAGCTTTCACATATATGAAGTCTATACAACGTAGCTCTTCTGATAAGTCTATACAGAGTTGTTATTTAATCTGATCATCCGATACTCTATCTGACAAGGATTCTCTACTGAGATTGCTGACATGGCTCGTGATCCCAGGAGGACGAGGTGTGCAGATGCTAACACGTGGATGGAATTACCTCGGATCTGGAGAATTCCTTGGGCGGGAAAACATGGAAGCCACGCGCCCTTATCCACCAACTGTGGTTATATATATCAGTTTTCATCTTCTGTAAAGGCTGAACGAAGTTGGCGAAGTCTATACATCCAGTCTGAAACAGCAGCCACCGAGATCCACTGTGAGAGAAGAAAAGCAGAGAAGAAGAAAGAGAGAGGAGATGAGTTGAGAGAGTTATTGTGAGAGCTTGTGAATCAGTCTCTTGGTCCAGTTACCAGAGCTGGTATTGCTCAACTTTGCGCTACAGTCATTTTGGTTTTCTTCCATTCGATTGTGTGTTTTGTTTGTTTTCAGTCTTTGTTATTTTCTCTTTGAAAACTCTTGTTCTATCAAGCTGTTAGTCAGCGGTTTCAAGCTGTGAGGCAGCGGGTTGCAGAGGTGTTCCTCTGGTCGGCTAAGCTGTAGTGCCCAGCAGAGCAAGGTGTGATGCTCAGCTGTTGCAGAGGATGCTCCTCTGGTCGGGATAAGCTGTAAGCCCCAGCCGTTGTTGGCAAGCTGTAGAGCCCAGCAGATTGAAGCTGTGTATCAGCAGTAATCCACATTCGAGTTGAATGTGGGGTGGACGTAGGTCGGATTGACCGAACCACCTAAAAGCCTTGTGCCTCTCGTGTGTTTGATTGCTTGTTCAGCAGATCTTGTGTGTTTCATTAGGTGGATTGGCTGTGTTCGTCTAGTGTTCTTCTAATTCCGCATTTGATTCTAGGCCTAATTTTTAAATAGCCAGTTGATCTATTCACCCCCCCCCTCTAGATCCACATCCTGTGGTGATAGAGCCTTCCATCTAACTTCAACATGGTTGGCCAAGTATAATGCTAAGGTGGATTGCAGGCGAGGAAGTGTAACCTTTGGTGAACCAAGATACCCTGAACTATCTTTCTCTAGAAATAGCCAACCTAGACACCCTCTTCTCATCTCTGCCCTTCAAGCTCAAAAAATGATGAACAAAGGATGTGTTACATTTTTGGCTTCTGTCCTTATAACCGAACCCATGAAACCCATTCTGGAAGAAATATATGTTGTTAGGGAATATCCTGATGTATTTCTTAAGGAATTACCTGGCATACCATCTGAGAGAAAAGTTTCATTCTCAATCGATTTGATACCAGGAGTAGCCCATGTATCCAAAACTCCTTATAGAATGTCACCTACTGAGCTGAAGGAACTAAAAGAGCAACTGATGGAATTATTAGAGAAGGGATTCATCAGACCTGGTATGTCACCTTGGGGAGCACTTGTTCTTTTTGTGAAGAAGAAGGTGTTGTGCCCCTTGTGCTTTGTTGATGATGTGGTGTTTTAATGATAGCAACATAATTGAGTCACCACTTTGTCTTGAATATGTCTGATCTATTCTGTGGGAGATTGCATGAGTGTGCCATGTCTGAATTGTGAAGAATGCATGTGTATGCTTAAGTCATGCTGTGATAAATTGGTTTGTGCTCTGTTCTGTGCATTGCTTCTCTGCTGATAATGTTCATGTTGCAGTTCATTGGTACACAGTTTAACTGTGAGCATGGCATAGATCATGTCTGCATGTCTATCTTTCACTAATATGGGTGCAGTGTGATGGCTGCGTTGACGCAGTGGAACAGCTGGGTTGACGCCATGCTGCTTTGTCCCTTTTTTGTTGCTCATTAAGTCTTAAAGTTTGTACAGGGTAGTTCATGCATCAGTCTATTTGCCAAGTGTATACATCGGTCAGCATTGCATCTCGTTCGCAAAGTCCATACATTGCATAATGTTTGTCAAGCCAATACATTGCACTGTAGATGCATCGAAGGGAAGTATGCACATTGGTCTGTTCATATGAAGTCTGTACATTGGAAGTGTGTACAGTGGTCAGTTGCCTTCTCATAAGGTCTATACATCCAGTTGAACGCAAAGTCCACACATCGCTTCACATCATATGAAGTCTGTACAATGGAAGTATGTACAACGAACTGTTACACGCATCATTCCAGTTGTCTTCGTGTCGTTATTTGTTCCATCGCGTGCTGAACCCTACAGCATCTCATGCTGCTTTCTGTGCCACCTCGTGTCGCTCCTTCTGTGTCACCCCTTCATCTTCGAGTTGTTTCAGCCAGTGTCGTCCTCGTGTTCGAGTCATTTTCCTGTGTCTTCGTGTTATCTTTGGTTTTTATGTCTTCGTGTTATCTTTTGTTTTTATGTCTTCATTTTGTTTTTATGTCTTCGTGTTATCTTTTGTTTTTATGTCTTCGTGTTGTTTTTATGTCTTCATGTTATCTTTTGTTTTTATGTCTTCGTGTTATCTGTTGTTTTTTTGTCTTCGTGTTATCTTTTGTTTTTATGTCTTCGTTTTGTTTTTATGTCTTCGTGTTATCTTTTATTTTTATGTCTTCGTGTTGTTTTTATGTCTTCGTGTTATCTTTTGTTTTTATGTCTTCGTGTTATCTGTTGTTTTTATGTCTTCGTGTTATCTTTTGTTGTTATGTCTTCATGTTATCTTTTATTTTTATGTCTTCGTGTTATTTTTATGTTTGAGTCTTCATGTTAGTTCTATTTTTATGTCTTCGTGTTGTTTCTTTCTATCTTCGTCCAGGTTTTCTCTGATCGCGTGTTTTACTACCGTTTTACCTCGTGTCGTTCTCTCTTACCTCGTGCTGTTCTCATCTGACTTCGTGTCGTTATCCTTGTAGTGTTAGCTTTGATACTGTATGTACCTCGTGTTGTTCTCTGTTTATCTCGTGCTGTAGTCATCTTATGTACCCCGTGTCGTTTTCAGTAGAGTGCACCTTTTGCTGTTCTAATGTCTATACATTCATTTCTAAGTTCAAGTCTACACACTTGTTATCACATCTTAAGTCTATACACTCATGGCTAGCTGTTCAAGTCAATACACTCGTTGGCTAAGTCTTCAAAGTCTATACATTCTATCCTTCTGATTAATCTCCTATGACTGTGTGACAGGTACTGTTCGTGAAGCCTATACAGAGTGGGCACGTGATACGAGGCTGGCATCTGGCACGTGATCCGAGATGCAGAGGAGCCTCCACGTGGACTGAAGCATTTGGGCGGGAATCGTGGAGAGCACACGCCGCCCTAATCTGCTGCTGCTATATATATGTGTCTTCTTCCTCTGAAGAAGGGGTGTGGTAGAGAGTGACTGAAGTAGAAGCAGCCAGAAAAGAAGAAGAGGTGCAGAAGAGAAAGAAGAGATAGAGAAGGCTCAGAGCTAGATCGAGAGAGCAGAAGAAGAAAAAAGAAAGAGAGACAGTGAGATACAGAGAGTGAGAAGAAGGTGAAGGCAGAAGTTGTGAGAAGAAGAAGAAGTAAGAAAGAAGAAGAAGAAGAAAAGAGAGTTCGTGCTGGGAGAAAGAGAGAAGCAGTAGAAGAAGTTCCTGCTGGACCGTGGATCAAATCCAGGCCAGCCAGCTCCTGCGAGAGCCACATTTGATTTTATCTTTTCAGCTTTCTGTTGCTGGGTTTTGATTTTCTTTTGAACTATTCACTTGTTGTTCTTCCGATTGCCCTGTTGGGGATCGGGTTCCTCCTGTGGACTCAGGAGAAGGGAGATCTTGTGTCTTCGGTTTGCAAGTAGCTGGGTGCTACTTGTGGTTGGTTCCCTCCGGTGTGGAGGAAGAGAGACTTGCGTCTCTGGTTGCCTTTGACAGGGTGTCATCGGTTGTTTCCCTCCGGGTTGGAGGAAGGGAGATTTATCTCCGGTTGTGCTTCCCTCTGGGGTTCAGAGGAAGAGAGACTTGGGTCTCTAGGTTCCCCTCCGGTTTGGAGGAAGGGAGGTTTGTTCCTCCGGTTCTGGGCTTGTGGGTAGCAAGTCCAGGTGTTCCCTCCTGGTCTGGAGGAAGAGAGACCGTGTGTCTCTGGTTTCCAAGTGGCTGGGAGTCACTTGGGGTGTCCCTCCAGTTGGGAGGAAGAGGGGAGGTTGTTCCCCTGGTCAAGCTGTTTGGCAGCCATTGTTGCAGACTGAGTCTGCTGTGCTAGTGTTACTAGTGGAAGCCTCACTCTGGTTTGGAGTGAGGGGTGGACGTAGGTCTGTTGACCGAACCACCTAAAATCATCGTGCAGTGGTTTGTTTGATTTCCTGCTTCCGCTAGATGCATGCTAGGACCGTGATTTAATTGATTATCTATATCCTAGAGGTTAATTGAGTTTCTTATATGCTCACTTAATTGCTGCGCATTAGATGCTTGCTTAGGATCGTTTGAGGGCTTCTTGAGTTGCTGTCTTGCTTTGATCCTTCTAAGGTTCCTTAGGCTATTTCTGCAACAGTTTTAATTCCGCATTACTGAGCATTAGAGTTTTAATTAGGCCATATTTGTAGAGGGATACATTCACCCCCCCTATGTATCCGGGCCTTACATTCTAACACTTGGTATCAGAGCGGTGTCTGCATACAAGGTCCAGCGACCTGCAGATTCGATCTTGCTATCTTAAGTGCTAATTTGTTTTTAGTGCATAATTGTTCCTGTTGCCTTGAACTTATTCGCTATTTGTTTTTCAATGGCTTTACCACCCCTCTTTAATGGTTCTGGTTTCAGTCAGTGGTACACTGCTTTACATGCCTATGTAAATTCTGCTAATCCTGATTTGTGGAAATTAATTTCACAAGGTCCTCACACATTACCAACGAAAGAGTCCAAATGGACCGACAGACACAGATCAAAGGATGGAGAAAATCAGAAAGCCTTTAACCTGTTGAAAGCAGCTACTGACAGAGCCTTATGGTCTTGTCTTCATAATTGCAGCTCAGCAAAGGACATCCTGGATAGGCTGAAGCAATTTCACAGGGTAAACGAGGACAACTGCATGATGGCTAACAGAAGTAATCCAATTGACAGCAATCAAGGCAGCAGTCAGACTGAAGATGATGATGATGAGGTAAATTTCTTCGAGAATTTTTCTCTAGAAGATTGGGAGAATGCTTGTGCTGAATTATTTGAATCTCATGAACTGTTAAGAAAATAGTATAAAAAATTGAAGAAGGGTACTGGTTTAGATAGTTCAAGTTCTCCTTGTAGAAAGTGTGTTGAATTGAAAAATATTCATGATGCCTGTATGTCTGATTCTCTAATGTTGAAGAAACAAATTTCTTTATTGAAAACTGAGAATCAAGATCATGTGAAAGAAATCTCTGAACTTGAAAAGAAGCTTAGTCTAGCTAGTCATGATTCTGTTCAGAGCAAGGATTTGCTGAAAGAAATTGAATGTGTTAAGTCTGAATTAAACAAGCTAAAATCTGAAAATGACTCTCTTAAAGAGTTCTCCAATAAAAATGATGAAAAATCAGAGAAACTTAGACAGGAGAACAAATTGCTGATTGAAAAGCTTAATGCCATAAAATCTGTAAACATAGAATTATAGAAAGATTCTGAAAAATAACAGGAAATGTTTCATGAATGTCAGTCTCTCTCAGATGAATGGGCGGTTGATGCTGATCTCCTAGAGTAGAATGGTAAACTGCAAGAGGAAATCAATGAGTTGAAACATCTAAACACCCAGTTGACAGATAGGCTAATAACAATGGAAAAAGGCAAGTGTCTGAGTGCGGATAATTCTGATAGGTTGATGAATGCTGAACAAGAAATTGAGAGTCTAAAAACCATCAACTTAATGTTAAATGGAAATGTCAGTTGCAGTGAACAGAAAATAGCTGGATATGAGCTTACTATCACATCCCTTCAACAAGAAGTTGATGATCTTTACAAGTCCTTATCTGAAGCTGACAAGGAAATAGAATTAAAACAGGAAGTAGAAAAACTCAAAAGTCTGAATGATGCCTTGCATCAACAAGTAATTTACTGTGAAATAGATTTGTCCAAATATGAAGCTAAAATTGCTGATTTGAATTTTGAGATTAAAGATTTGAAAGATTCTCTATCAAAATTTGTCAAAGGTAAGGACAATCTGAATAAGCTTCTTGGAAAGAGTGATAACTTTGAGAGAAAGGGACTGGGCTATAGTCCGAGAAAGAAAAAGAGTAATGGGAATGAAACATCTACTGTTTTTGTCAAAGCCACCAATCAGAACACAACCTCTGCTCCTTCTGTTTTCAAATTCACTGTACAAAAATCCACTGTAAAACCCAAAACTGTGGAAAAAAATCAAAAACTGAAAAAGGATGAAACTTCACAGAAGAAGGATAAAGACACTCCTGTTACTATAAAGAAGGCTACACACAATTCACATGATCTCTCACACACTCACATTAAAAAGGGTTCATGTTATTATTGTGGGAAAGGAGGTCACATAATGGAGGATTGTGGATTAATGTTAAAGGATGAGCATGCTAGTAGAACTTTACATTCTAGAAACTCTTTTGATAGAAACCATGTTGCTAGGAAGCCTGATGCTTCATGTTATTATTGTGGGAAACATGGTCATCTCATGAGTGATTGTTTTATCATGAAAGAAGACAACAAACTACAAGCCAGGTCTTCCATGCACTTTCATGATCCATATGGATCTAAACACAGTTCTAGTCAGCACATTGTGTGCTTCAACTGCAATAAGCCTGGGCACAAGGCTGCTGAGTGCTGGTTTAGATCTACTTGGGGTAAAAATATTTTTCATAGAAGAAATTCTTTTGCTTGCTCCCACTGTGGGAAAAATGGGCATACAGTCAAGGACTGTTGGTATGTTCAAAAGAACTATGTTAAACCCCATTTTGTCAAATTCCCTGCAAAACCTTTTGTGAAAATTTCATGCTATAACTGTGGGAAGCCAGGCCATAAATCTACTGAATGTTGGATGGTTAAGAACAAGCATCAAACTGCTCATGCATATAATAGAAATTCTTATGAACATGTTTATAAACATCACCCTGCTGTCAATATGCATCATAAGAATCAAACACCAGCCATTTCATGTAGATACTGTGGAAAATTTGGACATTCTATGGATGACTGTTCACTGATGAAATTTGATGATAATGTTGCAATGAAAATGTTTAGAAAACCTGTCAGGGCTAACGCAGGACCCAAAGCTGCTTGGGTCCCTGCAGGATCAAGATGATCAAATACTTTGCAGGTGTGCCTTGGAGGGAGAAATAAAAGGGGTTAACCAAGGCACTCAAAAAGAAAATCCCAGGACTCAATTCAGGTCAGTTCTGAAATCTGTTTCAATTTCATTATCTGAAATTGTTGTTTTGCTTGGTTGATTTTTGATGTTCTTCTCATGCTGTTGTTTGCACTAAACAAATGAGATTGCTTTGCACTGCATATGTCATTTGCATGACCATCATGATATATTAAATGGAACAGTGCTGAAGGGCATATGGAGTATGTCTGGATGCTACTGCCATGTGTGAGGTGGTCCTTGGACCGAGTCCTCCGCCTAGTACCATGGGTCTAGTTCTCATATAGAGCAGTGTATTGCATATCATAAATTTGAAGAAAATAAAATTCAAAAAGAAATGATTCATTGCACATCATGCATTTTGTCAGGGGGAGCTAGTTTGTTGTTGATTGATCATCATGCTCTCCTTGTTAGAATTGTTACATACTGCATATGTAGGATAGTGCATATCATAAAATTTTGAAAAAAATCTAAAAAGAAATTCACTACACTTAGACAGGGGGAGCATTCCTATTTCATATCTTCTTCACCTCATGAACTCCTTTTGTTTAAGTAACCTGATTCATTCTCTTGACTATGCGCTATTCAACTGTATTCTCTGCTGATATCTCTAAAATAGCTGATCAGTCTGTATTCCAGACTCAGCTACTGTCTGATGATAAAAATCTCTTTTGATGCTCTTCTCTATTGCTGATTTACTCTTCCACCAGCTTGTACTCTTCCTTCATATACCTCTTAGCTAGTGTGACTACTTTGGCTCCATTATTGAGTTGTTGGTCAGCTAAATTTATTGTTCTGATCTGAGGAACTTAAGCTGCATGTCATAAAATTCAGTCTGAGATTTTGGCAGAAACTCCTATCATATGGATTTAAGAATTATCACTGAATCAGACTGATATAAGATTAATGTATTCTCAGCTTTGTAATTAAATGAATTGAAAATATCTGTTGATGAGGTTTAATAAACTTTAACCTCTTGTGTCATGTAATCCTTAAAGTCTCTCATCTGATATCTGAAATTTGAAATCTAGGCTACTTTGGTAGAGATACATAGAGTGAGTGGTTTGGTTAAACATTTAACTTGAAAAAGTTGACTAAATAAAAAATTGTGAATTCAGAGCAATGACTCGGTCACTGAGAAACTGAGTTCTTTATCAATGAAATAAAGTAACTCATGTCATGAGGTGCCACAGTTATCTCTGATAAAAATTTAGTGAAACAAAACCTGACAGAGCAATAGCTTATTTGTGTTGAGTAGCTGGGGAGTCTGGCCTCTGATAAAGGTGTCTTCTCATGTAAAAAGACACTCATATTGCTAACTCTGCTCTCAAAGTGAGAGGCACTGCCAGTTATCACACTGAGTAACTGGGTCACTTCAACTAAGACTTGTTGTGCCTCATGTAAAAAGGTGTTGATCAACTTAAATTACTCAGGAAAAATATAATGTGCTTCAAATAAAATTATCTTGAAAAATCTGTCAACTCATGTTCTTGAAAAAATGTTTAATTTCAGTACTAACCTGTGTATTTTTCAAAGGAGCAATTGAGATCTTATGTGTAAGATAAAAGATGATTGTTTTTGAGTGTTTTTCTGACTATTTGGTTCACTTTTATTAAAACTTGGATTCAGATATGAGCATTGAGTTTAATTTGGCAAAGTTGGTATACATCAAAATTAAATCAGATTGATTAAGTTGCCACTTCATAATTCTTTATGATAGAAGAGTCTACATCTTTTAAGACTTATTGAAGTGATATATGCATTCAAATCCCTCATGATCAGATTCTTGCATGATCAACAAAGTGAACTTCTCTCTTATCAGTTGACTGATTCCATCTGCATTTTTCTGACCATACAAATGTGAGGTGCCACTCCCATTATTACCTTGTTCACATGCAGCCCTCTGAACTTCAGAATCCTTATGGTGGTGGATTTCAGATTGATTCCTGAGATGTATTTCTCTCCACACTGTTGGAATCTTCCATCTTGTTCTGCAATAAGTTCTGATTCTGTGGTATTTTCACCAGAATTCAGATTCTTTGAAATGGCTGATTTCAGATTGATTTATTGGATAACCAGAGTCCATTCTTGTGCTTCAGGGGGAGTTATGGTTTATTTACTTCTAAAGGTAGAGTAGTCAATCATGCATGTTGATAGGGGGAGAGCTGTTTCATTGTCATAAGGGAGATCTTCATTTTTTTTAAGAACTATGACTCATTCTCTACATTTATGTGCTGTCTTTGTGTGCTGCTTTTATGTGCTACAGTTGACTATCAAATCATTTCCCTTCTTTTTGATTCTGTCAAAGGGGGAGAATAGTTTGATGAGTCAGTGTGACTCATTATGTTGCCATCATCAAAAAGGGGGAGATTGTTGTGCCCCTTGTGCTTTGTTGATGATGTGGTGTTTTAATGATAGCAACATAATTGAGTCACCACTTTGTCTTGAATATGTCTGATCTATTCTGTGGGAGATTGCATGAGTGTGCCATGTCTGAATTGTGAAGAATGCATGTGTATGTTTGAGTCATGCTGTGATAAATTGGTTTGTGCTCTGTTCTGTGCATTGCTTCTCTGTTGATAATGTTCATGTTGCAGTTCATTGGTACACAGTTTAACTGTGAGCATGGCATAGATCATGTCTGCATGTCTGTCTTTCACTAATATGGGTGCGGTGCAATGGCTGCGTTGACGCAGTGGAACAGCTGGGTTGACGTCATGCTGCTTTGTCCCTTTTTTGTTGCTCATTAAGTCTTAAAGTTTGTACAGGGTAGTTCATGCATCAGTCTATTTGCCAAGTGTATACATCGGTCAGCATTGCATCTCGTTCGCAAAGTCCATACATTGCATAATGTTTGTCAAGCCAATACATTGCACTGTAGATGCATCGAAGGGAAATATGCACATTGGTCTGTTCATATGAAGTCTGTACATTGGAAGTGTGTACAGTGGTCAGTTGCCTTCTCATAAGGTCTATACATCCAGTTGAACGCAAAGTCCACACATCGCTTCACATCATATGAAGTCTGTACAATGGAAGTATGTACAACGAACTGTTACACGCATCATTCCAGTTGTCTTCGTGTCGTTATTTGTTCCATCGTGTGCTGAACCCTACAGCATCTCGTGCTGCTTTCTGTGCCACCTCGTGTCGCTCCTTGTGTGTCACCCCTTCGTCTTCGAGTTGTTTTCAGCTAGTGTCGTCCTCGTGTTCGAGTCGTTTTCCTGTGTCTTCGTGTTATCTTTTGTTTTTATGTCTTCGTGTTATCTTTTGTTTTTATGTCTTCGTGTTATTTTTATGTCTTCGTGTTATCTTTTGTTTTTATGTCTTCGTGTTATCTGTTGTTTTTATGTCTTCGTGTTATCTTTTGTTTTTATGTCTTCGTTTTGTTTTTATGTCTTCGTGTTATCTTTTATTTTTATGTCTTCGTGTTGTTTTTATGTCTTCGTGTTATCTTTTATTTTTATGTCTTCGTGTTATCTTTTATTTTTATGTCTTCGTGTTATTTTTATGTTTGAGTCTTCATGTTAGTTCTGTTTTTATGTCTTCGTGTTGTTTCTTTCTATCTTCGTCCAGGTTTTCTCTGATCGCGTGTTTTACTACCGTTTTACCTCGTGTCGTTCTCTCTTATCTCGTGCTGTTCTCGTCTGACTTCGTGTCGTTATCCTTGTAGTGTTAGCTTTGATACTGTATGTACCTCGTGTCGTTCTCTATTTATCTCGTGCTATAGTCATCTTATGTACCCCGTGTCGTTTTCAGTAGAGTGCACCTTTTGCTGCTCTAATGTCTATACATTCATTTCTAAGTTCAAGTCTACACACTTGTTATCACATCTCAAGTCAATACACTCATTGGCTAAGTCTTCAAAGTCTATACATTCTATCCTTCTGATTAATCTCCTATGACTGTGTGACAGGTACTGTTCGTGAAGCCTATACAGAGTGGGCACGTGATACGAGGCTAGCATCTGGCACGTGATCCGAGATGCAGAGGAGCCTCCACGTGGACTGAAGCATTTGGGCGGGAATCGTGGAGAGCACACGCCACCCTAATCTACTGCTGCTATATATATGTGTCTTCTTCCTCTGAAGAAGGGGTGTGGTAGAGAGTGTCTGAAGTAGAAGCAGCCAGAAAAGAAGAAGAGGTGCAGAAGAGAAAGAAGAGATAGAGAAGGCTCAGAGCTAGATCGAGAGAGCAGAAGAAGAAAAAAAGAAAGAGAGACAGTGAGATACAGAGAGTGAGAAGAAGGTGAAGGCAGAAGTTGTGAGAAGAAGAAGAAGTAAGAAAGAAGAAGAAGAAGAAAAGAGAGTTCGTGCTGGGAGAAAGAGAGAAGCAGTAGAAGAAGTTCCTGCTGGACTGTGGATCAAATCCAGGCCAGCCAGCTCCTGCGAGAGCCACATTTGATTTTATCTTTTCAGCTTTCTGTTGCTGGGTTTTGATTATCTTTTGAACTATTCACTTGTTGTTCTTCCGATTGCCCTGTTGGGGATCGGGTTCCTCCTGTGGACTCAGGAGAAGGGAGATCTTGTGTCTTCGGTTTGCAAGTAGCTGGGTGCTACTTGTGGTTGGTTCCCTCCGGTGTGGAGGAAGAGAGACTTGCGTCTCTGGTTGCCTTTGACAGGGTGTCATCGGTTGTTTCCCTCCGGGTTGGAGGAAGGGAGATTTATCTCCGGTTGTGCTTCCCTCTGGGGTTCAGAGGAAGAGAGACTTGGGTCTCTAGGTTCCCCTCCGGTTTGGAGGAAGGGAGGTTTGTTCCTCCGGTTCTGGGCTTGTGGGTAGCAAGTCCAGGTGTTCCCTCCTGGTCTGGAGGAAGAGAGACCGTGTGTCTCTGGTTTCCAAGTGGTTGGGAGTCACTTGGGGTGTCCCTCCAGTTGGGAGGAAGAGGGGAGGTTGTTCCCCTGGTCAAGCTGTTTGGCAGCCATTGTTGCAGACTGAGTCTGCTGTGCTAGTGTTACTAGTGGAAGCCTCACTCTGGTTTGGAGTGAGGGGTGGACGTAGGTCTGTTGACCGAACCACCTAAAATCATCGTGCAGTGGTTTGTTTGATTTCCTGCTTCCGCTAGATGCATGCTAGGACCGTGATTTAATTGATTATCTATATCCTAGAGGTTAATTGAGTTTCTTATATGCTCACTTAATTGCTGCGCATTAGATGCTTGCTTAGGATCGTTTGAGGGCTTCTTGAGTTGCTGTCTTGCTTTGATCCTTCTAAGGTTCCTTAGGCTATTTCTGCAACAGTTTTAATTCCGCATTACTGAGCATTAGAGTTTTAATTAGGCCATATTTGTAGAGGGATACATTCACCCCCCCTCTGTATCCGGGCCTTACATTCTAACAGAAGGATGGATCTATGAGGTTATGCATTGACTATAGGCAGTCGAACCAATTGACTATCAAGAATAAGTACCCTCTGCCACGAATTGATGAACTATTTGATCAAATATTTAGAGCTCATTATTTCTCTAAGATTGACCTCAGGTCGGGTTATCATCAACTGAGAATCAAGGAAGAAGATAATTATAAGACAGCATTCAGGAGTAGATATGGACACTATGAATTTGTTGTCATACCTTTTGGGCTGACTAATGCACCTGCAGCCTTTATGCAACTTATGAATAGTGTGTTCCGACCCTATTTAGATCAATTTGTGGTGGTATTTATTAATCATATATTGATATACTCTAAAACTAAGGAAGAACATGAAGCACATTTGAGGATTACCATGTAGATATTAAAAGAGAATCAATTATATGCTAACTTGAGCAAATGTGAGTTCTTGTTAAAAGAAATTCTATTTCTCGGTCATGTGATATCTAAGGAAGGTATTTCTGTTGACCCTTCAAAGGTAGAAGCTGTCAATAGCTGGGAAAGGCCTACAAAATGTGACCGAAATCTAAAGTTTTCTAGGATTG
Source organism: Amorphophallus konjac (assembly GCA_022559845.1). Classification (NCBI taxonomy): domain Eukaryota; kingdom Viridiplantae; phylum Streptophyta; class Magnoliopsida; order Alismatales; family Araceae; genus Amorphophallus; species Amorphophallus konjac. Next base: position 84,776,003 of record CM040129.1, on the reverse strand, counting down.
ACTGGTTACTATAGGAAATTCATCAAAGACTTCTCTAAAATTACCGTGCCATTGACTAGACTAACAAGGAAGGAAAATTCTTATGTATGGGCTGAGGAATGTGAGAAGAGTTTTCAAACTCTAAAGGAGCGCTTGACAACTGCACCTGTTCTTACTCTGCCTATTGCGGGAGGAGGATTCGAGGTATATGTTGATGCTTCGGGAATTGGCCTACGTTGTGTATTAATGCAACAAGGCAAGGTGATAGCTTATGCATCTAGGCAACTGAAAACCCACGAAGTTAATTACCCTATGCATGATCTAGAATTAGCCGCAGTAGTCTTTGCTCTAAAGATATGGAGGCTTTATTTATATGGTGAGCAGTTCATTATCTATTCTGACCATAAGAGTTTAAAATATCTATTTTCTCATAATGAGCTCAACATGAGACAAAGAAGATGGTTAGAATATTTGAAAGATTTTGACTTTTCTATTCAATACCATCCTAGAAAATGTAATGTTGTGGCTGATGCTCTTAGTAGAAAGTCGAGGGCTCTATTATCAAGTTTGATGATTAATGAATGACAATTGTTGGAGCAATTTACAAGATTAAATTTAAATGTGGAACCAAAGGAGGAACGAGTCTTGATTGCCAATATAAGGGTACAACCAGAAATGTTCTCTGAAATAAAAGAGTAACAAGATAACGATCCTTTATTAGTTGAAATTTCTGAAAATTTGAGCCAAAGGCCTGATTTTCAACTAACAAATGATGGGAGATTATTATTTCGAGGAAGAACTTGTGTGCCTGATAGTAACAAAATCAAGAAGAATATAATGGAAGAAGCGCACCAATCCAGGTATACTATTCATCTAGGAGCCACTAACATGTACCAAGATTTGAAAAGAAATTTTTGATGGCCAAATATTAAAAGAGAAGTGGCTGAGTTTGTGAGCCGTTGCTTGACATGTCAACAAGTAAAGGAAGAACATCTCAGACCTGCTGGTAAATTGTAACCTCTGGAAATACTGGAGTGGAAGTGGGAAAGCATTTGTATGGATTCCATTATGGGATTGCCCAAAACTAGAGGAGGACTTGATGCAATCTGGGTAATAGTGGACCGATTAACCAATTCTGCTCACTTCCTACCCATCAAAAGTAAGTGGACGGTGGATATATTGGCAGCTTTATACATCAAGGAAGTGGTAAGATTACATAGCATTCCTTCATCTATAATTTTTGATAGAGAACCTAGATTTACTTCTCACTTTTGGAAGGGATTGCAATCTTCACTGGGAACGAGATTAAATTTTAGTACATCTTTTCACCTGCAGACAGATGGTCAGACAGAAAGAACTAATCAAATCATAGAAGACATGCTTAGAGCGTGCATGATAGATTTTGTTGGTACTTGGCATGAACATTTACAATTGATTGAGTTCTCCTATAATAATAGCTACTGTAGAGACAGGAAAATTGTTCCTATGTCACGTACCACCTTCTCTATTTATTTTTTGGGGAAGTCGTCCCGCACCCGTGGAGGCCTGCAAACACCAAGAAACAAGGGGTGTCAAGAGGAGTCCCGGGTGTTACCCTAGGGGACAACCCTTCGATGCTTAAGTCAGCAACGGTTTAATGGAGAACAGAGAAGAGAAAAGTGAGAGAGAGGTGTGGAGGCTGTAGTAGAGGATCAGAGAGATAGGTCAGCCTTTACCATGAGTGCTCACCGCTCCTAGTGGGCACTCAGAGAGTGCTCGCTGAGTGGTAAGGTCGTGTAAGAGGGATTCTCTCTCTGGATGTATGGCGTGGCCTCTCTATCGTTGCAGTAGATCTGGTTGCTCTCTTCTCTATAGGTAGCTTTTTTGGCAGAAGTATCCACCGTGTCCGCGTCTTCCCTATAGATCTCCTCTTTATAGGGGTTGTCTTGGAGCGGGGAGGCCTTATCCCTTGACAGGGAAGGCGTAAGTAGCGGAGTAACGCTTTCTCGCTATAGTGGCATGAGTTTCCCGTTGGAGGGTGATTGTCCCGACATCGACTGGTCCCGGGGCAAATCTTACGGCGCTCATGGGGCGTGCTTGCCCTTCATGGGGTCAAGGCCGATGTCGTGGGGGCAACGGTCGGTTGCCGGAGAACTATCCGGCGGTCAATGCGCTTATGGCATTTTTAGGCGTTGTAGAATCTGATGCCGAGTTAGATTGGGCCGCGCCCTGATGGGCCGTACCTGCTGGGCGTAATGTAAAAGCGGGATCAGTTTAGGCCCATCATTATTGGGCCGATCTTGGGCCGAACTAGATTTACCCTCCTCATTTCCCCCCTACTCTCAGTTGCCGAGCACTTTGCAGGGGACTAAGAGTCGAACATGAGAGGGTATGTTGGAGCGTAAGACTCAAGGTCGATTCGTCTGAGGCGCGAGCGTTGATGAATCTGACGGCAAGCTTGGCGCACAAGGCACCTTGGGTGGTGGCAGGTGCTACTGTTGTAATCATATCGTAGGTCTTATTTTGTCTGGGAGCGCGGGCTCCGAACGGGCGTTGGGCATTGGTGGCCGTACCACGATAGTGACAAGCACCTTTTCACCTGCCCCTCGGTTTGGAAGTGCCAGTCTGTCGTGGGCGGTTATAAGGATGATCACGGGGCATCCCCAGAGACTCTATCCTCGTTGATCGCCGTGCTCGTCGTAGGTCTCTCCTTCCTCCGGTGGGTAAGGATCTTCTTTTCTTTTGTGTCTTTCGCCTTTCGTCGTCATGCCCCCTCGTAGGGGAACCTTCATGCCAGCCCCTCTTCTTCTGTCGAGGAAGTGGTGCTTGAGCGTGGTAGCGCTCCGAGCACCTCAGGTGCCGGAGCCAGTCATCCTGGTTCCCCACCGTTAGTGGTGTATAGGGTGGTTCGAGGGCTGCGAGAAGCTTTCCAGATTCTACCCGACTTTGACATCATTTTCCCGACTGTAGATGACAATCGGATGAGTCTCCCTTCGGGCGGACTTATGGTCCCTGTGGCATCTTTCCAGGTGGGCTTTCGCCTGCCCGTTCACCCCTTTATTATGTCTGTCCTTCATCATTATGGTCGGCACCCAGGGGAGATATCCACCAACTCCCACCACATCCTCTGTGGGTTTGTCTATGCGTGTTGGAGAGCATCGGTGGAGCCAAGCATCCATCTTCTTTGACAATTTTACTATCTTCAGCGCTGCCCTTCCGATACGGCTTATGCCTATTTCAAGGCCCGGACCGGTCAGAACCTTGTCCAAGTCTCTACCACTGCGGCCAACCTCAAGGGCTGGTCGCAGCATTATGTGTACCTTGTCAGGTCTAGCGACCATGATTCCTCCAGTAGTTGGAGGCATAGGGGCTTCCGTCCTGTCTGGGTCGATAGGAAGCCCCCGGCCAACGCTGAGGACCGTAAGAAGGTTGAAGCCATCCAAGATTGCTCCGGGAGCTGGGGCTAAGTCCTCCATTGTTGCAGGGTACTGACCTCGACTTGTCATCAAGTTGCACAGATGGCGAATTGGGCTTATCCAATCTTGGTCTGATTTCAGGAGCACCTGAGAGTCCGGCGTGGAGCTACGAGGTAATCTGACTACCGCGGTGTGCTCCTCGCCTCATGGATCACGTTGAGCCAGGGGCGGGCCAGGTGATAGTTGCCGCCCCCCATGCCGAGGTAGCATTTACGCCAGGTCGGCTTCAATATCCGGTCCCTGTGGGCATCCCCCTGGTGAGACCAACAGTAGCTTCGTCCGCTAGCGGGGGATCCAGCACTCAGAGGGGTGCCCCCGAAGAGACTGCCAGTGCTGCTGAAGCTGAGTCGGCCATGGCTGGTGGCAGTCGTGCCCTACCTTCCAAGGATGAGCTGGCGGCGTTGGATAATCGACGTCGCTTGAGGAAGAGGGGCAGAGTTTATGCCCCGGCCTGAAGTCGGGCTCCGCCGCCGTCGTCTGGGCTGCCTCCATCCAAGGCACCACCACCGCCGCTAGCTGAAGAGTCAGTCATTTCTCCACCCGCACCACCCCCATGGAGGAGGGTCGCGACACGGGCAAAGCTCCAGTTGCTGATGACGCCAATCAGCCTCCGCCGTTGGCAGTTTCCCCGCGTGCTTAATTCCTACCCCCTGAGGATGCTATGGTTGGGCAGGCATGAATCACGATGGTCGTTGACCATATGGGGCGGAGCGTAGGATGGGGCGAGCGCACCGGGGTGTTCGGCCTTGGAGCCGAGAGGGAGCTGACGGACCTAGCCGCGAGGAGCGTGTGCTCGGTCATCAGGGCCTTCGGCTTGTGAAGGTACCACTTTAGTGGTCTTGCTCGGGAGTTGGAGGCCACTCAGGCTACCTAGGTGGAGCTTTCGGCCAACTGCGAGGTGCTCAAAGGGCGTTTGCAGGCTTCGGAGGCTGAAAACGCCAGGCTCCGCGAACAGCTAAATCTGTGGGGGTTGGCCCTCGCCAGGATGGAGCGGGACCGTGACTTCTTCCGTGTTCGGGCTGAGATGGTTGAAGCCCGCACAGTCAAGCTGGGGGCTCAAGTCCAAGCTGTGGAAGCCCAGGCTGAGGAGGTCGAGGCGCAACTTGCTGGGCTTCACTCGTCGATGTCCACCGCTGGCGAGGAGGCGGTGGAAAGCTTTCGCTCTTCTTCAGCATCCCGGGATGAATTGACCGCGGTGGCCTTGGAGTATTTCGGGTCGGCCCGTGACCATGGCTTACGGGAGGGCTGGAACGCTGCTATCGTGGCCATGGCCGAGAAGCTGGGTTCCTCAGTTCCGTCCCTCCCTCCCCCTTAACCTTTCTATGGTGCGGAGGCTAGTGATGGCGAAGAGGAGGCTAGCGGCGAGGAGGCCGGGGCCGAGGCGCTGGCAACGGGGCCGAGCACAGACGTGCGAGCATCTGTCGACGTACCATTGGTTGAGGAGCATGTGGTGGACCCAGTCGGACCCTCACCTTCCTCTGAAGTTGTTGTTACACGTGAGCCCAAGGAGGTAGGCTCATGTGATGATGTTACCGGGGCGGACCCTTAGGAGGGCACCTCTAGTTGTTCTTTTGAATTTCTTTCTATCTTTGTTGAGGTGGTTGCCTCCTCTCTGTAATCTTTTGGCTTTTGAATGAAGGACTTTCCTTATTTTTGCAAATCCCAAAATCTCTTCCGTGTACTTCCCTCCCTTCTGAACGGCTACGAGATCCTCAGGGGATATGAAATGGCGCCCTTGAGGGTTACTCCAGAAGGGCATGACTTTCGGGATCCGTCGCTTTAGTTTCCGTGGATTTGCTTGGGATGGTAGGAGTTCTTTAACCTTCTGGAGACTTCCATCCTTCCTATAAATAGCCACCTTCATCCCGCCCCCCCGGTGTCAAAGCCTCGAAGGAGAAGGCCTCGTAGGATGTCGTCGGGAGAGTCGGGCACCTCATCGGACGATGAATCTCTGCAGGCTCGTCGTCAACCCTTGATCCTTCGGAGGGAGCCTCCTCCGGCACCGTAGCGGCTGTGGCCGGAGCTGGGAGCGCATGGCCCTGGCTCCGAGGACTACAGGCTCAGATACTTGGACGGCTGGAGGCTTTGGATAAGGTCAACCGCTTGTACGCCGGCAGGGGGCTTCTGCTTCTTGAGCCGGACAGGTTCAATCCTTAAGGGAACAGAGGATACCTTTGTATTTACCCCCTCTACTTCTGAATGAAATCCTTCCTTCTTTTCACTGCCTTCTCGTTGCATGGTTATGACTGCTTCCTTTCGTGCTTCTTGGTCTGCAGATGTGTGACGAAGTATCTTCACAAGCTAAGGAGAGTGCTTCTCTGCTCGAGGATGATGGTAAGCGGGGCAGTAGGGCTTGCTTGCTAGTTTGCAGGCATGGTCAGTATGCTGCGTCGGTCTCCGTAATGTGTAGGCCTTTTTGCTCCACTGCCCCCCGTCAACCTAGGATGGACGGGTCGACCGATCTCGCTTCCGGGTGCAGGTATCTTCGCTAGTGGCATCCCTATTGGTCCGCTTCAACAGAACAAAAGGGATGCTAGGTGTGGTCTCCTGACGTGGGGAGTTCGTCCCTCTTCTCTGGCATAGGTGGCTTCCCCAACTGGTCCACTTCATCAAAACAAGCAGGCTGAGAAGCTATCGTATGTTACTGCCATGAGGGGTTAGGGATAGGGTCCTACTTCTGGTACCTTGCCTTTTTGTGTGTCTGCACGACTGCTGTGCGAGAGCGGTGTTTTGGGATTTTGGCAGCTTGTATTGCTTCTAGATTTTCAGTTTGGATTTTTGGCAGCTTGTATTCTAACTCAAGAAATAAAATTCTCCAGTTTGCGTTCATGTTGTTCTATACCTTTTGATGGAAGACTCCTGCATGTCTTCGGGTGGCTTTTCGGTGTGCAGTATTTGCGTCCTCTGTTTGCTTACTGCCATCATTTTTTAGGGGAGCGGTGCTCGCCCTTAGGGAACCCGTAGGCTACCTTGTCATTTTCAAGGGGAGCCATGCCCACCTCTAGGGAACCCGTAGGTTGCCTTCTCATTTTCAAGGGGAGCCGTGCCAGCCTCTAGGGAACCCGTAGGTTACCTTCTCATTTTCAAGGGGAGTCATGCTCGCCTCTAGGGAACCCGTAGGTTACCTTCTCATTTTCAAGGGGAATCGTGCCCGCCTCTAGGGAACCCGTAGGTTACCTTCTCATTTTCATGGGGAGCCGTGCTCGCCTCTAGGGAACCCGTAGGTTACCTTCTCATTTTCAAGGCGACCCATGCTCGCCTCTAGAGAACCCGTAGGTTACCTTCTCATTTTCATGGGGAGCCATGCTCGCCTCTAGGGAACCCGTAGGTTACCTTGGTGGAGTATGGCTAGGTTACCTTGGTGGAGTATGGCTGGTGACTATTCACTGGAAGAATTTTCTGAGGTTTACAGAATTTCACGTCCTTGGTACCTCTTCCCCCCCCCCCAGCATTGCCAGCCTATACGCTCCTTTGCCAAGTACTTCCTGTCACGTCCCGAGCACAGAAGATTACCCATGGCGCGACAGTCCTCTATATAGAACCAAAGCGAGCTAGCTATTTGATGGAATTCTTCCTTTGACAATTAATAGAGTGCGCAATTCTTTGAAGAATAAATTTGAGATTTTGAGCTGATCATTATTTCAACTAACCAAATGACAATTACATACATTTCCCGGGTCCGACTACTAGGCTTTAAGCCCTTATTACAGTTCTAATCAATTGGACTAATACAATTGACATAGTGAACTAATACAACTGACATCTGACGTAACTGGATACAACTGACATAAGTGGGATTACAATAACACAATTCACATGACAATATGATAACTCAGTGCTAACACTCATCACTCAGTCTCATTCCCCTCCGAGTGTTGGTTGTCATCCAAATCACCTGAAAATGTTAGAAACAACTGGATGGGCGAATCGCTCAGTAGGATTTACATCTCAAGATTGAACATGCTTTAAGTGGTTTACAAGTTCAATTAATGTAAGTAAATCTATGCATGTAGACAAGTAGATATCAAGGATTGTAAAATTGACAAGAGCAGTCAAGTGAGAGTATATAGATTCCAACTTCATTGATACAGCAGTAGCAAGAGATATCAAGCAAGTAATAACTGAAATTAACAACAATTTTCTAAAAATGGTAAGAACTCATATCAAGCAAGTAATAGTAAGCAATGTAATTTCAAGCATGTAGAATTGGAATTGGCTATTTATCAATTTCATTCAAGCAAATACGTTTACCCTTCTGCGGGTCTCAAGTCAATCAATCAAGTAATATCACAGGAATGAGTGGAATGCCTAAAGTCTAGCAAGAAAGTACTCCGGTGTAATGCCAAACACCATGGTCAATAAACTCCCATGGGCACAAGTACCTTCGGGTGCTCCTCTCAGGACAAGACCGGGCTCTACATGCATAGCATTGGTCATGTTTGTCAACATCCACTCTCATTTATAGCCAATATGGAATTTTAAGGGTTGACCTGGTAGGATATATATAAGGTGGATTATAGAACGGAATCCAAGGCGTATCGTTATGTAGGGACAAACTAGGAGTAAAAACCAGCAAGTTTTGATACATGGAAAAACTAGGTGAGATTGGTGCCTTGTAGGCTACCTGACATGTTCAGAAATGACATCCTTACAACAGGGTGCCCTTCCTGTGAACTATACAGGGCTTAGGAAACCCAGTCAGGGGTTAAATGGCGCCTCTCAGGCTGCCATTTATCGGTGAATGGCGTCCTAAAACCAGGGCGCATCATTCGGGGGTTCAAGGTCTCGAAAAAACTAAAACTCGGGGTCCGTTTAATAGGCGCCCAGGTCATTGCCATCTTCTTGAAATTGGCGCCCAGCGGGCTGCCATCTTCTTGAAATTGGCACCCACACCCCTGCCATTTCTTAAGTGATAGGCGCCCTAGGGTCAGCCACGTATTAACAGGTTTACAGGGTCAGGCTTAGTAGGCACCTAGGGGGCTACCATCTCTTCGAAATTGGCGCCCAGGGGGCTGCCATCTCTTAGAAAATGCCACCCTGGGGGCTGCCATGTTTTACTGACAGGCGCCCAAGGGTCAGGTGCCTATCAAACATGATGTCCAGTTATCTAGGTTTGACTGATGCCTCATAGAAGGCGCCCATACCCCTACCACCTTCTAGGAATTGGCGCCCCAGGGGCTGCCACCTTTCAATAGAAGGCGCCCCTGGTCCAAACGCCTATTAGTAAGAGGCGCCCCTTCCTTGGGCGCCTTTCGGACTGAGGCCTGAGGGTTAACTACTGAATTAACTGGTTTAACCAATGGTTTAACTAATGATAATAGGGGTTTAACTAGATGATTTATTGGTTAAATAGAGATTTAACTAATCTAGGTTTAACTAATGACAGAGGTTATTAAGCACTGGTTAAGCTAAGTAGCTAGGGTTTAACTTAACTGATCAATTAACTGTAGGTCAATAGAAGGTGCCCAGGGGGCTGCCACCTATCAGAAGAAGGTGCCTTAGGGGCTGCCACCTTCTATTAGAAGGCGCCCTAGGGGCTGCCACTACTTTTTAATAGGCGCCCTATGGGTGGACACCCTTCACAGAGGGGCAGTTTTGCCCATTTTCTATTTGGAATAAGCGTCTGTTGTACAGTCGTTGTTCAGTGAATAGCGTCCGGGTCAGGGGCGCCCTTCAATTTAAGCTGATTTATGTAAAATTGATGACATGGATAGATAGAGAAAATTGTGAGGATTACAGATCAGTATTCATGCACTCGTTTCATACTTTAGTTTCTCAAATATCAAATTTTTTAACATGACGTATCATACTAGTTTACATTTTACAGGAACTAAATGGAGACAGGGTTTCTAGATAGGCAGAACTCTATCTATATCTATTCTGGTGTATAGATTAGGTAGACTAATAGGTTAATTAGGTATGCTAATTGGTTAGTAGATCAACTAACATGTTAATTAGGTATGCTAACAGATTAGTTAATAGCTTAACTAACAGGTTACGTAAAAACACGATAAAACTTGCGTTACACAGGATATACCGTATGGATATGAAGCTAATACATGCCAATTACCCTAGATTGAAGTTAATACATGCTAATTATCCTGGGTATGAGGATAATACATGCTAATTAAGGCTAATACATGCTAATTATCCTAGGTATGAGGCTAATACATGCTAATTACCCTAGATTGAAGCTAATACATGCTAATTATCTTGGGTATGAGACTAATACTTACTAATTACCCTAGATTGAAGCTAATACATGCTAATTATTCTGGGTATGAGACTAATACTTGTTAATTATCCTGGGTGTGAGGCTAACACATGATGTGTAAACACTAAATATCGCATGGAGATGAGCCTAAGACTAACTGCCTAGAGTAATCATCCTAGATTAGCTACTAGTTTAGTTAAAAGTTGAGAACACCTAACTCTGTGAAGTGGCAGAAGTTGTAGCAGGTGGAAGAAGCAGCTCCTTCCCTCCTCTGCAACCCTTCAGAAAGTGCCTCCCCTTCTCAACAGCAAGCCTTCGAACCAATGGAGGTTTGCTTCATTAGGAATGTATAATATAAGGTTTGAGTCGACAGGAGGGGGAAACAAGATCTGTGAAAATCGGATCTCAGTGGGATGCCAGCTTATACAGGCTGTTGGGGATAAGAAATCGAAAAGTCTGTCTGGTGGAAAATGGCGCCTATGAGAGGGTCGTGATTCATCCTGAGTTTCTTTATTTTAAACTTCCCCCTTAACTTCAATGATTTTTATCTTTAAAAATTGATGGAGTTAGTTTATGAAATTTCATGGGTGAGATCCTTACATTTTTTCTCTATTTTTACATATAAATTTTTTTAAAAATTTCTTTTTAAATAAAAAGTGTCACTATTCACGTTTAGGAAATAACGACCTAACATATGTCGTTGTTTAGTGAATAACGACCATGCATTGGTTGTTACTTCTTTTGGAGCATTTTCCTACCACCCTCTAAGGACCGAAATTGGATATATATCCTTTCCATCCTTATGTATCTACTTTAGTTGAATAACAACACCTTACATGTCGTAATTTCGTGAGTAACGGCTTAATAACGGTCGTGATTTTGAACGGAGACTTTTCTATTCACTCTACACTAACCAAAATTGTCTATATAACCTTTCTCACTTTCTAAATTATGTTTATCCTTTAACACTTCATCTATATACCCTTATTTCTTCAAAACAATGATGTAATGTAAAAGTTGGAATATGAAATTTTCTAAATTATGAAAATATGATTTGGCATCTTGTAAAATTGATGTTTATCCTTTAAAACTCTATCTATATAACCTATTTCCTATTCCTTTAGAGTAGTGTAATAAGATGTATTATTAGTTTCCTAAGTGATTGAAAATATAAATTAGCATTTCTTAAAATATAATTTGGCATCTTCTAAAGTATCTATTGGTTTTTGAATTATTAATTAAATGGTTTAAATGGTTAATCAAATAAAATTAGAATATGAGTTCAATAGTAATATATATATATATATATATATATATATATATATATTATTCGTACATTTCTATTTTAAAATTCCCGGGTGTTACACTTTCGTTACCTTATGTGGGCCTTCCCAGTTTGGCGCGGGCTTTCCGGCGGCTCCTCTCGGGTCTGCCACGCTTGCTCGCCGTAGTACTAAATATCCAGGGAAGAAGTGTTGTTCCTTGACTCGAACGTTGTAGTTCTGAGCCAGCTTTTGCTGATATGCTACAAGCCTGACTTGGGCGTTTGCTCTACCTTCTTCGAGTAGATCCAGGTTTTCTCGTAATGCCTGGTTGTTTCTAGCCTCGTCGAAGTATCCCACCCGCAGCGAGGGGTTGGATATCTCTACTGGAACTACTGCCTCCGCGCCGTATGCGAGGTGGAATGGGGTTTCACCTGTAGCGGCTCTAGCAGTGATTCTGTGGGCCCAAACGATGCTCAGGATCGAGTCTATCCATGAGTCGCTTGCTTGGTCTAGCCGGGTTTTGATACCGTGGAAGAGAGTTCTATTGGCGTTTTCCACCAATCCGCTGGCCTGAGGGTGCCCCACCGAAGTACAGTGGTTCTAGATCCCCAGTTCCGAGCACTTCCCTTGGAAGGCAGCGCTCGTGAATTGTCTGCCATTGTCGGTTGTAAGGACTCTTGGTATCCCAAACCTGCAGATGATGCTTCGCAGCACAAACTTTCACATTGCTTCGCTCGTTATCTTCCCTAATGGTTCAGCCTCGACCCATTTGGTGAAGTAGTCAATAGCGACTATGAGGAATTTCTTCCTCCCTTGTGCTTCGGGGAAGGGGCCCAATATGTCCACCCCCCATCGAGCAAATGGGCGGGGCTCCATTAGGGTATGAAGTTGCATAGCCGGTTGGTGATGTAGGTTGGAGAATTTCTGGCACTGAGGACACTTCCGGACATACTCGAGGCAATCTTGCTACAGAGGGGGCCACCAGTATCCTTGCCGGATCATCGTTCATGCGAGTGCTCGCCCCCCCCCCCCCCCCACGTGGCTTCCGCATAGTCCTTCATGGACCTCTTGGATAGCTTGTTTGACCTCTGTGGGGAACAAGCACTTTAGCAGTGGAGCGGAGAGGGATCGGTGGTATAACCGGCCATCTACCACTGTGAAGAGGGCTGCCCGTGCTCGCGTGCGATGAGCTTCGACGTGGTTGTTTGGGAGCTGTTGCCGTAAGAGGAAATCCAACAGGGGGTCCAGCTAGGAAGGTTCGTAGTCGATGGCGTTCTTCTGAGGCGTTGGATCTTCTATGCTTGGCGCTGAGAGTTCCTCCACCAAGATTGATCTCGAGGTGGACACTATGGTGGCGGACGCTAGGCGCGACAAAGCGTATGCTCGGATATTTCTTCTCTGGGAATATGGACCACTTTGAAGTGGGAGAATTCGTCTACCGCAGCCCTGGCCTTCTCCAAGAACTTGACCATGGAAGGGTCACGTGCTTTGAATTCTCCTCTGACCAGGTTGGCGATGAGCATGGAGTCACTATATGCTTACACGCTTGACGCCCCCAAGTGTTTTGCCATGCGCATTCCTGAGAGGAGGACTTCGTACTCGGCCACATTATTTGTGATAGGGAAGTTGAAGCGCAGGGCGTATTGAAGCTCTATCCCTTCTGGCGAAAGTAAGACCAGTCCCGCACCGCTACCAGCAGCGCAGAATGATCCGTCGACATACAGTTACCAAGTCAGTCCCGAGGAGTGCCCGGGCGAGTCTTCGGCCGATATTGTACACTCGGCGACGAAGTCGGCGGGTGCCTGTGTCACGCCCCGACGCGGAAAATCGAAACGCGGCAGTAGAGTTAAAATATGTTGATTTCCAGACATGTTGTGCCTTGGGTCAGCAATAAAATAACCCCAAAATAACACAATAGCAAAGGGGATAAATTCCCAAAATGACTATTTATTCCAAACTAATGAAACATAATAAGTTCCAACATCCACCAACATTACAACTCAAATAGTAACTGAATAACCAATTACAACACTGAAACAACTTTAACATAATGACACTCTTGACGCAAACTATCTAAGGACACTCCAAGTTGCTATCTAGCTGGCTCGCTCCAAAGTCTTCACTCCTGCCCATCCCCATCTGTTGGTGATTCATCACCGGAGCTACCTGAAAAAGAGGGGGAAAAGACTGGGTGAGCGAACGCTCAGTTGGAATAGCAGGTAGGGTTTAAGTAATTAACAATTTAAATTAATGTCACGTGAATAAAATAAATGGTGATAAACAACTAACATAAATAGGAATGGAATGAGAATAAAATAGAACTGAGATATATCATTTCCATGTACTTGGCCGATCAAGCAAATAAACAAGCAAGTCAAGCAGAATTAATTCCATGTAGGAATCTCCAAGAATATCAAAATGAACTAATGTCATAGATATCACGCTAGTCATGCACTCGGTGCAATGCCTCACCATGTCATTACAACTCCCCGGGACACTAGTACTTTTCGGGCGCTCTTCCCAGGACCAGACCGGGCCCTTATGATGCGTTGACATTGATTTAGTGGATCCAAGATCCCAAGTAACCATCTTAGACATTCATTTGGAATCGGCCAGAATTCCAAGGTTAAGCTATGTAACTTACCAACTAAGATCAAGTGGTATTTCAATGATTGACTGAGAAGTCAAGAGATTTATGAGTATAAAACAAGCACGAAACACATGAAAACAAGTTCTGGCTAGATGCGGTCATGATCAGGCCGCCTAGATGAGAAAATCATCTAAGCTGGACCGCAAAAAGCCTAGCTGGGTCACAGATCCAAGAAAAGAGTAAAAGAGTAGAAAACGGCCCAATATGGGCCGCAATCAGGACTAGACGGTCCTGGTTGGGCCGCTTGAAGAGGTAAAATGTTCTACTAACGACCGCATACAGCACTGAGTCCAGAGGACTAAGGTCGACGCACAGCCGGTCAAATACGGTCACAAGAGGGCCGTTTAATCAGTCTGGCAGTCATGACTGGACCGTATACTGACAGAAACGGTCTCAGAAGGGCCACAATAGACAGGACAGTCCCGACTCCGAGTTCGGGCAAAAACAAGCGATTCGAATGAGTTGAAAGGTTCAGGCTTTGTGGGTACAACCCGCCTGACGTCCTAGTGGGAATCCTAGGCTCGCGGGGGCTTACGGAGGTCTCATAATAGAGGTCCTAGTCCGATGGAAGGAATATCTGGTGGAGAGTCCCAACTATTACAAGAATTGAGGGCTAAATGAAATCGCGAAAAAATGAACATATAGCTGTCAGTCAGCATCACCGGGGTGAAGTGACTGTCAAACAAAACCTAACAATTAATCCAAGGATAGAAATCTTTTAATTCAAGCAATTTATGTAACAATTCAAGGAATAGTCAAGATGACACATTTGAAGGAAACGAAAGATGAAATGATGTTGGCAGTCATGATCATAGTTAACAATTGTTAGGATTATTCCATATGCTCCATTTGAATTAGTGAGTTTCTACCATACTTAAGATAGTTAAACAAGGTATAGTGAAGCAATTGAAACTTAAACAGTACATATAAATGGTCATGCGCATGGCCGCTAGGGTCAGAAACGGTAAGGTATAGGGCCGCTAACCCCAGATCTTGCGGTCTATCGAGGGGCCGTTTATATCTATGGATTCAAATACATATGAAAGGGAGAAAAACGGTCAGTCGCGAGACTGCCAGGGTCATAAGTAGTTCCTGTACGATCGCATACGTGATGCCTTGTCCGACCTCCGGTGAACCCCGACAGACTTCGATTGTAGCAAGAAATTGACTCGGTATGGTGCATAAAAATTGGGCAAAAAACTATTACTCGAAAGATAACAAAAAACAACATACAATATAGCATGCTCGATTAAAGTTTTCAACCTGCTTAACCTGGCATTCAATCACGATAATGAGAGGATACAAGATCGGTGCCCTAATACGACATGCTCTGACTAAAACTAGCAATACGAAGGCTATACTGAATAGAATTTGGGACTTTTACTATCAGAAGAAAGAGGTCTCGAAGATGAATCCAATGGTATATTTTACTTGAGGTTGGGTCTACCAGAACCTACCTTAAAAGAAGAAGGAAGAGGACGACTTCACCAGCCGCGATAAGAAGAACCTCCAAGAACACACCAGAAAACCTCCCCCGAACGTGATCTTCGCCGACCGCCGCAGCAAATGGAGTTTCTAGGTTGGTCTAGGGTTTGATTTAAATGGGTAATTCGAACTGGGAGCGAACTATAGGGCCGGATAGAGTCCCACAATTCGACGTGCGTGGGAAACGCGGATTGACCGAGTCACGCCGCCAATTCTCCAAAATTAGACACCTAGGGTTAGGGTTTCGGTGGGCAATTAGAGGGGAAACGATCTACACATCAAGGCCGTCCAAAAGGGTCCAATTTGGGCTTAAATAATCAAGAATTGGGTCCGAATTAGGCACTCTAAGGTCTGATAAGGTCACACGTGGATTTAGCCCTAATACCATTAATTCAACTTGCTTATAATTTTATTTAGGGTCTGCCGTAGAAGACAATTTGTCTAAATTTTTCATCCTCTCTATGATTATAATTTTTCTAGATTTTTATAAATTGGTTGCAACTTTTCCGATCATATTTTCCATAGAATTTCTTATCTATTTCCCTTTATTTTATCTAATAATTTACCGGGGCGCTACACCCTCCCCCACTTAAAGGAATTTGGTCCCCATATTCACTGCACTTCTCAAAAATGGAGATAATTTGGATTACTGACCTTAAAATAAATCAGGGTACTGCCTCCGGATAGCTTCTTCGGACTCCCAAGTGGCTTCTTTAGTTCCACGCCGACTCCACTAAATCTTTACCATCGGTATGGACCGATTCCTGAGTTGTTGCTGCTTACGGTCTAAAATCTTGATGGGTCTCTCTTCATAAGTTAAACCTTCTTTCAACTCAAGGTATGTGTGCTGAATGACATGCGCAGGGTCATACACATACTTCCATAATATAGACACATGAAAAATATTCTGCACACCTGTCAACTGGGGTGGTAATGCCAATCTGTAGGCAGCTTCCCCCACTCTTTCTAAAATCTCAAATGGGCCAATAAATCTGGGACTCAACTTGCCATGAATGTTAAATCTTTGAATTCCTTTCAGAGGTGAAACCTTCAAGAACACATGCTCGCCTACTTGAAATTCCAGATCTCTTATTCTATTATCAGCATAGCTTTTCTGTCTTGATTGTGTAACTTTCAGATGATCTCTGATGATCTGGATATTCTTGGATGACTCTGCAATGAGATCCGGTCCCAACCATTCCTTCTCACCTACCTCGTCCCAGCACAAAGGTGATCGGCAACTTCTTCCATAAAGAGCCTCGAATGGTGCCATCTGGATACTGGACTGGTAACTGTTATTTTACGCAAATTCTATAAGGGCCAGTTGTTCATTCCAACTGCCACCAAAGTCGATTGTGCAAGTTTTTAACATATCCTCAACAATCTGGTTCGTTCTCTCAGTCTGGCCATCCGTCTGAGGGTGTGTTGGGTTCCGTGCACTACCAGAAAAAGCGGGATTTCAGACGGAATTTTCAGACGGAAATTTCCGTCTGAAATTTGTGACGGATTTTTTTCCGTCACAAATTCCGTCTGAAATATGCAATTACACACCGAATTTCAGACGGAATTTGTGACGGAAAATATTCCGTCACAAATTTCAGACAGAATTTGGGACGGAAAATTTAATCTGTCAGAAATTTATGACCAAGAATTTGTGACGGCCACATTTGTGACGGATCCATCTGAAAATCCGTCACAAATGTGTCTTCTCACGGATTTTCAGACGGAAATTAATCCGTCACAAAATTTTTCCGCCCCCAATCCGTCGCAAAGGCACATTTGCGACGGATTGGGGGCGCAAAAATTTTGTGACGGATTAATTTCCGTCTGAAAATCCGTGGGAAGTCACATTTGTGACGGATTTTCAGACGGATCCGTCACAAATGTGGCCGTCACAAATTCTTGGTCATAAATTTCTGACAGATTAAATTTTCCGTCCCAAATTCCGTCTGAAATTTGTGACGGAATATTTTCCGTCACAAATTCCGTCTGAAATTCGGTGTGTAATTGCATATTTCAGACGGAATTTGTGACGGAAAAAAATCCGTCACAAATTTCAGACGGAAATTTTCGTCTTAAATTTCCGTCTGAAAATTCCGTCTGAAATCCCGCTTTTTCTGGTAGTGGTGCACCCCCTCCTTGTCTTTGATAATGGTTTTGATGACTCCAATATATTGTGTGTTTTATGTTCAATGGCATCTTGATGATAAACAAGCTAACATGTAAGACCCCAAATTCTTTAGAAATTTATTTAGAAAGTTATTTGTAATTATTTGAAATTTATTTGAAGTTATTCGAATTAATGAGAATTATCCAAATTAATTAGATTAATTAATTAATAGAATAAGTCATTTTTCTTCTATTTTCTAAAAATCCCCAAAAATCACATCTTGTAGAATTAATTTTCTTTATCAACTTTGTCTTCTACAATTAAGCCTAATAAAATCGTTTATTAAGCCGAATTAGCGAACTAAGTCTTCCGAACTTAATATTTAATTAATTACGGAATAGTAGAAGTGGAATTTTATCTACCATATAAAAATTCATAAAAATAGTAATTAAATAATAGATGCTTCGACTAACACTTTTGTCTTCTTGGAGTAAGCCTAATTAAATCATTATCTAGGCCTAATCAGTGGATTAAGCCTGACTTACAACCCACCTAACCCAAATTCGTATTCACTATTCACCCAAACTTTGAACATCAAATTCGAGCTTGTTTCTCAACCAAATGGGGTGATTCCAGAGGCAAATGAAAGGTATTACATAAAGGAACATTTACTCTCAATCAATTTGAGGTAAACTTAGTCCCAAAACGTGATGCCGACATAGTTTGGTCAAGTCAAGGATTTCGGCGCCGTTTCTAAACATGTAGCTTGCAGCAGCGAATACTCCCAATTCAGAAGGCTCCAGAAGCTCTATGAGCTATCAAAATGAAGCCCTACGAGTCTTCTTTCATTTGGCTGCTGTGGGGTTCGCTGAAATTTCGGATCTGGAGAGATCTAGTTCGATTTGTGGAGGTGGGTCAGCAGGCCGTTGGCTTCCCTTCATCCTTCTTTGATCCATCGATTGAGGTAGGAATTCTCAACCAAATCTTGATCATGAATATAGCAAATTATACCTCTCATCGAGCTCTTTCCATTGGTGGTAAAAGCCCCAATTTTCATTAGGTATCCGTGGAGATATCGAGGTTTTAGTGAGGTGCTATCAAGTTGTTCTTTATTCTAGGTTTCGAGTTCCCTCTTCAATTTGAGGTAGGTTATAATAGCCCAACTTCTAATTAACATACATGAATGTAATCAATAGCATGTTAGCTTTCTTTTGACATCAAAATCCCCAATTTTTATAGATCATGCCTAGAGTATTTCGTGTGTTATTAGAAGCATGCTAGCAAGCTAGACTTTTCTTGTGTTCTTCATAGAATAGGTTGAATTTCATTGGATTCCTATCGAAATTCGTGATTTAAAATTGTGTTTCATGACCCTAGCATGTATATTACGAACCCTAGAGTATATGGTTAAGATCACAATACATTTAGACCCCAAATCATGGAGTTTTTCATGTTTCACGGAAGCCCATTCGGGTCTGGAAACCTAGGGGGTCGACCCCATGGGTCGACCCATACCACCCAGCAAGCAGAAATTTTCTGCCTTGCATGGGTCGACCAGTCGACCCATGGGGTCGACCCATCACCAGACTAGCTCCTGGAAGCCCCAGGGGTCGACCCATACCTGGAATTTTTCCAGGGGTCGACCCAAGGGTCGACCCATGCCTGGTAAACCCGTTTTAAATGATTCTTTGACCCGGGGATCAATCCGGATCACCGGGGAATCAATCCATTCAACCTAATCACATTGAAAACTACATTTTTGAGGAACTAATGACCTATTCATGTACCCTTTTTAGTTTCAATTAACATTGGTCCATACATGCAAACTTAGTGTAAAAACACACCGTTTATCATCTTCATTTCAATGCATACAAGATTAAATAGAAACCCACATAATTAGTGGTTAATGGTGTAACTAAATCTCTGTTAATGCATTCTATTTCACTCCTGTGGGAGTTGTTCTTTGCCTTATCATATTGAATCAGCTTCTTGGTAATTGTCTTAATGCAAATGATAATTGTTAATCATGATATCTTAACTTGGTGATTAGGATTAATATGTTGATTAGCTTGTTTGATTGCTGCTGTTTTACAGTAGCGCAATACGATTAACTCTTGTTGTGACTTGGTTTCGATCTCCTTGATGATTATACTTACCTTGAAATTCTGGAAATGAATCTCTTTCCTACGTGAAGTTGTTATTGCTACTTAGTTTAAACCTTGGAATTCTGGCCATAAACTGTGGAAGTCTAGATTCGTGGGATCTTTGATCCAAAGAAATCAATTCCTGGCAAACAATTAAGGGCTCGGTCTGGTCCTGGGAAGAGCGCCCGAACACTACGTGTACCCCCGGGGAGGTGAATGACTAGGTGTGGCATTTGGCACCAGTACTTGACATGTGTTAAATCTAGGACTGTCCACTACTCTCTCCACTACTCTCTACATTACTTTCTACTACTTTTCACTTTCCACTCTTCACTGTTCTATACTCTACTTGTGGTTACTTTACTTGCTTATTACTTGGACGTGGAAATGAAATTACATACGTGCTTGACATGACTTGAATTGTCTTGATATGGCCAACTTTTTATCGTTATCTCCTGTAGTAAATTCTTGTCTTACTATTCTATTCATTACATTTCTTGACCTTGCAAGATCTTTGAATTCTGTTTCGTGATATCACCGTTATCTTTTTATTATTTTTATTATTTGTAGCATGACATTTTAAAATATAATTAAACTGTTAATCACTTATACCTGTCTGTTATTTCCTACTGAGCGTCAGCTCATAGTTGTGTTTTCCCCCCTTTCCAGGCTTTTCAGGTGACGCGCTTACCGATGGGGAAGGGCAGGAGTGATGTCTTGAGTGTATCAGTTCTAGTGTGTTAGTAGTGTGTTATCTTTCTTTAGTTGTGTTTTGGAGAGCTTTTAGTCTCAGTCATGTTATTGAGTTTTAGTGGTTGATTATTCCAGTTGTATTAAGTTACCTTTGAGATCATTGTATCAGTTTGGTTGTTTAATGATCATTTAGTATTTCCTTTCCATCTTGTAGCACTTGTGTATCATTTTAGATTTAGTTCCCTCTCTTGCCAGCGTGTCCCTAACTGTACGTCCCGATATTTCCGTCTTGTTCGGGGCGTGACATAACATGATGGTATCTTGGTTTGCAGGTTGATATTTCATAGTCCTTCATGAACACAATCCTGATGTTGCCTCATGCGTGCTATGCATGAGACCTTGGAACAAACATGTGAAACTTTGTGTTTTGATAATCTGTTCATGGGTTTTTAATGAACTCACATAAATGCATGATAGTGTGTGTTTTATGTTTGCTTTAAAGTGAAAACATTGTGTGCTTGTTTAGCGGAAGTTGTCTTCATGATAAACAAGCTAACATGATTATCTTATGGGAAACGTCTTGTTGAAATAAGCTCACATGTTGATATTCTGGTTTGCACTTTGCAGGGTTGAAAAGCCCTTGATTGCTTTCAGATTGCATTGCAATGCCAAGGCAGTTTTTATACTGCCCCTTGTCTCACTCTTCGAGCCTGGCTCATTCAGCATTAGTTTTCACCTTGCTGTTCTGCTAGCTTTTTTACTAATGAGTCATGGATTATGATTTGCTGCAATTGTTGATGGTTTCTCACTTGTCATTGAAAATCTGGTTTACTTATATCATCTTGTGTTTTGATAATTGAGGATTTCATGTCAGAAATTCATAAAGCCTTCACTATGGGTATGTTGATGTGTCCTGCTTGATCACTTCTCAAGATGTGTGTTCGGGTTGGAAATGTCAGAATTTTCCCTCATATATGGTTGCAGCATAAATCTTCATTGTGCAGGTTCATCTTTGCACCGACCCAACCTTCTAATGTGCATTGCCCATTAGTTCATATGCACAGCCTTTGTTGATTGCATTGAACGACTAAGGATCTCATTTGTTGTATTAAAAGTTGATATGAATCAAATTAGTCATGAACTGCTGAAACTCAAATCTGTGTCAAGGTATCTATATTTGGCAATGTGAACTTATGGAGGAAGTGGTTTGAAATGCTCTGAATCATTCACTTTGCTCTTGCAATTCAGTCTTCTACACTGCAGGTTGAGAGAGAGATTGTGAGATGTGAAGAATTGGTTTAAGAATGTACAGGTTCTACTTTGTCCACAAATCTTTGGATCCATGGCATATTTTCATTTCTGAAATTGACTTTTAATTGCCTTGATTCGGGATGAAAATGGTTCCATCAATGCTTTAAGTCATAACTCTTATGAATGTGAACTTCATGTAATTGCAGGCCCCTAAATGTCCACCATCCTTGATATCATGGTAAAATTCATATTTGATAGATTTCCATGTGGCAGGTTAAGGTTGTTTCATATATCATGGTTTTGGGTTCTCTTATGACTTCATGCACACCATCTTAACTTTGGTAAGGTTGTCATTTGGCCTTTACCTTTCCATCTTGTCCCTGATAAAACTAGTTTCATTTGAAGTTTTAAAGACCCCTCATGCATGACATTTAATTGTATTTGAAGGGGTTACATGTTGTTTAATTGGTGTTTTATTGATCCTTGATGGTTTTTCTAGGTTTCAATTGAGTTTAAATGAGTTTTCACTTATGTCAGCAAAAGTGTCGACTCTAAGAGTCGAAACTTATTTCACGGTATGCTGTTTGCATTGATTTCTAATGTGTTGACAAAAAGTGTCGACTCTGTGAGTCGACACTTTTGTCCTGTAAGTTGATTTTTGCGTTCTGCCAGAACTCTCGACAAAAAGTGTCGACTCTGAGAGTCGACACTTTTGTCCTGGAAGCTGTTTTGTGTTCGTGACAGAACACCTTGACAAAAGTGTCGACTCTAATGATTGGGGCAAGGCCTAGATTCAGAGGGGGGTGAATAAATCGCCGATAAAAATTATTGTGGAATTAAAATTCAGATGGCTTAATCAATTGAGCACTCAACTGCAAGCTGTCACACAGAAGAGACTTTTAACTGAGCTCAATATAAACTAATGAAACAACGGAGCTTCTCTCTTTTCACAACCATGAACTGAGAAACATTGACTCACATATCGGAAGAAGTTCTACTGAGCGTATGAACAAGCACTTCACAATCAAGTTAACTCCCCAGGATAACACAAATAATCACGCACGCATAACCTATGAATGGGAGATAGATGATATGGACGAGCACACAAAGCAAACCACGGTTGATAAGGTTTTATAGGTGGTTCGGTCCTCCAGACCTACGTCCACCCCTCACTCCAAACCGGAGTGAGGCTTTCACTAGCAAATGCTAGAACCGCAGACTCAGTCTGCAAACAGACGCTGCCTAACAGCTTGACCAGAGGAACACACTCCTCTCTTCCTCCACCCCGAAGGGCAACCACTAGTGACACACAGTCACTAGCAAACCGGAGAACAGATCTCACTTCCTCTAAAACCCAGAGGGAAACCACAAGTGACACCTAGTCACTTGCAAACCAGAGGTCACTGACCTCTCTTCCTCCATTCCACAGGGAACCACTAGTGACACACAGTCACTAGCAAACCAGAGAATAAATCTCCCTTCTCCTGAGACCACAGGAGGAACCCCGATCCCAAACAAGGGAAACAAAAACCACTGAGAATATGAAAAGAACAAACGAAAAACAAAACAAGAGAAACAAAAACATATATAGCTCCGAAGAGCACAATGACTGTGGATTTGATCCACGAGTCAATTCATGATCAGATCTTCAGGATGCACTGGCTGCACACTCTTTCTCCTTCTCACGATTTTCTTCTCTCTCACTCCGGCTCTTAGCTTCTTCTTCACTCACTGACTACCTCTCTTCTTCTTCTTCTTCTTCTTCTTCTTCTTCTTCTTCTTCTTTTCCTTCTTCTACTGCTCTCTGCCTCTCTGCTGCTCTCTTCTTCTACTTCTCTTACGATCTCACTCTTCTCCAGGTGAAGGAGTCTTCCATTTATATCAGCAGCAGCTAGGGCATGTGCAGGGCTTGTGCCCCCTTTATCCAGAGAACACCTCGGATCACGTGCCAGGTGCCAACCTCGGATCACGTGCCCAGACATTTTTCATCTCGAAGGATATACCTGTCAAACTGTCATATGAGGATATTAGAGAGATGTACAGAGTTGGTTCGAGGATGTATAGACTTTGTATGCATTGAAAGGATTGTACAGACTTTGTCTTGAAGGATGCATATGCATATAATGTATGGACTTTGAATATGAATGCTTGGACATGGCTTCAATGAGTGTGCAGACTCTGGGTGTACTGTGCAAACGATGCACAGATATGCTCTGAACACGGGCTGTACAGACTTGATCGATGTATGCACAAGACGATGTACAGACTTGATCTTGCGAACACATGCTGTACAGACTTGATCTTGCGAACACAGGCTGTACAGACTTTGAGTAATGCATGCAGACTTGTTGTGCATGAAGCAAAAGAGTTGCATGGACTTTGTGGAATATACTGCACTGATAGCTTGCATTGAGTTGTGTGTTCGTGTAAGGTATGCACCTACTATATGACAAACACATGTAATGCACGGTCCTAAGTGATGATGCATGAATTATGCACATGCATGTGAAGCACACGATGCAACAAGACCCTGTACAGACTTAACCTGAGCATGGGCTGTACAGACTTTAAATGCATGAAGCAATGCATGCATTGACCTATATGCAATGGGCAAAGGCATGACCAAATACACAAGAAGAATGCAGTAAAACACATATTGAATGCAACAAACGGCAAACGCATATTGACTTATGGTGTTTGCCATCATCAAAACATAGAGACACAACAATCTCCCCCTTTTTGATGATGACAACACTATGGGTCATATGCTAACACTAAACAGCATAAATGAGCAGGCAACACTAATGAACAGGATAGGAATCAATGACTCACATATTTTCTCCCCCTTTGACAACATCAAAAAGAAGGGATAAAATGTAAGAGCAGTGATCAATGGAGGTCCAAAACAAATGAAAGATGAATGATAAGCAGTGTGAAATGATATAAAACTCCAGATCAGCAAGAAGTCTGAAATTATTCAAGGCAGTGCAAAAGATGAATTCCACAAATTCTCCCCCAAAGCTCATTCCAGAAAGGAGGGACATATACTGCAGACAATGTGGAGACTGAGACAGTCGGTGGAGAAAAACACACACATGCATGAATTGTTCTCCCCCTTTGACTTCGATTAAGTTGACACTGTTAGAGAGAGCAACGCATGAATTATTACTCCCCCTGAAGATGTGAGGATAGGGGAGTGACATAAGGCAGCCTAGTCAAAATTTCAAACTGAGCAAGGGGAAATCAGATTAATCTCCCCCTTAATACCAGAAAGATGATGATGATTCAAGCTTCCCCATTTGAGAAAATAGAGGAATGAGAAGGACACCACAGGGATATTTAGATTTGACAGAGGTTTCACAGTCAATTGAAGTAGATCGCAGATAGACAGATGAACCACAGTCAAACACAGATCAATTTAGCAAGAGTAGCGAAAGTTAAACACATTTAGCAAGATTTTCAAAGAGTATACCAATTTCATACATCCAACTAATTTTCCAGTGAGTCTCCCATTATAAAGATTTATGAATAAACTTTATTGAACTCCATGGTTTAAAGTTGATGTATACCAGGTTCGACAAAAAATTCTGTACTCATATCTGAAATCAAGATTTAATAACAAATGAACCAAAAACTCATATGTACATCTTGATTAATCTCCCTCCATCTTACTCAATCAATTTCAATGACTTCTTTAGAAAATACACTCATAAGTATTGAGTTTAAACATGCGTGAAACCATTTGACCATATCAAGGGTTATAGCAGATTATCCTTTGCATTCTTTTTCATATATTGCAATGTTCAACAAGAATTTTCATGCAACAAATTTCAAGAGCACTCAAGTTCAGTGCACACCTTGTAAATAGAGGATATACGTTGATCAGACGCCAATATCCCTAAGCACTTAGTGTGACTAACAGTCATGCTTTATAATTAACAGAGTTGACGGATCACCTCATGACATGTCTTTTCTCATTTCTTTGACGAGTGAGATATGTTTCTCAGTGAGTCAGGCATTGATCTGCCTGTTTTTTTTTTTAATTTTAGGCAGAGTTAACTAAGACACCTCATGACACAGTCCTTTGGACATGTGTTTCTCAGTGATCAAAGTCATTGCTCATTCAAGATTCATCAGATTTTACCCTTAGATATTTTCAGGAAGTTCAGATGTTTAAAAAATACAGATTTCATGTATTACATCCAAATAAAGTCATGATTTCCATATTTTCATATTATAGAAGATTTAATAAGATTTAACATGAATCAATTGGTTAAGGTTTATTAAAGTTGATTCGGATATTTTTCAGGACATTTATAGCCAACCTAACCGAATACATTAAATGTAAACCATTTTGATCTTTCTGATATTCATAAATCTGTATAATAGAAGATTCCTTATTGAAGTAATTATTCAGATTTATGAGCAAGGTATACAATTTGAGATCTTCTCAATTGCAGCTACATCAAGAAAGCTTTCAGAGACAGCCAAAGTATCAATGATATCAATTAATGGTATATGATGCAGGAAGAGCATAGGCTGATGAATGAATGAAAATGTGGCTGTTCAGGAGGACTATCGGTTGAAAGAGTGACCACTTCAGGTCAACCGAGTTTGTTAGTAAGGAAACAGATGAATTGCCAATCAATCAGAATTTATCAGGGCACAAGAAGCCAAATATGCATGAAACACTCCCCCTATCTAGATGCCATGATTGAAGTTAAATTCAGATGTAAACATGTATGCGTGAAACTATGACTCATCAGATCAAGCATAAATTTCATTTGAATAGATGTGAAGAATTTACCTGAATGGGGTTTTATCAACTTGGGTGCCTTGGTTTATTTACCCCTCTTTACTCCTCAGCCCCAAGGCACACCTGCAACAAACACATCATTTTGATGCAACAGGTACCCAAGAAATATTGGGTCCTAGATTAACAGTGACACCTTTGGCAGGTGTTCTAAGCAAACTTTTAGCTTGATGATCATCAAATTTTATCAGAGAATAACCATCCATTAAATGTCCATATTTACAATAATGATAGCAAGATGCAGCAGATTTTAGATTTGATTTATGCACATTCTTATTAGCATGAATTCTATGTGCATATGCATGAAAATTTTTGTTAACAGAATTAAAATTCTGTTTACCAAAACCAGTCTTGCTTTGGTATCCTGCCAGCCAACAGGTTGCAGCCCTGTGACCTGGCTTTCCACATTCAAAACATAGAGAAGAATTCATTCTGTTAAAATTCTCATAAAATGCATGTCTTTTTGCATGGATTTTAGCAGGTTTGGAGTTAAGTGTTCTCCTCTTAGCATGCCAACAATTTGCAACAATGTGGCCCAATTTGCCACAATGAAAGCAATGGAGTTTTCTTTTAGGAGTTGCATGATATTTAGCATGAAGTTGTTTGTCATGCATTCCTACAGCAGCTGGATCATCTAATTTCATTTGTCTACACTCATGCATGAGATGACCTCTCTCATGACAATAGCAGCAATGAATTCTTTTCATTTGAACAAAAGAAGGTTTCTTAACATGAAAATTTCTATCATGTACTTTATCAACATTCAGATCATCCTTCTTCAGCACAAGACAATTGTCCATGAAGTGACCATGCTTGCCACAGTAATGACAAGAATCATTATTGGATTTCTTTAAAGCATGGTTTTTATCAATTAAATTCTTGGCATGCAGATTGTTCTTTTTATTTTTCAGTGGTTTTTATTTTTCAGTTATAGTAGACTATTTTGGGGATTGTCTTGAGGTTCCAGCTACTTTAGAGTTTTGAATAAAATCGGTGTACAGTTGGTTCCTCTTAACCTGCTTATTTTCAGAAATGTTGCCAGTACCCTTTCTTTGACCACTTACATTATCTTCCAGAGGCATTTTCATTTTGCCTTTATCCTTCACAGATTTAGACATGGAATTTCTTAGATCTTGAATTTCAGAATTTAGAGAAGCAATGCTCACTTCATACTTAGAAAGCTCAGATTCACAAAGGAGTACTTGTTGTTGCAAAGCATCATTTAAACTTTTCAGTGTTTCATTTTCCCTTTGAAGCTTTATTTCATCATTTGTTTCCTTTTCTTTCAGAACTGATTTTCCTTTTTCAATTGCCATCAGTCTTTCAGATAGAACAATATTCAGAACCATCAGTTTTTTATTTTGATCTTTTAGATGAGAATTTTCTTCAATCAACTTGTTTTCAAATTCTTCAGCTTCAATTCTCTTTTCTAGCAATGATTTAGTTTCTTCTTTCAGAGATTTGATTAAATCCTTTTGAAGATTATCATCAGAATCAAGATCATTTATCAAGTCTCTTAAAATAGCACATTCATTGCAAGAATCATCTTCTCTAATGAGTTTGTTTCTGAGGTTCTCATTTTCAGATTTCAAATTATTCAACTCAGCTTTCAGGCAAGTGACGTCATGAGTCATTTCTTTTCTCATTTTTCTCTTTTCAGATTTTAATTTCCTACATCTTTCAGTAAGTTCTTCATTGATATTCCATAAATTATCAATTGAAATCTCTTCGGATTCAGAGCTTACCTTGGATGATGTTTCATCCTGTTGATCACTCCTTCTTGCCATGAGACATTCCTGCTTCTCACGAAATGTGATCACTGAATCCCAGATTTCCTTCGCAGTCCTGTATGCAAGAATAGAGGAAATGACATTAACATCTACAGCATTCTTCAGAATGTCCAGAACTCTTATATTCTCACTGTTCTTTTCTTTATCCTTCTGGGACCATTTACTCTCCTCTCGAGGTAAAACATGTGGACCATATTCAATGAGATTCCACAGTTTTGGATCTATAGAGTTTATAAAAACACATAGACTGCCTAACCATTTCTCAAAGTTAGAACCATCAAAAACTACAGGTGATGCCATTATAAAAATAATTGAATAGATTTAGATCTATGAGCTAGAAGGCAATATCAGAAGAAAGCACCGCACTGGAACTGTAAAGCACGAAATCAAATAAGCAGGATCCTCTGTAGATCGTTGGATCTGGAAGTCAGATACCGCTCTGATACCAATTGATTGGGGCAAGGCCCGGATTCAGAGGGGGGGTGAATGAATCCCCGATAAAAATTATTGCGGAATTAAAATCTCAGATGGCTTAATCAATTGAGCACTCAACTGCAAGCTGTCACACAGAAGAGACTTTTAACTGAGCTCAATATAAACTAATGAAACAACATAGCTTCTCTCTTTTCACAACCATGAACTGAGAAACACAGACTCACATATCAGAAGAAGTTCTACTGAGCGTATGAACAAGCACTTCACAATCAAGTTAACTCCCCAGGATAAAAAAATAATCACGCACGCATAAACTGTGAATGGGAGATAGATGATATGGACGAGCACACAAAGCAAACCACGGTAGACAAGGTTTTTTAGGTGGTTCGGTCCTCCAGACCTACGTCCACCCCTCACTCCAAACCGAAGTGAGGCTTCCACTAGCAAATGCTAGAACCGCTGACTCAGTCTACAAACAGACGCTACCTAACAGCTTGACCAGAGGAACACACTCCTCTCTTCCTCCACCCCGGAGGGCAACCACTAGTGACACACAGTCACTAGCAAACCGGAGAACAGATCTCCCTTCCTCTGAAACCCAGAGGGAAACCACAAGTGACACCTAGTCACTTGCAAACCAGAGGTCACGGACCTCTCTTCCTCCACACCAGAGGGAACCACTAGTGACACAGAGTCACTAGCAAACCGGAGAACAAATCTCCCTTCTCCTGAGACCACAGGAGGAACCCCGATCCCAAACAAGGGAAAGAAAAACCACTGAGAATATGAAAAGAACAAACGAAAAACAAAACAAGAGAAACAAAAACATATATAGCTCCGAAGAGCACAATGACTGTGGATTTGATCCACGAGTCAATTCATGATCAGATCTTCAGGATGCACTAGCTGCACACTCTTTCTCCTTCTCACGATTTTCTTCTCTCTCACTCTGGCTCTCAGCTTCTTCTTCACTCACTGACTACCTCTCTTCTTCTTATTCTTCTTCTTCTTTTCCTTCTTCTGCTGCTCTCTGCCTCTCTACTGCTCTCTTCTTCTACTTCTCTTACGATCTCACTCTTCTCCAGATGAAGGAGTCTTCCATTTATATCAGCAGCAGCTAGGGCGTGTGTAGGGCTTGTGCCCCCTTTATCCAGAGAACACCTCGGATCACGTGCCAGGTGCCAACCTCAGATCACGTGCCCAGACATTTTTCATCTCGAAGGATATACCTTTCAAACGGTCATAAGAGGATATTAGAGAGATGTACAGAGTTGGTTCGAGGATGTATAGACTGTGTATGCATTGAAAGGATTGTACAGACTTTGTCTTGAAGGATGCATATGCATATAGGGATGTATGGACTTTGAATATGAATGCTTGGACATGCCTTCAACGAGTGTGCAGACTCTAGGTGTACTGTGCAAACGATGCACAGATATGCTCTGAACACGGGCTGTACAGACTTGATCGATGTATGCACAAGACGATGTACAGACTTGATCTTGCGAATACAGGCTGTACAGACTTTGAATGATGCATGCACAAGACGATGTATAGACTTGATCTTGCGAACACAGGCTGTACAGACTTTGAGTAATGCATGCAGACTTGCTGTGCATGAAGCAAAAGAGTTGCATGGACTTTGTGGAATATACTGCACTGATAGCCTGCACTGACTTGTGTGTTCGTGTAAGGTATGCACCTACTATATGACAAACACATGTAATTCACGGTCCTAAGTGATGATGCATGAATTATGCACATGCATGTGAAGCACACGATGCAACAAGACCCTGTACAGACTTAACCTGAGCATGGGCTGTACAGACTTTAAATGCATGAAGAAATGCATGCACTGACCTATATGCAATGAGCAAAGGCATGACCAAATACACAAGAAGAATGTAGTAAAACACATATTGAATCATGCAACAAACGGCAAACGCATATTGACTTATGGTGTTTGCCATCATCAAAACACAGAGAAACAACATCTAAGAGTCGACACTTTCTCTGCTACGTCCGGATCGGGTTTCTAGGTTTGGTTTCGAACCATGGGTTTAAAGGTCTGATTGGCTTGTCCTTTTACCCCATTACCCCTAGGGTTTCTACCCTTGGTTGGGTGTGATTTTGAGAGGGCTTAAGCATGGGTTTTATGGTTGTTGGCACCAGCTTATTTCCTCGAATTAATCAAGGATTAAGCAAAAGGAAATACTCCCTAAATAGAGTAAAATGGCACATCGCCAAAGTTGCTCTGCCAATCGAGTTGTGCTCAGAAATCGAGACGTGTCACCGGGTCAAGCGGCGCAACATAACAACCGGGGATCGGCCTCGAGCAAATGGCACTATGCTGGCCAGATTCTCGACAACTGGGTCAGTTTCGGGATTCGGGACAACCTGCCGTACCTTACGGCACTCTGTGAAGATTCGGGGTTTACCCCCGGACACCCTACATATGGTGTCACACCACCGACGCCTCAATAACCAGGTTAACCCGGGACTCAGAACAGCTTGCCGCATCATACGGCTCTTCGCCAAGGAGCGAGGGTCACCCTGACCACCAGACAAACGGCATCATCATGTCGACGTCCCAGTCACTGGTCCTAACCAGCTAGCCGCGGCCCGTGGCAACATCAACAATCGATCGGGCCCACCCCCGATCACTCAGTTTGCGGGTTTCCCCGCGTTCAACACAGCTACCCGAGTCGACCCGGGGGCGCCCTGACTACAGGCCACGCCATGTGGCACCCAGGAACGAGGCCGGGGTCTACCCGTGAGTCACATCCCTCTAGCCCTCTGAAGTCAAAGGAAGACCCATCTGGGCCAACCGCAAGCTTCAGGAGCTCACAGCACCCGTATACGGCCCACGCACGCGTGTCGGGAATTTTCCCGAGCACCTGGTAGGCGTGTATGCTCCAGCAACTCTACAGCAAGTTGGAGCTCGACTCAGGACTCCCAGTAACCCACCGCATCATGCACCACCATCGTATGGCCTCGCATGCGGATCGACATGTTTATAACTGGTCAAACCCCCAGTCAAACCCTCAGTCAACCCTCAGTCAAACCCTAGTCAAATCCCCAGTCAAACCACCAGTCAACCACCAGTCAAACACTTAGTCAAACCCCCAGTCAAACTTCCAGTCAACCCTCAGTCAAACCCCCAATCAACCCCCTATGGGGAGGGGTTTACCCGGACCAGCTTCAACCCTCAACCTAGCCCGCCTAAACCCCCCATGGGGAGGGGTTTACCCGGACCAGCTTCAACCCTCAACCTAGCCCGCCTAAACCCCCCATGGGGAGGGGTTTACCCAGACCAGCTTCACCCCTCAAGCTAGCCCGCGTAAACCCCACATGGGGAGGGGTTTACCCGGACCAGCTTCAACCCTCAACCTAGCCCGCCTAAACCCCCCATGGGGAGGGGTTTACCCGGACCAGCCTCACCCCCAAAGCTGGTCCGCCTAAACCCCCACAGAATATAATAATAAAAAAACATTTTTTACTCCGGGGATGGGTTTAGGCGGACCAGATCCAGCCTTGGGTCTGCTCCGCCTAAACCCCCCTGTGGGAGGGGTTTAGGCGGACCAGCCTAGACCCCCAGGCTGGTCCGCCTAAACCCCATCCAAATTAAAAAAAAAGTTTTTTTAACAAAAGAAAAACCCCTCCGTGAGGGGTTTAGGCGGACCAGACCAGCCCCTTGGGCTGGTCCACCTAAACCCCACTTGGGGGAGGGGTTTAGGCAGACCAGACCAGCCCCTTGGGCTGGTCCGCCTAAACCCCATCTCCCCACTCCGTTACACACACAAAAAACACACAAAAAAATACAAAAATAAAATAAAAATGTCACTGCTTAGGGGGTTTACCCTGACCAAGTTGGACCCTCAACTTGATCCGCCTACACCCCCCATGACCCTTCATCTTCCCCTCTAAAATCCCCCCTAGGGAGCTCAAGGGGCAAGGAACATGCAATGGAAGATGGGATGAAGGATGCAATGCAACACCCTCCAACCTAACTGCCGCGCCCTCAGACTCCCGAGGCCTTCGGCAAGGGTCGGGGACGCGAGGAACTAAGTGCGCGCGTGGTTGGTTTGTCGATCGGCTTATACACCCCGAGGGTATGACATACGTACTTCCCTCACGCGGCGTCTAGCCATCTCACACAAGTCCATGCCCGTCGCACGAAAGGCACTATGACGATGGCGAATACACCTACATCCTGGGTCTGCCTGTGTGTAACAACCCACGATGGCTATACACACGCCCTGATGTCGCCCCTACTTTTGACACAGAAATGCATGCCCACCGCCCGCTCCGAGCTAGCCGTCGACCGCTCGGACTGATGACTTGAGTTAGCTGGACCCTGGCCCGGGAGTAATAATCCCAGGGCCGGCCTCGCCTCCCCAGCACGACGGCATTTGCCTTCCGAGGCTCGGACCCGACCGCTCACCTTGAGCCGCGTCCAACATCTATCAGGCGCCAGCCCACGACCGCCCCTGCTACCTAGACAGTCGGGCGTGTCTCGATCTCCTCATGGAGAGCCTCTGTAAAACATGCGGATATCCACCATATCCCGTATTGACCTGGGGACCGACCCACGCGTCGGAATTGTCCCGCGGCTTGCGCCCATTGTACTTTAGCCTCCGCAGCCCATCTGTAAACCCCACGCGGCTCTCATATAGCATGAAACCAGTTGAACACACGTACCTATACTCGGGCCTCAGCCTCTTCACTGCGCCCGCCTTCAATCACAACGGTGCCCCCGGCACTCGACTGCCAGTCACATCGGGCCCCGAGCACGACCATCGAGGTCTCCCGACGCCCACCTCCTTGAGTCACAACGGTGCCCCCGGTGCCCGACTGCCAGCTACTCCAGTCACATCGGCGCCTGCGGCACCCGATCACTCAACAACTCTAGTCACAACGGTGCCCCCGGCACCTGACTGCCAGCTACTCCAGTCATATCGGGGCCCGCGGCACCCGACCGCTAATCAACTCCAGTCACAACGGTGCCCCCGGCACCCGACTGCCAGCTACCCCAGTCACAATGGTGCCGTCGGCACCCGACTACCCAGCTACTTTAGCCACAATGGTGCCCCCGGCACCCGACTGCCAACAACTCCAGTCACAACGATGTCCCCGGTACCCGACTGCCAGCTACTCCAGTCACATCGGCGCCCGCGGCACCTGACCACTCAACTTCCCAAGCACAATGGTGCCTACGACACCCCTACTGCCCCGACCTCGACATTGTCTCATGTCGGGAATACATTGTGACGCCCCTCGGGCGTCATCCTACTCAGTCACAGGTCCTCTGACGGACACTACGTACAGATACGGAACTACCCATACAATAACGCAATGACCCGGGGACCGTCATAAATGACGGAATTGTCCCGTGGCTTGCAAGCAATTGTAATCGGGCACTCACGCCCCCATATAAATGCCTTTCATGGCATATAAGTCATGTAATCCAGTGAAGGAGCGGATTCCCCTCCTCGTTGGAACCAGTCACTCTGTCCCTAGTAATCCCTGTTGTGTTGATGTTGCCCGATCGTTGTTGCACGGACTAAGCCCTCCCGACGTCGCGGCTCCCAGGGTCCCTGACTGTGATGTCCCGGACCCTTTTCAGATCCTTCTTCTTGGGTCCCGGATCTTTGTTTTCAGTGAATTTGGCTCCGTTGTGTCCAGAATTATGTTCTGGACATCTTTCATGTTTGGATCCGTGCGATTCGGGTCAGTTCGGAGGCTCGGAACGTGTACCGCGGCCTTTCCGCGTGTTTTCCGACTCCCGCGTGTGTGTGTCTCGGAAACACCTACGGAACCCTGTAGCGGGTGAACTGGGTCGTTCATCTACCTGTGAGAGGTACCGTTGCGATCAGCGCATCGAGAGGATCGAGGTGGTGTATTTTTCTATTTTTCAAGATTTTTCCAATTTTCCAGATTTTCTATAAATACCAAACCTTTTTCTTTTCTTTTTCACCTTTTTCTTCTTCTTCTTCCTCCTTCTTCCAACCTTTGGAGAGCGCCCTCCCCCTCGCGACCGTTCTTCTTCCCCGGACGACCGAGACGGGGCCTCCTTCACTCCGGCAACGGCGTGGCGGCGGCGGCGGTGGCGAGGCGGTCCCGGTGGTGGCCTTCTCGCGGCGGGAGGCGGGGCGCGTGGCATTCTAAAAGCTTCTTCCTTGACTTCGGCAGTGATTCGGCAGAGCATTCACTCCATTGAGGTAGGGGGGCAAATCCCTATGCTCATCCCGTCATCCCCCGCGATTTGTAGGCCGAATGGGAGCCGAGAGGGGTGTGTTTGAGCGGTTTAGGGTAAAATCATGTTTTGGGGACAGTTCGCCCGATCTATGGATTTGAGCCGCGATTTGGCGTTTTGATGGCCTAGAATCATGCTAGGGGTCCCCAGGGGTCTTCCCCTTTGATTCCCCCCTCTCCTATGGAGGTATGGGGGTGTGGTTAGATTTTTGGGCGTTTCCTGCCGTTTCACCCTCGAGCGAGTGTGACGGTCCTTCCAGTGACCGTCACACTATGTAACGTGCCTAGATGGGTGCGTTACAGCCCTGAGTGTAGCCAGTGGGGTCTGTGGGCTGTGACGGTCCCACGATAGACCGCCACGGTGCTGTGACGCACCTAGGTTAGACCATCAGGCTGCGTTCGACCATTGGCTACCGACCGTTAGTTTTTGACCGTTGGGGGTCAAGGCACGTGACGCACCTGGCTTGGCGCGTCACAGCCTTGTGACGCCCCTGGGTGGGTGCGTCAGAGCAGGCCCCCTGACGCACCAGGGTTGGTCCATCAGGTGCTGTGACGGCCCTAGGTGGGTGCGTCAGAGCCCGTTTTCCCCTTGGCTTGTGAGGCTCCAGGGTTGGACCGTCAGAGCCTTGTGACGCTCCAGTGTAGGCGCGTCACAGCCTGTGACGGCCCAAGGGTGGACTGTCAGGCTTTGTACTACACCGTGTATGTGCGGTCCCGTTTCTTTGGCGGTGGTTTCCGTGAGTTAGTCCTTATTGTCAGTGACCTGTCCACTAGTCGTAGCTTCCTGTGCGCGCGGGTGCGGACCCACCTGGGAGTGGTGTAGAGCGAGACCCAGTGAGAGGCGATTTTTAGGCTGGTTACCGTAGGGCCCCTTGCCTTTGCCACCAGAGTCCGGTGGGGGGGAAAACCAGCTAGAGGACCTGACCTAGAGTAGATGGTCTATGTGTGCACACGTAGTTGGGGGCTTAGGACACGCGCTGACGAGCGTGACCCCAGCTAGTCCTTGTTGTGGTACTTGTTGCGTGTCTGAGTCTCACGCCTGGGGCATTGTAGCTAGACGCTTGTGACGCGGTGTAAGATGTCAGGGGATGCTTCCGGTCGTTCTTCTAGTGGGTAGTGCTCCTATTCGCTGGCAGGTGTGGACTTGAGTTTCATTGGACCGAGGTTCAGTACTACAGTACTATTAGAGTAGACGGCTTTTCCGTTTAGTTACTTTAGCTTGTTGGTTCTACTGTACTCCTGTTAGGTAGGGTTGCTTTTCTGCTTTCTTGCTTCCTGCCTTGTTTTCCGCGTGAGGTGGGGATTCGTGGGATCCCTACTGGGCCAATGAAATGAAGCTCACCCCTGCTTTTCAGGTGAGGCGGGGTCTTCGAGAGCTGCGGTCGAGTTCCAGCGTGGTTCTTCTAGCCAGGGTTAGCCGCCAATCTGCTAGAGCCGGGGGATGTCCCGTGTAGTTATACGCCAGGGGATGCCCCGTGTTATTGTACTTTCCTTTCTGTTGACTGTACTTTTATTTGGACATGAGACTCTGTAGACCTTGTAGTAGTTTATTTTATTTATATTATGCTATGCATTTTATTTTAGAGCATTATGCTATCTCTGCGGTCGTTTCAGCTTATCTTGTACTCCCACACCATCCCTTTTTACCCTTCCGAGTCTTCGGGCTCGTGGGTTGACGAGCCGAGATTCGAGACGCACCGGTTCCTTTCCGGTACTCAGATCTCGGGGTCGTCACAGCTGGTATCAGAGCGTAGGTTGTGGAGGTATATCAGAACTTGAAACGAATTGCGGTGGTCCAGGAGGTCCATGAATGTCCTGTACAGTTGGCGACTGGCTTAGGGCCGTGGGTGTTTTATTGATTTGTGGTTGTTTTCCTTGATGCCGGGTGTGTTATGGCGTTACGGAGGAGGGCTCATCCCCAGCAGGGAGAGTCTAGTGGTGGTCCGGAGGAGTAGAGCAGGGCTTCAGTTTCCGAGGGTGTAGCTGGAGGTGTGAGAGCTGCAGGGATGGACGATTTCTTCCTGAGGTATGTTTGAGTATGTGCTTCAACGGCAGCCGGGAGGTCAGCAGCAAGGAGATCATCAGCAGCAGGGCGGCGACGCTGGTGAGGACCGGGCTCATGGTGGTCATGGTCGTGTGCTGAAGGAGTTCTTGCTGTTCCAGCCTCCTTCCTTCTGTGGGCAGCCAGATCCTGAGGTGGCCAGAGAGTGGCTGGATGATGTGCGGAGGATTTTCAGTGCAATGGGGTGTCCCGAGGAGGAGCAGGTAGCGTTGGCTACTCATCATCTTCAGGGGGCGGCCCGTACTTGGTGGACGTCAGAGTGGGGTTCAGTGTTTCAATCCCGTCCACTTCGGCAGATTACGTGGCAGGAGTTCGTCACGACTTTCGAGCGTGGTTTTTGCCCATCCTTTGTCAGGTCGCAAAGGTTGCGTGAGTTTATGGAGCTGACTCAGGGTGACATGACGGTGATGCAGTACCGTGCCAAGTTTATCGAGTTGGGCCATTATGCTCCTCATATTGTGGCAGATGAGGAGGTGAAGACTGATCAGTTTGTGGGTGGCCTGAGGCTAGAGTTGAGGCATCATCTTCTTGCGTCAGGT
The DNA here is from genome assembly GCA_022559845.1 of Amorphophallus konjac. Taxonomy (NCBI): domain Eukaryota; kingdom Viridiplantae; phylum Streptophyta; class Magnoliopsida; order Alismatales; family Araceae; genus Amorphophallus; species Amorphophallus konjac. Next base: position 84,738,863 of record CM040129.1, on the reverse strand, counting down.
TTGACCACGTTGGATGCGGCATGTAAGGCAGCAGCGGCGCTGGAGAGAGACTTGCAGAAGGTTCGAGGGTAGGGTAGTGCCATTCAGGTGCAGGTAGATTTTAGCCAGCCGGTGGGAATGCAGCAGCAGAGTACCGTCTAGCTCTCAACAGGTGGATCAGTGGAGGCGCAATCTGTGACCCCTGTGCCAGGGTCGTCATCCTTTAGATCGAAGCTTAAGAAGTTGCTTAAGGAAGCTGGTTTTGATAAGAGGCATCAGGATCGTAACGAGTCGAAGCAGGAGTCGATGGACAGTGCTCAGCAACCGGTGGGTTTTCAGCGTCAAGGTTCGACGACCGGTTCACGGAGCGGTTGTCCTAGGTGCGGTGGTTCTCATCCGGGTAGACCGTGTTCAGCACCCGTGATTTGCTTTAGGTGCGATCAGCCAGAGCACATGGCACGTGACTATCCGCAGAGACCGATCCAGCCGCACGAGTTTCGGTAACAGCAGCAGTTTCAGCCCCAGCAGTTGTCATCACAGTCGTAGCAGTACCAACAGCAGGGACAGTTTCCTCAGTTGTCACGGTCAGCTACTGTGGGGAGGCAGAGATCTCGAGGCAGAGTGAGTCACATGACCAAGGCAGAGGCTGAGGCGTCGCATTTGGTGGAAGGTACTCTTTCGATTTTGGGTTGTGCGGCTCGTGTTTTGTTTTATTCAGGTGCTTCTCATTCGTTCATCTCGGAGGATTTTGCTCAGAGTGTGGAGGGCCCAGTGACCGAGGTGTCCTGTGACTTGGTGGTAGAATTGCCTATCGGTGACTTCATGATCACCCCGTACTACTTTGAGAAGGTACCTGTGTGGGTGGAAGGGTGAAACTTACCGGTTAGACTCTACGCGTTACCGCTTCAGGACTTCGATGTGATTTTGGGCATGGATTGGCTCGAGGCTCATTATGCCTTGGTGGATTGCGGCTCGAATAAGGTCTACTTCCGATAGCTTCGTGGACCCACCATCTATTTTCAAGGTATTCGGTCTTCCTCTTCCCGCTTGCTTATTTCGGCTATCCGTGCTCATCATTTGCTTGATGCGGGTTGTCAGGACTTTCTCGCATCCGTGGTTTTGAGTGATCGACAATGTCCTGAGGTAGAGGACATTCCTGTCGTGTGCGAGTTTTATGATGTTTTACCGAGGAGCTATCAGGGTTGCCACCATAGCGAGAGATTGATTTCGTGATTGAGGTGGTGTCGGGTGCGGCGCCTATGTCGAAGGCCCCGTATCGGATGGCACCCGCAGAGTTGTGAGAGCTGAAGATGCAGTTGCAGGAGTTGCTGGCCAAGGGGTATATTCATCCTAGCTTCTCCCCTTGGGGTGCGCCGGTGTTGTTTGTGAAGAAGAAGGATGGTAGTTTGAGGCTGTGCATCGACTACCGCCAGTTGAACTAGGCGACTGTTAAGAACAAGTATCCGTTGCCTCGGATTGATGACTTGTTCGATTAGCTTCAGTCGGCCCGGGTGTTTTCGAGGATCGATTTGAGATCGGGCTATTACCAGCTGTGGATTCGAGAGTCGGACGTGGAGAAGACGGCGTTTCGGTCGAGGTATGGGCATTATGAGTTCTTGGTGATGCCGTTTGGGCTCACCAATGCCCCCGTAGCATTCATGGATTTGATGCATCAGCTGTTACGTCCATACCTAGACCAGTTCGTTGTCGTGTTTGTGGACGACATCCTTATGTATTCGCGGTCTGTTGAGGAGCATGTGCATCATTTGAGAGTGGTGTTGCAGACCCTTCGTGATCACCAGTTGTATGCCAAGCTCAGCAATTGTGAGTTTTGGCTTCATGAGATGCTCTTTTTGGGGCACGTGATTTATGGTGATGGCATTTCCGTGGACCCGACTAAGGTCAAGGCTGTGGTACAGTGGCCGAGGGCGAGTTCTGTCACGGAGATTCGGAGTTTCTTGGGCTCGCAGGCTATTATCGGAGGTTCATCTAGCTTTTTTCTCGTAATACGGCCCCGATGACCAGGCTTACGCGGAAGGATGTGCCGTTCGTCTGGACGGAGGAGTGTGAGCAGAGCTTCACGGAGCTGAAGAAATTGCTAACGACTGCTCCGGTGTTGGTGTTGCCTTCGGGATCGGGAGGCTTTGTGGTGTGTACACACGCTTCCGGGGTAGGTTTGGGTGCTGTGCTGATGCAGCATGGTGGAGTTGTGGCATATGCATCCCGGCAGTTGAAGCCACATGAGGAGAACTACCCTACTCATGATCTTGAGTTGGCGACGGTGATTTTTGCTCTGAAGATCTGGAGGCACTATCTGTATGGTGAGAAGTTCGAGATGTTCACTGACCATCAGAGTTTGAGGTACGTGTTTACCCAGAAGGATCTTAACCTCAGGCAAAGGAGGTGGATGGAGTACATGAAGGATTATGATTTTACTCTATATTATCAGCTTGGTAGGATGAATGTCGTGGCTGATGCTCTGAGTAGGAGAGTAACGGTCAGTCAGATGTTGTTGAGGAAGTGGAGGCTTTGGGAGAAGGTTCCGGCCATGACTTTTAGGCTCAAGGTCTCTCGGGACCAGGGTTCGGTTGTCCTTGCGAGTCTGACTATCACGCCCACGGTGCGTCGACAGGTGACTGAGGCTCAGTGAGCGGACCCCGAGCTACCTCGTATTCTGTCGATGGCCGAGGTGGAGCTTGGTGAGGATGGAGCTGTGAGGTTCAGAGGTAGGTTGTACGTGCCAGCCGAGGAGCAGGTACGGCGTATAGTATTGCACGAGACTCATGGGAGTTGGTATGCCATGCACCCTAGATCGGCTAAGATGTACCAAAACCTGAAGAGGTAGTTTTGGTGGCCTGGCATGAAGAGAGACGTGGCGGAATTTGTGGCCAGGGGTTTGACCTGTCAGCAGGTGAAGGCTGAGCACCAGCGACCAGGAGGCACACTTCAGCCCTTGGATGTTCCTGCGTGGAATTGGGACCACGTGACCACTGATTTCATGGTTGGGTTACTGAGGACGTCCAGCAGGGAGGATAGTATCTGGTTGCTAGTGGATAGACTGACGAAGACGACGCGGGTGCTACCGATCAAGGTCAGTTGGAGCGTGCATCGTTTGGCTCGTTTGTACGTGGAGCGAATTATTCCGTTGCATGGAGTTCCCATCTCCATTGTGTCTGATCGTGATCCCCGTTTCACTTCTGGATTCTAGAGGAGCTTCCAGAAGGCTCTAGGCACCGAGTTGGCATTCAGCTCGGCCTATCATCCTCAGTCGGACGGTCAGTCTGAGCGGACCATCCAGACTCTGGAGGACATGTTGCGAGCGTGTTGCTTAGAATGGCAGGGGAGTTGGACCCACCATCTGCCATTAGTGGAGTTTGCCTATAACAACAGCTATCATTCGACCATTGGTTTGGCTCCCTATGAGGTGTTGTACAGGCGACCTTGTCAGACTCCGCTTGATTGGTTCGAGGTGGGCGAGCGTGCCTTGACCGGACCAGATTTGGTGCAGCAGTGTGTTGAGGTGGTGCATCTCGTTCGGCAGAGGATGTTGGCAGCTCGGAGGAGGCGACCTCTCAGCTTTGCTGTGGGAGATCGAGTTTTCTTGAGAGTTTCTCCCATGAAGGGTGTGATGCGTTTTGGTAGGCGCGGGAAGCTGAGTCCCTGCTACATTGGTCCCTTTCCCATCGTCGAGCGTGTTGGAGAAGTTGCTTATCGGTTGCAGCTACCTCCGGAGCTTTTCGCCGTGCATGATGTGTTCCACGTGTCGATGCTTCGGAAGTATATGCCCGATGATTCCCATGTTCTCGAGGATGCCGTTTGGCCTGAGGTGACCCTAGATCTGTCCCTTCCAGAGTTCCCTGTTCGCATTGAGGATCGACGAGAGCAGCACCTGCGGAACAAGGTTATTCCTCTGGTTAAGGTGGTCTGGCAGCGTCATTCTGGTGGCGAGGCATCTTGGGAGCATGAGGATGAGATGCGGGAGCTATATCCTCATTTGTTTGTATGAGTCTTTCCCCCGTTCTTGTGCCTTATTCTCGAATTTCGAGGACAAAATTTATTTAAGGGGGGAGGGATGTGATGTCCTGGACCCTTTTCGGATCCTTCTTCTTGGGTCTCGGATCTGTGTTTTCGGTGAATTTGGCTCTGTTGTGTCCGGAATTATGTTCTGGACATCTTTCGTGTTTGGATCCGTGCGATTCGGGTCAGTTCGGAGGCTCGGAACGTGTACCGCGGTCTTTCCGCGTGTTTTTCGACTACCGCGTGTGTGTGTCTCAGAAACACCTACGGAACCCTGTAGCGGGTGAACCGGGTCGTTCATCTACCCGTGAGAGGTACCGTTGTGATCAGCACGTCGAGAGGATCGATGAGGTGTATTTTTCTATTTTTCGGGATTTTTTCAATTTTCTGGATTTTCTATAAATACCAAACCTTTTTCTTTTCTTTTTCACCTTTTTCTTCTTCTTCTTCCTCCTTCTTCCAACCGTTGGAGAGCGCCCTCCCCCTCGCGACCGTTCTTCTTCCCCGGACGACTGAGACGGGGCCTCCTTCACTCCGGCAACGGCGTGGCGGCGACGGCGGTGGCGAGGCGGTCCCGGTGGTGGTCTTCTCACGGTGGGAGGCGGGGCGCGTGGCATTCTAAAAGCTTCTTCCTTGACTTCGGCAGTGATTCGGTAGAGCATTCGCTCCATTGAGGTAGGGGGACGAATCCCTATGCTCATCCCGTCATTGATAGGGTGCAAGCCCAGGATACAGAGGGGGGTGAATGTATCCTGCTAGAAATATCGCCCAATTAAAATTAAACTCAGAAGCTAAACACAAATCCAGAATAAAAACTAATTCAATTGAACATATGAAGAGACACTTGGAGCGCTCCTAATCAATCATCTAGCGGAAGCAAACACACAGACAAACCACTGCTCAAGAGATTTTTAGGTGGTTCGGTCCAAGGACCTACGTCCACCCCTCACTCCCAACCGGAGTGAGGCTTCCACTAGCACAGGCTAGAAACTGCAGACTCAGTCTGCGAACAAGATGCTGCCACACAGCTTGACCAGGGGAACAACCTCCCCTCTTCCTCCCAACCGGAGGGACACCCCAAGTGACTCCCAGCCACTTGGAAACCAGAGACGCACAGTCTCTCTTCCTCCAAATCGGAGGGAACACCTAGTCTTGCAACCCACAAGACTAGAACCTGAGGACCAATCCTCCCTTCCTCCAAACCGGAGGAAACCTAGAGACCCAAGTCTCTCTTCCTCTGAAACCCAGAGGGAAGCACAAGTGACACCAAGTCACCTGCAAACTAGAGGTCTCGGACCTCTCTTCCTCCCAACCGGAGGGACCCCTGGACTCGAAACCTACAAGCCCAGAACCGGAGGACCCATCCTCCCTTCCTCCAAACCAGAGGGAAACAACCGATGACTCCAGTCAAAGGCAACCAGAGACGCAAGTGTCTCTTCCTCCACACCGGAGGGAACCAGACCTCACACAAGAGAATCGGAAGAACAACTAGTGAATAGTTGAAAAGAAAAACAAAAACGCAGCAACAGAAAGCTGGAAAAAGTAAACTCAGACTGTGGCTCTCGCAGGAGCTGGCTGGCCTGGATTTGATCCACGGCCCAGCAAGAACAGATCTTCAGTTGAAGCTTCTATCACTCTAGCTCTCTCTTCTTCTCTGTTCTTCTTCCTCTTCTTCTCTCACACTCTGCTATCTCGCTCTCTCACTCAATCTCTCTTTCTTTCTCTTTCTCACTCTCTTTCTCTTCTTCTTTTCCTTTTCTTCTTCTCTGTCTGGATCGTGGCTCTCTGTATGGACTTCACCTCTCGCCAACTCGATCAGTCTTCTTTTATGAAAGAAGGCTCATATATATAGCAGCAGTAGCAGCAGCAGCCCCGACATGTGACCTCCACATTTCCAGCCCTAAGTATTCGGACCACGTGGTAGCATCCAGCAGGCTGTCAGTCCATGTGTCATCATCTGGTCAGGCCTTCCAGCCTCGGATCACGTGCCCTCCTTAAGCTTCACGAACAGAGCACCTGTCAGATAGAGTATCGGATTATCAACTTGGTGTCGACACTTTGTAAAATGAAATGCATTGTATAGACTTGTGAAAGCGCATGCATTGTACAGACTTAGTGAAATGGAATGCATGTAATACAATTCTTTTAAATACCCAGAGACTAGTGCGTTCTCGCACGGGAGCATATGAAGTCTCAGGGGAGCATCTATGGCCTCTGGACAGCATCACCAGCGTCAGGGGAGCATGTGGAGCACATGCTGTCTCTGGGGAGCAATCACTGCTCCAGGGGAGCATCCTCAAAGTTAGGGAAGCATTAGCAGTCACTGGAGAGCATACTAGGTCCCAGGAGAGCATCCGGGGGGACAGGCGAGCATGCGCGTTTGATGTACAGACTCTACCAATGAAATCATGAACAGTCCGATGTATGGACTTGGCTTCGGGTCTGCTATAGTCTAGTGTGTGGACTTGAGTGTTAAGGCATGAAGAGTGCAGTGTGTAGACTCTGCAAGACAATGCATGAGACACAGACTCTATGCATGAACAGTGCATGAATAGTACGCCAATGTATAGACTTGGAACATCTGAGGACCAGTGTACAGACTTGTAGAGCCGAACCCAATGTATAGACTTGGCGAAGCACAGTCCAATGTATAGACTTTGCGAAACAGAGTCCAATGTATAGACTTGGCAGGTTGACCCACTGTACAGACTTTGAAGCCTAAGACAATGTGTAGACTTGTGAAGCTTGAGGTCAATGTGCAGACTTGGCATTCCACTATGGATGTATAGACTTGAGTGAAGTGAACGGATGTTCAGATTTTGAAGATCCACTGTGGATGTATAGACTTCGAAGATGAATGAACAGTCAATGTATAGACTTCACTTGAGTGCATTGGCTGTACATACTTTAAGCAATGCAAAGGCAATCGGATGCATAGACTTCACATGCCAGAACAACTGAACCGTGTACAGACTTGAACAGGCAAAGTCTGTACAGACTTGAAGATTCACGATGTATAGACTTTGGCAAGAGATTGGCTGTACAGACTACAACACAGCTGCGATGTACAGGCTTTTGACAAAGCAGCGTTGTACAGACTTGATGAAGCTTCAGATGAATGAATGTATAGACTTCCCAAACGAATGTACAGACTTCAGAAGATGAAGACTCTGTATAGACATGAAGAAGCTGAGTGAACAATGTATAGGCTTTGAACTCTGTACAGACTTGAAGACCCTGAGCCAATGTGTAGACTTTGCCTTAGAAACGAATGTATAGACTTGAAACAGAAGTCAGGCAAGCGTTGTGTAGACTTGGCCAGAACATAGGGAAAGGTATGAATGTATAGACTTGGCCAGAACGTAGGTAAAGCCGCCAATGTTCAGACTTGATCATCCAGCAGTGTATAGACTTTGTTTCGAGCAACGTAGGTAAAAGATACAATGTATAGACTTTGCACAGGAGTGCCTGAAGCGATGTACAGACTTGGAGTGCCAAAGCCATTGTATAGACTTGGCGTGCCGAAGCCATTGTATAGAATTGGCAAAAGGCTTGAAACACAAGGACGCTGCTCGCTGTACAGACTTGAGGTTTCAACAGTATGATGTACAGACTTGGAGAATGGCTTGAGACACATAAACGCTGCTCGCTGTACAGACTTGATCAAGGCAGCTGAACAATGTACACACTTCCAATGTATAGACTTCTCATGAACAGTCCGATGTGCATACTTCTCTTCGATGCATCTACAGTGCAATGTGTTGACTTGACGAACATTATGCAATGTATGGACTTGATGAAGAGTGCACTGTATGGACTTTGATGAAGGGCCCAATGAATGGACTTCGCCTGAAATGCAGGAACCTAGGCGCTGTACAGACTTGAGTTTTCAACAGACCGATGTACACACTTGGAAGGCTTTGAAGGCAAAGAACAGACTCTACCAATATGCAGACTTTGCCTAAAATGCAGTGTGTAGACTTGAGATATGATGCATGAACAGATTTGCGTTGTATAGACTTGGGGTCGACCCATCTGGAAGGGGGGTCGACCCATTGAACAGACTGACATCAAGATATCCAGATAACAAGCAATCCAGATAACAATCAATTATGAAATGTATTAGCAATAATGAAATGCACCAAAGCACACACCACACAGCCATATTTAAATGCAGCAATAATTCAGATAAGATTTTCAATGAAACATTCATATGAACCACAAATAGAATTGTATGCATTCAAATGACTTATAGTGTTTGCTATCATAAAAATCACAGGGACACAACAATCTCCCCCTTTTTGATGATGGCAACACTATGAGTACTCTATGAGTCATACTGACTTCATCAAATATTTCTCCCCCTTTGACTTCAGCAAAAAGACATGAATTGAAGAGGAAAGAATAAGACTGCATAATATGAGTGAATTAAAAACTCCCCCTTTGACTAAACTCCCTCTTATCAGAAAACGTTTTGATGAATGAAACCCATTGAGATGAAGGGAGAATGTCAACAAAAGTACAGGGACACTCAAGAATGCTAACTAGATCTCCCCTTTAAGGAATCATGACATGGAAGCTCCCCCTGATTAGATGGAGTAAAGCCAATTGATATAGTGAAGTGATGAGCATCTATCAGCAAAACACAGACTGTAATCACAGTGAATAAGTGAGAAAGATAAGTTTTCATTAGCACACTGCAAGGATGAACTCTGGTTATCCAAAGACTGCAACTCTCATATATGACAACCAGTCTGAATCAAAACACAGTGATAAAGAACAATAGGATGAGCATTTTCAACAATTAGTGAAAATTGAGATATTGAACTTTTCAGCAAGATACCAACTTCATAGAATCAGAATTTTAAGTTCTAGATTCCTCCATCATAAAAGCTTATGAAACCTTGATTGTCAGATGTGGTTTAAGAATGATGTAAACCTAAATTTTTCAAAGAAAAATTGTACTCATATCTGAACCAACTCGTAAGAAGAAGGAACTACAAGCTCATATAAGATTCTAGTTCAACCAACTTTCATCTTACTTAGTTTACTTTCTATGACAGCTCTAACAGAAACATAAGTGAATGCACTTGAATTTTAATTGTTCTTTCAGAAATTGATTTACACAAATTCAAATTTTTTTTAAAAAAATGAACAATTTTGGTTCATCAGCACCTTTTGACGTGGGGAAACACCTTGATCAGAGGCCAGAATCCCCAGTTACTCAGTGTGACAACCGTATTGCTTCTTCCATTTTAGAGAACAGAGGTAGCATTAAAAGTATCTTTGGCATGAGGATACACCTTGATCAGATGCCAGAATCCCCAGTTACTCAATACAACTATGCCATTGCTCTGCCATATTTTCACAATAATTTCCAATCATCTCTTTAAACAGAGTTAACCATGGTACTTCATGACTCAATCCTTTGGACAGGTTTCTCAGTAACCACAGTCATTGCTCTGTCCATACTTTACTCAAAATAGATTCAGAACAAATTAGATGTTTAGGAACAACCACATACACTATATATCTCAGTCAGCATAGACATGGATATCAACTTTTCAGATTTCAGAAAGTCTTACATGAATTTACATGAAGCAGACAGTTAAAGTTTATTAAGAGGTTGAAACAGATATTTTCAAGTTTCTTGTGACCAAACAAGAGTACATAAGACTTAAACCACTTCCAGTTAACAAATGTTCTTAAGCATGTATAATGGAAGATTCCTCATTAAAGATATTTTAACTTTTATGAAGTAGTATTCAGGCTGAAGGTTTACTTCATATCTCAGCAGAGTAATTCAAGTGAGAATATTCAACAGTCAACATGTATTCTGAAGGATTGTAGCAAAGGAGCTGCTCTTGAGCATAGAAGTTCAAGGATGACTGAATAGAAGTGAAGCTCTCCTTCAGCAGATTTAGGAGAGACAGACAGATACCTATAAGGTATGAATTCAGATTTTGAACAACTTCAGAAGCAGTCAAGAAAGATCATTTGATACCACTTTGATGATGGAATCACTGACACTACAGAATTGATAGGATGAATCAAGTAGGTGGATAGGAAGAGTTCAGATATAGACATAACTGAACGAATTAAGTATGCTCCCCCTATCTATATGCAGTGAGACACTACCTTCCCTTTTTTTTTTGGATTTTTCAAAAATAAGTGATATGCTATGCTATGACTCCATTTAACTAAATACAATAAATCATCTTATATGCCATGAAGACAATGCAGATGATGACTGACTATGCAACAACAGATTTAACATGCTATGCAGTAAATCTAAAAATAGTTGTGTGATTTCAAGAGTAAGAATAATGCTCCCCCTAAATGTATGCATTCAATCTATCTTTTTGGCATTTTCAATGTAATGAAATGCAATGCAATTAACTAAATGTATGCACGGGCATGAAGCAAAATATTCACATGAAGATGCAGACATTCTCTGATATGCAAATTTGACCCTTGGTACTTGGCGGAGAACTTAGTCTAAAAGACCATCTCACACAAAGTAAGAACTTCCAGACAGAGTTCCTCTGCCCTTTAGTAGCTTACCATTTGATATACCAAAGTGGTCATGCATGACAATGCAATACCAATAGTCCTATATGCATCAGATTTTCAATGATTGTGTGTCAAGTGCATGATTATGCAATACTCATATATGCACTCAGCTCAAAGTACAAACAAGAAAGCCCACAAAGCTCAATGCAAGAGTCAAACCAAACAAAAAGCATGTATGCATGAAACTATGACTTATCAGATCAACCATAAATTTCATTTGAACAGATGTGAAGAATTTACCTGAATGGGGTTTTATCAACTCGGGTGCCTTGGTTTATTTCCCCCTTTTTTTTTATTATTCTTCAGCTTCCAAGGCACACCTGCAAGTTAGCACACTATGTTGCATGGGCAGGTACCCAAACTGTCTTGGGCCCTGCATGGTTAATAGTGACACCTTTGGCAGGTGTTCTAAACAACCTCTTAGCATGTAGGTCATCAGATCTCATCAGATGGAAATTATTCATTGAATGACCTAATATACCACAATAATAGCAAGAGGCAGCAGATTTCAGATTTGATTTATGCACATTCTGATTAGTATGAGTTCTATGTGCATATGCATGAAATTTTCTGTTAACAGAATTAAGATTCTGTTTACCAACATAAGCCAGCCAACAGTCAGCAGCTCTATGGCCTGGCTTCCCACATTTAAAACATGTAAGTGTTTTCTTTTCAAACACAAATTCATTTCTATCAGAAATATTTCTATTGACAGGGAATTTACCAGATTTATTGTTAAACTTCCTTCCCTGAGCATGCCAACATTGGGCTGCAATGTGGCCCATCTTGCCACAGTGAAAGCATGAACTAGAATTTCTTCCACCAGCCCTCAGCCAGCATTCAATGGCCCTGTGGCCTGTCTTTCCACACTCAAAGCATGTAATGAGCTTATCTTTAAAAATAAATTTGTTCTTATTAGGACCATGTTGGCTTGCAGGAGATTTACCATGATATGAATGAGATGTTTTCTTATCATTTGCAAACCAGCATTGTGCAATTGTGTGTCCTAATTTACCACAGTGAAAACATTCAATTTTCTTTTTCTGAAATGAAGGATTTCTATCATGAAGGTTCCTAGCAGTCATATCATCCTTCTCTTTCAATTTACATTCATGCATCAGATGACCAAATTTATGACAATAATGGCATGACATTTTCTTTTTAGATGCATGTGAATGTGTGTGTGAACTTTGATCAACATGCCCTAATGAACCCTTTTTATTTATTTTCTGTTTTCCAATCTTTTTCTGATTTTTGTTCTGTTCTTCAGTTTTCTGAACAATGGGTTGTTTATCTTTTGAAGTGGTGGCTACATTTGAAGCCTTTACAAAAGATGTCATCAACTTGCTCTGAAATTCTTTCTTGTTACCATTATTGTAGCCCAGCCCTTCCTTCCTAGTGTTGATTTTTACACCTAGTAGCTTGTCTAGGTTTTTCTGCCCACTTACGAATTTTGACAAAGTATTATTCAGATCATTTATTTCAGATTGAAGGGAAGAGACCTGATGTTCATAGTTGACTATATCTTCTTCACAGACCAGAATTTTTTGATGCATCACATCATTCAAAGTTTTAAGCGTATCAATTTCTGATTTCAGTTTGAGCTCATTTTGATTTTCATCAACATATTTTCCTTTTTCAAATGTCAGCAATCTCTCTGACATGGTGGAGTTCAACTATTTTAGTTTCTCAATTTCCTCCTTTAGACTAGTGTTCTCCTGCTCAAGTTTATCATCATCAAACAAAACATCAGTTAGGAAACTTGGATATTCTGATTTATAGTTTTCAAAGTTTTCCTGAAATTTTAAGTTCGCAACACTAACAGCCTTAAACTCTTCATTGATCAATTTGTTTTCATTCTCAAGACTGATTAGTTTTTGTTCACATTCTTGACATTGGTTTCTGAGTTTAGTGTTTTCAGATTTAACATGATCAAGTTCTGATTGGATTCCATCTAGTTTCGACACTTGTCTTCTGAGTATCTCATTTTCAGTTTTCAGAATTTTAGGATTTTCAAGATTTTCAGTTCCAGAAATAGGATCCCCTAGACGTGTTAACTTCTTTATCAGACTTTTATTCTTCTTCCTCAATTTTTCATGGGAGTTTAACAGATTAGCATAGGCATCCTCCCAGTCATCTAAAGTGAAACTATCGAAAGGATTGATTACCTCTTCAGCATCTTCAAATTCATCTTGATCAGTGCTATGGTCGCTCTTATCAGCCATCAGGCAGCTGTCCTCATTCATCCTCTGAGCTAGCTTCAACTGATCCAGAATGTCCTTTGCGGACCTGCAGTCATAAAAATAAGAATGTAGAGCCTTGTCAGTAGCTTCTTTCATTAATCTCAAAACTTTCTGATTCTCTCCATTTCTTGATCTGTCACTTTTAGTCCATTTGGACTCTTCCTGTGGCAGTCTATGAGGACCATGTGAAATTAACTTCCACAGATCCGGATCCATCAATTCCACATAATCATGTAGACTGCTAACCCATGAATTAAAGTTAGAACCATTGTAAACCGATGGAGAACCCATAGATTAAATCGGCAAGTAGATTTATGCAGCAGAGAGTAAATTCAGAAATGCACCAAGGGACAACAGGATCCTCTGCAGATCGTTGGATCTGATCAATCAGAGAACCTGCTCTGGTACCAATTGATAGGGTGCAAGCCCAGGATACAGAGGGGGGTGAATGTATCCTGCTAGAAATATCACCCAATTAAAATTAAACTCAGAAGCTAAACACAAATCCAGAATAAAAACTAATTCAATTGAACATATGAAGAGACACTTGGAGCGCTCCTAATCAATCATCTAGCGGAAGCAAACAAACAGACAAACCACTGCTCAAGAGATTTTTAGGTGGTTCGGTCCAAGGACCTACGTCCACCCCTCACTCCCAACCGGAGTGAGGCTTCCACTAGCACAGGCTAGAAAACTGCAGACTCAGTCTGCGAACAAGATGCTGCCACACAGCTTGACCAGGGGAACAACCTCCCCTCTTCCTCCCAACCGGAGGGACACCCCAAGTGACTCCCAGCCACTTGGAAACCAGAGACGCACAGTCTCTCTTCCTCCAAACCGGAGGGAACCCCTAGTCTTGCAACCCACAAGACTAGAACCTGAGGACCAATCCTCCCTTCCTCCAAACCGGAGGAAACCTAGAGACCCAAGTCTCTCTTCCTCTGAAACCCAGAGGGAAGCACAAGTGACACCAAGTCACCTGCAAACTAGAGGTCTCGGACCTTTCTTCCTCCCAACCGGAGGGACCCCTGGACTCGAAACCTACAAGCCCAGAACCGGAGGACCCATCCTCCCTTCCTCCAAATCGGAGGGAAACAACCGATGACTCCCAGTCAAACGCAACCAGAGACGCAAGTCTCTCTTCCTCCACACCGGAGGGAACCCGACCTCACACAAGAGAATCGGAAGAACAACTAGTGAATAGTTGAAAAGAAAAACAAAAACGCAGCAACAGAAAGCTGGAAAAAGTAAACTCAGACTGTGGCTCTCGCAGGAGCTGGCTGGCCTGGATTTGATCCACGGCCCAGCAAGAACAGATCTTCAGTTGAAGCTTCTATCACTCTAGCTCTCTCTTCTTCTCTGTTCTTCTTCCTCTTCTTCTCTTCACACTCTGCTATCTCGATCTCTCACTCAATCTCTCTTTCTTTCTCTTTCTCACTCTCTTTCTCTTCTTCTTTTCATTTTCTTCTTCTCTGTCTGGATCGTGGCTCTCTGTATGGACTTCACCTCTCGCCAACTCGATCAGTCTTCTTCTGTGGAAGAAGGCTCATATATATAGCAGCAGCAGCAGCAGCAGCCCCGACGTGTGACCTCCACATTTCCAGCCCTAAGTATTCGGACCACGTGGCAGCATCCAGCAGGCTGTCAGTCCATGTGTCATCATCTGGTCAGGCCTTCCAGCCTCGGATCACGTGCCCTCCTTAAGCTTCACGAACTGAGCACCTGTCAGACAGAGTATCGGATTATCAACTTAGTGTCGACACTTTGTAAAATGAAATGCATTGTATAGACTTGTGAAAGCGCATGCATTGTACAGACTTAGTGAAAGGGAATGCATGTAATACAATTCTTTTAAATACCCAGAGACTAGTGCATTCTCGCACGGGAGCATATGAAGTCTCAGGGGAGCATCTATGGCCTCTGGACAGCATCACCAGTGTCAGGGGAGCATGTGGAGCACATGCTGTCTCTGGGGAGCAATCGCTGCTCCAGGGGAGCATCCTCAAAGTTAGGGAAGCATTAGCAGTCACTGGAGGACATACTCGGTCCCAGGAGAGCATCCGGGGGGACAGGCGAGCATGCGCGTCTGATGTACAGACTCTACCAATGAAATCAAGAATAGTCAGATGTATGGACTTGGCTTCGGGTCTGCTATAGTCCAGTGTGTGGACTTGAGTGTTAAGGCATGAAGAGTGCAGTGTGTAGACTCTGCGAGACAATGCATGAGACACAGACTCTATGCATGAACAGTGCATGAATAGTACGCCAATGTATAGACTTGGAACATCTGAGGACCAGTGTACAGACTTGCAAAGCCGAACCCAATGTATAGGCTTGGCGAAGCACAGTCCAATGTATAGACTTTGCGAAACAGAGTCCAATGTATAGACTTGGCAGGTTGACCCACTGTACAGACTTTGAAGCCTAAGACAATGTGTAGACTTGTGAAGCTTGAGGCCAATGTACAGACTTGGCGTTCCACTGTGGATGTATAGACTTGAGTGAAGTGAACGGATGTTCAGATTTTGAAGATCCACTGTGGATGTATAGACTTCGAAGGATGAATGAACAGTCAATGTATAGACTTCACTTGAGTGCATTGGCTGTACATACTTTGAGCAATGCAAAGGCAATCGGATGCATAGACTTCACATGCCAGAACAACTGAACCGTGTACAGACTTGAACAGGCAAAGTTTGTACAGACTTGAAGATTCACGATGTATAGACTTTGGCAAGAGATTGGCTGTACAGACTACAACACAGCTGCGATGTACAGGCTTTTGACAAAGCAGCGTTGTACAGACTTGATGAAGCTTCAGATGAATGAATGTATAGACTTCCCAAACGAATGTACAGACTTCAGAAGATGAAGACTCTGTATAGACATGAAGAAGCTGAGTGAACAATGTATAGGCTTTGAACTCTGTACAGACTTGAAGTCCCAGAGCCAATGTGTAGACTTTGCCTTAGAAATGAATGTATAGACTTGAAACAGAAGTCAGGCAAGCGTTGTGTAGACTTGGCCAGAACGTAGGGAACGTATGAATGTATAGACTTGGCCAGAACGTAGGGAAAGCCGCCAATGTTCAGACTTGATCATCCAGCGGTGTATAGACTTTGTTTCGAGCAACGTAGGTAAAAGATACAATGTATAGACTTTGTACAGGAGTGCCTGAAGCGATGTACAGACTTGGAGTGCCAAAGCCATTGTATAGACTTGGCGTGCCGAAGCCATTGTATAGACTTGGTGAAAGGCTTGAAACACAAGGACGCTGCTCGCTGTACTGACTTGAGGTTTCAACAGTATGATGTACAGACTTGGAGAATGGCTTGAGACACATAAACGCTGCTCGCTGTACAGACTTGATCAAGGCAGCTGAACAATGTACACACTTCCAATGTATAGACTTCTCATGAACAGTCCGATGTGCATACTTCCCTTCGATGCATCTACAGTGCAATGTATTGACTTGACGAACATTATGCAATGTATGGACTTTGATGAAGAGTGCACTGTATGGACTTTGATGAAGGGCCCAATGTATGGACTTCGCCTGAAATGTAGGAACCTAGGCGCTGTACAGACTTGAGTTTTCAACAGACCAATGTACACACTTGGAAGGCTTTGAAGGCAAAGAACAGACTCTACCAATATGCAGACTTTGCCTAAAATGCAGTGTGTAGACTTGAGATATGATGCATGAACAGATTTGCGTTGTATAGACTTGGGGGTCGACCCATCTGGAAGGGGGGTCGACCCATTGAACAGACTGACATCAAGATATCCAGATAACAAACAATCCAGATAACAATCAATTATGAAATGCATCAGCAATAATGAAATGCACCAAAGCACACACCACACAGTCATATTTAAATGCAGCAACAATTCAGATAAGATTTTCATTGAAACATTCATATGAACCACAAACAGAATTGTATGCATCCAAATGACTTATAGTGTTTGCTATCATCAAAATCATAGGGACACAATAGTCATCCCCCGCGAGTTGTAGGCCAAATGGGAGCCGAGAGGGGTGTGTTTGAGCAGTTTAGGGTAAAATCATGTTTTGGGGACAGTTCGCCCGATCTATGGATTTGAGCCGCGATTCGGCGTTTTGATGGCCTAGAATCATGCTAGGGGTCCCCAGGGGTCTTCCCTTTTGATTCCCCCCTCTCCTATGGAGGTATGGGGGCGTGGTTAGATTTTTGGGTGTTTCCCGCCGTTTCACCCTCGGGCGGGTGTGACGATCCTTCCAGTGACTCTCACACTGTGTAACGCGCCTGAATGGGTACGTTACAGCCCTGAGTGCAGCCAGTGGGGTCTATGGGCTGTGACGGTCCCACGATAGACCGCCATGGTGCTGTGATGCACCTAGGTTGGACCATCAGGCTGCGTTCGACCGTTGGCTGCCGACCGTTGGTTTTTGACCGTTGGGGGTCAAGGCACATGACGCACCTGGCTTGGCGCATCACAGCCTTGTGACGCCCCTGGGTGGGTGCGTCAGAGCATGCGAACCCACCTCCCCTGACGCACCAGGGTTGGTCTGTCAGGTGCTGTGACGCCCCTAGGTGGGTGCGTCAGAGCCCGTTTTCTCCTTGGCTTGTGAGGCTCCAGGGTTGGACCGTCAGAGCCTTGTGACGCTCCAGTGTAGGCGCGTCACAGCCTGTGACGGCCCAAGGGTGGACCGTCAGGCTTTGTGCTGCACCGTGTATGAGCGGTCCCGTTTCTTTGGCGGTGGTTTCCGTGAGTTAGTCCTTACTGTCAGTGACCTGTCCACTAGTCGTAACTTTCTGCGCATGCGGGTGCAGACCCACCTGGGAGTGGTGTAGAGCGAGACCCAGTGAGAGGCGGTTTTTAGGCTGGTTACCATAGGGCCCCTTGCCTTTGCCACCAGAGTCCGATGGGGGGGAAACCAGTTAGAGGACCCGACCTAGAGCAGATAGTCTGTGTGTGCACACGTAGTTGGGGGCTTAGGACATGCGCTGACGAGCGTGACCCCAGCTAGTCCTTGTTGTGGTACTTGTTGCGTGTTTGAGTCTCACGCCCGGGGCGTTGTAGCTAGACACTTGTGACGCGGTGTAAGACGTCAGGGGATGCTTCTGATCGTTCTTCTAGTGGGTAGTGCTCCTGTTCGCTGGCAGGTGTGGACTCGAGTTTCGTTGGACCGAGGTTCAGTAGTACGGTACTGGTAGAGTAGACGGCTTTTCCGTTTAGTTACTTTAGCTTGTTGGTTCTACCGTACTCCTGTTAGGTAGGGTTGCTTTTCTGCTTTCTTGCTTCCTGCCTTATTTTTCGCGCGAGGTGGGGATTCGCGGGATCCCTACTGGGCCAATGAAATGAGGCTTACCAATACTTTTCAGGTGAGGCGGGGTCTTCGAGAGGTGCGGCCGAGTTCCAGCGTGGTTCTTCTAACCAGGGTTAGCCGCCAGTCTGCCAGAGCTAGGGGATTCCCCGTGTAGTTGTACGCCGGGGGATGCCCCGTGTTATTGTACTTTCCTTTCTGTTGACTGTACTTTTATTTGGACATGAGACTCTGTGGACCTTGTAGCAGTTTATTTTATTTATATTATGCTGTGCATTTTATTTTAGAGCATTATGCTATCTCTACGGTCGTTTCATCTTCTCTTGTACTCCCACACCATCCCTTTTTACCCTTCCGAGTCTTCGGGCTCGTGGGTTGACGGGCCGAGATTCGAGACGCGCCGGTTCCTTTCCGGTACTCGGATCCCGGGGTCGTCACACTGACTCTCTCTTCGGCAGTAGAAACAAAGGTGTTCGGATTCAATCCAATGTAAAATAAACATCGGTTGCTTGCAACCAATGGGGAAAGATGTACAGTACACGAATCCCCATAATCGCCTGCGCACTCGTACCCGTGGAACCCCTTCTATCCACGTGTCGCTCGATCCCTCGAGCTACGTGCCGCGTCTTGGCGACGTTTCCCCGATCAATCCTTGGTTCCATATGTGATTGTCAAGAAATCAACTGGCACGCCTGCATTCCACCCAGCCATCCCTGTCCCAGTCTCCCAGAATGATAAACCATACGCCATCCCTTCTTGTACATTCCTATCATTCTCTTTGCCTTCTTCTCAATACCCCCGGAATCCCCACGTGCCCAGTCAACCTATCTCGACCTTCCGTAAAAGGCAAGTCTACACCCCCGCTGCGAGGACAAAATGACAAGTGACTCTCCCGTGGTCACAAACAAGAATGGCACGCCCGGTGGGACGTCTCCTACCTTTCTTCTTTATGCCGAAGAAGAGTCACACCCGCCAAGTGTGCGCCGCAATGCCGTCACCTTTTCTTATCGGAGAGGAAGAGGAGGGCCCCTGTCCAGAATGCAACATGCGACTGGTCGTCATAGAGCGACCAACCCGCACCAGCAACAACAACAACAACCCGATGGCGATAGTGACCTACGGTCCAATCGTCATCGCAATCCACGTCGGGCACCTACAGTTGGCAACGCCAATCGTGTTCGGAAACGCTGCCTCGACCTTCGGCTCGCCTTGATCCTCAGGTGCCATTACCGTGGCTGACATGCAGCCAAGTTCAGCGACTACCCATACAGGGAGCTGGCCCCTCTGCTCCTCCAACAACGGAGACCCATGCGGTCATTGACCCCTGGGTCCCCAGCTCCGCCAGCACCCGACACGAGGTTTCTGCCCCGGGTCCCCGGCTCATTAGCACCTCACTCGGGCTCTCAGCTCCGAGTCCCAGCCAAGCCTACCCTTAGCACGGGTTTCCCACCCCAGGGTCAAGGCCTCCCACTATTCTATATGGGCCTTCCGACCCGAGTCTCCGACGAGTCGGCACTCAATACAGGCTTTCAACCCCGAGTTCGAGGCTCCCCAGCATCTGGCTCGGGTACATGACCCCGGATCTCATCAAGGTCGGTCCCCGATGCAGACTCTCTGCATTGGGCCCCTGGCCTCCCAACTCTACGACGGGGTCTTTACCCCTATGATCCAGCAATGCCAACTCCCAGCAAAGGGTTTCATCTTTGGGACAAGGCCACCTCAACACCCAACACGGGCGTCTAGCCCTGGGTCTCAGTTCCAGCAACACCCAACACGGGCATCTAGCCCTGGGTCTCAGTTCCAGCAACACCCAAGATGGGCGTCTGGCCCTGTGTCTTAGTTCCAGTAACACCCAAGACGGGCTCCCAGCCCTGGGCTCCACCTTCACTAGCACCTAAGATGGGCATTCGGCCCCGGGTCCCAACTACATCAACACCCAAGACGGGCTTTCCGCCCTGGGTCTCAGCTACATCAATACCCAAGATGGGCGCTCCACCCTGGGTCTCAGCTACATCAATACCCAAGATGGGCACTCCGCCCTGGGTCCCAGTATTCCCGCATCACCAGCACCCAAGACGGGCGTTCAGCCCTAGGTTCCTGCTCCAATAATACCAAAAAAAGAAAGGGGCCATCTAGCTCTAGGATCCGGCTCCAGCAGCACCCAAGGTGGGCGTTCAGCCTCAGGTTCCAACTCTATCAACACCCAGGACAGGTGGCCTGCCCTGTAATCCAGTTCCATCAGTACCCAAGACGGGTGTCCTACCCTAGGATCCAGTTCCATCAACACCCAAGACCGGCGTTCCGCCCAGATCCCAGTTCCATCAACTCCCAAGACGGGTGTCTAGCCCCAGGTCCCAGTTTCATCAGCACCCGAGATGGGCCTCCAGTCCCGGGTTCCAGTTTCGACAACGCCCAAGATCGGCATCCAGTCCTGGGTCCCAGCACCATTAGTACTCAAGACGGGCTTCTAGCTCTGGAACCCAGTGTCGTCAAGCACTCAGTTTGGGTTTCCAGTCCCAGGTCCCAGCTTCATTAGCCCCGAGTACAGGCTTTCTACCTCGGGTACTAGCTTCATCAACACCCAGTACGGGCGTCAAGCTCCGGGTCACCACCCCTCTGACATCTTTAGTTCACAACATGGGTCACGAACCCCGAGTTCCGGCAACAACTCCGACGGCCCAAGTGAACACCAAGTTTCAGGTCCCCATTCTGTAGGCCCCAGCTCGGGCACTGCACTCCCGAGTTCTAACTACATCGACACTCACCAGAGATGCCATGCTCCAGATGGCCCCGGACCGGGTTCATTCGGTCCACCACATTGGTGCTGAGTCAACCTCGGCCCTGTAAAAAGGAAGGGGCGTCATGGCGGCTGTAAAAATGGGCTACCCACTACCGCCACCCCTGCCTCCAGAAGACTAGGCGAGGCTCAGAGAAGCCGATACACCAGTATCACACTGGGGGCAATCACCCCGGTCCAGTATCCAGCCTTTCAAGCCCAAACAATGGGGGCAACTCCAAGGAGGAGCGTCGGTCCTCCCTCAGATGAACATGGGTCATTAGAAAAGAGGCCGAACCCATCCGGAGGTCCCGAGTCAAGAGCTCCCTCCACTCACCAGAATGGTACCAAGCTCAAAAGCCAGCAGGGTGAAAGAGGGTGAATCCCGCCGAGACCCGCCCATTAGCTCCAAAGAAACTCCACATGCGTCAGCTAACGACTCGATGGAATCCCTGCCAACGCCAACTGGTGACGCCGGCAAAGCTCCGTCGGGTCCTACACCGGTGGCTACCAGCAAACCCTGGCGGGAAGTCTATCCCTTCAATATTTATTATGTCCCAAGGGGTAGCAACACTCAGGTGGACACCCTATCCAAACGTGGCTTCGGCCATCATGTTCAATAAGGCCGACCCACATAGATCCCAGTCAAAGTCCCAGCCACCTACAACAAAGACCAGCCATTCTCTGGATCCACCCTAAAGTCCCGAGCCACTCGGTTGAGGGTCGATCCACGGTCGCTTCTACAACACCAACAAGTCGCCAATGACGCAACCCCCTGGCAACGTCCCTCGATAGCAACAAGCTAAGGACGACAGCCGCAAGGCTCGCAGGTATCAAAAATAAAACAAAAAAAAATAAAAGGGGGCTAAAAATAGAGATTCCCCAGCGGACTCAGCCACTCTCTCCATAAGGTGGCTGGGGGCAAAAAGGCCGTAAACCCAGCTGAGGTGAAAACTCGCGAGGGCGCCTCAGGAAAAATCGGGTTACCTCTCGATGTGAAAACCTGTAAGGGCGCACAGGAAAAAGCAAAAGGGGGACAGCTCTGGCGAAAACCCAAAAGGGCGGTAGAGCTGGTAAAGAGAAAAAGAAAATTCTCTCTTCCTCACTAGAAACAGCCAACCACCTCGCCCTAAATCTCTGACCGATCCACCACAATAATGGGTCAGTATGCCTTCTACTAGCCATCACGCCACACTGGTCGGCCTACACCCAGTCTTTGACCGATACACCATCATTATTGGTCACCACCCAGCATCCAGGTCAATACACCATCATGGTCCACCTACCTGTTCCTCCTAGTCTCACACTATCCCTGTTTGCCGCTACCCTTTTGACCTATATGCCGCCATGGCTGGTCAAGCCTCCACCTTGGTCATCCTCTTTCACAGTCGACCTACATATACCCTTGACTAAACACCTCCACAGTCAATCTAACACCTGATGTCTGGCCAAAATACCACAATGGTAGCCCTACACATCACCCAGTCCCTAACCAGTACACCTTCTTGGTCAGTTAAATCCATAACCTTTGGCCAATACACCTCTTTGGTCGGCCGACGTCAATTCTTGGTCTATATGCCACCACAACCCAGAACCTCAATCTTTGCATCATCAAAGTTGATCTGTTCAAGTTTCAGTCCAAGCTCCAGCTGCAAGCTACACGGATCAGCCAGCTTGGAGGTCTACGTGAAGCCCCAGATTGCTTGGCAACCAGCCAAGCCCCAGCAAGTAACTCCAGCACCAAGACAATGGATCAACAGCAACGATCCCACCGGCAATGTCCTTCGACAACAGCAAGCTAAGGACACCCAGCGCCAGTCACCAAATAGCTAAAAGGCACTCAGGTAAACAAAAAAAAAGAACAACAAAAAATGGGGTTAAATGTAGAGATACCCCGGCGGACTCAGTCACCCTCTTTCTCAAGGAAGCGGCTGGGGGCAAAAAGGCCAGTAACCCGGTTGAGGTGAAAACTCGTAAGAGCACCTCAGGTAAAATTGGGTAACCCCTTGATGTGAAAACCTGCAAGGGCACATCGGAAAAAGTAATAGGGGGCCAACTCTGGCGAAAACCCGAAAGGGCGGCAGAGTTGGTAAAGAGAACAAAAAAAAACTCTCTCCTCCTCCATCTGGGGAAACAAGCTACCCACCTTTTAGCAATCATATCCCTGGCTAGTTGGCCCGTACCAGTCCCTGACTAATCCCCTGCTCCAGTTTATAAATCCTGCACCTCCCTGTCAGCCGTATAGCATCATGTTCGGCCTAAACCAGCTCCCCAGGCCACTCCCCTCCCTTGGTGGCCTATACCAGCCCCTGGCTAGTACACCTCTCCGAATCGTCAATCTTACACTCCCCAGTTAGCCATACACATCTCCGGTTGGCTCACACCTTCTCCGACCACACGCCACCATGGTCGGCCCATATACACCAGCAATTCATGCACTAGTCTAGTCATTCATTCCAGCAAACCTCGGCCTACACACCACCTCGGTTGGCCTTCAAACCACATGAACCTTAGATCCATATATCATGAGGATCCATCACACCATAATTCCCAATCACCAGCCTATCATGGTCGAGTCACCATGAACCAGGTCATAACTCTAGCAATATGTTGTAAAGGCATACCAGTTCCCAGATCCCAGTCATGATTCCAGTAATACGCCACCAAGGCTCACCGGTTCCCAGATCACCAGTCAAACTTCAGATTACTCAGTAACCAGCCAAAGCCACTACCATGGCTACGACGGCGACAAGCCGTCAACAGCACAAACTCCAGGTCATGTCCCCTGATAGCAGCATGCTACGGACGGCAGCCACAAGGACCCCAGGTAAAAAGAAAATGGGGTTAAAAATAGACATACCCCGACGGCCTCAGTCAACTCCCTCTACGAGGCGACTGGGGGCAAAAATTGCAACCAACCCAGCTGAGGTGAAAACCCGAGAGGGCGCCTCAAGCAAAATCGGGAAACCCTTCGGTGTGAAAACCCGCAAGGACGCACCGGAAAAAGTAAAAGGGGGCCAGCTCTGGCGAAAACCCGCAAGGGCGGTAGGGCTGGTAAAGAGAAAACAAAAAAAACTATCTCCCTCTCTACTCCTCACTGATGAAAGTCATCAACTGTGACATCCCATCGATGGTGACCTCAGCATCACTCCACAACACCGGTGGCCAGTAGGCCCCCGAGGGTCGGCCATCGCCAATTCCAGCTCTAGTATTTGGCTATACACCTCCGCGGTTAGCCGACCAGCTCCAATATTCTGGCTACTACACACCAGTAGTCAGCCGCCAGCTCTTAGTTCCAGTCTCGGCTACAACACCTTTACAGGCCAGCCGCCAGCTCCCAGCCTCAATCTCGGCTACAACGCCCTTATAGGCCAGCCGCCAGCCCTCAGTTCCAGTTCCGACTAAAATGCCTTCGCAGGCCAGCCGCCCAGTCTCCGGTTCTAGTTTCGGCTACAACGCCTTCGCAGGCCAGCCGCCAGCTCCGAGTCCCAACTTCGACTACAACGCCTACGCAAGCCAGCCGCTCAGTTCCAGTTCCAGTTCCAGCTACCAGTCCCAGTATTTTGGCTACAACGCCTACGTAGGCCAGCCTCTCAGTTCCAGTTCCAGCTACTAGTCCCAGTATTCTGGCTACAACGCCTACGTAGGCCAGCCGCTCAGTTCCAGTTCCAGCTACCAGTCCCAGTATTCCGGCTACAACGCCTTCACAGGCCAGCCGCCCATTTCCAGTTCCAGTCACTAGTCCCAGTTTCGGATACAGCACCTTCGCAGGCCAGTCGCCCAGTTCCAGTTCCAGTCACAAGTCCTAATATCCGACTACAACACCTCAACGGTCAGCCGGCCAGCTCCAGTCGCAGTCCCGGTCTCTGGCTACGCCACCATGGCAGCGTGCCAGCCAACCTCAACTCCAACTCCCCAGGCTAAACAATACTAGCAACATAGGCCAGCACACCCTCTCGGGTCGGCCTCTAGCTTCCAGACTCCAGCAACATAGGCCAACACACCCTCTCGGGTCGGCCTCCAGCTTCCAGTCTCCAGCAACATAGGCCGAAGCACCCTCACGAGTCGGCCTCCAGCTTCCAGCCCCCAATAATATAGGTCAACACACCCTTACAGGTAGACCTCCAGTTCCCAGCAACGTGGGCCAAAACACCCTCGTGGGTCGGCCTCTAGCCTCCAGTCACCAGCAATACTGGTCAACACACCCTTACGGGTTAGCCTCCAGCTTCCAGTCCCCAGTCCTCTGGGTTAACACCGCATTATGGATTGTCCTTCAGCTTCCAGTCTCCAGCCATCCAGGCCAACATGCCTCATTCAGGCAGGCCTCCAGCACCCAGCCTTTGATATCCAGCTTCCAATACCCAATTTCCAGCACCCAGCTTCCGGTATCCAGCCTCCAGTTTCCGATGTCTAATACCCAGCTGTAAAATCCAGCTTCCAGTATTCAGTTTCCAGTGTCTAGTTCCAGTACCCAGCCTCCAACATCCAGTTCAAGTACACCAATTCCCAGTATCCGGCACCAGTACTCCGCTTCCGGCTTCCAGTTCCAACCTCCAATTCCAATGCCCAGTTCCCAGCATCTAATTTCCCATTTCCCATTTCCAATTCCAGTTTCCAGCAATGGGCTAGCACGCCTCATAGGGGCAAGCCTCCAGTCCCAGCACCCAGTATCCAATTACTAGTTGCCATATCCAACATCCAGTTCCCAGTTCCAGCCTTCCATCCCAGCACCCAGTGGCCAGATTCCAATCTCCATTCCCGGTATCCAGTCCCGATATCCAGTTCCCAATTTCCAATTTCCAGTCCCAGTACCCAGTCTTCTATCTCAA
Organism: Amorphophallus konjac; assembly: GCA_022559845.1. Lineage (NCBI taxonomy): Eukaryota > Viridiplantae > Streptophyta > Magnoliopsida > Alismatales > Araceae > Amorphophallus > Amorphophallus konjac. The sequence continues at coordinate 84,713,138 of CM040129.1, read as the reverse complement.
TATCCAATTCCCAACCCTCAGTTCCAGTTTCCAGCAACAGGCCAACACACCTCGTGTAGGTGGGCCTCTAGTCCCAGCGTCTGGTACCCACATCCTGGTCTCCAGTCCCAGTACCCAGTTTTTGACCTCTGAGTTCCCAGTCTCTAGTCTCGATGCCCAGTCTCTAGTCCTAGTATCAACTATCCAAATCCTAACCTCCAAATCTAGTATCTAGTTCCTAGTCTCCGTCTCCTAATTCCCAGTCCTGGTCCCCAGCCCTAGTACCAACACCCAGCTAGTACCAACACCCAGCTTCAAGTCTCCAGTTCGTAGTTTTCAGTCTCAGTACTTTGTCTCCCATATCTGGGTCACAATCTCCAGTCCCAACATTCAATCTTTGCATTCCTGTCTTCAGCCTTGGACCTCCAATTTCCATCAGTAGACCAGCATGCCTTAGCCAGGTGGGTCTCCAGTCTAAGTATCCAGGTTTTTAGCCTCTAACTCCTAGCGGCCGACAACATGCCAATACTCCTTACTCAGGCAGACCTCCAGTATCCAATTCCCAGTCTTTGGCAACAGGCCACTACACCTCATAGGCTGATCAACAATAACAACCACATGAACAAATCTATACACCTTACAGACTAGCACGCCTAGAAGGCCAGGCTACAGCAGCTCCAGACCAACATACCCCCGAGGGTCGGTCTATCACACACTCCGGTCAGTACACCTTAGTGGCCGGCCAGCGACAATCCCTTCATCGGCACCTCAGTGATCAGCTGATCGTGGCTCCCAGTCAATATACTTCAGCAATCAGCCGAGTGGACTTTCTAGTTGATACACCTCGGCAATCAAACAGCACATTAACAGGTACCATCCACCATATTATGATGATTATGTGTCTGACATCATTTGTGGTCAGTGTACTGTTTAAAGGGTCAGATGACCTCAACTTCGGCTACTTCATCATCATGGTTAGCCGACAGCCGATAGCATCAACATTCGGCCATACACCGCGAGGATCGGCCGAATACGATTCCAAGCCAACACCCCTCTTTGGGGGCAAATCCAGCAACTCCAGACCAAGACGCCTCGCCGAGGCAGGTCTCTAGCAACCTCAGACCAAGACGCCTCACCGAGGCAGGTCTCCAGCAACCTCAGACCAAGACGCCTAGCCGAGGTAGGTCTCCAGCAACCTCAGACCAAGACGCCTCACCGAGGAAGGTCTTCAACAACACCAGGCCAAGACGCCTCACCGAGGCAGGTCTCCAGCAACTCTAGGCCAAGACGCCTCGCCGAGGTAGGTCTTCAACAACCTCAGACCAAGACGCCTCACCGAGGCAGGTCTCTAACAACCTCAAGACCAAGACACCTCACCGAGGCAGGTCTCCAACGACTTCAGACTGAGATGCCTCACCCAGGCAGGTCTTGAACGACTCCAGACCAAAATGCCTCGTCGAGGCGGGTCTATAGCAACCCTAGGCCAGCATGCTTCCCTGAGACAGGCCTCAACAGCACCGGGTCAATGGCCCTTGTTAAGGCTGACCCCCAGCAACACCAGGTCAACATGTCTCATCGAATCTTACCTACAGCAGCATCAGACCAACACACCTATGACACCGATTATCTTCGGCAACTTCACCCCAGTCGTCGGATCACCCTAGTTCTTGGGTGGGGTCCCCGTGGCTGCTCCGCAGCTGCCCACTTCTCAATTAACGTCATCCATCCCCATGTTACTCCGGCCTCTCCGGATTCCCTGACACCACCAGCCAACCAACCGGTCCCTACCACTTTGACCGTGCAATGGCGGCCCTGGCAGGAGCTGGAACCTCTCAACTTCAAAGCCCTAGTATAATCCCAGTTCCCCTGTAACCCCTGACCCACCAGCTATAATCCCAATCACATCCAGCCATGACAAAGTGGCCTCCAGCATCATAACTTGACGATTTGCAAGTGCCCTACAACACAACTCCAGCTATAATGCTTCAGAGCTGTGACCAACCCATCCCATAGGACGATGGGTGCCAAGCTTGGCAAATGCACCCCCTTGGGCAGTCAACAGATGATGCCAGCATCCCACAAGAAGAATCAACCACCACAACAGTGGTAGGCTGCTAACGACCGACCATAGGCTTCGCCACAAAGCCCCGGTCAAAGCGGCGGTCATCTTGTCGCCAGCCAGCAATCCCAGGGGCTGAGGGATAAGTGGCCCTCCAATTCCCAAGACAGGGAAGTCTCGAACCCCCTTACACAGCATCATCGGCTACGGTCATGACCAAAGGGGAACAGGCCAGGGAGTGAAAAATGCTCAAAGCACTCCTTGACTTAGAGGTGGAAAACCTGACAAAACACAAATCTCAGTACACAAGTCCACCTCCGGGGGCAAGACATGGCTCCCGCCAATGCAACCTCTAATAATAAAAAGGGAGCCACAAGTGGTCTCCCATTGCTTGCCAGCCACCCTACGAGGCGGGATGGATTCAACAGTCCTGGCCTACCCCTGTCTCAGATTTGTAATGGGGGACGGTCCTTTCCAACGAGCCGCCTCTCCTTAGAAAATCCACAAAGCCCGATGCGCAAGGTAGGCCCCAGGCCTAGGCAACAAAGCCAGAAGCATTGCTACACTATGCTTCCCTGGCCTCTCTTCGCCATCGGCATTGGCATCCAGCCCAGTCATATCATCAACTGCCGAAGTGACCACCTGTATGGAGAGTTCGGCATCCAGACCAGATTACTCCCGTGACGCGGGCTCTGCACACCTCTGCCACAAGCCCAACACGTGAGACAAACGGAAACAGAATTCCCAAGTCGTGAATAGTGGGCTACAACTTCAAGCACCACGCATGTATCCAATACATGCCATCTTCATCAGCTCCATGCCCTCAGTGGCTTCGGCAAATTGCCCACCAGCCACTCGAATCTCTCTAGAATCCAGCTCTATAACCTCCCAGGTTCAACGGTCTTCTGCAGACGCACCATCATCGCATGAAAGATCACAACGGGAGTGTCAATCCTCAGAGCAAGTAACTCCCACACGCCAACAGGGTCCGGAGAAATCAAGCTTGAAAGGCGCATGGGCCGTACGCCATCATCTTCGCCTCCGACGCACGCCCCGTGGGGGGCATTTTTTGGCACCGGCTTATTTCCTTGAATTAATCAAGGATTAAGCATAGGGAAATACTCCCTAAATAGAGCAAAATGGCACATCGCCAAAGTTGCTCTGCCAGTCGAGTTGTGCTCAGAAATCGAGACGTGTCGCCGGGTCAAGCGGCGCAACATAACAACCGGGGATCGGCCCCGAGGAAAATGGCACTATGCCAGCCAGATTCTAGACAACCTAGTCAGTTTCGGGATTCGAGACAACCTGTCGTACCTTACGGCACTCTGTGAAGATTCGGGGTTTACCCCTGGACACCCTGCATACGGTGTCACACCACCGGCGCCTCAACAATCGGGTTAACCCGGGACTCAAAACAGCTTGCCGCATCATACGCGTAATGACCCGAGAATCCGATTACCGGGAAGGCCCGATAACCCGAGACTCGCACCGCCACCCACGAGTCCGAAGACTCGGAAGGGTTAAAGGATGGTGTGGAGACTACACAAGTATCACAAATAATTACAGAAATTAAATAGTTTATATAATTAAGCATGAAATAAATTAACGTTTTACATGATACATGGTCCACAAGATAATGATAAAAGAACAACAGTAATAGTCCACAACTAGTACAGAGACAAAAAGAAAAGTACAGCTACACGGGGCATACCCCGGCCCTGACCTCTGGCACTAATGCTGGGCACCTGAACCACGCTGAGCCTCAGAAGCGCTCCCGTGAAGCCGCGCCTCGCCTGAAACATGGTGAAAATACGCAGGGAATGAGTCTCAGAACAAGACTCAGTAGGGATCCCTCGAACCCTACCTCGCAAACTGAAAACCGCTACACTAGCAGTAAGCGAGAACCTCGAAAGGAAAGCCATGCCATCTATAAAACATCAGTTTCACGGCACGACAACCGACACACGTGCCACGGTGAAACGATCGGAACACTACGGTCAACACGACAAACACCCGAAGGTCGAAGTCGCAAAGACTGACTGACAGTCTGTTACTCCCGACTCGACAGGAGTACCTCCCACAAGAAGCACAGTCGGTAGCGTCCCCTGACGACTTACACCGCACCGCAGGCGAACTGCCTAACGTGGTAGCGCCTACCAGAGGCACGGACACCGAACAAGTAACCACAAAGTGAGTGACTAGTTGGGTTCACGCCCGTCAGCGTGGGTCCAACTGCCCCCAACCACGTGTGCACACACAGGCCGTCCGCCACTGGCCTGGCCTCTAACTGGTTTTCCCCTCAGCCGGATTCTGGCTACTAGATGCGGGGCCCGACGGTAACCAGTCTCAAAACCGTCCTCAGGGTATGCCCGTACACCTACTCCCGGGTGAGACCAACACACGCGTACTGGTGGGCTACGACTAGTGGAGGGTCACTAACAGAGTAGACTCTCAAGTCAACAGAAAACCACGTCTCAACCGGATAGGGTACAAGGACCGCCCCTCATACCGACACCGTCTCACGGTGGCAGAAGCCGAAAACAACACTTCCCGAGATTACGCCATACCACGACACCTGGCCCCGACATGATGCCCAGCATCTGTCAGACCACGGTTCAGCATGGGGACCAAGGTCCATGCACCCGGGATTCGAATCGACCAAGAAGGAAACATCGGTTAGACTAACCCCTTGAACGGTCCACTCTGGGCCGCCCAGGGATGTACGGCTAGACAAGGGCCGCACCAGGAGATGAACGGCCAGGAACAAACCGTTCTTCCCCTGGGAAAAATGGCTAGACACTAGCCGCACAATGGGATGAGCGGACCCACCCTGGCTGCACATCCACCAACGGCACCAGTGATGAACGGCAAACCCCTGGCCGCCCATGGGGATACGCGGCTAGCTCCTAACCGCACGTCCCAATCACTGTGCAACGGTCACATGCAACGGTCGAAAAATGAGAGGGGATGAGCGGGCGGCCTCGAGCCCCACATGGGTTATGCGGTCGCTCGACTGGCCGCATAACCCCATTGCGCTCCAAGCCGAAGGGCGGTCAGGCCAGAACCGCTCATGGGATGAACGTGCCCTGGTTCGACCGCTCAACCTTCACCGGCATGAAACGGCGAACTTCGCCGGAATACGCCATTTCTACCCCCAAACAAGCCCCACGAAGGGGTAAACGATGGGAAACGAACCCCCAAGCCCCCTAGCATGATTCTACGCTCCCGAAACGTGGAATCGCGGCTTAAAATGATGGATCGGGTGAGCTCTCCCCAAAGCATGGTTTTCCTTTCCCGACGTAAAAACAACCCCTCTCGGCCTCGCCTCGGGCTTAAACTTGTAGGGAAGGAACTCAAGAGGCTAGGGATCGTCACCCTACCTTCCCTCCGAGTCGAGACGCATCGGATCATCCATGAATCACGATGAAAGCTTTGAGAATCCCCCGTCCCTTCCCAAAAACCCACGAGCTTTACGCCGCCACGACCACCTCGCCGCCGCCCTCGCCGCCACGCCGTCGCCCACTGCCGTCTGCAGCCGGAGGGGGCTCACCGCGGTCACACCGGAGGAAGAGAGGGAGAGGGGAGGCGGTCACGGTGGGAGGAAGAAGAAGAGGGGGAAGAAGAAAGAGAAAAAAAAAAGAAAAAAGAAAAGAAATGGGAATTTATAGAAAATCTCAAAATTCTGGAAAATACCAAAAAATAGACAATCACATTTCCGTGATCCTCGGAACACACCGATTGCAACGGTACCACCTGTGCCTAGGTGAACGACTCGGTTCACCTGCAACGAGGTTCTGCAGGTTGTGCCGAAACCCGTACCAGAAATCGGAAAACACGCGTGGAAAAGCCGCGGACGTGCTCCGGGCCTCCGAAATAACTCCGGATCGTGCTGATCCAAACACAAAAGATGTTCGAAACAAAATTTTGGACACAACGGAGTCAGACACTCTGAGAAACCAGATCCGGGATCCAAAAGAAGGATCCGAAAGGTTTGGGATATTACAGCCCTCCCCCCTTAAGGAATTTCATCCTCGAAATTGAGAACAACCCAAGGGGAAAGAAGAGGAAGACTCACTCAAACAAGTACGGGAACTGCTGACGCATCTCGTTCTCACGTTCCCAAGAAGTCTCACCACCAGAGTGTCGCTGCCACACCACCTTCACTAAGGGGATGACCTTGTTCCGCAGGCGCTGCTCTCGCCTATCCTCCATGCCGACCGAAAACTCTGGTGTAGATCGGATTAAAAATCCTCACTTTTGGGAGTGAAAAATAAATAACATGACAACAACATGTATAAGATGTGATAAAAAAGATATAGCACGAGGTGCTAAAGGGGAGTTGTGATCGCCAGAGGGTTTACCTCAATAAGAAGAAAATGAGATCGCGTGTACCTGGTGAAGAGTGGGATGCGGGATGAATGTGGATTTCCTCCTCCAACTCCAATCGGCCGGCCGATGAAGTGGGTTTTCTTGATTGATTACCTTGTAAAAAAAGACAATGAAAAACAAGCAAAAGAGAGGGGGATCAGCCAAAGTGCAATAGTATCAGTCAAAAAAAACAACATAAAATGATGAAAAGACATCAACATGCGCACCTCTTTTTTTGTTTTATAAACCCCTAGCAGAGAACTAGGGAAGGAAAAAAATGCTTAATGCAAGAAATAACGACAGAGGACAATGATAATATGATGAAAAATGAGACAAACGAAACAAACACGATATATAGATAACCCTGCTCTCCCTGACGAGAGTAAAGGGAAACCGTGAATGATGTTGGATGGGTTGCAGAAAGATGGATGCCGTAGGATGAAGCCCGATCGGATGCAGTAGTACACCACGCTGCAGCAGGATGAAGTGCAAAGAGGGGGAGATTATGCTTGCAATTGTGGTCTTCTGGGTTCAAAGCGTTCAACAACAATAATAATAAACAACCACCCAACCCTCTTTACGCTCGACATGGAGCCTCTTATATAACGTTCAATCGGATGTGATCAAACAAGGGAATTGATAAGAACGGGTAATGAGGCATCCAAGGAAGGATTAAGATCGAGCAAGAGTCCAAGGATAGCAGGGAACTGTGGGGGAAAGATGAAAAAAAGAAGGACTCTGGAGTGAAACACGCCTTAAGACAGGGCGTCTATTTATGAATTGACGACCTGCACAGAGACGTTTCTTGAAACACGACTTAGGAAAGGCCGTTTCTTCCTGGATTTAATTTTGGAAATAAAAACCTCCTCTGTTTAAAAACTAAGATAACACGCCTAAGGTAACGGCGTTTCCTAAAAACACGCCCTGAGGAAAGGCGTTACTCACAAAATGCCTTTTATTTTAAAATAGATAATTCCAGAAATTAACAGATAACACCAGGAATTGACGCCCTCACCTACGGTCGTCCTTTATTTGAAAACGCCCTATGAAAGGTCGTTACCTTATAAAGTAACGCCCTTCCTCAAGTCGTGATTCACAAAAATGCAGGAAAAATGCAGAAAAACTCACAAAAATAGAAAAACTTTATGTTATAGGAATATTGAAGTCCACTTGGGGCGTCATATAATAACATGAGATTTGATCAACAAAACGTCAATTTTAGCGTGTCTACAGCTGTCCCCGCCTTGGCGTCTGCTTTGCAAGGGAGTGAGACGGAAATGGAATGAAGTGTAATGAAAGGAATGAAATGGAACGAACTGATAAGGAGACGCCAAGGTGTGATGGGACACGCCTCAGACACTAAGCATTTGAAATCTTTCCAAGATTCTGAGTGAAACAACTCTGAGTGGTTCCAAGGACACATCGATTTGTTGGATAAAAGGAGATTAAACTAAGTAAACAAAGGGTGTGCGCGCGGGCACGACAGGGAAAGACCATTGGAGAGCGATTACCAGCCAATGTGGACGTGCTGCAACCAAGGTAAATTTTGCAGAAAAGTAAAGAGAATTGGGATAGAGATCCAACAAAGGGATACTTTCAAGGAATCAACCTGAACGGCTTCAAATAGAACGAAGTACTTGATTTGGAATGGAATATCTCATGTCAACTCAATCGAGAACGAGTGAACTTCATTATTGCCGTAATATGAAGATTTTCAGCATGAAACTCAAAGTCCTACATGATGCATGCTGGGCTAAAGGAAAAAGATTAAAACAAACTAAAAATAGAAAATAATCAAGGATAATATTACTAAGCTGTTTAGGTCTGGTCAAGAATCCATTTCTCTGAGCTAACACTAAGCCGAAGCCCGTTTGTCCGCGCATCAACTCAGAAAGTGGAACCATCGTCCCAAGCCTTTAACAACTCAACGGCCTATCCGTGTGATCAAGATTCTCCTGAAATCGTCATCGTTTTTGATGAAGGGGAACTCAAATTTCAGGTTCATCAGAACCACAAGGTCCTTGATATACTATAATATCGTAGATATCATATAATAACAATGCTTACAAGAAACGGATATAAGGTGACAAGATGTTACTCCATGAGCGATCCAAACGCTTCGAATCCTGCAAACTTCTGCACTTTGAGATTTATTAGACTTCATTTATCAATTCAGAACATGACATGATCATAAGTGCTTAATCATAAACAATTTCATCAAATAATAGCACTTAAGTTCATCAAAGCATGGGGAGGGTAAAAATCCGTAGGCCAATAAAACACGCCTAAGAACAGGGCGTTAACATCATAAAAGACGCCTGTCTATAGGTCGTTAATCTTTAAAACACGCCCTGATGAAAGGCGTAACCAATAGAGGAAGCTTAGAAGAAACACGACCTCATCAAGGGCGTTACATAAAACACGACCACTGGTATGGTCGTCAAATCAAAAGGAGATGCCCTGACACAAGGCGTTAACAATAACGAAAGCCTAGAAGAAACACGACCTCATCAAGGGCGTTACATAAAACACGACCACTGGTTAGGTCGTCAAATAAAAAGGAGACGCCCTGACACAAGGCGTTAACAATAACGAAAGCCTAGAAGAAACACGACCTCATCAAGGGCGTTACATAAAACACGACCACTGGTTAGGTCGTCAAATAAAAAGGAGACGCCTTGACACAAGGTGTTAACAATAACGAAAGCCTAGAAGAAACACGACCTCATCAAGGGCGTTACATAAAACACGACCACTGGTTAGGTCGTCAAATAAAAAGGAGACGCCCTGATACAAGGCGTTAATTCAGCACGAACCTCCGTTTCCAAATTAGGAACACAGTCCTTAACCTAATCAAACTTCTATCTTCGGGACTCTTTAGGACTCTTCAAATCCTTATAAAACGGAAGGCTTTCTTTAACCAAATCATCAGAACCTCCCTGCGTGACCAAATCGCTTCTTTCTTTCCTTTTTCTGTTTCCGTTCTTCTTCAACCGCAGGCCTCTGTACGAGCTTCTTCTGCAAAATCAATCAATGGACAGGGTGATGAAGAAACCTAAGATTTCTACTCTCAGGATTACCGAAATACAAGGGCACATAAGCAATCGAATTACTTTGAATCAAGTAAGCTTTTCTTCTGCTAATTGCCTTGCGATGCTCCTTCTGCCAAACTCTCATCTCATATTACTGCATGTGTTCCTGTTCGTTACTACATGTGTTCTATTCTTCACAGGACTATCCAAACCTTCCAGGAGCTCGAAGATATGTCCAAGTCAAATGGTTGCCCCTCATCCTCTCCAAGTTTACTTCAGATATGAGGGTATACGTAGCTAGATGGCATCTCTTGGGGTTGATAACCCATGCCAAGCATTATGATCAAATCCACATAGATTGGGCTGCCATAGGAGCATTGATTGAAACATGGCATCCTTCCACCCATACTTTCTTATTTTCTACATTTGAGGCTACCATCTTGCTGGAAGAAGTAGAGATGATCCTAGGCTTGAAAAGGATGAAACACGGAGAAGAAGAAAAGATGGCCATCATGCCAAGGCCCATCTCCTCCCATGAATTGCTAACCTTGTTAATACCTAGCCCAAATATAGTGAACCAAATCAAGGTCACTAAAGGAGTTAACCTCTTGAAGCTCGCCTCGTGGGTGTACAAGAGAGCGGATCAAGCTAAAGAGGAAGAGGAGATAGAAAGAGTGACCAAAGCCTTCATGGTATGCTTGGCAGGAGCACTCCTATTCCCATCCACGGAGGACTTTCTAGAGGAGTCCCAATTGAGCGCAGTGGTGAGCTTATGGGAAGAAGAAAGAGTTGGACCGGCGATCCTAGCATATCTCTATAGCGGGCTTACATCAGCGGCCATGGGAAGGCCCATCTACGGGTGCATACTAGCACTCTCAAGTTGGGTTGATCTACACTTCAAATTCAACTCATGCCACGAAGCCCAACAACCCTCAAGAATTTTCTCAAAGAGCCCACTCTCATATATAACCGGCTCATTAGGTATAAGCAATAGAGTGACCAACCGGATTCCTCAAATCAAGAAGAGAGGGGATTGGAGGGAGCATTTAAAGGTAATGCCAAAGAATCTTTTTACTTGCGCCCCGGGTGTATTCAAAATGCAGGAGCTTCGTGCACGCTTCTCCATCGGGACGGACCTTCGTCTTATTGGCGCATCCGAGCTCGTCTTATATAATGCACACCGGTGCCTTCCTCAGCTTGGGCTCCCAAGGCAAGTGCTGGAAGACATCTCCCATCTACCTCCCATCAAATCAAGAGACCTAGGCAGTAATGAAGATGGTGAGGAGGTTATCACCATTCAAGCTCTGTGGAGGCTAAGCAAGCTTCATCAACCTGTAGAAGACTTGGATGAAGACAAGGAACAGTGGAAAAATTATGTAACTTCACTGAGAAAATTAAGGCCCAAAGTGGCTCATTAGTCATTGTAGTTTCTTCTTCAAAATAATAATAAAGATTGCTTTCTGATTGAGCCAATTGCCACTGTGATTATGATCGAAATCTTCTAACGCCTGTGTTTCTGTTGTGAATAACGCCTCCAAGAATGCCGTGAATTAAAAAATACACGCCTTATCTCAAGGCGCTTCCAGTGGCCCATCGTCAACAATTGACGCCTGCATCAGTGGGCGTTACTTAAATAACGACGTCAGACAAGGCGTGAATTGATTCAAACCCAAAAGAATATAATCGTTGACTCATCAAAAATAACGCCTTTTCCATAGTCACGTTTTAAGAATAACACGCCTTTACCAGAGGCGTTACTTCAAACAGCAATGATGACTTCCCTTTCATCAATCAACGCCCATTCAATGCGTCTGACGACAGTTATCGTTCCCCATGCAAAATAAATTAACGCCTTAATCATCGTCGTCAATTTCCATAAAACGCCCAGAGAATGGACGTGAATTCTATTATAAACGCCTCCTCTTAGGGCGTGTCTTCTTTTCGAAACCCAAAAGCCGTCAGGCCTCCTTCTCCTTCCTCCTTCCACTCTCATTTCCCCCTTTTCTCTGCAAACCCTAACCGAAGCCCTCCCCAAAGCCTCTCTCTCGTTCTCTTCCCTCACTCTCTCCATCTCCCCCTACCCTAACCCTAGCCATGGCCGGTGGAGGATAGAAACGCCAGAGGGTAGCCGCCCCAGAGGTTGTTGACCTCGACGCCTCCCGCGCCCAAGAAGAATAACTCTCCGTGGAGGAGCTCGCCGTCGTGGCCTTTGAAGAAGAGCCGGTGATGGCCGGCGGCGACGAGGCCGACGGAGCAACGGGCGAAGCAATAGAAGAAACAGAAGATGCAGAAGGTGGAGAAGAAGAAGATGAGGAAGAGGGAGATGGAGAAGAAGAAGGACCACCGCCCACGGCGGCGGTCGCTCCCCGGGGCCAACTCCGGAGGCCCAGACGGCCGCTGCCTCGGCCACAACCCCAGAAGCACAAGAAGGTAGGTTCCCCCTCCCCAATTCCATTTTTTTTATTTTATTTATATTTTTCTTGATTTTCCATAGCCCTCGGGCACGAAACCTGCAACTCAGAAAAGACACGCCTCCCACGGGGGCGTTACTCACAAACGAAACGCCCTGACCCAGGGCGTTAAATCCTTCTAGTAATTAATCTTCATGAAACACGCCCCGCAGCATGTCGTTTCTTAAAGCTTATGATTTTTCATGAATTCCATGCTTATTAAACAATTTCCAAAAATATTTTCATGAATTATTTCGCATGCTGTTAGCTTTTTGATTTTCTGTTAAATTAAGAAACCCACGCCCTCCCGTAGGGCGTTAATTCAACAAGAGACGCCCAAACCAGAGGGCGTCGCTTCATTCATTAACGGTTTAAAATTAACCACCCTTAGGAAAACGCCCTACCACAGGGCGTTAATTCAACTAGAAACGCCCAACACGGAGACGTAATTAGAAATATGTTTTAGAGCCACCAAAATACGCCCAACACGGAGGCGTAATAAAGATGAAAAACGCCCTTTTCCAGGACGTTACATTAAGGTACATTCAGAAAAATGCCCCCCACAGGGGCGTGAATTTATCAAGAAACGACCTGAGGATGGCCGTGAATTCCAAAACGTTAAAGCCCAAATCAAATGTAATTCCACATGGATATTCAAACAATTAAGAAAAACAATCCTCTTTTAATGCATGCAGGGGCTGATGAGGACCCGTATCTCATGGGTCATGGTCTGGGAAGCATACCAGGGTCTCCCCGACTTCCAGAGGGTTATGGTAGAGGCCATGGGGTTTGGGGCTTTTCTATCCATTGAGCCTTTTAGACCTGACCTAGCACTGATCCAGGTTTTGAGGGAGAGATGGGATAGGGTTAGCCGGACTTTTCTGATGCCCTGGGGGCATATGGTTCCTAGTTTAGAGGATGTAGCCAGGATCACAGGTTTACGGGTAGATGGTGAGGCCGTGAGTGGGTTCACCTATTCTGACTATACGGAGATGGCCCAGAGGCTACTAGGGCTTGAGATTGTCTATGTGGGACCTAGCGAGTGTAGGACCATTTTCCGTACGGACCTGACTACAGTGATGGGTCTAGGAGATGCCAAGCATAGGTCGGGGGAGACCTTAGGCGAGTTTGCACAGCGACTGACTGACGGGGTGAGAGCGGCATGCTGCCAGGACCCGACTGACCATGAGAGAGCGGACCGAGACCTGAGGAGGTTCCTGCTGCTGCTGCTCGGGAGATTATTGCTGGGGACGAAAGCTGACGTCATCAACTGCCGCTTCTTAGGCATCCTCGAGGATCTGGAGACAGTTGGCACATATGCTTGGGGAGCGGCCCTGCTGGCGTATTTGATGGCCGATCTGTCCACGGGGACAGGTCGTGAGACGACCATCAGTGGCTTCTCACCTCTTCTTCAGGTATGCAATTTCTCATTTTTATATCTTTTCCTTTATTATGATGCATGTGAATATAGTACTAATTGCAATGCATGGATGCAGGTGTGGAGCCACCTATACATGCCGATGGGGCGCGTTGACCCACGGCCAGGAGCTGAGGGATCCTTCCCTCTAGCGCGACGCTGGTTGCCCGTCGTCTATGGTGCCCCACTCGACTACGAGTTGTGGTTTTACGGAGAGAGTTCCGCGACTTCCCTCCCTCGCTGGTATGTATGAATGAATGATATGCATTTCTTTTTGTTGTGTTTATTTGAATTGATTATGATGAAATGACAATGATGCGTGTTCATGAATGCAGGTGCAGTGGAGGCCATATGAGGGGATGACAGATGAGGGCCAGCCTTGGGTCGTATCGGGGCGACCTCGCTTCGGGCGTGAGCTGTGGCTACACTGCTTGAGCGAGATTGAGCCGTTACGGCTTCGGCTGGTGATGAGGACCCTGGGCCTGCCCCAGGAGTGGATCGAGGTCGGAGAGCCTCGAGGGATTGGCAAGAAGACCCACGGTCGCACCAAGACGACCGACTGGAGGGTGCGATTCGAGGAGCAGTACGTCGACTGGCAGCGTGGCGGGACCACAGTTGTTTCCCACGCGACTGACAGCTCCGAGTACCTCCGGCGCTACTGGGAGGTTCACGCCGACAGACCTCAGATGAGGGTCTTAGGGGTATGTATGAATGCAATGATTTCTAAATGCTTATGCTTATATATGTCTATTATGCGACTAACATGCAATGGATGCAGGATGCGAGAGACATAGCGGCTATAGATGCCCAGGCTCACCTACACAGCCTGGAGGACCAGCTAGCCGCTACACGGGCAGATCTGGAGACCCTGGTGAGTGTTTAAATTATTCCTATATGTAAATGAATTTTTGTTGAATTAATGATTAGCCACTGACGGTCTGAATGCAGCGTGCCCAGCAGGGAGCAGCGAGGAGAGATCCCGGGGGAGGCCTCCAGCTCGAGGGGGCCTAGTGCAGAGGTGACTGCACTGACGGAGCAGCTGGCTGGTGCGATAGCGCGAGCCGAGGCGGCAGAGCGTGACCTTGCCTCACGGGTAAATTCTGAACTCAAAACCTCATTTAAATAATGATTAGATGCAGCATTGTATACTGATAAAAATTCATTTTTACAGACTGAAGAGTTTCGAGCCACTCTTATCTGCGTAGATGAGGGCTTCCGAGCGACGAGCTCACATGTGCGTGATCTACCTTCAGTCACATGTTGTTATTTCATTTCATGAATTATTGAACTGTGGAACTGATGATTTGTTTACCTGTTTGTAGGCTGCTCAGTTGAAGGCGATACGTACCGAGTTGTCGATCCGCGATCAGCGGATCGTAGAGCTTCAGCGGACCCTGCAGCGACGCAGTGAGCTTCCTCAGGACGTAGCCGAGCTGCGAGTTGCCCTGGAGCTGGAGAGGAGGGAGCGTGCTCGGGAGCGCGAGGAGCGGGCTCGTGAGCGGGAGGAGCACCAGGCGGAGCGTGCCCGGTTCCAGGAGCAGCTGGCGGCACGGGAGCGTGAGCTGGCGGACTCGAGGACCCAGTTGATCCTTTCCCAGGAGCGACTGCGAGTGTCCGAGGAGCGGTTGCAGCGAGGCCGTGAGCGAGCACGGGCTGCGGGGTACTCCTTCACCAGCTCCACCTTCGTGGCGGGTTCTTCCCTCCGAGAGAGGAGTGAGGCAGGGGGACACGTTCGGGTTCCGGCTTCTTCGCGGGGGCCTATGCCTCCTCCACCAGCGCCAGC